>OU612045.1:107127649-107752708 GCA_914767935.1 Coremacera marginata
AAATTAATATAAAATTAATAAAAAAATATTTAATCTAAAATAATTTCATTAAATTAAATTAAATTTAGATTCAATAACAATAAAAGCAGTTTAATCAACTTAAACGGGGATAATAATTGTGTCAAGAAAATTATAGGAATAAAGTAGGAATAATTATTTAGCAGATATATTTTCGAAGTGATAATTGCAAGTACCGAGCGGAATCAGAACGGAATTTTAACATCGTCAAGAGTTTGTTTTGTCTCAACGTCGTCAGTTACAGTTGGTCACGTTACCTCGCGTTTATTTTCGTTGAATCTTTTATTGTTCGTTTTCGAAATGGAGACCAATCGTTTGAATCAGGAAGAGCTGGTTTACGAGATGGAGTCTCGTGGGCTACCAGTGGGTGCGGTTGAGGCCATGAGGATGACCTTGCGGGGTTCAAAGCATTTAGAACGTAGGGATTCTGTAGGTGTTTTCGCGGTATACCCCTTTGATTTTGCCGAAGATAAGGCTGCTCTAGAGGAGAAAATAAAGGAAATCGAGGCATTGATGGAGAATCCTCCCAAGGAAGCGAAGTCTTCAGAGTTCGTGAAGATTATGACAAAGATCGAGTGGAGCGTCGGTCGGGTCAATCTATCCAAACCTACCAGTGCCGGAATGGTGACGGAGCAAATGGAACTGAGGAATCGATTGATGGGGCTCCTAACTGAGTTACTTGAGTTGGCCGGTGTACATGACGAGGAAGATGAGGATTCTCCACAGAGGCCATGTAGGGTCGTACAGAAAGTAACAAAGCCGCGGCCTACTCTTCAAAAATCGGCAAATTCTCTGGTGAAAAGGTAGGGATGTCCCTAAGCTCATTTCTTGAAAGGGTTGAGGAATTGTGGGAGGCTCGAGAGGTCAGCGAGACCCAACTTTTTAGAGGAGCGCTGAACAGTAGATTTGTTCAGTGGGAAAGCGCTTTTATGGTTCCGTGCGGTACGCAAGATCGTTTCGGGTTGGCCAGAGTTGGTGAAGGAGTTGAAACTGGAGTTTTTAAATCCCAACTACGATTATCTCTTGATGGATGAGATTAGGAGGAGGACTCAAGGGGGCAATGAGTCCATAGGAATTTTTGTTTAGTTAATTTTTTGATTGTTTAGTCGGCTGGCTGAACCAATATCCGAACGCCGAATGTTAGG
The DNA here is from genome assembly GCA_914767935.1 of Coremacera marginata. Lineage (NCBI taxonomy): Eukaryota > Metazoa > Arthropoda > Insecta > Diptera > Sciomyzidae > Coremacera > Coremacera marginata. Next base: position 107,128,813 of record OU612045.1, read on the forward strand.
GTAAGTCATGTCGAATTTGACCCCTTTCTTTCAAACCCAGCTGGGCTTGGCTGAGCCAAAAACCCTTTCAGAGCTGGTGTCCTTGAGGCGCAAGCATGAAGCAGTGCGGATCACCTAGTAGCAGATCCAGAAACTTATTAGAGTCGGACTTGGCAGACGTATCAGCGGAACCCGTGGTAGCAGAAGTGAACGCCCCGCTCCGGGTGCAACGTTTGGAGCAGAGAATGGCAGAATCCCCGCAGCCTACCTACCGCTGCTTCAATTGCCATAGAATAGGAAACGTATCGGTGAACTGCCCACGCGGAATCAAGTGCTACGGATGCGGAAGGTCGGGCTTTATGAGGCGGGATTGTCCTCAGTGTTCAGACCGAGCAAGGCAGCCGGATCGACGGGATTTTAGGGCAGAATCGGTTAGGTGGGAGTATCAGGGAGAAGGGGATAGGGAACAGGGAGGGGCTAGGGAGGGACGTAGCCCCCACACTTTTCTGGAAATGTGGTGCGAGCCCAAGCGGACGCAGGGCAAGGAGCTCGCCGAAATTAGATCGGTTGCATGCGAGCAACCAGCTGGCTAGGGTAGTTGTGAGAGATCCTGAGTGTCGGCGCCAGGAAGAAGTTAGATTAGGTTTTACTCTTTTAGAAAAGGAGTCTGATAATAGGCCATATTTGGGTGTTAGGATTTTTGGCGTTTTCCTTAGGGGTTTGTTGGATTCAGGAGCTTCAAGGACCATTATTGGTCGTCCAGGGTGGGATATTTTGAGGGCATGGGGTATAGAATTGTCGATGTCATCAGTTTCTAGAGTTGCGTTAGCATATGGAGAATTCGTCCCAGTGCAAGGCGACATCACACTACCAGTCGAAGTAAAGGGCAAGTCGGTCCTTATAGATTGCCTCGTTCTATCTGGTCTACCACAAACGCTGATCTTAGGTGTTGACTTTTGGGTCAAAGCGGGCATTGTCCTGGATGTAGCCAAAAATCAGTGGAGATTTTCAGACCAGGTAGAAGTGTCGTCAGTCGCGACGATCGTAGAAAGGTCAGAGTTAACCGGTAAGGAGAACGAGGCACTAGAACGGCTGGTGGTGGAGATTTTTGAGACGATGCCAGAAGGCCTTGGCCGCACCCATTTGGTCGAACATCGGATCCGACCAAAACCAAATGTGGAGCCCATCAAGCAGAGATACTACCCAGTATCTCCTGCGATCCAAAGGCACATCGATACGGAAATCGAACAGATGTTGGCGAAAGACGTGATTGAGGTCTCTCACAGTCCATGGGCCTCACCAGTGGTGATGATTAAAAAGAAGGACGCCTCTTACAGGTTTTGTGTCGACTATAGGGCACTAAACAAACACACGGAGCGTAACAGTTACCCGCTACCATATATATCCGCTACGTTGGACAAGCTGAAAGACTCTAAATACCTTTCAAGTTTGGATATAAAGTCCGCGTATTGGCAGATTCCAGTAGCGCAAGATTCCAGGCCGTTCACAGCTTTTACTGTCCCAGGTCGGGGACTATACCAGTTTAAGCGAATGCCCTACGGCCTGCATAATGCGCCGGCCACGTGGCAGAGATTCATCGACAGTGTCATCAGTGCGGATTTGGAACCACATGTGTTTGTCTACTTAGATGATATAATCATCGTAGCGAATACATTCGATAAGCACGTTGAGGTTTAAAGGGAAGTGCTGCGTAGAATTGGTAGCGCCGGCTTGAGGCTCAATAGAGAAAAATGCAATTTTTGCTTACCTTCGCTTAAGTATTTAGGCTATGTCGTTGATAGGCAAGGCCTCCATGTGAACCCGGAAAAGGTGGAGGCTATGTTGAAAATCTCCGCCCCTTGAAATGTTAAGGAAGTTCAGTCGTTTGTAGGTACAATTTCTTGGTATCCACGATTTGTACCAAACTTCGCCGACTTAGTGAAACCTCTTACGGATCTTACCATGAAGAACAAGCGGTTCCACTGATCGTCTGAGTGCGAAGAAAGTTTTCTGAAGGCGAAAGAGCGCCTTGTCACTGCCCCTGTACTGAGTTGCCCAGATTTTGATAGGCCCTTTTCGGTTCAAACTGACGCTTCGGATTTTGGTATAAGCGCTGTCTTAACCCAGCAGTTTGAAGAGGGCGAAAAGGTAATTTCATACTTAAGTAGGTCGCTAAGTAAGTGTGAAAGAAATTATTCTACGACGGAGAAGGAGTGTCTGGCTGTTTTGTGGGCGGTGGAGAAATTACGCCCATACATCGAGGGAGTTCATTTTACTGTGGTAACTGATCACTACTCGCTCGTGTGGCTCAGCAACTTGAAGGACCCGTGTGGCAGATTGGTAAGATGGGCCCTTAAGCTCCAACAATACGATTTTAAAATCGTTCACCGCAAGGGAAAGGATCATGTAGACCCTAATTTGCTGTCGCGAAGTGTTCCAGTTATCAGTGAAATCAACGAGGAATCAATGGACCCATGGATACTAGGGATGCGCGAAAAGGTGGTGCAGAAACCCCTCGATTTTCCGGCGTGGCGCGTTGAGAACGGTGTGTTGTACAAACACATCAAGGCGGGGAGTAGAGATTTGTATGATAGGGCCTACGAATGGAAACGAGTGTTGTGGAAAAATGATAGGAAGGAGGCCTTACATGAGTGTCACGATAGTCCGTTATCGGGACACATGTGTATAAGAAAACATTTGCTAGGGCGGCTGCGAAATATTATTGGCCAAAGATGAAGTCAGATATAGCTAGGTATATTAAAGGATGTCAGGTTTGTCAGCAAGTTAAGCCAGATAATCAAAGTTAAGCATATATATCGGAAAATCATAGGACTTGGGATACACACCTGGCCAAGGTGGCCTCCTGCACTCGCACATCGCAGCACGAGGCGTTAGGGCACTCTCCCTATTTCATTAATTTCGTCGTAACATGGTGGTCCGTGGAGACAAGGATTATCGACATAAGGACGACTTAGGTGAACCGACTCGTAACAGTGGCGAAGAACGAGCCAAATTCATGACTGCCTACGGCAAGACCTACGAACTAAAATGGAGGCAGCGAGCGCCAAGATGGCAAAGACATACAATCTGCGACGAAGGGATGTACAATACTTACCAAACGAATTAGTGTGGAGACGGAATTTCGTTTTATCTGATGCGGCGAATTACTTTGCGGCCAAGTTAGCTCCCAAGTTCATCGGACCGTTTAGGGTTAAAAAGACGGTGTCTCCCTGGATGTATATCCTCGAAGATGAAGATGGGCGCGAGAAGGGTACGTGGCACGTGCAGGATTTGCGGCCACATGTAGGAGAAGCTTAGGGATCCATTTAGTTTAGCTAGTTTTGTAACGAAAGTTACTCGGTTGTCCTTGGAAAAGTTGTCCCTGGAAAACCAAGAAACTTTCGTGGAGGTGGAGGGGGGGGGGGGGGCATTTCAAAAATCTGCTTCGCAAATTGTTCCTTTGTCTCATTGCGGTGAGGTAGGAGGAAGACGACATCGCGAATATTTTGTTTTTTAATCAAATAAGAGTTTCTATAATATTGAAATTTATTGCCCGTGGCGGGGTGACACTGCCGCACGAAAATACTCCAGTAGGCCAAAGGCCATAGTTCTATGTACCGTTCTTGTCCAATCGACAAAAATATTGTATTCCGATGTCTACTTGGGTTTTCCTATGTCCAGACAAATCCCTTATCCCACGAGACTGAACGCACTTATAGAATAGAATGTCAAAATCGCTTGGTTTATTCACAATGGGAGTTGCCAGTGTGGGCTGAAAAGTGTGGAGGTTGCCACACCAATACTAACGCAGATGCCGCCAAAATTGTGTAAGCATTTGGTGGGTAGGAAGGTTTATTTAAATTTACTCAAAAAAGGCACCAAAAAATTCCTTGATGAATTTTATAAATAGGTGTGAGTAAAGCCTTCCGTTCTGAATACTGGTTTTTTTTGAAACCGCACCTTCGTTAGTAAAAGATGGCGGTGTTTATGTTCCAATAATGTGGAACCTAAATCCCTCCAATCGAAGATAGGGGTTGGCATTTCAGTTCAGTCGGAACAGTGTATAAGTGCGAGTGTGAAGAAAAACTAAGCGATTTTGTGACCAAAAAAAAAAGAGAACAAAAAAAAATTTATAAATATTAAAAACATTGTGCTGCCATTGTGTAGTGACCCAAATGGAAGACGTGGGATTTTGGAGCCAGGATCGAGGTATTACCGAGGTGCCGCAGGATCTGGACTGTGGGGATTTGACTCGATTTCGAAAGGGAGTATTTTTTTTGTGCGTGTGCTAGTGTGGTCCGCCCACGGGTAGCTTAGACGGTCGTAGTACCCCGTCAGCTTTGCTTGTTTCTGTAGATTCGTTTGTCAAGTGTAATTGTCGTTGTTCAATATTCGCTATTGTAGTTTTGCTTCACCGAACCATTTTGTTTTTTTGTGTGTTAGGCCCTGCACTCGAGCCGAGTTCGGACAAGGACCGGTGAAATATGAGATGGGCGCGAGAAGGGTACGTGGCACGTGCAGGATTTGCGGCCACATGTAGGAGAAGCTTAGGGATCCATTTAGTGTAGCTAGTTTTGTAACGAAAGTTACTCGGTTGTACTTGGAAAAGTTGTCCCTGGAAAACCAAGAAACTTTCGTGGAGGTGGAGGGGGGGGGGGGGGCATTTCAAAAATCTGCTTCGCAAATTGTTCCTTTGTCTCATTGCGGTGAGGTAGGAGGAAGACGACTTCGCGAATATTTTGTTTTTTAATCAAATAAGAGTTTCTAAAATATTGAAATTTATTGCCCGTGGCGGGGTGACACTGCCGCCCGAAAATACTCCAGTAGGCCAAAGGCCATAGTTCTATGTACCATTCCTGTCCAATCGACAAAAATATTGTATTCCGATGTCTACTTGGGTTTTCCTATGTCCAGACAAATCCCTTATCCCACGAGACTGAACGCACTTATAGAATAGAATGTCAAAATCGCTTGGTTTATTCACAATGGGAGTTGCCAGTGTGGGCTTGTGTAAGCATTTGGTGGGTAGGAAGGTTTATTTAAATTTACTCAAAAAAGGCACCAAAAAATTCCTTGATGAATTTTATAAATAGGTGTGAGTAAAGCCTTCCGTTCTGAATACTGGTTTTTTTTGAAACCGCACCTTCGTTAGTAAAAGATGGGGGTGTTTATGTTCCAATAATGTGGAACCTAAGTCCCTCCAATCGAAGATAGGGGTTGGCAGTTCAGTTCAGTCGGAACAGTGTATAAGTGCGAGTGTGAGGAAAAACTAAGCGATTTTGTGACCAAAAAAAAAAACAGAACAAAAAAAAATTTATAAATATTAAAAACATTGTGCTGCCATTGTGTAGTGTCCCAAATGGAAGACGTGGGATTTTGGAGCCAGGATCGAGGTATTACCGAGGTGCCGCAGGATCTGGACTGTGGGGATTTGACTCGATTTCGAAAGGGAGTATTTTTTTGTGCGTGTGCTAGTGTGGTCCGCCCACGGGTAGCTTAGACGGTCGTAGTACCCCGTCAGCTAATTTGCTTGTTTCTGTAGATTCGTTTGTCGAGTGTAATTGTCGTTGTTCAATATTCGCTATTGTAGTTTTGCTTCACCGAACCATTTTGTTTTTTTGTGTGTTAGGCCCTGCACTCGAGACGAGTTCGGACAAGGACCGGTGAGATAATTGATTCTACCAGGTAGAATCGTGTGAGGGCTCAAGTAATCTCCTTGAACCCGCAACTAGAGTGCGCCCCAAAAACTTTGTTCTTTGTTTTCCGATTTTGTGGTAGTTTATTTTATTGTGTGTAGTACTTCCACAGTTGAAAATTGTATGCCTCTTTATTTTATTTCATTTAATTTTATTTATTTTATTTTATGCCTCTTTCATCCCACTGTTTGATAGGACTTTGATAGAAAGTCTTATCAAACCCACCTGTGGATTAGTTTCCCTTTCTCCGACACCTTGTTGGTGTAAAACCCACCCCCGTCGCGACTGAGCAGCTGGCAACTCTATATCGCCGGTAGTTGTTGACAGTTCTATTGTGAATTCCAGCTGTTGATTGTGAGAAATTTTTTTTTAATGTGCGTTTTGAAACAAAAGTAAAATTTACTTCGCGAGTGTTTTCTTCTATTCTTTGTACTAAAATAAATAGTAAAAAAATATAGTAAAAAATAATTACGAGCATAGCTTGGCTCGTAACACAAGTGATGACCCAAACAAATTCCTAAAGACTTAATTCTTTCTTGCCATTGTGTGCTACGCGGTAATGATGATTAACGCAAAGCAATCTTAATACATTGTAGTGCTGCTATCGCTTGAGCAGACATTTGAGCCGGCAACATAAACATTCGTTTATACAAACAGTGAATGTTACTCAAATGTTTCGACGCTCACAGCGGACCATCGTTTTGTCTCGATGACGTAATGTCAGGCATGGCGATCGCGTAAAAGTAACCGTTGATTTGTATTAATGACGAATCACTGCAACGCGATCAGTGGGACAAGTTTATGTTGTTGTTGCTGTACATTGTACAATGTACATGAGCATTGTAAAACTTCGAGCGCTTGTCGATTAACATTCAAGTGTACGTATGCCTGTGTGTTGGAGTAGCTAACCAACCCCCAGGCTAGTGCACTGCCAGTACGATTACTGGTTGATTGATCATATTCTTCCGCACTGTCGTTTTCTTGCCTTATTGCTAGCGCTGGCGATAAGAGGAGCCAATAAAAGCCTGAACATTTATATGCAGCACTAAGACACACAATGGAGGTGAACACATATGTTATCGTTTTATTAGGAATGAGCGCTGCAGTCGTCCTTTACTGTGTGCTGCAATATTTATTTAACGCGATCTGGTGGCATGGACTCTGGTTTATGCTACCGTATAAATCAATTACGAGTGAACCCGCGAACGAGATCGACATGCGTCAAAATCTCATTGTAAGATATTGTAAATAAATTTAGTCGTTAGCCAACTTTTCTTTCCTGATTTACTTGAAGCCGCGTTGGTAATATACGCGTAAAGTATAACATATAACTACAAGTCTTATTAAATCTGCCACACTTTCAAGTTGGCTCAAACTGATCTCTTCCGATGGACTTCCTCCTGTATCAGAAAGGTTTCTTTTGTTGTTTACCAACTTTTTAAAACCTAGTTAAAAAAGAAATTTATTTCCAAGTTATCTTTTTATTTGTTGAATTTTAAAAACAAACCCTTTTCCATTCCAGCGATGCGAGTGTTGAAGGCCCGATTCTTTGAACTCAACAGTAAACTAGTCCCGTAGCTCATTGCTCAGCTGCTTGCTAGATCCAAAATGCTCCTTTCCCGTTGTCACATCTGGATACTTCTTCAATAAGGAAACCATTCTCTCAAATTGTTATCTGTTGATTATTTTCCTAAATGTCATTTATATCAATAAAAATAGTTTTTTACTAATAATTGTTGAAACTTACAAGTTATTCGCCGTTTTCGTATCAATACAACCACAAGACAACCTCAAAAAAGCAGTTGTAGAATTTTGACAGTTGACACAACCACATCAAAGTTCAGTTGTTATCAATAATAGTAAATATTTTACATACACAACTGGAGTGAGCACTTTTCAGTTGAAAGTTAAGTTGGGTTAAATAAACACCGATTTTGATTTTACAACTCAACTTTAAGCAAAGCTGTAAGCCGTAATAGGGGCATTAAAAAACTATTTTATTAAAAAAAAACCCATTAAATAATCAAATCTATGAAACTGCAAAAAAACTTCGCTTCTCTCGTTTGTCCAACGACGCACCGTTTTTTTTTTTTTTTTTGGTTTGCTGTTTGTTTGCTGACAGTGATTACGTGCATATTGTTAGTATATGACTGATTGTCTTAACTTCTAGCGTATTCTTCCAAATTACTATTTTTGCAATCAATTCACAAGAAATATTGTTTCATATAAATGTTACTTATTACTTGTATTTTTCGCTTTAATAATTTATTTTCTAAATAGATAAAACCTGTGATTTTACACTGCTTTATTTATTGATAACTATGTATGCAAAAAACCTCGATATTGGCCAACATCGATGTTTTTTGTTCGATAAACATCGATTCCATCACTTATGTTTTCACAACATCGAACATCCCTAGACCGACCTTACCCACTTACCCACTTGCACTTACCCACACGTGCAATTGCAAGTTCGAAAAACTCAATGCATCCAAACATTTTTACTAACACACTCACATTTTCGGACTTGCAGCATACTTGCAAGGAAATTCAGAGGCAGTGAATTTTGGCAGTTGCTGTAAGTAAATGTCAAAAAGGGGGGATGAAAATGATGCTGTTTATGAATTTTTCCAGGATTTCCGCAATTTTATACAAGCAGCAACACTGGTAACATGATTTCTTCGTTTTTTAACTTCTTCATTTCAAGCATTATTCCAAATGTGGAACTTGCACATGTGGACGCTGAAACAACTTGCAAATAATTTCGAACTTTTTCGAAGACACTAGATATTCCCCACTTGGAAGTGATTACTTGCACGTGTGGGTGCAGGATAATGCAGCTTTCTGATTTAGGTATGAAAAGAAAATTGCCTATGAATTTATATAAAGTGGGAACCAGAATGGTGTAGCTTGTAGTACGTAGTATGACCTGTCAACAGCTAAAATATACTAAATGCACTAAATCGCACAGAATTCGTAGTACGTCTGTGGCACATAGCTGTAGTTGTAGCGCGCTGCTCTGAAAACTGTATTAATGATGCTTTTTTAGGATTGAGTATATCAATCAATACTGCAAACGTTGTCGGTACCAAAATATGTGTTCAAAATTTTCTCAAAATCAGCCAAACTGTTCGGACGTGTTTAAATTAGCTCCGCAAATTTATTTTTTAAATTATTCACAAATTAATTGCACTCCCTAACTGCAACCGCCTATTCAATTTCGGTAACTGTGTCATAAGTTCGTTACTCTCACATTAATAAAAAGAAAAAATAAATAAAAAGTAAAAAGTGTGAACTTGTGCAATATTACATTGACGGTGAATAGTGTGAACTCTGCAATATCAATGAAAAGATATGCGAGCTAAGGGCAATAAAACTATTGTATATAAAAAGGCTAGTCCTGCATTAAATTCAATTTCGGTAACGGTGTCATAAGTTCGATATTCTTACTTTAAAAATAAGGAAAAACATATAAAGAAAAAATGTCTTGCGCAAATATTGAATGCAAAAATTATAACAGAAACACACCCAAAGTATCGTGCAATGGCCTTTGCAAGAAATCTTATCATGGTACATGCGTCGGATTGCCTAAACGAAGCCTCACCTACTTTCAAGAGTATGCAAACAACTTTTTATTCTTCTGTGATGAGTGTAAAGAAGTATCAGTTACTCATATAATGCTCGCAATTAAATGTTTAAGAGACACTTCAATCTCCGATAATAAACAATTTATGTAAAATTGTTTCAAGAACTTTGATGTTGTCACTCAAGATATGCTGAAAGGATTGAGGATCTTAATTGCAGCTTAGAAACCTCAAAATTAAGTAGCGAAATTAATACTAAGAACCTGCATAAGCTCTTAACCGGCATGAAAATTAACTCAATGATGATATACAAAATATCTGATAATTTAATGAGTGCTATGATGGAAATATCACTAAATTGCTGACAACCTCTGTCGTCAACAACATTAACCAAATAAGTGAAAGCATTAAATATCTTCGTCATGATCTAGATTGTTTATTGCAAACATCAAAAATTCAACAAAATCGTGCGTTGAATAGCAGGAGCCTATACTCCTGGTTCTATTTGGCCAGATCAGTGAAGTCAGCAACGAAGTAGCGGCCACTCGCCTTGAACTCGAAGATGTTAAGAATTTACTCAAACATGCCTCGAGTAACATTGACATTGTCTCGGATAGCATTCTGCAGCAATCAGTTATACCTCCACAGGCATATCAAAATAACTCCTAGTCTATTCCCGAAGAAATAACTTTAGCATCCAAGCAGCTGCCATCTGCTGCCCCAACACCACTACCTCGATTTTCGATACTCAATTCTTCCACTGCTTCAGACACCTCCATTCTTACAACACTAGACGCTCCTCAAAGGGTTATCGAACGTTTTGGAACGTTGGACGATTTCAGAATGGGAAACCCGGATCCAAAAGCTAAATTGAAGAAATAACTTTAGCATCCAAGCAGCTGCCATCTGCTGCCCCAACACCACTACCTCGATTTTCGATACTCAATTCTTCCACTGCTTCAGACACCTCCATTCTTACAACACTAGACGCTCCTCAAAGGGTTATCGAACGTTTTGGAACGTTGGACGATTTCAGAATGGGAAACCCGGATCCAAAAGCTAAATTGGTCAACGAAGAGGAGTGTACAAAACGAGTGTCACAAAACATCTAAAACCCACTGAAAGTTTAGCATTTTTTAACTTAACTTACCATCTTGATACGTTTGGATGGTCCTGAGCGCCTCCGATGGTATACAAAAACATGGAACTGTCAAAATATCTCGATGGATGGACAAACCCGGCAGAACTCAGAACGTATCGCAATTCAAAAATATTATTACACCTATGTCTAATTCATATACACCCAATATTATTTCTAGTTCTAACAATATCTTAACTTAAATTCTAACTCTAATTCTAGCACTAAAAATCCTACATACATTCGAAATCACCATGCACAACCTCATTCCTCCACCAGGCCTAACGCATCAGTCTGTTGTAAATTAATCACAAACGAAGCAAATAACCACTGCATACTTGTAGGCACTACCTTTTGTGCCATACAACAACCTTGAATTTCTTAATTCAATATCAATGCCAAGTCCAAGTGCAACTGCATAAGAATGCAGCATTAGCATTAATGCACAAACCGTTTAAGCTATGAGACGTGCCATAACTTAAACGGTTACAAGCGAGCAGCTTAAATAACAAGCAATACCGCCAGCATGTTGTTACCATTGTCGTGAGAAATAAACTGAATCCGTTGTGCCTTCTGCACCGAGAACAAAATGCATTGACAGCATTTTAAATTAATAATATTTTATTTTTGTAATTGCAAGCGCTTATAGTATTTGTTTGCTGCAATTAATAATTGGACACTATTTGGGACAAGAAATTCCGCCTTTCGAAATAAGCAACAGAATGTATGACAAACAAAATGCAATATGAGCAATTTTGATTGCAATTAAACAACCTTGGTACAATTGCCAATCACAAGAATGTCATCCGGGTAATTTCGATAATCTCTGTCAGAAGATAAGGAAATGCAAATAAGCACTGCGGTATGGCGAAATTATTATAAATATGTTAAGCTAGAATTAAATATGTTACAAAAATAAGAAGAAGAAGCGAGCCCATGTATATTATTGTATCAATATCTGGTCTCTGCTAAATAAAGAGTTCAGTTGAAAGTACAGTTGAAAGTTAAACAACGAGAGTACTAAATAAAAATCGTGAGTTTTCATTGTAGTGAGTTTTCTAGTTTGATTCCAGCTCTGACGACCGACGCAAACTGAAGATCCTGGACCAGGCAATGGTTGGTAAGTATACCAGCAGCTAACTCAATTAAATGACTCGACGTTGGGTAACTGGTTCTAAGTGCCAGGTGCCCACCAGAAACTCGGCTCAGGTTTATCGCCTGTAGCCACCTATTATAACAGGATACGGCCAGAAACCGTATCCATCCAAATTAGCAAGTTTAGGCCACGATTAAGGACCTACGGGTATCCTCAGAGAGATCATCCCAACAAAAATGCAGCCAGTAGGATCCTTTTTGTTCACGGGAACATCAAGGATGTTTTAAAAATAAAATAATATAAAATAATATAATAAAATATCACAAGAAAAAAAAACTTTTGTGAAATCAATTCAATTTCACAATTCAATTCAATTCAATTCTTGATTCATCAATTCAATGAAATCAAGTGCTTGTTGCGATAACCACGGCATAAAGTCAATTACAACAAGTTCCAAGTGCTTGGTGTAATTGCAAAAGAAACAAAACCAAAGCCGATACCTAACAGATTCATGTGTTTGTTGGAATATTTAGCCAATGTTTCCAGGGTTAAAAAAATTAACAATAAAATATTTAATCTATTATCGGAAGTGACAATGTTATAAAAAAAAGGAGTCTTAAAACACAAACGAAAATTATTGTTAAAACTTATAACGTTTCGGATTTTTAACTCTAACGAGAGTTAATCAAGGTTTTTATTTTTCTTTCATTATTTTTTCAAGAGCGGTATTTTGCCATAAGCTAGAAGAGCCGATTTAGGCATTTGTTTTCGTTACAAGGCAATCTTGCCATTACCATTCTAATAACATACCTCTCGTACCTTACATGGTACCTTACATTGAAAAAAAAAAAATAGTAAATATATTTTGGGTTTTGAAGAAGGAAGTTCAATCCCCTGTGTATATGAGTGCTTAATGCTTGAAAATTTGAAAATTCGATGCTGTATGTAGAAAGTTTTTTGGGAGTTTAGTTTGTTTAAACAAACGAGTTGAGTCAAACTCAAGATTGATTTTGGAGGAAAAATTTTTTGGGAATTGAAATGTGTTAGTAGAATCCACATGGGTCCTGCTAAAAATAATTATTAATGGCCGATCCATCTCCCACCACCTCTTGGGAAAGAGGATGGCAGCGATAAATTTTTATTAATATAAAGGGTTAAGTCTCGTTTAACACCTTTTTGAGTGTATGATTTCAGACGTGGTTTGAAATCATAGTATTTTTATTACTAATTACGTTCATTGTCGCCATAATTTTACTACGTGGCGGCCTGAAGGAATTTACCTGTCAATTGCGAAGCAGATGCAGAAGATTAACCTGGCGGCGGATTTCTATGGAAAAGGAAATACAGGTGTAAATAAACTCAGGTGTAACTCACCGTGGAAGAACATCGGTCAGCACCAAGGAGATTCAAAACGTGATGAATTTTAAACGGAAAGTTGTGATTTGCTAATTTTGAAAAAATTTTGTTAATATGTATTGCGTCAAATAAATGAATATATGAAAAAGAAACAATTATTTTTAACTAACTGGGCTTACGGGAGAATTGATTGAATAAAGAACACCTCAGCATAGTGGGTGAGAAGGAAAACAAAGTATTTTTTTACCTGTTTTGTCTTAGATGGATTACACTAGTGACATAGAAAGAAGGTATCTAGATCTTCTAGGAGAATCAGACAGATTTTTGGAAAAGTTGTGGGTCCGGGCAAAAGTGGTGATATCAAACAAATATAATCTCGCTTTGCAACAGTCACATACGGTGGGAAAAAATTTGACAAAGGTAGAGGAGGCAGACGTAGTGTTTGATTTCGTAGATAAGTATCACGAGCACAAGAGTACGGCTCAAGCAAGTAGGTTTGAGGAGTATAAGAAAGACTTTGAGGCTCTGAAAACAAAGTTAGGCGAGGTGCAGCAACTAAGAATAGGAGACCAGGGTAGAGCGGAAGAGCTAGATATGGAGAGCGAAAGGTTGCGCAAGCTGTTACGAAGAGAAGACGTATCGACAGAGTTAGTAGAGAAGTTAATTGGCCAACAGGCTAAAGAAGATTTTGAGACAGTTGAACAGGCAAATGCTAGGATTAGAGAATTACAGGTACAAAATAGGCATTTGCAGGAAGAATTAAAATTAGCAACAGAAAGTTCATTGCATCATAAAGAGGCAACAGACGTAGAAGGGGGGCATATCTTCGAAAATATAGAAATAAAACATAATACAATGAATCTAAACGCCATAGCTAAGACCGTGAATAATCTGGTTCCATTATGCTCGGGAACCGACTCACCAACCGAGGCTTACAGGTTCATTCAAGGGTGCGATTTGGCAATAAGAGCGTTCAATGCTAGCGAGCTACCACGCGTTATAGAATATGTTAAGTTGAGATTACACGGGGATGCTTTTGATTTTTGCAGGATAAGACAGTTTGCCAATATTGAGGAATTTTACCTCTTAATTAAATCCAATTATCTAAGGGAAACAACGTACAATTCAATTCTAATGGAATTATCGAAATGTGTTCAAGAGCCAGGGGAAAAATTGCAAGCATATGCAAGAAGATTAAGTTCGATAAAAGCAAGAGGGAAGGATTGCATAGGAGAAGAGGCAGGTTGGTTGGGTCAATTAAATAAGGCGGTGGTGACGGCTTTAAAACCAGTAGTGTTGACTATGAATGGCAAGAATTTAGGTGAGTTAGTGACTAAGGCGGCCGAAATAGATTATGTTGACTATGTTGAGGAGCGCAGGTCAATATGGGTCCGGGGTCACGACGCGGAAGGAAGTGTATGCTGTAGTGGACGAAACAAGGAATGTTGACAGGCAGGTTAGACAAAGATCGAGGGGGAATAGATAGATTCTATCCCAATAATAATAACAGAAAGCAAAGTTTGCCGGACAAAGATGCTAGAACCCGAATTAAATGTTCCTCTGTGGGAAATTGGGGCATACCAGGGATGAGTGTCTTACAAGAAAAAACACTCCATACTGCGAGAAATGCCAGGAATATGGTCATGAAAAAGGGTGGAATTGTGCCCTAGAGTTCAGGCCTAAAAATAGACAAACTCAAGAGAAGAGTTTTGAGTACAACAATCATAGAAGAGTCAATACAGGAAACCCATTCAGAGATAATGGGGGAAAATTTTTGGTGTAATAAATTAGGACACACAGAAGGGGATTGTTACTCAAAAAGAAATAAGAGTTACAGACAGGGAAACTTTCAAGGGCCCAGCAAAGGTCATTAAGCTGGGAACCCCGAGATAAGAGAGTAACACGGCCGCTAAAGGTAATAACAGAGAATTCGACGTCTGAAAAGATTGTGAATATCTGTACATCTAAGCCAATAGAGAGTGTAGTAACAGAGAATTTGACATCCGAAGAGATTGTAAATATCTGTACACCTCAGTCAGCGGAAGTAAAGGAAGAGTTGACCTTTAAAGATAAGGTTTGTATATCTAAGCCAGTAGAAGGTGGAGTATATATATTAGCCAGGAGCAGGTGAGTATAAGCGCAGAGTTAGAGGACACAATTGAATTGTTAAAAACAACAAAAAATTTTCGTTATAACATGATAACTATCATGCAAATTATTCTGTATGTGATGTATATGATAAATGTGGGAGAAACATTAAGAAAGATAAGAGAAACAGTAAAGAATAAGAAGATAAAGGCTATTGAGATACTTGAAATGGTAATAGGTAAAGTCAAAGAGACTTTAAGGTATGAAATAAAAATTTTTAAAGAAAATAAGTCAAGTTGTTGCTGGCACAGAAATCTGACCATGCAGGAGAGTAAGAGGGGTGAATGTTTTGGCGTCTCCAAAGTGAATTATGTGTTTGTAGAAATTCCTTGCAAGAATGCTATAAATGGACGACCCATTCTACTTGTAGATTCCGGAGCAGACACGAGTTTGGTTAAACAAAGGGCGTTAGAAGCAATCGAAAATAGAAGAAAATAAATAAAAGATTTAAGTGGAGCGTTCGGAGGCTTCATCAAGACATTGGGTTAAAAATTGCATATAGCGGAGTTGAGAATTTAAGTTTTAAGTTACACGTGGTGGCACTAGAACAAGGATTACCTGCAGATGGAATACTAGGAAGAGATAATTTGTGGAACAGAAGTATAATAAACACAAGGGAAAAAGTGGTCACAATGTATGACAACATGGGAAAAATAATTACATTGCTTCTTGTTGAAACAAGAAGAAGAGTTGACAGAAGATAAGCATTTAATTAATTATAATGAAGAAATAAAGATTAAAGCGCGAGCCGCACAAATAATAAGAATACAAGTGACCATAAAAATTCCGGTAGTAGTAGTACATAAACAAGAAATTGAGCCAGGAGTTTATTTAGGAGAAAGTTTAACCAACGCAGTTAACAATACAGCATGCGTATCAGTTTTGAATGCGACGGAAAGGGATACGACCATACCGAAAAATTATAAACTAGAATTTTCCAATTTTAATTTGAATAAAACAGATAATCACATGATATACATCGTAAGGGAACATAACGTAAGAGAAAGAATTAAAAAATTAACAAAAACAATTAAATTGGACACAAATTTAAATACAGAGGAACAGTCTTCGATAGAGAATTTATTAACTTCATACCATGATATTTTCCTGTTAGAAGGAGATAAATTATCATATACTCCTGTTTTAAATCAGAAACAGTATAGATTACCCCAGGCCCATAGGGAGGAAATTCAAAACCAAGTAGAGCAGGTTTTGAGAGACTACATAATTAGGCCAAGCAAGTCACCTTGGAACTCGTCATTACTATTAGTGCCAAAGAAAGCAGGAAGTGATGGAAAGAAAAAGTGGAGTTTAGTCATAAAATTTAGAAAGGTATATGACGTTGATGGTGGCGTCATTTACCTTTCTGAGTTAAAGTCTTTCTAAGTCTGCAAGTTTTTCTAATTCCAAGAATTGCAGAAATTTTAGATCAATTAGGACACTGTAGATATTTTTCAACTGTAGATTTGGCAAGTGGGTACCATCAAGTCCTCGTAAGCAAAAGTGATAGAGAAAAAACAGCGTTTACTATTTGCATTTTAGCATTTGGACTAACAGGAGCTCCAGCAACTTTCCAAAGGTTGATGAATCGTATACTGACGGGATTACAGCGAATAGATTGTTTTGTATATTTAGATGACGTAGTAGTTTATGGAAAAAACTTGCAGCAACACGAGGAAAGACTAGCGCAAGTATTTCAGAGACTAAGGGAAAATTCCACCTTTCCACCCTCCAACTAACTATCACCCGTCTTCCGAATCAACACAATGCTTTCGCATTTATAGGGGGTATCCCTTGAGTGCTGGTTAAGTCTAAAAAAAATTTTTTAAAGTTGAATACGGAAAAGTGTCAATTTATTAGTAGAGAAATATCCTACCTAGGACACAAATGTTCGCAGCGGGGGGCCTTACCAGACCCACAAACGTTAGAATGCGTAAAAAATATTCCCATATCAAGAAATAGAAAGGAAGTTGAAGCATTTTTAGGTTTAGCGAATTATAAAAAAAAAAAAAATATATGCTGTCTACAAACAAGGGAGCTCGGCGTTTAGACTCCCACGTTTCATCCGGCAGCTATAACTTTGAAGTAGTCAAGGAGTTCGTTTACCTTGGCACCGCCATTAATACCAAAAACGAAATCAGCCTGGAGATAAAGCGAAGAACAATAATTGCTAATAGGTGCTACTACGGGCTCAGTAAGCAACTAAGTTCCAGAGCCCTCTCTCGATCGACAAAACTAACACTCTACAAGACGCTCGTTCTACCTGTGCTGCTTTATGGCGCTGAGGCATGGGTAGTTTCGCAAACTGACGCAGCCGCTCTGGGGGTGTTCGAGAGAAAAGTTCTTCGCAAAATCTTCGGTCCTGTTCGAGTCGGCGATGACTATCGCATCCGAATGAACCACGAGCTGTATGAGCTCTACGATGACATTGATGTAGTTCGGCGTATAACTGTGCAGCGACTACGCTGGCTGGGTCATGTCCATCGTATGAACCGCGAAGCTTCAGCGAAAAAGGTGCTCGAGGCGAGGGTCGCTGGTCAACGACGACGAGGGAGACCATGCCTCCGATGGATGGACCAGGCTGAGGAAGCCCTAACCGCACTTGGTGTATCCGATTGGAGAAGGCGCGCGCAAAGCAGAGGCGCCTGGCGAGAGCTGATGAGGTCGGTTGAAACCCGGACACGGGTTGTTACGACCAACTAAGTAAGAATTATAAACGGAAATTCATAAAAAATATGCCACAATTGGTATCCCCCATAAACAATTTATTGAAGAAAGACACAAAGATTCAATGGTCAGAAAAATGTCAAAAAGCATTTGAAAAGATAACGACTGACGCAAGTGGGGAAGCGATAGGAGCAGTTTTGTCACAGGGTGAAGTAGGAGAAGACAGAACAATTGGCTTCGGAAGTAGACCAATAAATAGCGCTGAAAAAAGGTATTCGACAATAGAAAAAGGAATTTTAGCAGTCGTATGGGCAACAAAAAATTTTAGAGCATATTTATTAGGTAGACTATTTAAAATTTACACGCATCACCAACCCTTAAGAGGCATAGCGAAACTGAAAGATCAGACATCAAGATTAGCAAGATTTAGACACAAGATGTCAGAATATGATTTTGAAATAATATATAAACCAGGTAAAAAAAATTTAAATTCAAACGCGTTAAGTAGGATACCACAACCAGAGCAGGAAATATAAGAGTAGTGCAAACGAGATCAATGACCAGAGTCAACGAGCAAGAGGATAAATCAGAGAATATCCCAGAAATTGTAAGTAGGCAGGAAGAAGAAACATTAGGTAGAGAACAAAAAGGAAAAATTATAACGGACCCAAAAGAGATAGCAACACTACTGAAAAATTTTCACGATTCACCATTAGGAGGCCATCAAGGAGCCTTAAAAACACTTTAGAATAAGAAAAGAATGCATGTGGAAAGAAATGCAGAAACAAATAAAAGAATATGTAAAAAATTGCAAGAAATGTTAAGTAAACAAAAGTTTTAGGTTAACTAAAATGCCGATGGTCTTGACGGATACACCATCACGACCATTCGATAAAGTTTATATGGACATGGTGGGTATTCTGCCACAGACAATATCCGGTAATAAATATATAATAACATTCCAAGACGATTTTTCAAAATACATGGTTTGCGTCGTAATACCAGATGCGGAAGCGAGCACAGTGACAAAAGCATTTTTTAACGAGATTGTGACTCGTCACAATGTGCCAAGAGTGTTAATAACCGACAATGGGTCAAACTTTATTTCACGTCTTTTCTCTGACGCATGTAAAATGTTAGGTATAAAGAAATTGCACATTACACCATACCATCCGCAAGCAAATGGTTCACTAGAAAGGCGACATATACCTTTAGCGGAATATTTGTGGAGTTTCGCGAAAGAAGATGGGTCAAACTGGGATTAATGGTTGGCAAGTGTGATGCATGTAGATAACAACACAGTACATGTATCAACAAAGCAGACGCCTTTTCGAACATTGTACGGGTTTGATTCCGAAATGCCGACCAATTTAAAACGCAAATGTGGGCCGGTATACAATGCCGAGGATCCTTCAAAGTATTAAAGTACCAGATTCAAAGAGCGCATGAGCTAGTATGACAGAATCAAGAACGTGCGAAAGAAGCCTCTAAAAAGCAATATGATAGTACTTTAAATCCAGTAAAGTTTAAAATCGGGGATAAAGTTTTAATGATAAAGATTTAATAATCAGAGTAAGAAAAACAAATTTTCACCAATATGGATAGGGCCATACGAGGTGGTAGAAATTAGAAGTGCAGTCACAACCGAAATTTTAATCAAAAATAAAACTAAGAAAATCCATAACAATTTACTCAAACTGTTTCATAGCAACTAAGAAAGTAAATGATTATCGAAGATAAATAAAATACAGAAGAAATGGCAACTAATAACAAGTAAAAATTAAAAAAACAAAAGGGAAAAAGAATAAGTAAAAGAAAGAATAATAATGAAATATATTTGAAGGAAGAGACTTCTGATTAAAGAATAGGTAAGGAAATAAAGTTCAGCGAGGAGAATAATTGTGAAAAAATAAGTAAAAGGGAGAATAATGATTAAATGAAGATAAATAAGTGAAAAATTAATAAGGAAATAGAATTAAAGGAAACAAAGATTCAGGAAATAAATATACCGAAGGTTATTGCATAAGTATAAGTGAAACAGGGTCCAAGATAAAGGACGAGAAACACGAAAGGGAAAATAAAGGAAATTTAGAAAAAGTTGCAGAAATTTTAGAAAAACAAAACAACCAAACGGTAATGCTTGCCGAACAAGAACAAATCGGGAAATTATATAGGTAACAAATGTCGGATATATATTATTTCCACCAAATGCAAAATGCAGAATAATTTAATAAATTACAAAAAGAGAAAAAAAGAAAAGGAACCAAATTAGGAAAAAATTGATTTCAATGTCAATTTTTTTTAATTGTGCTTTTTTTGTGTAAAAAACAAAGTAATTTTTTTTAAGAAAATTAAGAATAAGAATAGAAATAGAGTAAATGAAATAGTTCATTCAGAGGAAGTAGAAAATACAGGGGAAAATAGGAAGTGCTAAGGAAATTAAAATAATTAAAAAAGAAAGCAAATAATTCAACGAAATTAAATTCAATTGGAAGGGAAATTGAAAAACAAGATCGATTTTTGATTTTCAAAGTTAAAGTAAAACAAATTACTCTGTTTTTTTAGTAATTCATGAATTAAGTTCCGGATAACCTCAATTAAAAGAACAACATACAATTGAATTTAAACTGATAGAAAATTAATATCAGAATAAAAAAAACTAAAAAAATATCGGTAAGATTTAAAATAATTACAATCGAATGTACTGTTAAAGTGAGATACAACGTCCATATCTAAGTCGTTTCAATTTAAAAACCTAAAGAGCGTTTTAAGTAATAAAAAACCGCAGAATGTTAGACGTAAGAACCAGCATTGAACAGTAAACAATACTTGTTCTTTTCCTACGTAACACGAAAAAAAAAAACACAAACACACACACAATATCATTACTTTACAATTTAAGAAAGATAAACTAGTAATAGAAAAAGAAAAAAAAAAAAAATTTCGAATATAAATATAATTACATTGAAATAGAAGGGAACAGGAGAACCTTCACACAGCAACGTGTCTGACCGCCTCAACCTGGCGAGGCCAGCATTATCCATGTCGGAATCGTCTCAAGTCGACTCAAACCTAAACGTGGTGTTCCCTGGGCAATGGCAAACTGCCATCCGTCAGTTTGACGGCTAATTTAAGCGACGTATAGCTCCATAGACCTTAAACATGGAATGTGCGCAGAGTTTGGGTCCCGCCACATTACTACTGCGCAATGAAAACTAAACCAGCCTCGGATAAGAACCCCAATTACGTTGACGACCACCGCAAACGAAAAACGGACAATGATTTACGGATATGCAGCTGGAATGTCCGAACCCTTTATAGGGAAGGTGCCATTATCCAACTGGTGGAAGCCCTCAAAACAATAAAGGCTGACATCACCGCCATCCAGGATATGCTATGCAAAGGGCAAGGCTGCTCTAAGCCAGCACACTGTGATATCTACTACAGCTGCCATGCGGAGAGGCGCGAATTTGTTCACACCTGTGAACGAAAGATTGGCCACGATCCGCATCAAGGCAAAATTTATCTCCATCAGCCTTATTTGCGCGCACGCCCCGACGGAGAAAAAGGACGAAGCCGTCAAAGACGCTTTCTACGCTAGTCTTGAGGACGTATACGACCACCTTCCGGTCCATGACGTAAAAATAGTCCTTGGCGATTTTAATGCGAAAGTCGGAAGGGAAGGTATCTTTGGCCCCACTGTCGGTCAGTTCAGTCTTCATGAGACCTCCACGAACAACGGTCTAAGACTGATCGACTTCGCCGCGGCGCGAAACATGGTAGTTAGTAGCACCAGATTTAAGCACCTCGACATCCACAAGGCCACCTAGCTGTCCCCGGTACAAAAAACGCGAAACCAAATTGATCATGTTGTAATCGACGAAAGGCATGCCTCTAGTGTTCTAGATGTGCGTACGTTTCGGGGGGTCAACATTGACTTCAACCATTACCTTGTTGCAGCCAAGATCCACATGCGAATATGCAATGCGAAGAACATACGCACAGGAATGCAACGAAAGCTAGATGTCGCTAAGCTGCAATTACAACGGACTGCCGAAGCCTACTCCGCTCAACTCTCGGTTAAGCTCAACCAACCAACCTCTGGACCCGACAACGCCGGCGGACTTTGGGCACATATATCCCACTCCATGCGCGCTGCCGCTGAAGAAGTCATTGGTTTCCGGCGCCCACAACCTCGGAACCAATGGTACGATCAGGAGTGTCGCATTGCGACTGCAGTAAAAAATGCCGCATATAGAAAAACGCTGCAGTCAGCTGCAACGCGAGCCGTGCGAGAAAACTACAGCGAAAAGAGAAAGGAAGAGAGGCGCCTTTTCAGACGAAAGAAAAGAGAACAGGAAAAGTGTGAGCGTGAGGAACTAGAGGTATACCAGGGCAAGAAGGATGAATGAAAATTCTATCAACAGGTTAAGCGTCTAACCCAAGGTTTCAAGCCCGGAGCATTCACTTGTAGAGACGAAAATGGAGATCTGAATAATGGGCTGAGATTGTGGAGACGGCTTCTCCAATTTACTTACTGGCGACGATTCCACCAATGCCGCCCATGGAGAGCGCAGTTCAGAGCCACCAATCAACGATGAAGGAGTGGAAGTACCACCACCTAGCCATGAAGAGGTTCGAGTTGCTATCCAACGACACAAAAACAATAAAGCAGCGGGTGCTGACGGCCTGTCAGCTGAATTGTTTAAAACCGGCGGCGATGAATTGATAAGGCGCATTCATCAGCTCATCAGCAAAATATGGCTAGAAGAAAGCATGCCCGACGATTGGAACCTCAGTGTACTGTGCCCTATACTTAAGAAAGTAGACCCAACAATCCGCGCAATTTATAGAGGTATCAGTCTTATTTCCATCGCATATAAGGTTCTCCCAAGCGTACTGTATGAAAGATTAAAGCCGATTACAAAAACACTGATTGGACCTTATCAGTGTGACTTTCGACCTGGTAAGTCCACTATAGACCAGATTTTCACGCTACGACAAATCCTGGAGAAAACTCACGAAAATCAAATTGACATACACCATCTCTTTGTCGATTTTTAAGCTGCATTCGATAGCCCGAGAAGGGATTGCCCATACGCAACAATGTCTGAGTTCGGTATACCTGCAAAGTTGATTAGACTTGCAGAATGACGTTGAGCAACACGCAGCTCCGTTAAGGTAGGCAATGACCTCTCCGAAACCTTCAATACCGAAAGAGGTTTCAGGCAAAGCGATCCACTGTCTTGCGATCTCTTCAACATCATCATGGAGGGGATCGTACGAAAGGCCGGTGTGCATCGTAATGGCACCATTTTCTATAAAGGTGTCCAGCTACTTGCGTACGCTGATGATAATGATATTATCGGCAGAACCAAGAGAGATGTTACCGCTGCTTTCGCCGCTATCGAAAAGGAATCAGCAAAAGTGGGTTTGACGATAAATGAGGGCAAAACAAAGTATATGCTGTCTACAAACAAGGGAGCGTGGCGTTTAGACTCCCACGTTTCATCCGGCAGCTATAACTTTGAAGAAGTCTAGGAGTTCGTTTACCTTGGCACCGCCATTAATACCAAAAACGAAATCAGTCTAGAGGTAAAGCGAAGAACAATAATTGCTAATAGATGCTACTACGGGCTCAGTAAGCAACTAAGTTCCAGAGCCCTATCTCGATCGACAAAACTAACCCTCTACAAGACAATAAAGGCTCGTTCTACCTTTGCTGCTTTATGGCGCTGAGGCATGGGTAGTTTCGCAAACTGACGCAGCCGCTCTGGGGGTGTTCGAGAGAAAAGTTCTTCGCAAAATCTTCGGTCCTGTTCGAGTCGGCAATGACTATCGCATCCGAATGAACCACGAGCTGTATGAGCTCTACGATGACATTGACGTAGTTCGGCGTATAACTGTGCAGCGACTACGCTGGCTGGGTCATGTCCATCGTATGGACGACGAAGCTCCAGCGAAAAAGGTGCTCGAGGCGAGGGTCGCTGGTCAACGACGACGAGGGAGACCATGCCTCCGATGGATGGACCAGGCTGAGGAAGCCCTAGCCGTACTTGTTGTATCCGATTGGAGAAGGCGCGCGCAAAGCAGAGGTGCCTGGCGGAAGCTGATGAGGTCGGCCGAAACCCGGACACGGGTTGTTACGACCACCAAAGTAAGTAAGTTAGTGCATTGAAATAGAGCGGAAGAGAGATTAAATTATTTTTTTTTAAATTTGAGAAAAATCTGAAATCTAAAAAAATTTTTTTGAGCTTAAGTCACAGAATATTAACAGAAAAAAATGCGCTTACGCATAAAAATTATAAATTTAAAAATAGAAAAATGCAATATAGCATTAAAATGTAAAAGTGAAAATAAGTTTCTGAATAATTTAAAAATTTAAGAAATCTAAGAGAAAAATTAAATTAATAAAGTAAATAACATAACAAATTGAACCCTAAGCCTGTAAGAGATTTAAACAAAAACTAAATTAAAATAGGTAGAAAAATTTAAATAGAAAATGTGAAAAAAATCAAATAATTAAGACTAAAGATTCTAAGCTCCAAGAAGCGAAAGAAAACCAAAGTATACTAGCAGAGTTCTAGGTTAAATTTAAATGTAGAATGGCAAATAAACTTCTCAAACAATAGAAAAATAATGAATACAGAAAAGAAATAATTGTAAAAATCAATGAATAATAAAGTAAAAAGAGACTGTTATAAGTATTATACTTTAGAAATAAATGGTTAAGTTCAACTAGATTAAGGCATGTCACACAAGAGGAAGAGTGGGGTTGAAACCGAAAGATGACGTCGTGGGACCAGATAAAGGAATTATCCGAGAGTGAATAGGTAGCAGAGATATAAGAAGCACAGCAAGTTTATCTGAAAAGATGTGTGTGATGCTGATGCGGCAGCATCCGCGTGGAAAACTGCAAGGAGGTGACAGCATCCCCGTTCAAAAATGCAATAAAACGGCGGCAGCATCCGCAAAAACAACTGTGACAGGCAATCCGAGTACAAAACTGCATGAAAAGGGTGGCAGCATCCGAGGGCAAAAGTACAAGAAGGCAGCGATAACCGCAAAAACAAATTTGACGGGATGCAGCACGTTGGTGCAATACGAACTTTCAGAAAGTGTCAGAGAGGCAGGCAGTATAGGCCCGATAAGCAACTGACAAAAAAAAAGCAAAACTACAACGACCAAACAAAAGAGAGGAACACTCTTTTACAATCAAATAAACAAACAAGTGTCAAAACTTTCATAAAAAGAACAACACTGACAAAATAACTAAACGAAAGGAATCAAAACCTTTCTAAAACAAAATCAAAGATATTCCACTTTTTCTATATCAACCGAAGGTATAAACCCCTTTACTAAAACAACCTAGCAAACCAAAAGTGTCAAAACATTAATAACAAGAACAAAACCTGGAAGATAATATAATGAAAGGAACCAAACCCTTTCTAAAGAATAATAAAGCAAAATTCTAAAATAAATTAAGTGAAATCTAAGCCCACCATTTAATGTCAACGAAAATTAAGCAACGAAAAACTATTTGAAAAGCAGTGATTAAGGAAAATAATCAAGAATTGATGAACTGTCGAAGTAGAAGACAACATAAGCTAAGCGCAAGGCGCAAAGCATCCACGTATCACTACAACACACACTTCAACAAAATAAACCACAATTACAACAAGGAAAAAACGTCGTAGCATTTTCCCCGGAGCACCGATGGACAACACGAAAAAGAGAGAAAAGTGCAAAATTAAAATTGCAGTGAACAAACACCATCCCAATACACCCACCCCCTCCACCCCCCAAAAAACAAACAAAAGTAAGGAACTAATAGGTTATACAGGGTGTCCCGCAATTGAGTGCAACTATTTATGGAGCTGAAAGGTTATGTCGAGTTGAGCAAAAAATCTAATGGGAGGGTTAGTTATTGATTCTAAATTCAGTTATTGATTCTAGTACAAAAACTAACCTACATAAAATTTATTTTAATATCTCACTTTAAAGGCAAATCACCTTTCCAACGGTATATCAACAAACCCCGGCAACTTAAATGTTACTGAGCTGTGATCGTGTGAAGATAAAATCAATCGGTTGAATCTACGAAATTTCAACTTTGAGTGCAAATTTTTCAGAATTTTGCTCACTAAATGAAATTTTTTTCTTTAGATCAATATTGTAATCTATTCAATTTTCTATTCAATGACATTAAAAACACAAGCATATCTTTAAAAATTGAAAAGTTGGCTGCATTCAAAGAATTAGACTTATTAAAAAATAATGATATTTAATGACATTAGAATTAGTTATGCAGTAGATATCATTGTTTTCTAATAAGTATAATATTTTTAGTACAGCCAACTTTTTTATTTTTTAAGATATGTTTGTTTTTGGTGTCATTGAAAAGAAAATTGAATAAATTACAAATCTAATCCTAAAAAAAATTTCATTTCTTACTCGAAATTCTGAGAAATTTGCACTCAAAATTGAAATTTGGTTGTTTCAATCGATTGATTTGATCTTCACACGAGCAAAGCTCGGTAACTGTTAAGTTGGTGAGGTTTGTTGATATGCCGTTAGAAAGGTGATTTTATTGCCTTTATAATGAGCAATCAAAATAAATTTTATGTAAGTTCTTTTTTCTGCTAGATACAATAACGTAAATCAAAGTTGTGAAATATAAATTGAAATTGTTCCTAAGAATGTGAAATTAGATCTCCCCCTCCCATACGATTTTTTTTCTCAGATCAACATAACCCTTCAGCTCCGTAAATAGTTGCACTTCATTGCAGGACATCCTGTATAAATAGGAAAAAAATATTAGATAAAACGAGTGGAAAAAAATTTTTTTTTTAATATAAAGTAAAAATATAATGCAAATGTTTAACTGCATAATTAATTTGATATTTAATAAAGTGAATGATGTAATCATGTAAAGAAAAAGTGTACAAAGGGATTACAGTAATAAGAATAAATTGAATTCAATATAATAAATAAAGTAAAATGAAATAAAAATAATGTAAAGAAATAATGAATTTATGATTTAAAAAATAAATAAGGCAAGAAGATATTAGAACCTATATAGCAATAATGACTAAAGCTTAAGTAATAAATAGCGAAAGATAAAATATATGAAATAAGCGAAGAAACACATCTAAACACGAAAAAATTATTGTTAGGTTTTTAACAATAATTTTTTTCTTTTTCGAAGGGCGGAGGAATGTTGTGAATTAATCACAAACGAAGCAAATAAACGTCCAAAAGCAACTGCATAAAAATGCAGTATCAGCATTAATGCATAAACCGTTTAAGCTATCACACGTGCCATAACTTAAACGGTAACAAGCAAGCAGCTTAAATAACAAGCAATACCGCCAGCATGTTGTTGTTGCCATTGTCGTGAGAAATAATCTGACACCGTTGTGCCTTCTGCACCGGGAACAAAATGCATTGACAGCAGTTTTATATTAAGAAGAAGAACCGAGCCCAGATTTGTTATAAATATCTGGTCTCTGCTAAATAAAGAGTTCAGTTGAAAGTGAGTTGAAAGTTAATCAACGAGAGTACTAAATAAAAATCGTGAGTTTTCATTGCAGTGAGTTTTCTAGTTTGATTGCAGCTCTGATGACCGACGCAAACTGAAGATCCTGGACCAGGCAATGGTTCGTGAGTATACCGGCAGTTAACTCGATTAAATGATTCGACGTTGGGTCACTGGTTTTAAGTGCCAGGTGCCCTTCAGAAACTCGGCTCAGGTGTATCGCCTGTAGCCACCCATTATAACAGGATACGGCCAGAAACCGTATCCATCCAAATTAGCAAGTTTAGGATTCGATTAAGGACCTACGGGTATCCTCACAGGGAGGATCCCAACAAGTCGATAAAATAGTACCTTAGCCCCATCCCACCTCTGCCGCAAACTGGGAACTGAAGACCAATATTCTTTCCACTTTTCTTCCAAATATTAGTTATACGCCCACATCGGTTAACAATGACACTGTCCCAACTCCAAATAACTCCTATAGCCCAAATAATAAACCTACAACTATTTACACAAATTTCTTCTGCCTGTAAGCCTCTCTAGCAGCATAGACTTTACATTACTGAGTACCTTTTAGCAGAAAATTGTTTACTAACACTATTCACCATACAGCCTTATCAGATATTTTCTCTGATATAAATATCTCTTCTACCCAGTCTTTCAATAACTTCATTGTGTGCGACGTTCTTAATGCCGATTACGAAAGCATTATATCTCTTCTAGATGGTATTAGCTGGGATTGCGTTCTATCGAAATTAGACTTATATAGCGCTGTTTCGAGTTTTTATCATTTCATTTCTACGGGTATCGAAAGGTATGTGCCTAAAATAAGGAAGAAAAACAAGTTTTCAGAACCTTGGATTTAGCCAAGGTTCTCAGGTTCTTGGATTCAGCAGATCTCAGATATTTGAGAAACCAGAGAAACAGAATTTACAAACTCCTCAAAAGTACCGCAAATGTAAGCGAATGATGAGCTGTCGAAGGAGTTCTCTTTCTAATCTGAAGTAGCGTACAAGTTTCACACAAACTTAATTGGAGAAAAAATTGTCCAAGACCCCAAAAAATTTTTTGACTTTGTTAATTTGAAGCGAAAATCAGCCGGTAACACTTCACCCATGTTTAAAGGCAATATTGTCTCCTCCAACCCTCAGAAAATATGCAACCTCATTGCAGGAAAATTTTAATGAGGTATTCTCTCCACCAACTACTCAATCTGATGTCTTTCCCCCACTCCAAATTAGCAACATATAGTTGAAAACTTCTACTTGACGAAAGAAGACATACCAAGTGAAATAAAAGGTTTAGATACAACCAAGGGACCTGGACCACCCCTAATTCTCCCAACGCTACTGGTGCGATGCTTAGACCAACTACTCGCTCCCTTATATATAATATATAACAAATCACTCTCTTTTGAGTGTTCTCCTCATACATGTTGATCACGGCATCTTAATACATAAATTAGAAAAATTTGTTTTCTCTGGACCTTAACTTAGTTGGCTATCAACTTATCTCCGTGGCAGTAGATCCAAATATGTTTAATTCCAAGGAATTGTGTCGAAGAAAATCGAGGTCTCCTCTGGAGAACCACAAGGTAGTCATCTTGGGCCTTTTCTCTTCAATATCTTCATATCGGACTTGTCGATAGTGTCGAAGGATATTCCACATCTTATGTATGTAAAATTTACCACGTAATTAAGTCGTAGGAAGATGTCAACTTCTTACAGTTAAACCTCTCATTTCTTGAGACCTGGTGTACACAAAACAAACTTTACCTCAATGTAAATAAGTGTAACGTGATAAATTTTCCCGTAGAAACCAGCTTATAATTCACAACTACTGCCTCAACCATATCGAACTTAACAGGGTGAATGATATAGTTGATCTTGGAGTGGTCTTAGACAACAAACTGCTCCTTAATCTACACTATGATAGGATGATATCCAGAGCCAGTAAACAGCTCGGTTTCATTAAAAGACGAGCATTTGCATTCAAGAATGTGTGGGTCACTATCTCCCTGTACTGTGCACTAGTGCGCCCAATACTCGAATATGACTGCATTATTTGGAATCCAGCTTTTGAATCCCATTGTGATAGAATAGAATCCATTCAAAAGCAATTCTTACTATTCGCTCCCAAAGAAACTTTTAACTCCGCGATTATTGTAGCCTTCCACCGTATGAACACAGACTCAGCATATTTAATTTGATGCCACTATCAATAAGAAAAACGGTGTTGGATTCATGCTTTACTTTCAATGTTCTGAATGGTGCTACTAACTGCGAACACATCTCTAACAAGATTACCCTCAATGACCCTATAAGACGTACAAGGCATACTCCGCTGTTAACTGAATATCAGCATCATACTGCATATGCAAGTAATGAACCCATCAGCCGTTGCTGTAGAGAATTTAATAATATATCCGACCATTACTCACCTTCCATGTCCAAATCTTCGTTTAAGCGATCTCTATCAAAGTCTCTCTCTCTTCCTAATTAATCCAGCCTTTGATCTTTATTCTTTTCTACCCCTCTTTCTAGCATTTAAGTACCTTAATTATTGTTACGTTCCCCTGTTTATCGTACCGGAAGTGGTCTATCGACTAGCTCAGGAAGTTCAGGATGGTTCGACCCACCAATTCCGGTCGAGGGAATAGCAATAAAAAACAACACAAGCACAAATTGGTTGTTCGGAAACCAGAAAAAAATTTAATATTCGGATTAAGTAATTATTCAAAAAGATATAAAAAAAAATCCCTACACTTATCCCACCACCTGACAACAAACGTGAATTTACACGGACTTGGGGACTAGGTGGTATGCCCCCGGAAATTCATCGCCCACCCTACCATGGTTGTTCGGAATAGATTTTTGAGCAACCCCACTCGCGGATTTAAGCCACTTCCAGAAAAGGCACCCTGTCATACTTTCATTCCCCATCGCAGTTTTCTAGCAATCCTTCTAGTTGACTTATTTAATTTCTTTTGCACATTTTTTTTACAAAATTTACTGCTTATTGGGCTGTACTTCAACACAATTTTCACAGCTCTTTCTATATTTTTTATAAAAAAAATATTATTGCATAGTTCGTTTGCTTCGC
Source organism: Coremacera marginata (assembly GCA_914767935.1). Classification (NCBI taxonomy): domain Eukaryota; kingdom Metazoa; phylum Arthropoda; class Insecta; order Diptera; family Sciomyzidae; genus Coremacera; species Coremacera marginata. Next base: position 107,159,117 of record OU612045.1, read on the forward strand.
TCTTGGTCAATTTCTTTTCTTCTGATTGCTAGTTTTTGCCTTTTTTTCTCCACTTCTATGTTCTTACTAGCTATAATGACAGATATTGTGAATATTTTTGCACTTCACTAGTTTGATCTTGTTTTAAATGTTTTTCCTTTATTCGTATTCATTTGGTTTGATCAACTTTATTATATTACCAAAAAATGATTTAATTTTAAGTTTTGTTTCGATTAAATTTTCGCACTGCTACATTCAACGCACCTCAACACGAATAACCACGAATATTCGTTCGCTGCTTGCGCAACGTCTACCCACGGTAACATTCGTGCAAAAAATCTCTGTGTCAATGTGACTTAAGTTGTACCCGATAATGAGCTTTTAATCGGGACACTGTAGAACGCCGTGTTTTCGTCCATAAAAACCTACTGCCACCGACAAAGCTCTCGAGTACCGCTTGAATGACGCCATAGACACAACTTGTAACAGTTAAGAAGCTTGGCCGTGATTGCCTTAGAAATACATAAAAGGGCATTTCATTTTTTAATTTAAGCCGAGATTGGCTCAAAGGCCAATTTCGGTGACATAAAATCTGAACTGATGACCAGATGACGCTACCCGCAAATTTTGTTATCGTTTGGCTTAAATTAAACACAAAAAAATGGCGAAGTATTTATAACGCGCGGGACCTGAATAATTAAAAAAATTTTTAACTCAAATCAAATTAAAATATCATGTGACGGTAAAGTCAAAATGCATAGGGGAATGAGATATATGAAATAAACTGTCAAAATAGCAATGTGTGGTAGAAAATTGGAAAGAGAGAAAAAATATTACTGAAATCGTAAAAAAATGGATATGAACGCCGGCTTACATGGGCTATCATCCGAAATATCGTTTGTACGAGAAAATATTTATCACCTGACCTTTGATTTCACAATAGTGTCAAAATGAAACTGCGTCAAAGTGCTCATGACAATTATTAGGAAAAATCATATATTCATTATTGTATTAATTACGGAAAATATTCAGAAAACGTATAAAAAAGTAATTTACGAGGTGTCGCGGCTTAAACGCTTTAACAAAAAGGAAAATAAGAATATATAAAAGTATCAGGAATTTTGAACTGATTAATGAACCTAAAAAAATTTTCCTTATTTTTCAAAATTTTTTACTATAGAGGCACATGCTACATTATATATTTTTGACGTGTTCGTGAAATCATGTCAATCAGGTGGGCGGATTACGCCCTCGAATAGAAATCGAAAACCATTTATGAATAAGTGTTCTGTGAATCGCTCACGCCATTGTCGATATACCGTATTTTTTGGGGCAGCGTGCTACACACTGAACAGCTGATGATATTACTACATGGAATTGCTACAACTGCATCGCATTCTGTTAACGATTAAGAGGGATAACGCATGTAAGCCTTCTATGTGTTTTGGACTTATGAATTTTGGATGTAAGGTATCGGGCACGAAAAATTCGATACCTATGAGTAATACATCGCTAATATTGGTGCGGTTGTGATTATTATGCGTTAGAAATATTGCTTGTTCTCAAGCAATTATTAAAAAAATTACGCCTGCGAATTTTTCAATGCTGTATGTTTTTTTATATAAATAGTTACAGTTCCTGATAAGTGATTTATCTACATAACTTACGCATCTATATAAAAGGTACGATATGGCCGAAGATTTTGACGTAGAGGCCATGTTAGAAGCTCCATACATTAAAAATGTGAGTATGTTCATTCAATTATAAAAATTACTTTGAATAATATGGGGTTTTTTGGAACATTTGAAGATGAGTGAAAATGAACTTAATTTTTTTTTTAATGTGTATTTGAATCTAAAGCTAATGGAAAAATTTTGCGCTGCTCTCAAGTGGTTTAAAAGTTAGAGGGCTTTAAAGCTGGGAAAATGGATGTGAAAATCTTGTTATTTTTTTCATTTTCCTGAGCATTTTGTGAATTGAAAGAAAGGTTATGCTGATACCTATTCAGTGAACTATTATTAAAATCCATCCATTACTTTTAGGGCCTTATTGTTCACCTCTGGAAATTTAATGTTATCCAGCTGATAACTTATCAAGGGCCTTAAATTTAACCAGAGGTCAAAACCTCTGGATAAAAATTGGTATTGTTCACCTCTGGATAGCAACTTAACAGGTCTGCATAGGCTGGTTAGTGTTTTTTCCAGTTTTTTTCGAGGCAAACGTCAAAGTTATCCCGAGATTTTGACAGTCTGTCATATATTTTAATTAGGCTGTGTGCTATTCGAAAAATGTTCACTGGCGACATGTGCCAATGAGTAATTTTTACCGCTGCTTTTGTAAATTTGTAGCTTTATGTGTTTTTTTTTTTTTTTTTTTTTGCATAGAATTGACAACAGTATTTTTCTGCCGCCCAAAAATGTATCAGCAATATTCTTCAGCAATAGGCAATTGCCTTTTCTTACTCGAAAACTGTCACACTACAAAATACCAAACACAAAAAGTTTCTACCAACCACAAAAAATAAGTCAACAATACGAAATAAGTTAAAATGCATGATAAACCTCTGGATATCTCAGTTAACCAGTCGAATTTGACTGGTTAACTTTTTCTCTAAATGTCTTTATCAGCTGGTAATCTTTTGACATAAGCTATCTGGAAACCTTGGAAATATCGGCTGGTTGAAGATATCCAAAGCTGAACAATACGGCTCTTAATCTCATAAGTTAAAAAAAGCTAGGTTTTCAGGAGAAACAAAAAACTGGTGATAAAAGTTGTAATTTGTTTTTTTTTATAATGTTCAAAGTCTTCAAGGACTTAAAAAAAAAACGAAATGGCTATTTCAGCCCTTGAAAGGACTTTGACCGAGCTTCTTATGATCAATTGTGTTGTGTGTGATGTGAAATCTTTGCACACAAATGATCGAGAACTGGACCTACATGTTTTACGCCGACTCCGAACGGCTTATGTTCTCAAGAAGCTTTTCATGGCAGTTTTTACTCTCTGAGGTTTGCCATTGTCTGCAGAGAGGTGACGCCGAACAGAAAAATTAATTCAATTGAAAAAATTTTCTGTGCCAGATGGAGGATTCGAACCTAGGTTCTCTGGCGTAAGAGTCACACACTCACCCACTACGCCACGGCCGCCACTCTTCAAGGACTTATTAACAAATAAAACGGAACAAAATTAATTGTACATATATTTTAAAAAACATTGCAAATGACTTACGAGGTTACTGCTTTTAAAAACAGGCTTCTTTATATTGACTTATGAGTTTCCAACTTTTGTGTGTCATCATATTTCATCCAAATATTTTTTTAATTCTAAGGTTTGTAAGGCAGATTATTAAAAACAAACTTCGTACAATTTATTGTATAGTTATGGGTAAGAAAACAGAAAAAGTTAAGTACATTTATGTAAATATATAATATAAATATTAAGGGCCAATCTCAGCGTCTGTCTGATAGTTATGTATTGATTGATTATATGGATTATTAATAACTTTTAAGAACATAAATTAAATTTGCATAAATTAATTACTGAGTTTAATTTTCGGAAATAAGAGCCGAACAAAATGCTAAAAATTCAAATACTTTACAGGTGAAAGTCTTATATGAAAATCCCGGTTAAAAGCAGTTTTGGGCTTATACGCAAAACCTGCTTAACGAAACTTTTGGGGCTTATATAAGAAATGCACTCTTACGCTAAATGGTAAAAATATTAAATTTATCCAATAACGTTTTGAATTTATTCAAAAACGGTTGTTTTTGAACCATTAACGCATTTGCATATAATATATACGTAAAATTTATTTGAATACGTTTATTTAAATTATGCACACGTATTGTTAATTTTATTTTAAATGATTATTATTTAAATAAAATATTAACGTATTTAAGCAGAATAAAAGCAAATATTAAAACTATGCAAGATAAATACGATCGTATTTATATTAAACAGTGTAGCAGCCGTGATACTTAAACCTGGACTGCTTCGCTTACAAGTCAAGCATCTTAACCAGCACGCTACGGCCGCCACAAATTGATTAGAAAATTTGGGGTATAATAAATAATAATAAACATAATATAATAATAATAAATATAATAATAATAATAAACAGGAAATGTTTAAAGCAAAACAAAGAAACGACAAAATAATACGCCAGCCGTGGACTCGAACGTGCGCTTCCTCGATTACAAGGCAAGCACCTTAACCAGTATGCCACAACTCAATTGAAAAATTTGGTTTTTAATAACTCATAGCAGTAAGTTTAGATAAAATCAAATCAAATTTTGCTTACGTTAATTTAAATACCCAAAAAAACAAAACGTGTTGTAAGGAAAACATTTGATTTATCCACGTAAATATTTAAATACAATTTATACACGGGCGCGGATAGTTTAAATAATTGTTATTCCCCTTAGTCTATACTATAGAGAATTGCATACACACCCTACTCGTATTAATAAAATAAATTATGAAATTGTAACTTTTTTAAAATGTTTGCATGTAAAAATACAGTTTAAGCTTTGAAAAACATGGTAAATTATTTTACTTACATTTTTTGGCACCTGACCACTTGCAGCCGTAAGTCAATAAACATATTTTACAGGTATGCAAATACAAGACCAAAGATTGCCACAAAAAAAGTCATCAACGCTGCCAAATTTTTTTTTTATTGTTTGTATCCGGGGATTTTTGTATGCATATTTTCAAATGGTTCACACATTTGCAACGTTATAAGCGGGGCGATTTTTTAAGCGGGAAATACTTTAAACGGGAATTTTCCTATGTATTGCTTATGGAGATTTTTCTTGACCTAATTTTGGCTTTTAATTAATAAGTATAATTTTTTTAGTACAGCCAACTTTTTGTTTTTTAAGATACATTTATGTTATTGGTGTCATTGAAAAGAAAATTGAATACATTACAAAATTGGTTTTAAAAAAAAAATTAATTTATTACGCGAAATTCTGAGAAATTGGCATTCAAAGTTAAAATTTGGTAGTTTCAACCGATTTCATCTTTGAACGAGCACATCTTGGTAACGGTTGCGTCGATGCTGTTTGTTCATATAAGAGCCCTGCATGAGTATGCTTTTCGCCTCTCTAAATATATTCTCTTGCTATAGAATAAAACATTTCCTCTATACCTTTTCTGCTTTGCTCATACCTGCTCATACACTCTCTTTGTTTTATTCAGATATAAGAAACGAAGAGAATAAGAACACGATGCTTTACTAACACCAGCAGGTAGCAAATCTATACATATAAAAATGGATGTGGGAATGTGTGTATATCACGTATATACTCCAAAACCGCCGAACTAATCTTTATGAAATTTTTAGGAATACAGAAGCAACATTCTGAGAGTGTTCCTGTGAAGTTTGGTGTTGATTGGACAAAATACGTGGTACCTCTCATACAACCCAAATTGGCTCTATCGTCCACAAACAAAGAAAAATGCTATATATCAGACGGTTTTACTCGTATAAAACTAAAATTTAGTAATTTTGTTCAGATGGTTATTATCAGTGACTGTGCGAAAAATAGGCGTGGTCTCACTATATCTAAGCCCACTTTTCAGAAATTTTAATTCAAGAGATGTTTAAGTTTTGCTAGTGAATCTTGGTATGCAGGTGCTATCGATCCAAGTGGCAGTCACTATGTAAATATAAATGTCACGCCCACTTTTACCGCCCACAAATCAGTAAAAATGCTTTATATCAGACGGCTTTTGCCGCAGAAGACTAAGATGTGGTAATTTAGTTTATATGATTACTGTCGGTCGAAGTTCAAAAAATGGGCATGGCCGCACTATATCTACGCCCACTTTATCAAAATCATGCTTATTCCTGAGTTGTACACGTTTTGATAGTGAATCTTGGAATGCAGGTGCTATGGGTCCAAGTGGCAGTCACTATGTATATATAAATGTTGTCACAGCCACTTTTACCGTCCACAAATCAACAAAAGTGCTTTATATCAGACGGCTTTTACCTTTTAGAAGACTAAGATTTGGTAATTTAGTTGATATGGTCACTGTCGGCAACTGTCAAAAAATGGACGTAGTCGCACCATATCTACGCCCACTTTTTCAAAATCAAGCTTATTCCTGAGTTGTACACGTTTTGAAAGTAACATCTTGATATGCAGGTTCTCTAAGTGGCACTCAATATTTATATATATATACAATTTGCCACGCCCACTTGTACCACCCGCAAATAAAAAAAAACAAAACGATAAAATGAAAATACTTTGATCGAGCTTCTTATGATCAATTGTGTTGTGCGTGTTGTGCAATGTTTGAACACAAATGATCGAGAGCTGGACCTACAAGTTTATGCCGACTCCGAACGGCTTATGTTCTTAAGAAGCTTTTCATGGCAGTTTTTACTCTCTGAGGTTTGCCATTGTCTGCATAGAGATGACGGCCGAATAGAAAAATTAATTCAATTGAAAAATTTTTCTGTGCCAGGTGGGATTCGAACCTGGGTTCTATGGCATACAAGCCACGCACCTCAACCAGTATGCCACGAAATGGTTGAAAATATACTCTAAAATCGAGTTTTTTGTAAAAATATTTACTGGTGTGGTAGATAAAAATAACAAACGGTCAGAAATAATAATAGTAATGAAAAAGTTCTTCCAATCTGCACTAATAAATTTTAAATTTTTGCAGTCGGACCAGAGGAATGCGGATTTTCATTACTTGCTGAACTTTTTTTATACTATTTTCACTTAAATTCAAATTAAAATTTTTTTTTTTTTGTCTTGCCATGTTACTTTTAGTCAAATTCATTATCTTTTAATGATAAAATATTATGTAAAGTGAAGAATTAAATTGAATGAAATTACATAAAAATGTACACATTTTTTACATTTTACAATTTATTTTGAATGGAAAAAAATTCATTTGAATTTTAGTGAAAAAAATATGAAAAAAGTTAAAAAAAAACAACCGACCACAAAATCACTACAAAGTAAAAAATAATTTTAAAATTACTTTTCCTTTTAATTTCTTGGTCATATTTGATAATTTATCTAAACATATTACATATGAAATTTTATTATTTTAATTTTTTTTTTATTTGTTTTATTATCATAAATATATTAATTTCTTCATGATTACAAAAGCTTTTAAGGTCGGCGCTAACATAATCAGACTTTTAATCAGAAGCACCAACTCCAAAGCATTTGTATTCATGAAGAAATTATTTTATTTGTGATAATAAAACAAATAAGAAAAAAATTAAAATAATAAGATTTCATATGTAATAATATGTTAAGATAAATTATCAAATATGACCAAGAAATTAAAAGGAAAAGTAATTTTAAAATTATTTTTTACTTTGTGATTTTGTAGTCGGTTGTTTTTTTTTAAAGTTTTTATTTCTTCCTTTTTAGAGAACATGATAAATTTTCGAAAAAACAACATAAATACAGTTGTTCTGAAGAAATTTGTTCTATTAAATTCTGTTGAATTTAAACATTGTTTTTTTAATATTGCCACGCCCATTTGTCGAATAACGCCCATTTTCTTGACGGTAATTTGTAATAACTATGCCTACCCCTACACTAAGTCTCAAAATTATTCAAGATACATTGTTTTTTTAATACTGCCACGCCCTTTTGTCGAATAACGCCCATTTTCTTGACGGTAATTTGTAATAACTATGCCTACCCCTACACTAAATGCAGTACCCTTGTGTTAATGTTATTCGAGATACAGTAGTATCTAGTATTGCAAGATATAGTATTGCCACGCCCAGTTCTCGAATACCGCCCACTTTTTACGGGCACCTCCGTGTTTATGATATCTATCTGGTCTCCAAAAGTTATGGCAATCAGGCATATGGTTTAGGAGTTATCGATGTACATACATTTAAAAAAAAAAAAAAAATACAGACCGACGAACTTGAGAACCTCCTCCTTTTTGAAGTCGGTTAAAAAATTAAAACAATCCATAGAAATCCACTTTATCTTTGGTCCAACGAAAAAAATGTAAAATTTTTTGATGCAAAAGAACTTTTTCATTTCTCTTGTGTTTCTGACTGTGTTTTTTAACTACCATACCAGTGTTGGGATCCTCCTTGTGAGGATACTCGTAGGTCCGCTGTCGTGGTCTAAACTTTCTAATTTGGATGGATGCGGTTTCTGGCCGTATCCTGTTATAAGGGGTGGCTGCAGGCGATACACCTGAGCCGAGTTTTCTAGTGGGCACCTGACACTTGGAACCAGTTACCCAACGTCGTTTTTTTTATGATGGAGTTTCGTTCATTTGATGGAGTTAACGGCTTTTATACTCACCTATTCTATCCAGATTTGGCCAAGGATCCTCAGCTGCCTCCAAACTAGAAACTGAAATGAAACACTCACGGTCTGACTTAATACGTTCGTTGATGAACTTTCAACTCCCTCTTTATTTAGCAGAGACCAGATATTTATATCATCTGGGCTCGCTTCGTCTTATTAATTTTGTTACATACTTAAGTCTAGCTTATCGATTTATTTGCTATACTTAACACTTATGTAATTTCGCAATACTTTATAATGGTTTAGTTTCATAACATGGCCTAGATTAAAATAACCGGAACATTCTTAGGTTAAACATATGTAAAATGCTCGTATTGCATTTTGTTTATCATACTTTTAATTTCCCACAGACGGAATTCTTTTGTTCCAATTATTGTCCAATTATTAATTGCAGCAAAAAATACTATAAATGCATGCAATTACAATAAAACTTTATTAATTTAAATTACCATAACTGAATGCACGTAATAACAACAATAAAATATTATTAATTTAAAATGGAGCCGACGCATTTTGTTCTCGGTGCAGAAGGCACAAAGGTGTCAGTTTATTTCTCATGACCATGGCAACAACAACATACTGGCGATATTACTTGCTATTTAAGCTGCTTGCTTGTTACCGTTTAAGTTATGTCACGCGTCAGAGCTTAAACGGTTTTGTGCACTTGGACTTGGCATTGGCCTTGAATTTAGAAATTCAAGAAATTCATGAATTTAGAAATTCAAGGTTGTATGGCACAAAAGTTAGTGCCTACAAGTATGCAGTGGTTATTTGCTTCGTTTGTGATTTAGTTCACAACACCAGCCAATATTTTAAGTCGAAATATTTTGGGCATCATCATAACATAAGCCATGGATTATTTTGAAGAACCGGACTGAACAACTTTTTTTTTCTAAGGAGTGTGAGGCGACTTAATGTATATACGTATGTGGGCATATGTGTATTTCACGTAAAGACTTCGAAACCGCTAAGCCAATTTTTATACCAAAGCCTTGAGAGGGTTCCTGTGAAGTCTGGTGCCGATTGTAAAAGGCACCTTAAATACACCTCAAATTTTCGATATCGAACAGTTTTGGAATTATAAGTCGCACAGCCTCGGAATTCAGTATTCGACCTTAATTTACACATGCCGTTCCACTGGTAACATTTTATTGGCGTTGGACCCAACATTTTTTGTATAGCTTTCGAATTAATTCACACATCAATGAAACTTGGTACGAACTTACTATGTTAATGTTAATGTTTTGTTTGGAGATGCGCACTGCGACCTATATAGATCTATTGTACCTCCTTCTTGATGCTCCGCTCTTTGACGGATTACAGAATCTCATCCAGACCTAGTTCTCTGATGAATTTGAGAATATTTTTCGGTTCGATGGATGAGATTTCCTCTTGACTCAGCTCGTAGTTCCCCAGTGTTGCCTTGCGCTTGCGAGCTACTGCGTCACAGTTGGTAAGTAGGTGTATTGGAGTCTCCTCCGCTTCTTCGCAGAAACGGCAGTTGCTGTCGGTTTCGATGCCCAATTTCTTCAGGTGGTATTTCAGTTTACAGTGTCCTGTAAGAAACCCCGTAAGAATTCTTAGATTCGGTTTGCCTAAGCTTATGTGCAATTTTGCTCTCCGAGAGTTAAAGTCTTTGAGGAGCACTTTGGATTGTTTTAGCTTTGGGAGGCTTTTCCAGAGGTTTGATCTTTTGTGCCTCTCCTCCCTTCTTAGTTCTTCTTTGATAGTGTGTGTGCCCAATCCGCAGAATGGTTCTGGTCCTATAAAGTGTGTGGCTGCGCCTCGTCGCGCTAATTCATCAGCTTCTTCGTTACCATGAATTCCTTTATGTCCTGGGACCCAGAGTATAGTAACGGTGTTATTCTTGCCTAGCTCATTCAGTTTTGTTAGGCATTCCCAAGTCATTTCTGATGATATTTCACAGGAAGCTAATGCTTTGATTGCTGCTTGGCTGTCCGACATCACAATTATGTCCTGACCTTTGTAACTTCTGTCCAGGTTAAATTGTGCGCACAGCTGTATTGCTAAGACCTCCGCCTGGAAGATACTAGGTGTTGTCCCCATAGGTGCCGAGTGCCTGGTTCTTGGTCCATATACCCCTGCACCTATACCTTCCAGTGTTTTGGAGCCGTCCGTGTACCATGTTATACTGTGTGGTTTTGTGACTTGAGAGGGAGTTCAGTGCGGTCCATTCTCATCGTTCTGAGGTTTGGCAGGCTTCTCTTGTTAGTGAAAGGTACTATGGTTGTTTTTGCTGGGTTGATGTTAAGCCCCACTGTGGTGCACCATTCCTTTGTTACTTTCAGCCCTCTCTGTATTAGGTCACAGAGTGTATTCTCGAACTTGCCTCTTGCTATTAGGGCTATATCGTCTGCGTAGCCTTGGCATTTTATGCCAGTATCGGTTAGCTTCGATAAGAGTTCGTCCACAACTAGGCTCCACAGCAATGGGGATAGAACTCCACCCTGTGGCAGCCTTTGGTTATTTTGATTCTTATTGTGGTGGTTCCCACTTTCGTTTCTGCAGTTCTGGTGCTAAGCATTTGGCAAATCCATGCGCTAAGCATACTGTGTACCCCTTTCTTGTACAGCGACCTTTTCACGGCCTCGTGGGATGTGTTGTCGAAAGCTCCCTCTATGTCTAGAAAGGCACATAGTACAGTTTCCTTGTTCTCGAGTGCTGACTGGATGTTGCTTGTCAGCTGGTATAGGGCGGATTCTGTGGATCTACCTGCCCTGTATGCATGCTGACAAGGGTGCATTGGCGCTTTCTCCAGAATCTCAGTTCTTAGATAGTTGTCTATCACCTTTTCCATTGTTTTAAGAACAAAGGATGTGAGGCTGATTGGTCTGAAGGATTTAGGTAGCGTGTAGTCCTTTTTCCCTACTTTTGGTATGAAGGTGACTATAGACCTTCTCCATTTTCTTGGGATATAGCCCAGCGCAAGGCTGCTTCTAGTTATTTTAACTAGATGGGGTAGTATTGTCTCTGCACCTTTTTGCAGTAGTGCTGGAAATATACCGTCTACCCTTGCTGATTTGAATGGTTGGAAGGTTCTTAGGGCCCATTCCAAACGAGCCTTCGTGCAAATGCTTGTGGCAAGTTTCCATTCCTCTTGGTTTGGGGCTGTCAGCCTTCCTGCCGCCTCACATTCACTAATTTGTGTGCTACCTGGGAAGTGAGTTTCTAGCAGGTGGCTGACCCGTTGCTCTTCTTTACGCGTATGGCTTCCGTCTGGTAAAAGAAGTGACATATTTGTCTCCACCCTGCCTTTGGCCATTGCTTTATGGATCCTGGCTGCAGCTGGCGTGGAGGATATGTCTTCGCAGAAGGTTCTAAAGCTTTGTCTTTTAGCTTTCCTGATTTCTTTGTTATACTCAGTTAGAGCCGCCGTGTAGTTGTGCCATTCTCCGGTGCGTTTTGCAGTGTTGAAGCTGCATCGCACATTTTTCCGGAGCCTGGTCAGTTCGGCGCTCCACCACAGAGTATGTTTTGTTCTTGCCTTATTTCCTAGAGGACAACTAGTTTCGTAGGCATTACATACTGCATTATTGACCTGCTCTACATAACATTCAAGTTCAAGGATGTTACTGATTTTGCTCCTAGATTTTACATTTTGTAGATTTTCTTTCAATAAACTGGTATATGTATCCCAATTTGTATTCTTAGGGTTCCTTCTGGGTACTGTCTCTTGGCACTTTGCCCCAAGTCTAAACTCTATTATTCTATGGTCAGACATTGATGGTTCCGGTGATACCTTCCAATCCCTAATCATACTCCCAACATATGGGCTTCCTATAGTGAGATCTAAGACCTCCTCTCTGGCCCTAGTTACAAAAGTAGGCTTTACCCCCACATTAAAGAATTCTAGGTTGTTACTTAATATATATTCTAGGAGGTACTCACCTCTGGTGTTGTCGTCTGTGCTTCCCCATATGGTGTGGTGTGCATTGGCGTCGCAGCCGACTAGGAGTGGAAGGTTGTTTTTCTTACAGTGCTCCACTAGTCGTTTTGTCTCCGCTGTGGGGATGCTGGTGTTATCTCCCGGGAAATATGCGGATGCAATTACAATGGCGCGGTGCATGCCGTTGGTCTCGATTTTTGTTTCGATGACAGCCAGATCCCGCGTCATAAATTCTGAAAGACAAATATAATTAGTATTTTTCTGCATAAGGATACATGCTCTGGGGTCGTTTGTTCTTTGATCCCAAGTTACCTGACTCTCTTTACAAAAGAGGCCTCTAATCTGGCCCCTGTAGCACCAGGGTTCTTGAATCAGAACGAAGCCCAATTGTTCTGTGGCGAACCTCCGGGCGATTACTGCTGATGCAGCTTTCGCATGATGGAGGTTAACCTGGGCGAATTTCGTGCTGCCTTCTGTGATGTTCATCATAGTGCGGGGCTGCTGCCCCGTTCTTCTTCAGGCAGCATTTCTACTTCCTTTATCGGAGGTTCGTGGCAAGTCCCAATCGAGAGAGCGGCGAGGTCGATGCCCTCTGCCTGGTCTACAGTTGTAGGGGTTGCCACAATTACAGAGACGGCGGAGGCGGGGTTCTCCGTGGCAGCTTCCAAAGGTTGCTGTGCTGGTGGCGCTGTGTCTGTGGCCTCACTTAAGGCTGCTGCTGTGGTTGAACTGGTCGTTGGGGCGGGTTTTGTGCCCAACACCGGAATTGTTCCAAAGCGGAAGCTAATAGAGGAGCCCCTAGACTTTATAGTCTCGAGTGACTCTCTATCTATTGATAGCGCGAGTATCGATCCGCTACCCTCATCCTTACAGCTTAGGATCTTCCAGGCCTCGGTGTTGAGGCCTTCATTTTGGGCGGCAATGAGTCCCATAGATCGGCTGAGTTCTTTACTGGAACTTCTTGGCAGGAACATTCGTATTGTGTGTCCTTTGGGAACCTCTTCCCCTGGACACGCCCTAAGTTCGAGCCCTTTCCACTGCTCAAGCTTTGGTGCGACTGCTTGTAGCCATTCTGCTGTCGAGGTGTTCGCACAATCGACCAGTAGCAAGCCTGGCCGGAAGTGGATTCCCTCAAACTGTAGTTTGGTGGCCCAGCCCTTCACTACTTCGCTAAGAATAGCTTCTTCTAGCTCCGAGAGCTCTTCCGAACTTAACATTTGCCGGGGATATTCCTTTGGTAGGACCGCAATTGTTATGCCTTTGGCTACGCTGGCATAGCTGGTCTTAGCTTTCTGCAGTTCACTCGCGGGTCTTTTTGCCCCAGGCTCTGAACTGCTCTTGCTTTCAGGTGCAATCCTGACTTTTTTAAGTTCTGGCCGAAGAGGAGGGGTTATTTCGCTGCTGCCTCTCTTCTGTGCCTCTGGTTGTCCGGTTTTGCCCCGATGCTCTAGTGCTTTTTCACGAGCTGTTTCGGGTGCCATGCCCTGCTCCAGATACCTCAGGTACCATCTAGTGCCTGCTCCACTTAGGCCGACTCTTAGTGGGTCGTCTAGCCCTCCTGGTTCCCCACGCATTGGAAGGTGTATAGTGCGGCGTTTATTAGCGAAGGGCCTATTTCTACGCCCCTCGGCCGGACTACCTTCCCTATTATGCCCTGGTCGTCTCCTCGATGTGGACGCGGTTTCGGTGCTGGGGATTCTTCTCTTAGCAGACGCCTTACTTTGGTGCTCGCTCGTTAGCGATGGGCGCGTATTACTGGGGCTCGTGCTTGACCTCCGGTTGCTGGTACTTGGCCTGTGGTCATCCTTGTGGATGTTGTGCTCCACTTGACCACCGCCGTACGGCTTATTCCTGATCTGCGTTCTGCAGTGCCTGTGATCGTCAGTGCGGATTCTTTGCTCCACTTGATCCCTACTGCGTGAGTTGGTTTGCACTCTAGCTGGAGGTAATCTCCACGGGTTGGTGCCCCGCCTATGACCTTCATCTTGGGCTCTTTGCTCCATAAGGTCTGCTGCTTTGCTTGCGGTGATTCCCCGCAAGTCTTCAATTTTGTTGTTGTGTTTTTTATTGTTTGTGCTCATGTTTATGGTTGACCGGTGGCTCGTGTCCGAGGACAAAAGCGTCGCAGTCTCTAATTATGGCTGGGAAAGGGTGGTCGACCATGCCAGAGCCCGCATACCATGGCAAGGCCACAGTTACTTCTTGAGGCGGCCAGGTATCAAGAAGGCACCGTTCGAGTACAGTCGGTATACCCCCTGACTGCAAACCACCCAATGGGCACGGTATCGCGTGATACCCTGGGTTAGGGGGGGTAGCCTTTGGTTCGCTGCTCCACAAAGTCTATCTGACCCAACAGGGGGGGACACCTCCCGCCAGCATAGCCATTGTGTCTCTGCAACTTAAGCCCCTACATCACGTCAAGATTGCTACCGGGTAGGGGACGAACTTACTATAAAAGCATGGCTTCACTGAAGCTACGTCCTCTTTTAGGGGTTAAGCGCTGGGTATAAGCTAGTAAAGCAATAAAAAATAACAAAAATATCAGAATATTTTTTATTCGTTCGTTTGTAGAAAATAGATGTTTTTTCTATTGGGACCCAAAGGACCAGGATGACACTGAATACACATGTCCAGGATGCAAACAAAATACTGCGGTGAGTACAGATAAACTCCCGGCCAACCAGTTTAACACCATTATGGCGAAGCTTAGTCAACTAGATGAAATAAGAACTTCAGTGGATTTCATGTCGCGGCAGTATGACGAACTTCTTGGAACGGTTAATCAAAATAAAAAGAAGGTGGATATGGTTGTGAAGGAAAATGTGAGACTCCAGGCAGAAGTAAGTGAGCTAAAAAATTCTGTCAAACTTCTAATGGACGAGAGGGTCCATAACGATTGTGATGTGCGCTGTTTGACAGACACCACTAACTCAAAATCAGCAGCTGAACTTATCGTTGGCTTGTCTAATATTCTCAATGTACCGGTCGCCAACAATGACTTTGCTAAGGCTAGCTTTTTTAAACAAAATCACCCTGCAAGTAACATCCATAAAACAGTATTGGTAAAGTTCTCCAGTCATTAAACAAAAGTGTCATTCTTAGCAGCAAAAAAAGTAGTTAAGATCCCGATCCGACCTTAAAAAGGGCACACTAGAACTGTTCGGGAATGCAAAGGCGCTGAAAAAATTAGGATACAAATTTATGTATACGAGAGGCAATTTAATATTTGCCAAAAAGATGGAGGGTTCGCGGATAGAAAAAATCCGCAGTTACCCAAAGGCGCATCCATAATTCAACAGTTACATGGCAGATTGATGGCAGCGAGAACGATGTTAATCTTGACGTGGGAAAAAATCTACTCACGCCACTACGAAGCTTAAACTAATACACGTCGTTTGCAGAAAAATAAAATTTATAAGAGTTATTGCAAAAAAACAAAAATCATAAATGAATAATTATAAGAATATTTTTGAATTTAATAATTACATACAACACCATCAAAATACATTAATTAACTATATATCATTGAATGCTAGAAGCATTGCTTCAATCACTAAGTTTAATTACTTTAGAACCGAACTTTCAAAATTTGCACAGCTGACCCAATTTATTTGTCTCCGGGAGACATGGTTCTCCACCGAAATCATCGATTTATGTGCGATACCAAAGCGTTCAATGCTGTAGAGGAGATAGTTATGGTGGCTTATCGTTTTATATATCCGAGCAGTTTCCATTTGTCTTAAATGAAGTATGCAACGAATTAAACTGCCATTTTATAAGAATTATATTACCATCAATAAGAATTTGCAACAAAACTGCAAAATTTGCAAAAAAAAAAAAATGGTCGTAGGATCTTACCGTTCACCAAGATGTCCATCATATACGTTTCTTAGCCTTTTAGAGAATCACATACAACATATAGGATCATGCTACTGTATTGCAGCTGGCGATTCAAATATAGACACTTTCCAATTCAGCGGACAATTATTCGTTAATCACTCGGCCTGCGTCGAGCACCTCTATTGATAATGTTTTTTCAAATATACCTTTTGAACAAATCAACATTAGCTCATTTGAATACGTACTAAGCGACCACAATATGATAAGCTGTTTCATTAATGCTAAGGATTAGTCAACAAAATTTAAAACTATTGCTAAACCGGTTGTAGTGGTATCACGAGACCGCAACAAACCAGCTAAATTTATGTAGCGACGAAGATTGTTTTTCTTTGTCACACAGAACGCTTATTGAATGGCATTAGGTCATGACTAACATTTCGTCATAAACAAATGTAAACAATGCGCTCACTGGTTAGCTAACCCAATTAGCTGCACAAGTGCAAGCGCAGCATATAATTTCCAAAGTCAATGAGTCAATGAGGAAGCGAAATGTAAAACAAATTTGAAACAAACGCGGAAAGAAGCATGAACCTTAATTCATGAAACGATAGCGAAAACGAAATAGTGGGGAGGAGTTCCAGAGACAGAGTAAAAACTGTAACACATATTAATACTGGTATTTCTGATATAAATATCATAACTTTTGAGAAATAAAAATTAATTAAGATTTAACTTCAAACTAGTATGTTGTAGTGCACATGTGGCTAGCACTAACCTACCTCAACAATAACATAAACACACAACGCTACAAACGCTCTGCGTTGGTCTCACTGCATACCTGCAGCGAAACCAAAGCATGAAGCGCAAGCAGTAACAAACTCAAGTGCTACTAGCGGCATGATTCATGTTATACATTGTGAAAACAAATCGCTGCCAAAAGTAAGTCATTGGAGTTTGTAACCTGTAAGTGGGTTATGATGGATAGTATTACAAACAGATGTGTAAGTAAGTAAAAAGTAATAGTAAGCAGATGTGTAATAATTGTATTTAGATTTCATGACTTTTAATTGTATATGTGTAAGAACTTATTTAGAATAAATATTATTTTTGAGTGAAAAGAAAATATTGTCACTTTTCACTCAATATTTTTATTATAAAAACCCGAGTTGGGATTAAATAAAATCAGTCTTAGAAACACATCAATATAAAGAAGTATTCTCTATAACTCAAATCAAGCCTTGTGGCTTATTCAATATTTGACTATATTGAAACACTGCCTTGTGGCAGAGTATGAAATAAAGCCTTGCGGCTGAGATTGAAAGGCCTTGTGGCCAAGAATCCCCTTTGTCCTCAAATAGGGAAGATAGGGAAGGTTAGTTAATATAAAAATAGTATTAACCTTTATATGGCGATCCTGCGGACCGAATCCTGGAGAAGCTAAGATCCTGTGGACGAAATCCTCAAAGTTAACGACGACGTCATAATACAGCAAGCTGAATGTCGGAGGAGTTCAACAAAATATTCCAGAAGTGCGTTGCACAGGCAGCCGAATACGCAAAAACCAAAAAAGCAGTGGAAAGATACGTACCCCTTCCCGTAGCTGCCCAGCAACAAGTAGCAACAATACCACAATACGAGGCGACACCAATACCTGGACCCAAGAAGCTTACTATCGAGGAATACAACAGACGTACAGCAGCAAAGAAGCAACAACAGGAAAAACAGATCCAGAAGAAGACAAGAGCTGGGAGACAAGTTCGGCAAAGGAAGGAACTAAATAATATATATAGATTAATAACATTATCAAAGGGAAAAGAAAGAGTTGAATTTTTAAGACAACTCAAAGACTTAAAATTTAAAATAAAAAATAAAATAAATTAAAAAAAAAAAAATGACAGAATACAAGCACTGTTTTATTTGTGAAGCAAAGATCAACACTAAATATATAAATGATCATTTAAAATTGCACAAACAAATTTTTGTAAAAATAAATAAAATTTTGAACAAAATCAATAAAAATTAAAGAAAACAAAATTTTGAACTATTCAATTCATGAATAAAGATGCCCCACATTTATATGTAAATATCACGAATTTAAAAGAAACAATGGTTGCTCTAGGACAGGAAACAAAAATAACAGAGAATATTTCTTTTAATGGAAATATTTCTAACAAACAAGAAATGTATTTAGACATCTTTGTCGCCATAGGTTTAATTGCATTATTAATATATGTAATAAAAAAAGTCAATGAATATTACAAAAAATATGTAATAAAAAGAATTGCGAGTGCTAATATTTAAAAAAAAAAAAAAAATTTTTATGGATACATTAAAAGAAGCACTAAAGAAATTAAAACATAGTATAACAAAAGTTCCAACAAGAAAATTCAGAAAAGAAACTTTACAAGATAAGCAAAAAGAATGTAATATTTTAGAAAGTCAATTAAAAACTTTTATAAATTGTCCGCAACCAGATCATAAAAATATAATAGATTGTAAAGCATTAATAAAAACTATAAATAAATTAATTCAACACAGATTAACTTCGTATGACACGGATGATGAAATAGATAGCAGTAGTAATAACAGTAGTAGTGACAGTAATAGTGATAGTGAAAAAGAAATACTAAAAATGGCGAATTTTGAAATTTCAGTAGCATCAAAAATAGTTGATGAGTTTGATGGAGATAGCAAAAAACTATCAACGTTTTTAGGCACAATTGAATTCTATGCATCAACACTTAAGGATGATACACAGAAATCTCAATTGTTAAAATTTATTCTAGCAGCAAAAATAAGTGAAAAAGTAAGAAACAGACTATTACCTGTGGCAGTTCCAAATTCAATTCAAGAGTTAAAAATAGTATTGGCAAAAAACTACAAGTTAAATAAAAATCCACTAAAATTACAAAATGAATTGCACCAGACTAGACAGGGGTCTATGAATGTTAACAATTTTGCCACTAGAATAGAAACAATAATATCATCTTTGAATGAAATTCAAATAGCTACTCAAGGAGAGAATAATAAAGAAATAATCATAAAACTAAATGACCAATTAGCGGTCAATGCATTTAAAACAGGTTTAAATGAGCCTTTCAGAAGCATAGTTCTTGCAGCTCAACCTAATACATTTGCTAAAGCTTTAGAGATAGCAGCAGAGGTAGATGGTAACACAAATGCAAACTATAATGTAATGACATTCAGAAATAGGAATGATTATAATAATAGAAATGGAAACTATAATAGGAATAGAAATATTCAAAATAATAACAATAATAACTTTAGAAATTATAATAATAGAAATAGTTACGGTTCTAGAAATAACAATAACAATGTCTATAGGAATTACAATAATAATAGAGCTAGCAATAATAACAGCTTTAATAATAATAGAAACCGTCAAAACTCGGGAAACGTATCAATCCCCAGCAACCGGGGTTAACGCAGCCTAAAAAAAGCAATAAATATAGAATTAGCTGTGTTAGTAATAATTTTAATACTAATATCATAAAAGTAAAAATAGGAGATAGAAATAATTTAGTAACCTTACTTATTGATACAGGTGCGGACATATCAATAATAAAAAATGAGAAAATTAATGAAAATGATATAAAATCGTCAAATCAAATCCAAATCACAGGTATTGCAAGCAGACCATTAACCATTCAACAACAAACAAATATAAAAATAAAACTCAACGATGGAGAGATTTCACACAAATTTTATGTCATACAAGAAGATATTGACATAAATGCAGATGGAATACTTGGAAGAGATTTCTTAATGAAATATAATTGTAAAATAGATTACGAAACATGTGTTTTATCCATACACACCAAAGAAAACCAAGAAGATATTCCAATGTACGTGACATTGCCAGTAACAATATCAAATATTAATATACCAAGAAGAAGTGAACTAATAACAAATATAAATGTAGACCTGGAGGAAGACAGTATAGTACATGCATCAGAAATAAGAAAAGGAATATTTATAGCAAATGCAATCATACCAGCAGATGGACTCAAACACGTGAAAATACTGAATACAACCAATAATGATATTTATTTGGACAATTGTGATTTAAATATAGAACCACTGAAGAATTTTAAAATTTTAAACTACATAGGTTTAGAACAAAGTGATGAGAATCTTGAAATACACATAGATGGAAAAGATGAAAAAGCTAAACAAGAAGTAATTAATTTATGTCACAAATACAGAAACGTTTCCCATAATGAAGGAGATATACTAACAACAAACAATTTTTATAAACAGCAGATAGACTTAATTGACAACTCACCTGTTTATATAAAGAACTACAGACTTCCGCAAACACAACTTCAAGAAATAGAAGATCAAGTACAAAAGTTAATAGAAGAAGATATCATTGAACCATCATTCAGCCCATACAATTCTCCACTCTTAGTTGTACCAAAAAAATCAACAGATGGAACAGCAAAATGGAGACTGGTAGTAGACTTTAGGGCACTAAACAAAAAAATAATTAATGATAAATTCCCACTAACAAGACTAGAAGATGTACTAGATAAGCTCGGAAATGCGAAATATTTTTCCACTTTGGATATGACAAGTTCTTTTCATCAGATACCACTCATCAAAAATTCAAGAAATATGACAGCATTTTCAACAAATTCAGGGCACTATCATTTCAAGCGCTTACCATTTGGATTAAAAATAGCAACAAATAGTTTTCAAAGGATGCTTTCAATTGCATTAAGTGGACTTCAAGAATCAGCATTTCTCTATGTAGATGACATCATTGTTTTTGGATCAAACCTGAGACATCATAACAAAAACTTGGAAAGAGTATTACAAAAATTACAAAGGTACAATTTAAAACTAAACCTCAAGAAATGTGAATTTTTAAAGACAGAAGTTGTATACTTAGGACACCTGATAACGTCCAAAGGAATAACAACTGATCCAGCTAAACACAAAACCATAAGGGATTACCCAAAACCAAACAATGCTGATGATACCAGAAGATTTGTAGCATTCTGCAATTACTACAGAAAATTTATTCCAGATTTTGCAGAAATTGCAAGACCACTAAATCAGTTGCTAAAGAAAGGACAGCTTTTTAATTGGACAGAAACATGTGAAGCAGCATTCAACAAGCTGAGAGAAAAGCTAATATCTCCACAAATATTAGCATATCCAGATTTTGATAAACCTTTTATACTGACAACAGATGCATCACAATTTGCTTTAGGAGCAGTACTATCTCAAGGTGAACCAGGACACGACAGACCAATTGCCTATGCCAGCAAAACATTAAATAAACATGAAGTAAATAAGGCAATAATAGAAAAGGAGTTATTAGGGATTCACTGGGGAATCAATTACTTCAGACCATATCTCTATGGAAGAAAGTTCACGGTATACACAGACCATAGACCATTAGTAAGTCTGTTCACACATAAGAATCCATCATCAAAATTAACACGAGTACGACTGGACTTGATGGATTATGACTTTGATATAATTTTTAAACAAGGCAAGATGAACACTAACGCGGATGCACTATCTAGAATAAAATTAGATAGCGAGCAATTAAAAAATATGATACCTAAAGAAGCAAATATACAAGTATTAACACGGGCGGCACATAAAAAATTTAACAAGCATGCATGTACAAATAAAAGAATAACCGGTGATAAAAATAAGAACAATGCGCAAATGAGTAACCTGAATAATAATGATAGATCTCAGCAAGTGAAGAGTCATGAACTTCATATATGGGAAGCTACATCATTTTCAGAAGTAAGACGTCTAAAAAATTTAAAATTTATATATAATGAAAAGGCCAAAAATATGAATAATAATAGAGCAAAGAACGTTCTTGAGGTGCATAACGAAAAATCTTTACCAGAGTTAAAATTGGTTCAGAGGAAGTTTACATCAAAAACACAAGAACAAAAAGATAATATAATTATAGCTCCAAATAAAGTTCAAGCGATACTTAACGAAAAATCTTTACCAGAGGTAAAATTGGTTCTGAGGAAGTTAGTATCAAAAGCAAACGAACAAAATATAGAAATATTAGCGCTAGGAAAGAATGATATCATATTTAATATAATAAAGGTGCACCAATTGAAAATAATATTTAATGAGATACAGAAAGATACAAAGGAGAAATTAAAAATTATATTGTATCAGCCCCCGAAACAAATAACAAATAAAGCTGAGCAGCTGCAGCTAATTAAAGAAAATCACGACTCAATATTAGGAGGACATATAGGTATTAAAAGATGCATCGCGAAATTAAAACAAAAATATATATGGAAAAATTTATCAAAAATGGTTAAAAACTACATAAACAATTGTAATTTATGTAATGAAGTAAAAATAACAAAATATACTAAGGAGAAAATGTGTGTGACGAAAACACCAACAACATAATTTGAAACAGTAACAATGGACACAGTTGGACCAATGAGACCCTCTAATGTATACCGTTATATTCTAACAATACAATGTGAATTGACAAAATATTTAGTTGCAATTCCTTTAGAAGACAAAGCAGCGATTTCTGTCGCAAAAGCTATTGTAGAAAAATTCATTCTTAAACATGGATGTTTTAAAATACTAAAAACAGATAAAGGAACAGAATTTACAAATGAATTACTACAAAACATATGTAAAGAATTAAATATAGAAACAAGAACGTCAACACCATATCACCATGAAACTGTCGGAACAGTTGAAAGAAATCATAGGGTATTGAATGAATATTTAAGAGGAATGCAAGAGAATGATAACTGGTCAACTTTACTACCGTACTACACATATTGTTACAACACAACTCCACACTCAACAACAACATATTCTCCATTTGAATTAGTATATGGAAAAATTTGCACGCTACCTGGTGAGATTTGGAACAACAACAAGAAATTATATAACTTAGAAGATTATTTGACAGAATTAAAGATTAAATTAAAGTACGCACATAACAAAGCTAAAGAATATTTAGAGAAACATAAAATAGATATATCAAATAAAGAAAATAAGGCAACAGAACACAAATTTAATGTAGGAGATCTAGTATATTTAAAAGTAGGAAATAAGAAAAAGTTTGATAGACCATTTAAGGGACCATATGAAATAGTTGAAAGAAAAGGTCCAAATAGTGTAATAAAATTAGATAACAAAACATCAGAAGTTCATAATAATAACATTGTATTGTCAAGAACATTAAGTTAAAATAAACATAATAATCAATGTTTAAATATAAGAATTCAAATAAAATACTTACTATTCACATCTAGAAAGAAATAATTAAAATCACCTTCAAAATAATCTTTATTCATATTCAAGAATTATAAATAAACATTATTCTTTTTCAAAAGGGGAAGGATGTAGTGCACATGTGGCTAGCACTAACCTACCTCAACAATAACATAAACACACAACGCTACAAACGCTCTACGTTGGTCTCACTGCATACCTGCAGCGAAACCAAAGCATGAAGCGCAAGCAGTAACAAACTCAAGTGCTACTAGCGGCATGATTCATGTTATACATTGTGAAAACAAATCGCTGCCAAAAGTAAGTCATTGGAGTTTGTAACCTGTAAGTGGGTTATGATGGATAGTATTACAAACAGATGTGTAAGTAAGTAAAAAGTAATAGTAAGCAGATGTGTAATAATTGTATTTAGATTTCATGACTTTTAATTGTATATGTGTAAGAACTTATTTAGAATAAATATTATTTTTGAGTGAAAAGAAAATATTGTCACTTTTCACTCAATATTTTTATTATAAAAACCCGAGTTGGGATTAAATAAAATCAGTCTTAGAAACACATCAATATAAAGAAGTATTCTCTATAACTCAAATCAAGCCTTGTGGCTTATTCAATATTTGACTATATTGAAACACTGCCTTGTAGCAGAGTATGAAATAAAGCCTTGCGGCTGAGATTGAAAGGCCTTGTGGCCAAGAATCCCCTTTGTCCTCAAATAGGGAAGATAGGGAAGGTTAGTTAATATAAAAATAGTATTAACCTTTATAATGTTCGATTTTTCTATGTCTTAAATCTTTTCAAGTACGACAATTTGGCCATCGATCTAGCAAACCTTATCTTTAGTAACTATTATTTATCCAGATGTTAGGAGCAGAATATACATTACACAGAAATCATCATCATACCCTTACATGGCGATCCTGCTAATTTCGATCCGGTGAAATTTTCTGACTGCTGCCCTAGCAAAATGTTTAAACTCCTTACTTAAAAAAGGAACACCATTCATCTAGTCGGAGGAGTGCGAAAAAGTATTCAACAGCTTGAAACGAATGCTTGTGGATCCACCAGTACTGCAATATCCAAATTTTGAGAAGCCATTTATCGTAACCACTGGCGCATCTGATTTTGCGTTAGGAGCTGTTCTCTCGCAAGTAGAAATTGGACATGACCTGACAATATCATATGCTAGTAAGTCATTAGAAAAGCATGATATAAACAAGCCGGTCATAGAGAAAGAACTTCTAGCAATACACTGGAACATGAACTTTTTCAAACCTTACCTATATGGAAGAAAATTCATAGTAGTGACTGACCACAGACCCTAGTCTCACTATTTTCACTTAAGAACCCTTCGTTCAAAATTGCCAGAATAAGATTTTATCTATCTGACTACGCTTTCGAAATTTTCTATAAACAAGGTGAAATTAATACAAACGCTGATGCGCTATCTCGCTTAAAAGTTGACAGCAGCGTGTTAAAAAAACTAATTCCCACGAGCAACGTGAAAGAAGTATTAGCTGTTACTAGGGGCAAATCAAAGAACAATGATAACATAAATAGAAGGAGCAACAATGACCACCAAAAGGTACCCACCACAACCTGAGTCAACACCTCCAAGGAAGTGCTAAAAAAAACAACACATCTCAAAATGAGTATGGCCAACTCTACATTTGGGAGTGTACATCTTTTCATGACGTAAGGAAGCTGGTGAAATAAAAATTTATTATTAAAGAAAAGAGTAACGTTACTATGAATAAAATTAATAATTAAGTGCACATAACATGTAGCGATGACCCTTCGAAACTTTGTTCGATGATGGAGAAACTACATTGTTCATTAAGATCACAGATAAAGGAGCTAGCCCTTTGTGATAAAGATCTTATATTTAAAAATATCGAAAGTTATCCCGAGATTTTGACAGTCAGTCATTTATTTTAATTAGGCTGTGTGCTATTCGAAAAATGTTCACTGGCGACATGTGCCAATGAGTAATTTTTACCGCTGCTTTTGTAAATTTGTAGCTTAATGTGTTTTTTTTTTTTTTTTTTTTTGCATAGAATTGACAACAGTATTTTTCTGCCGCCCAAAAATGTATCAGCAATATTCTTCAGCAATAGGCAATTGCCTTTTCTTACTCGAAAACTGTCACACTACAAAATACCAAACACAAAAAGTTTCTACCAACCACAAAAAATAAGTCAACAATACGAAATAAGTTAAAATGCATGATAAACCTCTGGATATCTCAGTTAACCAGTCGAATTTGACTGGTTAACTTTTTCTCTAAATGTCTTTATCAGCTGGTAATCTTTTGACATAAGCTATCTGGAAACCTTGGAAATATCGGCTGGTTGAAGATATCCAAAGCTGAACAATACGGCTCTTAATCTCATAAGTTAAAAAAAGCTAGGTTTTCAGGAGAAACAAAAAACTGATGATAAAAGTTGTAATTTGTTTTTTTTTATAATGTTCAAAGTCTTCAAGGACTTAAAAAAAAAAACGAAATGGCTATTTCAGCCCTTGAAAGGACTTTGACCGAGCTTCTTATGATCAATTGTGTTGTGTGTGATGTGAAATCTTTGCACACAAATGATCGAGAACTGGACCTACATGTTTTACGCCGACTCCGAACGGCTTATGTTCTCAAGAAGCTTTTCATGGCAGTTTTTACTCTCTGAGGTTTGCCATTGTCTGCAGAGAGGTGACGCCGAACAGAAAAATTAATTCAATTGAAAAAATTTTCTGTGCCAGATGAAGGATTCGAACCTAGGTTCTCTGGCGTAAGAGTCACACACTCACCCACTACGCCACGGCCGCCACTCTTCAAGGACTTATTAACAAATAAAACGGAACAAAATTAATTGTACATATATTTTAAAAAACATTGCAAATGACTTACGAGGTTACTGCTTTTAAAAACAGGCTTCTTTATATTGACTTATGAGTTTCCAACTTTTGTGTGTCATCATATTTCATCCAAATATTTTTTTAATTCTAAGGTTTGTAAGGCAGATTATTAAAAACAAACTTCGTACAATTTATTGTATAGTTATGGGTAAGAAAACAGAAAAAGTTAAGTACATTTATGTAAATATATAATATAAATATTAAGGGCCAATCTCAGCGTCTGTCTGATAGTTATGTATTGATTGATTATATGGATTATTAATAACTTTTAAGAACATAAATTAAATTTGCATAAATTAATTACTGAGTTTAATTTTCGGAAATAAGAGCCGAACAAAATGCTAAAAATTCAAATACTTTACAGGTGAAAGTCTTATATGAAAATCCCGGTTAAAAGCAGTTTTGGGCTTATACGCAAAACCTGCTTAACGAAACTTTTGGGGCTTATATAAGAAATGCACTCTTACGCTAAATGGTAAAAATATTAAATTTATCCAATAACGTTTTGAATTTATTCAAAAACGGTTGTTTTTGAACCATTAACGCATTTGCATATAATATATACGTAAAATTTATTTGAATACGTTTATTTAAATTATGCACACGTATTGTTAATTTTATTTTAAATGATTATTATTTAATTAAAATATTAACGTATTTAAGCAGAATAAAAGCAAATATTAAAACTATGCAAGATAAATACGATCGTATTTATATTAAACAGTGTAGCAGCCGTGATACTTAAACCTGGACTGCTTCGCTTACAAGTCAAGCATCTTAACCAGTACGCTACGGCCGCCACAAATTGATTAGAAAATTTGGGGTATAATAAATAATAATAAACATAATATAATAATAATAAATATAATAATAATAATAAACAGGAAATGTTTAAAGCAAAACAAAGAAACGACAAAATAATACGCCAGCCGTGGACTCGAACGTGCGCTTCCTCGATTACAAGGCAAGCACCTTAACCAGTATGCCACAACTCAATTGAAAAATTTGGTTTTTAATAACTCATAGCAGTAAGTTTAGATAAAATCAAATCAAATTTTGCTTACGTTAATTTTAATACCCAAAAAAACAAAACGTGTTGTAAGGAAAACATTTGATTTATCCATTTTGGGGCGATTTTTTAAGCGGGAAATACTTTAAACGGGAATTTTCCTATGTATTGCTTATGGAGATTTTTTTTGACCTAATTTTGGCTTTTAATTAATAAGTATAATTTTTTTAGTACAGCCAACTTTTTGTTTTTTAAGATACATTTATGTTATTGGTGTCATTGAAAAGAAAATTGAATACATTACAAAATTGGTTTTAAAAAAAAAATTAATTTATTACGCGAAATTCTGAGAAATTGGCATTCAAAGTTAAAATTTGGTAGTTTCAACCGATTTCATCTTTGAACGAGCACATCTTGGTAACGGTTGCGTCGATGCTGTTTGTTCATATAAGAGCCCTGCATGAGTATGCTTTTCGCCTCTCTAAATATATTCTCTTGCTATAGAATAAAAAATTTCCTCTATACCTTTTCTGCTTTGCTCATACCTGCTCATACACTCTCTTTGTTTTATTCAGATATAAGAAACGAAGAGAATAAGAACACGATGCTTTACTAACACCAGCAGGTAGCAAATCTATACATATAAAAATGGATGTGGGAATGTGTGTATATCACGTATATACTCCAAAACCGCCGAACTAATCTTTATGAAATTTTTAGGAATACAGAAGCAACATTCTGAGAGTGTTCCTGTGAAGTTTGGTGTTGATTGGACAAAATACGTGGTACCTCTCATACAACCCAAATTGGCTCTATCGTCCACAAACAAAGAAAAATGCTATATATCAGACGGTTTTACTCGTATAAAACTAAAATTTAGTAATTTTGTTCAGATGGTTATTATCAGTGACTGTGCGAAAAATAGGCGTGGTCTCACTATATCTAAGCCCACTTTTCAGAAATTTTAATTCAAGAGATGTTTAAGTTTTGCTAGTGAATCTTGGTATGCAGGTGCTATCGATCCAAGTGGCAGTCACTATGTAAATATAAATGTCACGCCCACTTTTACCGCCCACAAATCAGTAAAAATGCTTTATATCAGACGGCTTTTGCCGCAGAAGACTAAGATGTGGTAATTTAGTTTATATGATTACTGTCGGTCGAAGTTCAAAAAATGGGCATGGCCGCACTATATCTACGCCCACTTTATCAAAATCATGCTTATTCCTGAGTTGTACACGTTTTGATAGTGAATCTTGGAATGCAGGTGCTATGGGTCCAAGTGGCAGTCACTATGTATATATAAATGTTGTCACAGCCACTTTTACCGTCCACAAATCAACAAAAGTGCTTTATATCAGACGGCTTTTACCTTTTAGAAGACTAAGATTTGGTAATTTAGTTGATATGGTCACTGTCGGCAACTGTCAAAAAATGGACGTAGTCGCACCATATCTACGCCCACTTTTTCAAAATCAAGCTTATTCCTGAGTTGTACACGTTTTGAAAGTAACATCTTGATATGCAGGTTCTCTAAGTGGCACTCAATATTTATATATATATACAATTTGCCACGCCCACTTGTACCACCCGCAAATAAAAAAAAACAAAACGATAAAATGAAAATACTTTGATCGAGCTTCTTATGATCAATTGTGTTGTGCGTGTTGTGCAATGTTTGAACACAAATGATCGAGAGCTGGACCTACAAGTTTATGCCGACTCCGAACGGCTTATGTTCTTAAGAAGCTTTTCATGGCAGTTTTTACTCTCTGAGGTTTGCCATTGTCTGCATAGAGATGACGGCCGAATAGAAAAATTAATTCAATTGAAAAATTTTTCTGTGCCAGGTGGGATTCGAACCTGGGTTCTATGGCATACAAGCCACGCACCTCAACCAGTATGCCACGAAATGGTTGAAAATATACTCTAAAATCGAGTTTTTTGTAAAAATATTTACTGGTGTGGTAGATAAAAATAACAAACGGTCAGAAATAATAATAGTAATGAAAAAGTTCATCCAATCTGCACTAATAAATTTTAAATTTTTGCAGTCGGACCAGAGGAATGCGGATTTTCATTACTTGCTGAACTTTTTTTATACTATTTTCACTTAAATTCAAATTAAAATTTTTTTTTTTTTGTCTTGCCATGTTACTTTTAGTCAAATTCATTATCTTTTAATGATAAAATATTATGTAAAGTGAAGAATTAAATTGAATGAAATTACATAAAAATGTACACATTTTTTACATTTTACAATTTATTTTGAATGGAAAAAAATTCATTTGAATTTTAGTGAAAAAAATATGAAAAAAGTTAAAAAAAAACAACCGACCACAAAATCACTACAAAGTAAAAAATAATTTTAAAATTACTTTTCCTTTTAATTTCTTGGTCATATTTGATAATTTATCTAAACATATTATTACATATGAAATTTTATTATTTTAATTTTTTTTTTATTTGTTTTATTATCATAAATATATTAATTTCTTCATGATTACAAAAGCTTTTAAGGTCGGCGCTAACATAATCAGACTTTTAATCAGAAGCACCAACTCCAAAGCATTTGTATTCATGAAGAAATTATTTTATTTGTGATAATAAAACAAATAAGAAAAAAATTAAAATAATAAGATTTCATATGTAATAATATGTTAAGATAAATTATCAAATATGACCAAGAAATTAAAAGGAAAAGTAATTTTAAAATTATTTTTTACTTTGTGATTTTGTAGTCGGTTGTTTTTTTTTAAAGTTTTTATTTCTTCCTTTTTAGAGAACATGATAAATTTTCGAAAAAACAACATAAATACAGTTGTTCTGAAGAAATTTGTTCTATTAAATTCTGTTGAATTTAAACATTGTTTTTTTAATATTGCCACGCCCATTTGTCGAATAACGCCCATTTTCTTGACGGTAATTTGTAATAACTATGCCTACCCCTACACTAAGTCTCAAAATTATTCAAGATACATTGTTTTTTTAATACTGCCACGCCCTTTTGTCGAATAACGCCCATTTTCTTGACGGTAATTTGTAATAACTATGCCTACCCCTACACTAAATGCAGTACCCTTGTGTTAATGTTATTCGAGATACAGTAGTATCTAGTATTGCAAGATATAGTATTGCCACGCCCAGTTCTCGAATACCGCCCACTTTTTACGGGCACCTCCGTGTTTATGATATCTATCTGGTCTCCAAAAGTTATGGCAATCAGGCATATGGTTTAGGAGTTATCGATGTACATACATTTAAAAAAAAAAAAAAAATACAGACCGACGAACTTGAGAACCTCCTCCTTTTTGAAGTCGGTTAAAAAATTAAAACAATCCATAGAAATCCACTTTATCTTTGGTCCAACGAAAAAAATGTAAAATTTTTTGATGCAAAAGAACTTTTTCATTTCTCTTGTGTTTCTGACTGTGTTTTTTAACTACCATACCAGTGTTGGGATCCTCCTTGTGAGGATACTCGTAGGTCCGCTGTCGTGGTCTAAACTTTCTAATTTGGATGGATGCGGTTTCTGGCCGTATCCTGTTATAAGGGGTGGCTGCAGGCGATACACCTGAGCCGAGTTTTCTAGTGGGCACCTGACACTTGGAACCAGTTACCCAACGTCGTTTTTTTTATGATGGAGTCTCGTTCATTTGATGGAGTTAACGGCTTTTATACTCACCTATTCTATCCAGATTTGGCCAAGGATCCTCAGCTGCCTCCAAACTAGAAACTGAAATGAAACACTCACGGTCTGACTTAATACGTTCGTTGATGAACTTTCAACTCCCTCTTTATTTAGCAGAGACCAGATATTTATATCATCTGGGCTCGCTTCGTCTTATTAATTTTGTTACATACTTAAGTCTAGCTTATCGATTTATTTGCTATACTTAACACTTATGTAATTTCGCAATACTTTATAATGGTTTAGTTTCATAACATGGCCTAGATTAAAATAACCGGAACATTCTTAGGTTAAACATATGTAAAATGCTCGTATTGCATTTTGTTTATCATACTTTTAATTTCCCACAGACGGAATTCTTTTGTTCCAATTATTGTCCAATTATTAATTGCAGCAAAAAATACTATAAATGCATGCAATTACAATAAAACTTTATTAATTTAAATTACCATAACTGAATGCACGTAATAACAACAATAAAATATTATTAATTTAAAATGGAGCCGACGCATTTTGTTCTCGGTGCAGAAGGCACAAAGGTGTCAGTTTATTTCTCATGACCATGGCAACAACAACATACTGGCGATATTACTTGCTATTTAAGCTGCTTGCTTGTTACCGTTTAAGTTATGTCACGCGTCAGAGCTTAAACGGTTTTGTGCACTTGGACTTGGCATTGGCCTTGAATTTAGAAATTCAAGAAATTCATGAATTTAGAAATTCAAGGTTGTATGGCACAAAAGTTAGTGCCTACAAGTATGCAGTGGTTATTTGCTTCGTTTGTGATTTAGTTCACAACACCAGCCAATATTTTAAGTCGAAATATTTTGGACATCATCATAACATAAGCCATGGATTATTTTAAAGAACCGGACTGAACAACTTTTTTTTTCTAAGGAGTGTGAGGCGACTTAATGTATATACGTATGTGGGCATATGTGTATTTCACGTAAAGACTTCGAAACCGCTAAGCCAATTTTTATACCAAAGCCTTGAGAGGGTTCCTGTGAAGTCTGGTGCCGATTGTAAAAGGCACCTTAAATACACCTCAAATTTTCGATATCGAACAGTTTTGGAATTATAAGTCGCACAGCCTCGGAATTCAGTATTCGACCTTAATTTACACATGCCGTTCCACTGGTAACATTTTATTGGCGTTGGACCCAACATTTTTTGTATAGCTTTCGAATTAATTCACACATCAATGAAACTTGGTACGAACTTACTATAAAAGCATGGCTTCACTGAAGCTACGTCCTCTTTTAGGGGTTAAGCGCTGGGTATAAGCTAGTAAAGCAATAAAAAATAACAAAAATATCAGAATATTTTTTATTCGTTCGTTTGTAGAAAATAGATGTTTTTTCTATTGGGACCCAAAGGACCAGGATGACACTGAATACACATGTCCAGGATGCAAACAAAATACTGCGGTGAGTACAGATAAACTCCCGGCCAACCAGTTTAACACCATTATGGCGAAGCTTAGTCAACTAGATGAAATAAGAACTTCAGTGGATTTCATGTCGCGGCAGTATGACGAACTTCTTGGAACGGTTAATCAAAATAAAAAGAAGGTGGATATGGTTGTGAAGGAAAATGTGAGACTCCAGGCAGAAGTAAGTGAGCTAATAAATTCTGTCAAACTTCTAATGGACGAGAGGGTCCATAACGATTGTGATGTGCGCTGTTTGACAGACACCACTAACTCAAAATCAGCAGCTGAACTTATCGTTGGCTTGTCTAATATTCTCAATGTACCGGTCGCCAACAATGACTTTGCTAAGGCTAGCTTTTTTAAACAAAATCACCCTGCAAGTAACATCCATAAAACAGTATTGGTAAAGTTCTCCAGTCATGAAACAAAAGTGTCATTCTTAGCAGCAAAAAAAGTAGTTAAGATCCCGATCCGACCTTAAAAAGGGCACACTAGAACTGTTCGGGAATGCAAAGGCGCTGAAAAAATTAGGATACAAATTTATGTATACGAGAGGCAATTTAATATTTGCCAAAAAGATGGAGGGTTCGCGGATAGAAAAAATCCGCAGTTACCCAAAGGCGCATCCATAATTCAACAGTTACATGGCAGATTGATGGCAGCGAGAACGATGTTAATCTTGACGTGGGAAAAAATCTACTCACGCCACTACGAAGCTTAAACTAATACACGTCGTTTGCAGAAAAATAAAATTTATAAGAGTTATTGCAAAAAAACAAAAATCATAAATGAATAATTATAAGAATATTTTTGAATTTAATAATTACATACAACACCATCAAAATACATTAATTAATTATATATCATTGAATGCTAGAAGCATTGCTTCAATCACTAAGTTTAATTACTTTAGAACCGAACTTTCAAAATTTGCACAGCTGATCCAATTTATTTGTCTCCGGGAGACATGGTTCTCCACCGAAATCATCGATTTATGTGCGATACCAAAGCGTTCAATGCTGTAGAGGAGATAGTTATGGTGGCTTATCGTTTTATATATCCGAGCAGTTTCCATTTGTCTTAAATGAAGTATGCAACGAATTAAACTGCCATTTTATAAGAATTATATTACCATCAATAAGAATTTGCAACAAAACTGCAAAATTTGCAAAAAAAAAAAAATGGTCGTAGGATCTTACCGTTCACCAAGATGTCCATCATATACGTTTCTTAGCCTTTTAGAGAATCACATACAACATATAGGATCATGCTACTGTATTGCAGCTGGCGATTCAAATATAGACACTTTCCAATTCAGCGGACAATTATTCGTTAATCACTCGGCCTGCGTCGAGCACCTCTATTGATAATGTTTTTTCAAATATACCTTTTGAACAAATCAACATTAGCTCATTTGAATACGTACTAAGCGACCACAATATGATAAGCTGTTTCATTAATGCTAAGGATTAGTCAACAAAATTTAAAACTATTGCTAAACCGGTTGTAGTGGTATCACGAGACCGCAACAAACCAGCTAAATTTATGTAGCGACGAAGATTGTTTTTCTTTGTCACACAGAACGCTTATTGAATGGCATTAGGTCATGACTAACATTTCGTCATAAACAAATGTAAACAATGCGCTCACTGGTTAGCTAACCAAATTAGCTGCACAAGTGCAAGCGCAGCATATAATTTCCAAAGTCAATGAGTCAATGAGGAAGCGAAATGTAAAACAAATTTGAAACAAACGCGGAAAGAAGCATGAACCTTAATTCATGAAACGATAGCGAAAACGAAATAGTGGGGAGGAGTTCCAGAGACAGAGTAAAAACTGTAACACATATTAATACTGGTATTTCTGATATAAATATCATAACTTTTGAGAAATAAAAATTAATTAAGATTTAACTTCAAACTAGTATGTTCGATTTTTCTATGTCTTAAATCTTTTCAAGTACGACAATTTGGCCATCGATCTAGCAAACCTTATCTTTAGTAACTATTATTTATCCAGATGTTAGGAGCAGAATATACATTACACAGAAATCATCATCATACCCTTACATGGCGATCCTGCTAATTTCGATCCGGTGAAATTTTCTGACTGCTGCCCTAGCAAAATGTTTAAACTCCTTACTTAAAAAAGGAACACCATTCATCTAGTCGGAGGAGTGCGAAAAAGTATTCAACAGCTTGAAACGAATGCTTGTGGATCCACCAGTACTGCAATATCCAAATTTTGAGAAGCCATTTATCGTAACCACTGGCGCATCTGATTTTGCGTTAGGAGCTGTTCTCTCGCAAGTAGAAATTGGACATGACCTGACAATATCATATGCTAGTAAGTCATTAGAAAAGCATGATATAAACAAGCCGGTCATAGAGAAAGAACTTCTAGCAATAC
The DNA here is from genome assembly GCA_914767935.1 of Coremacera marginata. NCBI lineage: Eukaryota > Metazoa > Arthropoda > Insecta > Diptera > Sciomyzidae > Coremacera > Coremacera marginata. The sequence goes on from OU612045.1 coordinate 107,193,884, forward strand.
ACTGGAACATGAACTTTTTCAAACCTTACCTATATGGAAGAAAATTCATAGTAGTGACTGACCACAGACCCTAGTCTCACTATTTTCACTTAAGAACCCTTCGTTCAAAATTGCCAGAATAAGATTTTATCTATCTGACTACGCTTTCGAAATTTTCTATAAACAAGGTGAAATTAATACAAACGCTGATGCGCTATCTCGCTTAAAAGTTGACAGCAGCGTGTTAAAAAAACTAATTCCCACGAGCAACGTGAAAGAAGTATTAGCTGTTACTAGGGGCAAATCAAAGAACAATGATAACATAAATAGAAGGAGCAACAATGACCACCAAAAGGTACCCACCACAACCTGAGTCAACACCTCCAAGGAAGTGCTAAAAAAAACAACACATCTCAAAATGAGTATGGCCAACTCTACATTTGGGAGTGTACATCTTTTCATGACGTAAGGAAGCTGGTGAAATAAAAATTTATTATTAAAGAAAAGAGTAACGTTACTATGAATAAAATTAATAATTAAGTGCACATAACATGTAGCGATGACCCTTCGAAACTTTGTTCGATGATGGAGAAACTACATTGTTCATTAAGATCACAGATAAAGGAGCTAGCCCTTTGTGATAAAGATCTTATATTTAAAAATATCGATATTCAAATGTTTAAAGAAAAATATAATGCATTAAAAGAAAATGGAACCTCGGCAGTAAAAATACTTATATACAAAGCTCCTCTACAAATAAACAGCAGGCTCAAACAATACAAACTAATTGAAGAGTTTCACAATTCAAACACTTCTGTGGTGCGTTTATGTAACTATTCTCTACTAGGTTTTTCTCAACTGGTTGAGATTGTGACGTCATAATGACGACATTCTCAACTAGAGCGTTCATAGAACGGTGGTGAGTTGAGTATTGTATTTTCTACTAGTTGAAAAGTTCTCGTCAGCTTTATACTTGTAGAGTCTGTCAATTTGCGATTGAGAATGCATGGTGTTGTAAGTATGATTTTTATTTCGTTTAAATTTATTAAAATTTTTTATTTATTTCGGGTGACTGATATCCAAAAACAAAAATTAAAACATTCTCTCAAAATTATTGTTAAAATTCAACAATAACGATTGCTAATAAAATCATCAACTGCATTGCTAAAATTTTGTATTGATTTTAAGAATTAATTTTTCTTCAATTTGATTTTTCTCATATTTATACCCCAACGAGTACTGCGTAAGGGGTATATTAACTTTGTCATTCAGTTTGTAACGACAAGAAGGAGGCGTAGAAAAATAGAAGGTATAGAAAAAAATATATATTTTTGATCAGCATCACTTCTTAGTCGATTTCCGTGTGTCCGTCTGTCGACACGATTACAGCCGTAATTTTAAAGCTATCGCGATGAAATTCAAAATTTAAGTTTATTTTCAAAAAATAAACGTGGATGAAAACCACGCCTACCTCCCATACACTTACTTACTTACTTAGTTGGTCGTAACAACCCGTGTCCGGGTTTCAACCGACCTCATCAGCTCTCGCCAGGCGCCTCTGCTTTGCGCGCGCCTTCTCCAATCGGATACACCAAGTGCGGTCAGGGCTTCCTCAGCCTGGTCCATCCATCGGAGGCATGGTCTCCCTCGTCGTCGTTGACCAGCGACCCTCGCCTCGAGCACCTTTTTCGCTGGAGCTTCGTCGTTCATACGATGGACATGACCCAGCCAGCGTAGTCGCTGCACAGTTATACGCCGAACTACGTCAATGTCATCGTAGAGCTCATACAGCTCGTGGTTCATTCGGATGCGATAGTCATCGCCGACTCGAACAGGACCGAAGATTTTGCGAAGAACTTTTCTCTCGAACACCCCCAGAGCGGCTGCGTCAGTTTGCGAAACTACCCATGCCTCAGCGCCATAAAGCTGCACAGGTAGAACGAGCGTCTTGTAGAGTGTTGGTTTTGTCGATCGAGAGAGGGCTCTGGAACTTAGTTGCTTACTGAGCCCGTAGTAGCACCTATTAGCAATTATTGTTCTTCGCTTTATCTCCAGGCTGATTTCGTTTTTGGTATTAATGGCGGTGCCAAGGTAAACGTACTCCTTGACTACTTCAAAGTTATAGCTGCCGGATGAAACGTGGGAGTCTAAACGCCGAGCTCCCTTGTTTGTAGACAGCATATATTTTGTTTTGCCCTCATTTATCGTCAAACCCACTTTGGCTGATTCCTTTTCGATAGCGGTGAAAGCAGCGGTAACATCTCTCTTGGTTCTGCCGACAATATCAATATCATCAGCGTACGCAAGGAGCTGGACGCCTTTGTAGAAAATGGTGCCATTACGATGCACACCGGCCTTTCGTACGATCCCCTCCATGATGATGTTAAAGAGATCGCAAGACAGTGGATCGCCTTGCCTGAAACCTCTTTCGGTATTGAAGGTTTCGGAGAGGTCATTTCCTACCTTGACGGAGCTGCGTGTATTGCTCAACGTCATTCTGCAAAGTCTGATCAACTTTGCAGGTATACCGAACTCAGACATTGTTGCGTATATGCAATCCCTTCTCGGGCTATCGAACGCAGCTTTAAAATCGACAAAGAGATGGTGTGTGTCAATTTGATTTTCGTGGGTTTTCTCCAGGATTTGTCGTAGCGTGAAAATCTGGTCTATGGTGGACTTACCAGGTCGAAAGCCACACTGATAAGGTCCAATCAGTGTTTTTGTAATTGGCTTTAATCTTTCACACAGTACGCTTGAGAGAACCTTATATGCGATGAAATAAGACTAGATGAATAAGACAAGATAAAATAATGATACCTCTATAACTTGCGCAGATTGTTGGGTCTCCTTTCTTAAGTATAGGGCACAGTACGCTGAGGTTCCAATCGTCGGGCATGCTTTCTTCTAGCGATATTTTGCTGATGAGCTGATGCATGCGCCTTATCAATTCATCGCCGCCGGTTTTAAACAATTCAGCTGACAGGCCGTCAGCACCCGCTGCTTTGTTGTTTTTGAGTCGTTGGATAGCAACTCGAACCTCATCATGGCTAGGTGGTGGTACTTCCACTCCGTCATTGTTGATTGGTAGCTCTGAACTGCGCTCTCCATGGGCGGCATTGGTGGAATCGTCGCCAGTAAGTAAATTGAGAAGTGCCGTCTCCACAATCTCAGCACACACTGCGTATCCGTATTCAGATCTCCATTTTCGTCTCTACAAGTGGATGCTCCGGGCTTGAAACCTTGGGTTAGACGCTTAACCTGTTGATAGAAATTTCGTGCATCCTTCTTGCCCTGGTATACCTCTAGTTTCTCACGCTCACGCTTTTCCTGCTCTCTTTTTCTTGCGTCTGAAAAGGCGCCTCTCTTCCTTCCTCTTTTCGCGGTAGTTTTCTCGCACGGCTCGCGTTGCAGCTGACTGCAGCGTTTTTCTATAAGCGGCGTTTTTTACTGCAGTCGCAATGCGACACTCCTGATCATACCATTGGTTCCGAGGTTGCGGGCGCCGGAAACCAATGACTTCTTCAGCAGCAGCGCGCATGGAGTGGGATATATGAGCCCAAAGTCCGCCGGCGTCGTCGAGTTGAGAGGTTGGTTGGTTGAGCTTAACCGAGAGTTGAGCGGAGTAGGCTTCGGCAGTCCGTTGTAATTGCAGCTTAGCGACATCTAGCTTTCGTTGCATTCCTGTGCGTATGTTCTTCGCATTGCATAATCGCATGCGGATCTTGGCTGCAACAAGATAATGGTCGGAGTCAATGTTGACCCCCCGAAATGTACGCACATCTAGAACACTAGAGGCCTTCCGTCGATTACAACATGATCAATTTGGTTTCACGTTTTTTGATCCGGGGACAGCCAGGTGGCCTTGTGGACGTCGAGGTGCTTAAATCTGGTGCTACTAACTACCATGTTTCGTGCCGCGGCGAAGTCAATCAGTCTTAGACCGTTGTTCGTGGAGGTCTCATGAAGACTGAACTGACCGACAGTGGGGCCAAAGATGCCTTCCCTTCCGACTTTCGCATTAAAATCGCCGAGGACTATTTTCACGTAATGGGCCGGAAGGTGGTCGTATACGTCCTCAAGACTAGCGTAGAAAGCGTCTTTGACGGCTTCGTCCTTTTGGAGATGGAGAAAAATTTTGCCTTGATGCGGATCGTGGCCAATCTTTCGTTGACAGGTGTGAACCGGGAAACAAGGTGGCGTAGTTTCCGGCTAACAACGAATCCACATCCAAATTCGCGCCTCTCCGCGTGGCAGCTGTAGTAGATATCACAGTGTGCTTGTTTAGAGCAGCCTTGCCCTTTCCATCGCATTTCCTGGATGGCGGTGATGTCAGCCTTTATCGTTTTGAGGGCTTCCGCCAGTTGGATAATGGCACCTTCCCTATAAAGGGTTCGGACATTCCAGGTGCATATCCGTAAATCATTGTCCGTTTTTCGTTTGCGGTGGTCGTCAACGTAATTGGGGTTCTTATCCGAGGCTGGTTTAGTTTTCATTGGGCAGTAGTAATGTGGCGGGACCCAAACCCTGCGCACATTCCATGTTTAAGGTCTATGGAGTGACCCGCCGCTCAAATTAGCCGTCAAACTGACGGATGCCAGTTTGCCGTTGCCCAGGGAACACCACCGTAAAATGTTATTAAAATTCACAAAAATTAAAGAAATGCCTTGAAAATTAAAGAAATTTGGCACGTAAGCTTTGATCTTCAATCTTAATCTTGGCTATGAAATTTGGAAAAATTGGATGAAAACCACGCCTACCTTCAATACAAAATGACGTCATCAAAATTGAAAACTTTCGTAAATATATAAAATTGAATGACATCGTATCTGTATGTACCCAAGTTCCGCCCACGTCGTTTATCCAACCATAAATATATTCTTCGGTAAAATGTGGAGTCTTTATACTAGAAAAGTGGGTGCGGCATTTTACTTTGTTTACAAATTACTCTATGTGGCAGCGGAGGGTAAAATTAATTCGTTACTAGTTTGATATTTATTTTAATTTTTTGACATTTAATTTTGAATATAAATTTAAATTTTTTCGCTTTTTCTATTTTTTCGAGTTTTTTTTGAGTATTTTTAGATATTTATCGATAAAAAGTTCGAAAAATCTTCGGAAAAATATAAAGTTCTACATATCTCGAAGGGGATATTGAGATATGAAATAATTTCTTAATTTTTTATGGGAGCCATATCTTAAGCGCCATATCTCGAAGAAGAGAGAAAGTTCATCATGCTTTGAATGGTTGTCACATTAAATTTAAAAAAAACAGTAAAATGTTCCCTGTATCGGGTATTTCCTTTCGTCAGATCTCGGTGAACGTACTATTTTATTTGCTCCCAGCCCCGATTGCAGTGTGCTGATGCTCGGTGCTAGCATGTGGGTGCTCGGCGATTTCTGTTTGAACTTTTTACATGTGTTTGCTGTTGAGAGTGCAGCACACTGTATAGAGCTCCGGTGCTGGGGCTTTTGGGTGCGCACCATTCCGAATCCCGCTTGACAGCAGCAATTACAAAAGCGACAGTACAGCGCGATCAAGCATTTCAATACAAAAAATTAAAATTTGCCAAGGTTTCAATGCTGAAATTCACGCAAAAAAAAACAATCATTACAAACAATTTTCAAATTAAAATTATCAGTTTTTGCCTTATATATTGATCTAGATGCAGTTGAGATTAAAAATTAATTTTTCTATTTACTTGATTGGCACAAATTTTTCTCAAACAAGAATACAATTCTCAATCACAAATGCCAAATTGTCAACCCACCATAAATATCTCAATTGGTGAGTTTCATGATATACATACGTATAAACACTTGTTTTCTATCGATAGAGTTTAGCAGAGTGATTGAGAATGACGTCACTACCAGTAGAGAATTTCTCAACTAAGTTACATGAACGCACCACTTTACACATGGGAATATGAAAAACGATTTCGAAACTAAAACAAAGATATGTTTGGCAAGGAATAAGAAAATTGGTGTAAGAACTAATAAACAGTTGTGAGAAATGCAAGAAAAATAAAATAACGCGATACAACAAAGAAGGCTTATTGTTGACAGGCACACCAGCGACAAGTTTTGAGAAAATCTCAATTGACACAGTAGGTCCGTTACGAATCTCAAACGGATAGGTACAGATATATTTTAACAATGCAAGCTGACTTATTATCGCACACCCGGTTGAAACCAAAGATGCTAAGACAGTCGCATCAACCCTTGTTGAACAACTCATACTCAAGTACGGGTTTTAAAACACTTATGTCTGACCGTGGGACTGAACTCACAAATGAGCTAATGTCAAGTGTGTGTAAACTACTTGACACTCGCCAAGTGTTGTCAACCCCTTATCACCATCAAACGATCGGAGCGCTCGAAAGAAATCACAGAGTACTTAATCAGTACATGCTTTCCTTCGCAGAAGATTACGAATGGGATAAGTGGATATTCTATTATACGTTTGCCTTTAATACGACACCTCATGTCGACACAGACTACGCTCCGTATGAGCTAGTTTTTGGGAAACTGCCGTCGTTACCAAGCGATGCACTAAAACAAACAACACAAATTTATAATTAAGACAATTACGTTAGTGAGCTAAGAATTAGACTAACCACTTTGATAAACAAAGCTAGAAATTTAATAAACACAGTAAAAAATAAAAGAAAACTACTTACTTACTTACTTAGGTGGCCGTAACAACCCGTGTCTGGATTTCGACCGACCTCATCAGCTCTCGCCAGGCGCCTCTGCTTTGCGCGCGCCTTCTCCAATCGGATACACCAAGTGCGGTTAGGGCTTCCTCAGCCTGGTCCATCCATCGGAGGCATGGTCTCCCTCGTCGTCGGTGACCAGCGACCCTCGCCTTGAGCACCTTTTTCGCTGGAGCTTCGTCGTTTATACGATGGACATGACCCAGCCAGCGTAGTCGCTGCACAGTTATACGCCGAACTACGTCAATGTCATCGTAGAGCTCATACAGCTCGTGGTTCATTCGGATGCGATAGTCATCGCCGACTCGAACAGGACCGCCCCCAGAGCGGCTGCGTCAGTTTGCGAAACTACCCATGCCTCAGCGCCATAAAGCAGCACAGGTAGAACGAGCGTCTTGTAGAGTGTTGGTTTTGTCGATCGAGAGAGGGCTCTGGAACTTAGTTGCTTACTGAGCCCGTAGTAGCACCTATTAGCAATTATTGTTCTTCGCTTTATCTCCAGGCTGATTTCGTTTTTGGTATTCATGGCGGGGCCAAGGTAAACGAACTCCTTGATTACTTCAAAGTTATAGCTGCCGGCTGAAACGTGGGAGTCTAAACGCCGCGCTCCCTTGTTTGTAGACAGCATATACTTTGTTTTACCCTCATTTATCGTCAAACCCACTTTGGCTGATTCCTTTTCGAAAGCGGCGAAAGCAGCGGTAACATCTCTCTTGGTTCTGCCAACAATATCAATATCATCAGCGTACGCAAGGAGCTGGACACCTTTATAGAAAATGGTGCCATTACGATGCACACCGGCCTTTCGTACGATCCCCTCCATGATGATGTTGAAGAGATCGCAAGACAGTGGATCGCCTTGCCTGAAACCTCTTTCGGTATTGAAGGTTTCGGAGAGGTCATTTCCTACCTTGACGGAGCTGCGTGTGTTGCTCAACGTCATTCTGCAAAGTCTATCAACTTTGCAGGTATACCGAACTCAGACATTGTTGCGTATAGGCAATCCCTTCTCGGGCTATCGAATGCAGCTTTAAAATCGACAAAGAGATGGTGTGTGTCATTTTGATTTTCGTGGGCTTTCTCCAGGACTTGTCGTAGCGTGAAAATCTGGTCTATAGTGGACTTACCAGGTCGAAAGCCACACTGATAAGGCCCAATCAGTGTTTTTGTAATCGGCTTTAATCTTTCACACAGTACGCTTGAGAGAACCTTATGTGCGATGGAAATAAGACTGATACCTCTATAACTAGCGCAGATTGTAGGGTCTCCTTTCTTAAGTATAGGGCACAGTACACTGAGGTTCCAATCGTCGGGCATGCTTTCTGCTAGCCATATTTTGCTTATGAGCTGATACATGCGCCTTATCAATTCATCGCCGCCGGTTTTAAACAATTCAGCTGACAGGCCGTCAGCACCCGCTGCTTTATTGTTTTTGAGTCGTTGGATAGCAACTCCAACGTCTTCATGGCTAGGTGGTGATACTTCCACTCCGTCATCGTCGATTAGTGGCACTGAACTGCGCTCTCGAGGGGCGGCATTTGTGGAATCGTCGCCAGTAAGTAAATTGGAGAAGTGCTGTCTCCACAATCTAAGCACACACTGTGTATCCGTATTCAGATCTCCATTTTCGTCTCTACAAGTGAATGCTCCGGGCTTGAAACCTTGGGTTAGACGCTTAACCTGTTCATAGAATTTTCGTGCATCCTTCTTGCCCTGGTATACCTCTAGTTTCTCACGCTCACGCTTTTCCTGCTCTCTTTCTTGCTTCTGAAAAGGCGCCTCTCTTCCTTCCTCTTCTCGCACGGCTCGCGTTGCGAGAAAATAAAAGAAAACTAGATTATGATAAAGATAAGAATATTGAAATATTAGAAATAGGAGATTTAGCTTTTGTAAGCTTTTGAAGATACAGTGATTATCTTTGGCGACTTTAACCGCCCTAATATTTCTTTTGTCATTGATGAAAATGACAACTATCTTCTACCGGTAAACCTCTCTAACTCGATTGATTTTACTTTACTTAGTTTCTTTTATGGCAACGACTTACAGCAAGTAAATTGGACTCCAAGCCAGAATGGCAGATGGCTAGACTTAGTCTTCTCTAATGCCTACGATGTTATAAATGTTAGCCCGGCTATTGAAGCTGAACACCTTTTTTCTAACAGTCCTCACCACACAGCCTTATCTACGGAGCTACCCGCCACCAATATAACATTTGTCCAATCATTTGGTAACTCCATTGTATATGATTTTCTTAATGCAGATTACGATAGAATTAAAATCGGTCTTAATACTTTTAACTGGAGTGATCTTTCAGCATTGTATCTTCACAATTATTGATAAACATGTCCCAAAAATAAAGAAAAAAAATAAACTTTTCGAACCATGACTAGATCACAATCTCAGAAACCTAAGAAACCAAAGAAATAAATTATACAAAATAATCAAAACCACAAACAATGTAAGTCATGAAGTGAAGACGAGATATGAAGAGTTGGCCAATGTATTCTCTACTAAGTCAAAAGAAGCTTATCAATTTTATATTAACCTTATGGGTGAAAAAATTGTTGATGAACCCAAAAAATTTTTTGATTACATTAATGTTAAACGTAAGTTAAACGGATATCCTACGTCCATGTTTAAAGGTGACGTAATTTCTTCAAACATACAAGAAATTTGCAATCTCTACGCAGATCATTTTAAAGAGGTATTCTGTATACCTACCAACAAAACTCACAATCTCCCTCCATTTCCAAACACACCACCCATAATTAATCATATTCAACTTAAGCAAGAAGAGATATCCAAAGCAATTAAGGAACTTGATCCATATAAAGGACCAGGCCAAGACCTCATACCCCCAATCTTTTTAGTCCAATGTGTACACCCACTGATCATGCCTTTATTTATAACCTTTAATAAATCCCTGTTTCAAGGTGCTTTTCAATCGTATTGGAAAACATCACACCTCACACCAATTTATAAAAAGGGCGACAAAAGGTCGGTTGAACATTATAGGGGAATTGCAATACTATCGGCCATTCCAAAACTATTCGAAAAAATGATATCTGATAAACTAACATGTATTGTAAATCCTCTTCTCAATGAACAGCAACATGGTTTCCGTAAAGGTAGATCAACCACCACAAATCTTATGATCATGGTCTCTGATGTTTTAAGTAAAATGGAAAAAGGACATCAGGTAGATGCAGTATACACCGACTTTAGCAAAGGTTTTGATCGTGTTGATCATACTATTCTGGCTTCCAAATTGAAAAAAAATTTGGCATCTCTGAATCTGTGCTTAACTGGTTGAAGTCCTATCTCTTCGGCCGTTCCCAATTCGTAAAGTTTCAAGGTACCTTATCTAAACAGATCTTAGTCACATCCGGCGTACCACAAGGAGCCACCTTGGTCCACTTCTCTTTAATATTTTTATCTCTGACCTATCTGATATGCTTTGCGATATCCCTCATCTGATGTATGCTGACGACCTACAAATATACCATGTTATTCAATCGGAAACAGATGTAATGTACTTACAGTCGAAACTGTTATCTTTTGAGTACTGGTGCAACCAAAATAAGCTGTATCTAAATGTTAACAAATGTTACGTAATAACTTTCTCACGTAAAATTTCTGTTGTAAATAACAACTACTTCCATAATAGTTCAGTACAGTTCAGTTCATTAGCGTGCGAAGACGTAATTTTAGTTTTCTTGCTCTCGACATTTCACTGTACTCCGTTACGACGTCTATCATTTCAATCCCATCATATCATTTCAATCTCAAAGTTAAACGAAGCGTGCGAAATCCTAATCAGTGCAAAAAAAACTATCGGTAAATCAATGCCTTGCCATGATACAGAAAAAAACTTCATCGCAAAAACCAGAACTAAACCAGCTGTTATCGCAACAAATCCCATCATAACTCGTTCCAAGGCAAAGGTCAACAACCCCCCTCGGGAGATAATAAAAAATACCAACAATTTTTCATCATCGTGTCTCGATTCGGGTAAAGCTACTGATATTTCTGGAGCTACTCTCAGTACTCCACTGAGCGACCAAAACTTCAGGCTGCCTACTCTAACCACCGCATCCACTACTCCCACACATTCGCCGATCTCTTCTTATGCTATTGCTGCCGGCGCTACTTCTACCACTACCAGTAATGCTACTGTAGTTGCTCTCTCTACCTCTCAGAGTCAAAACATCATGCCGGTTACTCTAACCACCGGTCCTACTATTTCAACTTACTCACCATCATCTTCCTATGCTGCTGCTGCTACTGGCGCTGCCCTCACATACGAGGCTGATCTACCACCTCATCTCAGTACTCCACTGAGCGACCAAAACTTCAGGCTGCCTACTCTAACCACCGCATCCACTACTCCCACACATTCGCCGATCACTTCCTATGCTATTGCTGCCGGCGCTACTTCTACCACTACCAGTAATGCTAATGTAGTTGCTCTCTCTACCACTCAGAGTCAAAACATCATGCCGTTTACTCTAACCTCCGGTCCCACTACTTCAACTCATTCACCGTCATCTTCCTATGCTGCTGCTGCTACTGGCGCTGCCCTCACATACGAAGCTGATCTACCACTAAACTCTGGCTGGACACAAGTTAAAAATAAAAGGAGAAAAACTAGACAAAAAAGAAAATCAACAAAGCCTGTTGACTCTATCATAGGTGATAATGTCAACGCTGAGCTCGATGTCGCTGACACGATTGAGTGGCTTCATATATCTTCGTTTAAACCATCGGTTTCAGCTGAGAGTATTATTGAATTCATAATCAAACACTCTCCTGTTAAAAGGCATCAATTAATATGCAATGCTCTAATCAAAAGAGATGCCGATATGAACTCTTTACAACGCGTAAATTTTAAACTAGGCGTTATCTCTTCCTACCATAAAGAGATTCTCAAACCATCGCTTTGGCCAGTAGGTGTCAAGGTATGCCCATTTAAGTTTTTTCAAAGTGGGAAGACACCAATACACTCAAAATGATCTATAAGGAACCTGCTCTGGTTTCCGAGAGTAGTGATCATTCCACTCTTGATTATCACTGTAAACACCTATCTATGTCATCAAACATATACACACCAATAAATACTAATGCAACCGCATCTTGTCTCCCTCTTACTGCAGTTGAGTCATTTGCTACTTCTCTTAAAGCTACAGAGAGTACTAATCATCAACATACTAAGTGTCCAAAAAATTGTTCCATGTATTTTCACAATGCAGGTGGTCTGCGCACAAAAACCTGCCAACTCTTTAATGCGTCTTGTTCTCACGACTTCGATATCATTGCAATCGTCGAAACTTGGTTAACTCCACATTTCCTTTCAAGTGAGCTGTTCGACAAGCACTATGTGGTATACCGTAAAGATAGAGTACTGGGTCCAAATGTTTCCAGAGGAGGCGGTGTTCTTATAGCGTTGTCGTCATTTTTATCAAGCAGGGTAATTCAACTACCAAAAAATGCGGACAATATTGAGCAAATATGTGTTGCTGTCTCGTTCGGCAACAGCTTACCCTTCAGCGTAAATGAAATTGTTATTATTTTAAGCTATATTCCGCCTGCTAGTAGCCTAAATCTATTCAACGATCACATTTTTAATATTAGTCATATTTTAAAATCCTTAAGTTTAAACCAAACACCTTGCGTGCTTGGAGATTTCAATCTGGGGAATATTGAATGGAAATACTGCCTGGAGGATAAAATGTTAATACCTTTTCACGTGACGAGTATAATTGAATCCACCCTGTGTGACTCAATGTACTCTCTGAACCTCTTTCAAATTAATAAAATAAAAAACGATTTAAATAGAATTCTTGACCTTATATTTATAACAAATGATTTCAAATACGAATTGTTGAAATGCGAAATGCCACTTACGAGTGATTCAGTCCATCATAAAGCACTTGCTCTAAATTTTTACTTTTATGTACTGGATGATCAGCTACTTGACAACCCAACTTATTTATATAATTTTAAAAAAGCAAATTATGTTGCTCTTAATAATTTCTTCGATTCGGTAAATTGGAACTTGGTATTAGGATCAAGAGATATCCTTGATATGTACGGCGCCTTCAAGAGAGTTATCAATGAAGGTCTTTATTTATATGTACCGACCACTAGCCGCAAATGTAATTACAAGCTCCCTTGGTATAATCATAGATTGATTCAGCTCAAGAACTTGCGTAACAAAGCTCATCTTAAGTACAAAAAAAGCAACTTGGCTACGGACAAAGCAATATTTGTTCTGTGCAGGCGTGAGTTTGAATTTCTCCCAAACTTTTTATATAAGCAATATATTTTTTCTGTCGAAAACAATATAAAATCAAACCCCAAATCCTTCTGGTTATTTTTCAATTCCAAACGAAAATCATCTGGATTTCCAAAATCAATGGAATTCAAAGAAGTTCGGGCAATAAATTCGCAAGGTTCTAGCGAAATGTTTGCTGATTTCTTTGGGTCGGTCTATAGTTCCAATAGCCAACAGATAAATATTAATTCTGATAACTTTAACAAATTACCTCATCTTTTTAATATTGGCACAATGAAAATAGAAGAAAAAGAGGTCTTTCAATCTTTAATGAACTTGGACTGTAAAAAAAGCGCTGGTTTTGATCTGCTCCCTGGGATATTTTTAAAAAGCTGTGCACCAACATTGCACGTTGCATTGACAATTTTATTTAACAAATCTTTGTCGACAGGCATATTCTTAACGGAATGGAAAACCGCCTACATCACCCCGATATTCAAATCCGGGCAAAAACACTTGGTTGAGAACTATCGACCAATCGTTAAGCTCTCAATTATTCCGAAAGTGTTTGATCAAATTGTCAATAAAATTTTATTTTCTGAAGTAAAAAACTATATATCCACCCAACAACACGGATTCTTTGTTGGTAGATCCACTACAACTAACCTCACTATATTTTCAAATTCATGTCTAAATGCAATCGAAAGCGGCCAACAAGTAGATACTCTGTACACAGATTTTTCTAAGGCATTTGATAGCCTTGTACACAAAATATTGCTCATAAAATTGGAAAAAATTGGAATTCACTCGCAGTTTTTAAAATGGATTGAATCATATCTTTTTTTTTTTTTTTTTTTTTTTTTTTTAACATATCTTGTTAACAGAGTTCTTCTGGTCAAGATAGGTGACCACGTCTCTAAGCCAATAGTTGCTAATTCGGGAGTACCGCAAGGGAGCCACCTTGGGCCCCTTCTGTTTATACTTTTCATCAACGATATATTGCAGGACTTAAAGTTCTGTAATTGCCTTCTGTATGCAGATGACCTGAAGCTTTTTCATAAAATAAGTAGCTTAAACGATTGTGTTTACTTTCAAGAGGATATCAATTCCTTGCTTCATTGGTGTAACACAAACCGGCTCTCGCTTAATTTTTCTAAATGCAAAGTTTTGACCTTTTCTCGCAAAAATCTTACAATTGAGTATGACTACTTTTACAACGATAGCAGTAGCTTTGTAAAGGTTAAACAATTTAAAAAGATCTAGGAGTATACTTTGATGCCAAGTTCTTGTTTGATACTCATATCGATTATGTTGTGTCTAAAGCCAACTCTCAACTGGGGTTTCTGAAAAGAAACACTAGGGAATTTCTAGATCCATTTACCTGCAAAACAGTCTTTATTAGTATGGTAAGGTCACTTGTGGAATACGCGAGCATTGTATGGGATCCATTCTACGAAGTTTCAAAGAACCGAATCGAAAACGTTCAAAAACGTTTTTCAAGATTTGCTTTGCGTAGATTATACTCTTGGGAGAACATGCCGCCATATTGGGTACGCTGTAGGTTATTAAATTTTCAAAGTCTAACAACTAGAAGAGTTCAGTTTGACATACTCTTTATTAAAGATATTATAGATGGTAAAATAAACTCTCCAGAGTTATTAATGCTGATTCCATTCAATATTCCAGCTCGCACACTTAGGGATTCTAAGCTATTTTATACTAATTATCATAGAACCAATTATGGCCTTAACGAACCTATCTCAAGGTGCCTTTCCAATTGTAATTTTGTATCGATCCAGTTAGATTTTAGTAATGAGCGTGAACTGTTTAAGAAACGGCTTTTTGACATCAGTCAATGATACGAATTGTAATTGTTGTTAATTAGTAATATCTATTCTTGTGCATGTTCAGCTCACTATGCAATAATTATTTTACCTAGTTTTAAGCTAATTATGTAATCTGTAAGGGTAATAACCCGGTAGATGGTAATTAAATAAATAAATAGAATCGAGCTTAATAGAGTCAATCATATCGTTGATCTTGGAGTAGTCTTAGATAATAAGTTGCGATTCAATTTACATTATGATAAAATTGTATCTAGGGCCAGCAAACAACTTGGTTTCATAAAGCGACGTGCAAGAGAGTTCAAAAATGTATGGGTAACTAAGACATTATTTTGTGCATTAGTGTGCCCTCTTCTTGAGTATGGATGCATCATTTGGAATCCTGCTTTTGAATAACACAGTGAAAGACTTGAGTCTATTCAAAAACAATTCTTGCTGTTTGCACTTAGAGACACTTATAACCCCCGTGATTACAATATCTTGCCACCCTATGAATATAGGCTTAGCGTTATTAATTTCATGCCCCTATCATCACGAAGGTCGTTACTTAGTTCATGTTTTACCTTCGATGTTATTAACGGAGTTATTAATAGCGCGCATATATCAAATAGGATAAAATTCAACGATCCATTAAGACGTACAAAGCATGCAAGACTATTAATTGAATATCAGCATCACACTGTCTACGCAAATAATGTTGCTGGTGGTGGCACTTCGAGGATGTTAACAAAAATTACGCGGCACTATTAAATTGTTAAACACCAATTTAATTGTTATTTAATAAAACAATTATTAGCATAACTTACTTATGCTGCTGGTGGTAGCAATTGGAGAACGTTGGCAAGCGAAAGAAGCAGGAAATTTGAAACTATCCAAGAGCTTTTTTAGGAAAATCTTAAGCGTATTAAGACTTTTAAGGGTTCTGTGGACTCCGTGGTTGTCAGTTTTAGGGGGTAGCTGATTTCGAAATTGATGTAAAAATATAAAATTTAAGATGGCGAATAGAGTTGCCATCAAGATTTTTTGTATTTTTGCGAATTCTCTAATGTCACAGTTTTAAAATATAAAATGAAGGATAGGCATACCACCTAAATTTTAACTACACTATTGTCACCTAGTAAAATGTACTTTTAAGAGTTTTAAACATCATTTAACAGGGGGTTGCTGACTTCGAATTCTTCAGATCGAATCTTCGAATTTAAAAATTCAAGATGGTTAATAGTACTGCCACCTAAAAATTTTATTTTCACGAATTCGGTGCTGGAGCAAACACTAGGTAAAATGGGTCGCTGAATCCGAATCGGTTGCCAGAATTTCAAAATTGTGTCATTTTTTTTATAACAGTTTTGCCACATACCAAAATGTATTTTTAAGAGTTTTAAACATGGTGTCACCATTCTTGTATCATATCAAAACATTTTTTTATGTTTTACCCATAGGCAACCCTATGAATTATCATTCTTTTATTTTTTCTTTGCTTTGGATGGTCTCCATCTTGTTACTGTTTGAGCATGTCGAAATCAACTGTTCATAGAGACAAGTCGTGTTTCATTTTTGTTCTTAACCCTGGATGATTATACTTATTTTACATACTTTCAAACAAATCCGCAAATCTCCTATTAGTCCGGTCAATTTAGGCATTCAAGGATACATAAATTCCCAACAAGCTGAAAGTTATCAAAATTGTTCAAAACATAATTATAAATAAAATTTTAAAGTTCCCCATCATTCCTCTGTATGGAAAAAATTTTACTCAAGGTCAAAGGTCAAAAAATTAGTTTTTCGTGATTTTCAGCAAAACGTTAAGTTTTATCATAAAATTACCCCAATCAAAAATTGTAGATCATAAAATTATCTAAAATATGAATCAATACTTTTATCCTAAGAGCCACCGTTTCTGAGATATAACGATTCAAAAAGTTGTAAAAGTTGTAATCGTCATAATAGGCATTAGTTTGCCACGTATATACATCCTGGAGCTGTAATATATGTAAAAATATTTTTCTATCGGTGATTGTTAACTTACACTTAAAATATAATACACATAAATAAGTATAACTATAAGAATATCAGGTAAAATGAAACCCAGTCCCTTATTTTATACGCCAGTGTAACCTCGAGACAACATCTGTCTCCTGTTCAATTGTATGCGTGGCTAGGGTCTTATTCCTGCTTTATGGCAGTGTGCCCAGTAAATGAAATAATGTTAGTCTTGAGTGCCACTCCGTAGTGAAAACACGTGTTTATTCTAACTTATATCATGCTGTTTTGAGTTTTATAACAAAAATGTCAGAATATTGTTTTATTTGTGCTAAACTTTTAACTGAAGGTGAAGTTGTTACTGTTGAACGTGGTATGAACAGATGAATTTTCAGAATATCTGAAAAATCTGAAATCTGTGACAATACTTGAAAATTGCCGTAAAAGTTATACTCGAAAGACTTCTATTGCTGCAGCTAATAAAAGAAAACGCGAAGAAGAAAAAGCCAGTACATCCACAGTAAGTCCTCTTAGTACTAGATCACGTGTCAGTGAATCAGATTTTTGTTTTAAAAAACTATGCTTATTTTGCGTTCAAGAATTGAATGAAGAGTATGAGAAAAGAAAATCCTCGGATTTTCGCCATCGAATTAGCCAAGTAAGTACACTTCAATTTATTGACTTTTGACCTTGAGTAAAATTTTTTCCATTCAGAGGAATGATGAACTTTAAAATTGTATTTATAATTATGTTTTGAACAATTTTACTAAATTTCAGCTTGTTGGGAATTTATGTACTTTCAATATTGTTTTTTGGTCTAAATTTATTTATTTATTTATTTATTTCATTCAGTCTACTGATTTTACAATCTTACAGACTATATATATATAATAATATTACAACTAATTAAGAAGAATAAATAAGTTTAATTTGAATTGATCGAAAGAAACATTGAAATTAACAATTGTAGAAAAACTATTTCATAGGTGTATACATCTAACTATAGGCTCATTATTAGCATAGTTAGTCTTATGAAAACTTACTTCCAACATCCGATTTCTTCGCAATCTCCTTGGGGCTGTGTATAATTTAAAAAGATCTAAAAGATGTTTGCAATTGATTTTACCAGATATATTAAAGACAAATAATAGAGAACTTTGCAATCTCCTATCTTTTAAAGATTGTAACCCAAGTAATTTACGGCGGGCATCATATGTTGGAAGGCCGTTCTGCCAGTCAAGTTTTTTTGGAGCATATTTGCTCAATATCTTTTGGACTCTTTCGATGCGGTTAGAATAATCAATATAATCGGGATTCCATACAAAAGAGCAGTACTCAATAAAACTACGAATCAATGAAACATATAAAGATTTGATAGTTAAAGGATCTTTGAAATTTTCTTAGTTTCGTTTGATAAATCCAAGCATGGAATATGATTTGAATATAATGTAGTCATAGTGACTTAAAATTCAATTGTGAGTCAAAAATTACCCCAAATCTTTAACCTCGTGTACTTGAGTTAGAACGGAATCATTTAAAGTATAATCAACCAGAAAAGGGTTTAAACATTTTGTGTAAGAAATAATGCATTTTTTTTTAAACATTTATTTATATTTAAACGCAAATTATTAGACTCACACCAGTCTAGTAAATTGGACAAGTCATACTGTAGATTTGTGCAATCCGAAAGGCTAGAAATTTTTAAAAAAAGTTTAACATCATCAGCAAACATTAAACATTAAGAGAATATTAATTGCTGTGGCAAATCGTTTATAAAGATTAAAATTAATAGGGGTCCACAATGGGTTCCTTAAGGAATACCTGAAGTTGCATTGATAGCTATATTAGAAACAGTAGAACCAATTTTTACGTATGGTTTTCTATTATTCAAAAAGCTATTAAAAAACGAGATTAACACGTTGGACAGCCCAAATTGTTTTAACTTAGATAACAAGATAATATGATCAACTTTGTCAAACGCTTTGGAGAAGTCTGTATAGATGACATCTAATTGACTCTCATTTTCCATTGCAATATTCCTACAATATTGTTAAAAATTGACCGGACTATATTTAAAGATATTTTTTTTGCGACAACGATGCGTTTTAATTAACAGCTTAGCAATAACTATATTGTAACAAAAGACAGAAACGTGAGACGATTAGATACAACAATAGCCAAGCAAGTATAGCCATCCAGAGTTAAAACTTAACATTAAAATAAATATTTACTTCAAATAAACTTATGTTATAATTTTTGGCCATTCTGTGACAAAATCAGAAGTGGGGTGAGCCTAGAGTGTTTATCAATAGAAAAACTTAAGCATGGTCTCAAAACGTCGGGGAAAAAAGTCGAGTTGGTCTTGCGTCTTATGGAAAACGGTGCTTGTCCGTACGGAGGAGGTGCGTCCGATGTCGGGGTAAAACCTTCTGGACAAGGTGCAGTCGCTGCACAAACTTCACCACTAGGTAATTCGTTTGAAATGCACAGCGTCAATAACAACAACCACACAAACGCTGATGTCGTCTTATGGAAACGCTGGCATAGCAGTTCACATCAGTGTTGTCGTCGTTTGAGTTGTTGCGAAGTGGGGCACCGAGGAATGAAAGCATAGTCACACACATTCCTGGAAACATACAAGGGGCGAACGAAATGTCAGTTACTGTACAATCAAATCCTTCGCTAGCAAGCGATCTCTCGCAGCAAGTAAATTCTTTGTTGTTAACTCCGGCACAGCAGAGCACAACAAGTGAAAATGCTTCCTATTTGAATTATTTGTGCGCAGTCACAGTTACAAACGGTACAGCGACGGTAACAAAAACAACAGTTGCGTCTCCAAGAATTTGTAACGGGCATTATTTAAACGCTCAACACATGCAAAAGTCAAACATGATGCCTCGAACGTGTTAGCTTCGAGCACAAACGGTTTTAATAATGAAGTGCGCGGAATAAGGGAACGCATGAGCGTAAGAGAAATTAGTGATGTTCTGTCAGATTTTGATCCCTCTATCAGTGACATCACGTCGGTTCAGTTTATCGATAGGGTGGAACAATTAAAAAGTGTTTATCAGTGGGAAGACAAAATTCTTTTCATTGCGCTTCATAGCAAGCTAAAAGGAATTGCTAAAAGCTCGATATGCGCAGCCAGTGTTTCAACAATGGGTTAACTTTGTTGTTGCGTTTATGAACGATTTCATAATACACATGCAATGTATCTTGTGACGTGTGCAGAGTTATTAAGATCAGTGACAAGTGTGGTTTCCAATATGAAAAACAATTTAATGTAATCGCGAGACCCCAGCAGAATTTTGTAAAAACTGACGGTGAAGTAAAGAGAACAAAAACTGAAGTTAAAGAAAATAAGTCGGGACCGGTGTGCTACAATTGTCATGAGGGCGCTGTGATCTGTACCAAGTTACATCACATGAAACTAAAAATTGTCCCAAAATAAATTTCAATTCGGTAAATGTAGTTAAAGAAAAACTTATCGCGGAAAATAATTTAATTAAAAATGTTTTTGTAAACAATGTCGAAGTGATTGCACTTATTGATTCCGAAAGCTGCAACTCAATAATAAAACACAACATCGCTAAACTTTGTGACACTAATTTTCGCGCGTGTAATAAAAGATTGGTGCCGCTTCGCAGGTGGTGAAGTTACATGTCGGGAAATGCCGGGGAGCTCCTGTAAATTTAGACGGAAAATCATACGTTAGTGAATTATTAGTGGTTGATGATAAAATAATGAATTTCGATTTAATAATTGGTACTGATCTGTTATCGCGAGCACGTGTCGTTATTGAAAATGGAAAATGTGCAGTTTTTCCTCTTGACGATAACAAAGTAAATTCAAATGAAACTATCGGTATTCGAAAAAGATGAACTCGTTAATTTGTTAAATAAGTATGCGAGTTGTTTGGTGACCCATTAGAAGACATTGGTAAATGCGGAATGGTAAAAATGGTAATTTCGGTTACGTCGCCTCAACTAATTGTAAGAAAGCCATATTCAGTGCCAATACCAAAACCTCAAATTATTGAAAAAACTATTGATGAACTCCTTAAATTGAAAATTTTTCGCCCCTCGGACTCGCTTCATGCATCCCCTGTTGTCTTGATGCAAAAGCCAGGCGGAGAACATCGTCTATGCATCGACTATCGAGAGCTGAACAAAGTAGTAGAGAAGCAATCGTGGCCGATGCCTACCGTAGGAACCGTCCTATCTACGTTATCAGGTAAGCTATTTTTCACTACTCTTGATATGATGTCTCGGTATTACCAGATCGAAATAGATGAAGACTCTCAGCAGTTCACTGCATTCGTAACACATCACGGGCATTTTGAATTCAATCGCATGCCCTTTGGTCTGCGTAATGCTTCTTGCACGTTCCAGAAAATGATGAACAAATTGATTGAGCCCGTCAAGAGTCGTGTTGTCAGCTATGTTGACGAAGTGATTGTTGCGTCAGAGTCATTTGGGCAAGGCATTAAAAAACTTTGAAGAGTTTTTGCAAATCATTGAGCGGGAAGGGCTCACCCTTCGTCTTAATAAATGTTTTTTTATGGAAAGAACCGTAACTTTTTGAGCCACGAATTAATCGTAGATGGAATTTAACCGGGCAGAATCAAATCAAATCAAACCCATTGCTGTAAAAGAGTTCCCAATTCCCCAAACCGTCACATAAATACGTCGTTTCCTTGGATTAACTGGTTTCTTTAAAAAGTTCATCCAAAATTACGCTCAAATAGCAGCATCATTAACGAACCTCACAAAGAAAGACATTGTGTTCAAGTGGTCCACCGAGTGCGACCAAATCTGTGCTTTTACGATGTTATGAAAAACCATCAACTACATACTGATGCAAGTAGTGTTGGTATTGCTGCTATACTGCTTCAACAGGAACCTGAAGGCTTTAAGGCTGTAGCCTATTTTAGTTAACTTTGTAACGACGCCGAAAGTAAATACCATGGTTATGAGTTGGAAGTTTTGACAGTGGTGGAGGATGTCAGCGAATTTGTATGCATTTACTCGGTAAGATATTCACGATCGTTACTTATTACTGAAATTGCGCTGCAATATCAAGCTTAAAGTCAAAAACACCAATGATTCCACGAGTTTCAGGCTACTTCGCCTATTGGAATATGATTATGACATCTTACATAGACCTGGACAGACTATAAGTCATGTGGACGCAATGAGTCGAGCTCCTGTGGAAGCCCCAGATGAACCTGAGGACGTCAGCGCTTGCGGAATGCCTATAAAGTTATCCATTGAAGATTAGGTGTTATCTATGCAAAAACAAGATCCACAATTGCGTGTGCTAGTAGACGTTCTTACTGGGCAATCAACTTCGGATCAGCGCAAGAAAATTGAAATGGAGTATATTTTTAAAAGGAACCGGCTCTACCGCAAAAATGAGGGAAAGCTGCTGCTTGTTTTCCCAAAGGAAATGAGGTAGAGGATTACTAAATTCTGTCACGATGACGTAGGTCAACCGGGAGTTGATGGGACCATTAAACGTATGAAACAAAACTAAGTTTCCAAGGTGCCGTAATTTTATTAAAAATTATATGAAATCATGTATTGAGTGTTGTTTTACTCGGGAACCAAAACAAAAAGAATGCGAATTATATGGAATGACAGTACCAAGGATTCCATTTGAAGTTCTTCATATGGATAACTTAGGGCCTTTTGTAAGAAGTCGACGGGGTCACGAGTATATTTTGGTAATCGTGGATGCTCTTACTCGGTACTCCATAATCCTCGGTGTCAGGTCTTCAAAATTAAAACCAGTCATCGATGCTTTATCCTAATTAACTTTGCAGTTTGGTATGCCCAAGACAATTGTCACCGATAGAGGTACTTCTTTTACTTCCTCCATGTTTAAAGAATTTTGTGACATCAACGATACTCACCACATCAAAGTAGCTGTTAGGACACCAAGAGCAAATTGGTTGGCTAAGCGAATAAATCAGGCTGTTCTAGCATTCTTTAAGCCGTCCACACCTAACGACAAGGACTGGGACTTGGAGTTGCGTCGACTACAATGGACCCTAAATACAAGCATCAATAGTACTACAAAATATTCACCAATCGGTTTAGTTTTTGACTTCCCTCTGAGAGACATTGGTGGCAATAAGTTGCTAGCTGCTGTGTCAAATGAGGATATCGACATCGGAAAATTATCAGTCAACCAACTACGTAAAGAAGCTATCAAAAACATTGAAGCAGCGCGAAACGGATGGAAAGCCAGGTTTGATGCTAACCATAAAACTCCGCATGCGTACAAGGAAGGTGATCTCGTCTTAATTCAAAGCGCCAATCCAAGTACCGGAACTTCGCGCAAATTAGAATGAAAATACCGAAGGCCTTATATAGTAACTAAGATCCTCCACTGTGACAAATTGAAGCCATGGTGTCCGCTGTATCCGGAAGTTGATAGTGACTACGACACTGGAGACAAATCGGCGGATGACGATGCTTATGTAACATGAACCTCAGGACGAGATTCTATCAGGATGGCCAAGCTGTCACCATTCTTGTATCCTTTTAAATATTTTTATACCCCAACGCGTACTTCGTAAGAGGTATATTAACTTTGTCATTCCGTTTGTAACGCCAAGAAGTAGGCGTGGCAGGTAAAGAAAAATATGTATATTTTTGATCAGCATCATCTCCCGACTCGATTTCTGTGTGTCCGTCTGTCGACACGATTAAAGCCGCAATTTTAAAGCTATCGCGATGAAATTCAAAATAAAAGTTTATTTTTAAAAAAGGAAGATCAAGTTCGAAAATGGGCCAAATCGGATGAAAACTGCCTACCTCCCATTTAAAGTGACTTTATATTAACCGTAAAATGTCTTTAAAATCCACAAAAATTAAAGAAATGCCTGCAATTTGGCAGTGAGCTTTACTCTTCAGCTTTAATCCTGGCTATGAATTTTGGAAAAATCGAATGAAAACCACGCCTACCTCCCATACAAAGTAACTTTATTTTAAAAGTATATTGCATAAAGGCTTTGATATATAACATAGACCACCACTATGATAGTTGGCAAAATCGAAAGCCACACCTACCTCCCACACAAATGGGCTTTATTTTAAACGTCAAATCTCTTAAAAATGCACAAAAACTAATGAAATGTCTTGAAATTTTGCACTTTAGCTTTGATATATAATATGAACCATCTCTATGATATATGGCAAAATCGGATGAAAACCACGCCTACTTCCCATACAAAGTGGCGTCATCAAAATAGGAAAACTTTCATTAATATATAAAACTGTCATCGTGTATGTCTTGACTAAAAACTTCGAATATACTTCAATATGGCCGGGGGGAGGCGTATTTTAGCTTCGGTACCCTGCCGAAGCTCCACCCTTACTAGTTTTTATTATGTTTTGCCCATATATCAATCCTATCATTCATTCTTTCATCAATCATTCTTTTTTTCTTTGCTTTGGATGGTCTCCATCTTGTTACTGTTTGAGTAAGTCGAAATCAACTGTTCATAGAGACAAGTCGTGTTTAATTTTTGTTCTTAAAACTTAACATTAAAATAAACATTAACTTCAAATAAACTTGTGTTATAATTTTTGGCCATTGTGTGACAATCGTTTAACAGTGTAAAGGGGTCGCTAAATTCGAATCTGATGTCAGAATCTTAAAATTGAAGATGGTTAATAGTACTGCTACCTACAATTTTTTATTTTCACGATTTCGGTGGTGGAGCAAACACTAGGTAAAAATGAATCGCTGAATCCGAATTCGTTGTCGGAATTTAAAAATTGTGTAATTTTTTTTATAACAGTATTGCCTTCGTTTATCAGTGTTAAGGGGTCGCTGACTTCGAATCTGATGTCAGAATTTTAAAATTGAAAATGGTTAATAGTGTTGCCACCTAAATTTTTTTATTTTCACGAATTCGGTGCTGAAGCAGACTAGGTAAAAATGTTTCGCTGAATCCGAATCCGTTTTCAGAATTTCAAAATTGTGTAATTTTTTTATAAGAGCGTTGCCACCTACCAAAATGTATGTCTAAGAGTTTTTTTAATTTTTTTTTTATTTATTCATTCATTTATAATCTAAAGCCATTATAGGCCAAAATTGATTACATGGTAATTTACGAGCAAAAAATCAAAAAGAAAATTTTTTTATATTATTAATACTAATACTAATCATTAATACTAATCATTGTTGTTAACATTGATTGAAGACACAAGTCGCAAGTTTTGTGAGCTCCGATAATTTTTTTTTTAATAACACGCGCAAAAGTGTATTTAAAGCGAAAAACAAAAAAAAAATTCTGTGTCAACTATGTTTACCATCTGATCAGTCAGTAATATTTTTATAAAAAATTTGTTATAAACATTAATTAAAGTTTGAACTTAAAATAAAAAGACTCAAACAATTCGTCACACGAGCCGCCAAAAATATTAAATTAAAACACGAAGATTATGTAAATATTAACACCGCGACAGACACACTTAAACTGTTTATATTTAATAATTGTGCGTTTTGCTTTGTTCGGTCGCTTTATCACAACCACCTGCCCCGCTATTGATTTGCTGTTGCGGTCTCAACCTATCGCTTCCATTAATGTCGACTCCCACGCAAAGAACACTAAAGCGTAAAGATGTCTCTCCACGTCGCTCTAGTTTAAATGCTTCAAAGTCTCTTAAGCTAGATGAAGAGGGAGCCACATTAATAACAGTGTCAGCTCAAATTAAAAAAAATTAGAAGACCGGTTCTTGGCGCACTCTAATAAACTATATGAGCGTCTTGTTAGCGAACTCTCTTGTCTGGAAGAAAAGCTCACGCACAGGATAGAGAGTGAAATAGATGCGATTAAAAGCAGAGTGAGTGTGAATGATAAAAAAATTTTGGCGATAGAAAATCAACTTGTGGAGCGTTGCAACGAAATTGAAAAGACGAATGCATTGAACATTAAAAACAACAAAAAAGAAGCAGCTGATGTCTCAACGGATGCTCTACTATTTGGTGAAGCAGAGAACCGGAAATCGATCTTCAATCAAATCTGTCATTCGATAGATTTTTTGCCTTCGCAGATAAGAGACATATTTCGTGTCAAATCGAAAAACAACAATAGCAATTCAGTTGTTATTATTAAATTTTTCACGCCATACGATAGGAATCGTGTGTTAAAAGCCTTTGGTAACTTTCGAAAAAGAACGAAAACAGCTGTTAACCTTCGTGGAGCTGGGTTTGATTGTGATAACAATATATATATCCATGAAAGCCTTACGATGGAAACCAGAAAACTGTTGCAATCAGCGATACGTTGTAAGCGACAAAAACTGGTTTATAATGCTTTTTCTTTTCGAGGTTCGGTGCAAATTCGTGCGAAAAAGAACTCTGAAGCAGTGCCTGTCCTTTCTAAAACTGATTTGGAAAAAATTATTGCGGATGTTGCTTCGGAAGTACCTGAGCGAAAGCTATCTATTAGGTTTATTTATTAATTTATATACCTTTGTTAGATTGTTGATAATAACTATATTTGCCTTTATTTTCTACTCTTTTCTTTCTTCTATATCATATCTTGAATTTTTATTACTTCCTGATACAACTGTTCTATCCTTCTCGCTATTTGCTTGTAGTTGCGTGTTTGTCACTTATTTTTTTGATAAATAATAGTAATTATGGTGCTTGCGAAAACAAAAAAGTATTGATTGATATACTATGCAAACAGTATCAGGGATTTAAAGTTGCACATTTCAGTGCCAGAAGCCTCAACGGTTCTAAGCTTGACTATGTAAGGCATGTTTTTGAAAGTTCGCTTGTAGATATTTTATGTGTTTCTGAAACATGGTTTATCAATGATGTGAATGATTCATATTATAAACTAAATAAATACGAACTGCTGAGAAACGATAAGTTGAATTATAGAGGTGGGGGAGTTGCAATATACTATAAGTCGTCTTTGAATTGTAAAGTCATTAGTAAATCTGTTGATGTTGGTGTTGAGTTCCTAAATATACAAATTTGTGATCGTAATAGTTCAAAAGTCTGTCTGTCTTGTGTCTATAACTCCAATCGCAGTAATAATATGCAGCCTTATTTTGATTCGTTATCAAAATGGTTAATAGATAATGATTTCTTTGTTGTATGTGGGGACTTCAATGTTAATTTGCTTGTTAATGACAACGTTACTACAAAGTTTTATGAAGAATTGACTCGTGCTGGGTTATCAATTGTTGTTAATAGTAGTATGCCTACTAGGTTTGCTAATAATGCTAACCCTAGTTTACTGGACCTTTTCATAACCTCTGACGCATCTTATGTTTTATTTTTTGAACAAATATCATTTGTTAGTGACCATGGTCTAATTTTTTGTACTTTTAATATTAATCTTTGTTGTAATGTTTTACCAATTTCAATAACATATCGCGACTTTAAGTCAATTGACAGCGAATCCCTGTTTTCTGACTTAATGTCAATTCCTTGGAATGATTGTTGGTATCTTAATACAGTTGATGATAAACTCGCGTTTTTTGTAAGTAAAATTAATGCATTATTTGATCTGCATGTTAAACTTCGTACTGCTCGTTCTGTTAACATTTTATGTCCGTGGTTCACTCAACATGTTAAAATGGCCATAAAAAAAAGAAACCAGGCTTACACTAAATGGAAAAGGTTTCCGATTGTTCTGTACTGGGATGCATATAAGACAGCTCGAAATGAGGCCAATTCGGTTGTTAAGGCTGCCAAGAAAAATTTTTACAAGTCAAAACTTGATGTGACACTTTCCTCTAAGCAACTTTGGAAAAATTTAAAACAAATTGGAGTGTGCAACAAACAGTTGCCAAAGTGTCAAATTGATCCAGATGCTCTTAATAACTTTTTTGTCTCTGACACACTGCCCGTTGTAAACTGTAATCAAATCAGAAAGAATCCTGTCAATAATATAAGCGATTTTGAGTTTTCTAACGTATCGGAATATGAAGTAGCCAGGTCTATATTAAGAATTAAATCCAGTGCTCTTGGAGAAGATGGTATAAATATTAGGTTTCTTAAAATAATTTTGCCTTGCATTTTAAGTCCGTTAACGCACATCATTAACCACTGCTTTACCAGCTCATGCTATCCTAAAATGTGGAAAGTAGCAACAATTATTCCCATTGCAAAAAAAGCTAGAGCATCTGAATCGTCTGACTTTCGGCCTATAAGCTTGTTATCATTTCTTTCTAAAGTCTGTGAGTCACTAATGGCAGATCAGATCTCGCATTACCTTTGCGTTTATAAGCTCCCTTTCAGTCTGGTTTTCGTTCTGGACATAGTTGCTCCACTGCAGTTGCTAAAATCTTAGACGACATTCGAATATCCTTTGATAAAGAACATCTTACCTTACTCTGCCTTTTGGATTTTACCAAAGCATTTGATACTGTAGATCATTATCTTTTATGTTCAAAGCTTGAGTCATTCTTTAAGTTTTCTTCGACTGCAGTCAAACTTATTAAAAATTATCTAAATGGGAGATCCCAAAGAGTAAAGATTGACAGTAGTTACTCGAATTATAAATACCTTAACAGCGGATTGCCACAGGGCTCAGTTCTTGGGCCACTTCTCTTTGCAATTTTTATTAATGATATCTTTACCATTCCGAAAAATGTAATAATGCATGCATATGCGGATGATCTCCAGCTTTATATGTCTCGTCCTATTGGTCTCAGCAAAGACCTTTGCTTCAGAGTTAATGAAGACCTAGATTCAATTAATAAGTGGGCGTTAAGTAACAAGCTAAAACTAAATCCGTTAAAATCTTTTGCCAATTTCAAAAAGTCGTTACTCACATGAAGATATCCCAGCTGTATATATAAGTACTAGACCACTGAAGTCTGTTGAAAAAATAACCAGCCTTGGGTATCGGATTAACACATCACTTTCATGTGTAGACCATATTAACTATGTTGTAAGTAAAATCTACTTTGTCTTAAGAAATCTGCGAATGACTGCTCAGATCACACCAATAGAAACTCGCCGTAAACTAGTAATACAGTTGATTATGCCTTTTATAAATTATTTTGAAGTGGTTTTTAGTAATCTAGATTCACATTCGTTACATAAACTGCAAGTAGCGTTAAACTATGCGGCCCGTTATGTGTATGGACTCAGAAGATTTAGCCATGTTACTGGTCTAAGCAACCGTATACTAGGATGCAATATAGAAAATTATTTAAAAGCAAGAAATTGTATATTTCTGCATAAGTTGATACACTCAAAAACTCCAAACTATCTATATTCTAAACTTCAGTTTTGTTTATCATCTAGAAGCTTAAATCTTGTAGTTTCTCGGTTTAAATATCTGAACTCCTCAAGACTTTTTTTCGTAAGCACCACTAGACTGTGGAACTCCTTGCCCAGGTATCTTAAATCTATTTCAAATGCACAATACTTCAAGCAATTAATATCTGCACATTTTTCTTAAATTCTCGTTTCTCTTTTACTTTCTCGCTTTTTTTCTTTTTTTTTTTTCCTACATTTCACATTTTTTCTTTAATACTTCACTTCATTATATATGAGTTCGTGTTGATTTCATTATTTTAATTAATTTAAATTGCTTTTAGAATTAAACTTAAGTAATTTTTAAATATAAATGTAATAACTTTGTTTCTTTCTCATTATGATTTTATGCTTGTTCGAGATATATAGTATACTATTTTATTGTACGCAAAAGAATAACTCTTTCTTATGTACTAATTATATAATAAATCCTAAAATAAAAAAATAAAATAAAAAAATAATACTATAGCAATTTGCTTAACTTTCCCAACAAAAACTTTATTAAATCAGAAGGCCTAATTGCACTGATTTGAAAAACCAACATTTAACTCATTTCAAGTAAATAATTTCTTTACGGTTAAGGAATTATGAAATGTTTTAATTTCATTAGGTAATTATTCCATATCCTTGCAATTTGAACAACAAATGATCGTCCAAAAATAGATTCAAAAATTCTTGGTATAACGAACAATGAATTTCTCCGAGACCTGCACATACTAAATAAGCTGAAAATATTTGAAGGAGTTGAACTTTTCATAATTTTATAAAACAACGATATTGATCTGAGTTTTATAAAATCATAAAAAGTGCAACTAATAAACTTTAAGGTTGGTTCAGTTACATGATCGGCAAATATATGTTTAAGCTGTACAGCTTTCGTAAAGTATAACTTAGAGCTTATTGGCCGAAGCGGACCACAGTGGTTCCCTTTTCGTACCCATTGGACAAATTATGCTACCACTCGGAGCCCTCATACGTTAGCATGCTCCTTACATAAGCATCCTTTGTCACCTCAAGCATATCCTTGTAGGTCAGTTGACCAATCTCAGGTTCGCTAATAAATGGACGTCCCAGAATGGTCAATCTTATGCTTGCCAACGCCAGACACTGGCACAGAATGTGTACTGCTGTTTCCGGCATAACCTACACGCTTCGTCCTCGGTCAGAGTCATCTTCCTGAGATGGTACATGTAGGGACCGTGCCCTGTGACCAGTGCAGTAAGCCAACTTAAAGCCCTTCGATTGTAACGGATAACTTTTGCTGCCTCACTACGAAACCACTTCACGGCCGCCTTCGATTGCCTGCAATTAACAGATTCTTCCCACTTTTTACGGTGTTCCGAGTCCGTCCATTGCTTAATAAGGCCTGCCACCATGTTGTCGCCTATGGCGATACGTGGCTCTGGTTCACAGAACTCTTCTGCTGATCCTTCTCTCGCTAAAGAATCAGCATTTTCATTTTGTTCTATGCCAGAATGTCCTCTCACCCACATAAGTGTGAGCTCATTTGTGGAGCGCACCTATTGAGCTTATATAGTTGATGGGGAATTTAAAAGAAAGATCAGAATCAATAATAATTCCCAGACCCCTCATTTTATCAACTTTCTCAATTAAGCTTCCATCAAATGAAATACTTAATGATTGGGTTACTCTACGAGCATTATTAAAAATCATAACTTTGGTTTTACTATTCTTAATAAGAAGTATATTCCATCCAACATTTTATCCTTTCATCAATGCCAGCTGAATAAAGAATATATATGTCATCAGCAATTATAAATACATTAGAGCAATCTATACCTAAGTGCTCAACGAAGTCATTTACATACATCATAAATAGTATGGGAGCCAAAACAGAGCCCTGCGGGGACCCCACTAATGCAACTTAAAACACTTGAGGAATTGTTCCCACATGAAACAAACTGTTGACGACCATTCAAAAACGAAGTAATCATTTTGCATCCACTACCAGAGAAATTAAAATTGTCTTTAAGCTTCGTTATCATGACGTTCTGATCCACCAAGTCATAAGCTTTTGAAAGGTCTAAAGAAAGTAGAACATTCAATTTGTTTAATTTGGTGAGTTGATGAGTGACTTTGGATCACATTTAATTTTAAAAGTATTGTTATTCCTAAAAAAATGCTTTTTTGCGTTCAACCCTTTTTTTATTCTCAAATGAATTAATTTTCTTCAAATTTGAAGGTACATATATTTCATGGCACTATCCCTATTTTTTTTTATATCTTTTGTAAAAGACGAAGTCACATCGCAGTAGGATACGTCACAAAATTACGTAGGAGGATAAGGGTTAAGAAGATTGCAACTAAAGTCACTCATTAATAAAACATTCTCATATCTACAACAAATATCACCTAAAACTACCTGCAGTCTAGATATGTTCCCATGCGGAAGATAAATGCAACCCACTAAGACATGTGTTGCGAACTTCAATTAAAACAAACACAGCTTCACAAACTCCAAACTCACATATCTCTGAAACCAATTTAGATTTTATTTTATCCGAAACGTATATGCATGTGCCTCCACCTCTCATTCCTACACGATCATTTCTGTAAATATCATATCCAGAAATTTGAACTGCATTGTTTGAGATACTTGAGTTCAACCAAGTTTCAGATACACCAAAAATATCTAACAATAATTTATTCAATATAGATTTAATTTCATCAAACTTTGATGAATTGACTGAGGGTCTAAGGCTCTGTGCATTGATATGCCCACAATTTAGGCTATGTTTATTATTTAATAGTTGATTGTGCAATTCAAAGGAATCACTAGCAATTGGCCCTAAATTGAAGTAATAAGGAAACAAACTTTAAATTTAAATGAGATCATTTAAAAAGTAATAGCAATACAATAGTTAAGTGGCTTATAAGAAATATTAAGCATTATTTGTAGACTCTCTTGATAAATCAGGTCCTTCACTGTCAGTCGAGTTGTTAAAATGAACCAGTCAGTCTTTAATAGAAAAAATTTTATCAGTTCCATCAATCAGCTTGACATTGACTTTAACAGCATCGGAATTAAGTATGCGAAACCCCTTGATTTTTTTGTTATTATTATTATTATTATTATTATTATTATTATTATTATTATTATTATTATTATTATTATTATTATTATTATTATTATTATTATTATTATTATTATTATTATTATTATTATTATTATTATTATTATTATTATTATTATTATTATTATTATTATTATTATTATTATTATTATTATTATTATTATTATTATTATTATTATTATTATTATTATTATTATTATTATTATTATTATTATTATTATTAGCTTAAATATACAAGAAATAAACTAATATAGTATAAAGCTATGGCGTCGTAGGCCTTCAGCTAATAATGAGTAAAAGTAATAAAACTAGTACTAGTACTCGTATGTTAAAATCGCTTGATGTGGATTACATGATATCGTAATTGCAATAAATTTTATTATTCACAGGATAGAAAGTAAAGTATAGATTGGTTGATTTAATGTCACGAAATAAAGTGACTGATAATTAGATCAAATTGTAAATGTTGATAGATTTAAGATAGTTAGAAATTAATGTAATATTGCCTTGGGAAGGTTGAGAGAGGGAAGGGATAGGATTTGCTTTTGGAAATGTATTCCTTCTGGCATTTTCGAAAACTGGACATTCAGCTAGAATGTGTTTAATGTTGATTGGATCGGTGAAATTGCAGTATTGACATGAAGGATGTGGGTTGTTTTTGTCTAGGATATGGGAGTGTGTTGATTTAGTGTGGCCTAGTCTTAGACGTTCGTATTTTATGAGGTCAAGTCTATTAACGTCGTTGTCTTGAAATTTAAGGAAGCAGTTGATATTCGATTTGCTTGAATTAATGTCCTGGTACCATGGTGAAGTATGTGTCCATAGATCTAAATGGTTATTATTAAGTTCTGATTTTATGTGGTCTCGTATGTCGCTAAAATTTAAGTTTTCGGTGGTGATTAGTGGGGATTTAGTGGCAAGCTTGGCTGCTTGATCCGTGAGTTCGTTTCCGGATATTTGAGCATGGCCGGGAATCCAGATTATAATTATTTTAGGATAATATTCTAATAGTATGTTCCTAATTAAAGTCGGGTAAAGGTTGGTGTTGTTAATGTTTGCAATTGCGTCCATGGATGATAGAGAATCAGTTCAAATGGCAAATTTACCTGGTTTGTTTTTAACGTGTATAAGGGTCTCAAAAACGGCAATTATTTCGGCAGTGAACACAGTAGAAAAGTGGGGCAGAAGTGCGTTTTTAATTATGGCGTCTTGGCATGTTATACTATAACTAGTAATAGCATTTGTTTTTGATCCGTCTGTGTATAGATAAGAATAGTTCGCATGTTTTTCTTGAATTTCTGCAAAGTATGTTTTATATATGACTGGATCTGTGGTGGCTTTTGGGTATTCTCGGAGGGAAGTGTTCAAACTTGACGGCTTGAGATACCATGGAGGAAAGTGGTGGAGGGTAGATGCTGGTAGTTTTATTGGCTTAAAAGGTATATTGAGATTTTTCCACAAGCTGATTGTTTTGTGTATTACGGAAGGAACTTTGGGATTTTTCATTGTTTTAATTGTATTAGTTATTTTCTGGGCTAGAGGTGTTTTGTCATTTGATATAAATGATTTAGAGGGCTTCAAGGTTATAAAGTCTCTTCTATTTTCAATTGTTTTGGTATTTGTTTCGAAAAGCATAGTATTGATTGGAGTAGTTCTGAATGCTCCTAGAGCTGTTCTGAGTGACGAGTTTGAGTGTTTTAATTTTATTTATAACTGGTTTGGGAGCATAGCCATAGAGAAAAAGTCCATAATCAACTTTTGATATTAGTAAAGAATTAAATAATGTTATTAGAGTTTGGGAGCTGCAGTTGAATTTGTAATTTGACAGACATTTTATAATGTTTAGTCTTTTCGACAAGGATAATTGCAAGGAGTCTATATATTTATTCCATTTATATCTGAAAATTATTCCTAATATACTTAGATGGTCTACGTTTTCAATTGTAATGCTATTGTTTTGAATAGAACTCTGGCAATTTCTTTTACGGCATATGTGAAGATGCTTGGATTTTGAAGTAGAGAGCTCGGCCCCGGAGAGGTGGCACCAGGTGGAGATATCACGAATAAGGTCACTGATGTCAATGTTTATATTTTTATCCTTATTTAATTTCTTAATGATGAAGAAATCGTCAGCATATGCACTGAAGTCGTAATGTTTGTGGGATGAAATAATATCACAAAGCTTGTTGTAAGCAATCAGGAATAGAATCACTGACAGGGGTGATCCTTGGGGTATCCCGTTGTGGATTGGCCGGGGATGAGAATAGGTAGAGCCAATGCGAACTTAGATCTTTCTATTAGTCATGAAGTTCTTTATGTATTTTATAATTTTGGGTCCAATTTTCCAATCTAGCAGTTGCTCAATGATAGTGTGAATTCCTATTTTATCGAAAGCTTTAGCAAAGTCAAGAGATATTATTGATATGTGGCCTCTATTTGATAAAGAATTTGTTATCAGATAGTCTAGATACACTAGAGTATCAGATGTTGATTTTCCTTTTCTAAAACCCATCTGTCGACTATTGATTAGATTGCTGGACGTGACAAACCACCATAGTCGGTTAGCAATAATCTTATCTAAGACTTTGGAAAAGCATAGGTTGAGAGAAAACGGTCTGTAAGACTTAAAGATTGTTTTGTCAGAATTGGGTTTCAGAATTGGAACAATGGTGCTTCTTTTGTAAATTTGTGGAATAAAATTGTTGAATATATTATTATAGTGTTGTAAAAGTCTGTTTTTATTGGGAGTAGATAGATTTTTAATCATGGAATAGGAGATCCTGTCTTTGCCAGGAGTATTACCTTTAAGGCAATTTAGAGCCATTGATAGTTCGATAAAATTAATGTTGTTTTCTATTTGAAGAGCTTTTATGCATGGAGAATAGTGTGGATTAGTAGTTATGGATGTTCGTTTTTTTTTTCACGAAAAAGGATTGGAAAGTTATTGTCCGATGATGCATCAGACCATGCGTTGTGTAGTGGGTTGATGAGTTGAGATTACGTATAGCGTGAATGGTGTGAAAAGGTTTTAGACCACAAAAAAGTCTAATGTTTTTCCAAATTTTTGAAGTTGGTGTTGAAGGGCTTATGTCAGATGTGAATTTAACTGTAGCTTGTTTTTTTGATTCTTTAAGCGTACGACGAAAAAGTGCATTGGCTCTTTTGAAATTTAAAATGTTTTCAGTTGGAATGTTTCGTTTTAAAATATGCCATAATCTGTTCTTGTCTCTTTTTAGATCGTTAAGCGGCTTGTTCCACCAGGAGACTTTCCTTGTTTGCTTGTTTGGATGGAATTGGGGTATAGCTTCGTTAGCACTTATTAATGTTATTTTTTGTATGATTGCTGTTTCTTAATTTGTGTTGTTGGTTGAAGTTGAATCGGAGCTGAGTTTATCCGAAATGTTTCGAAATAAAGGCCAGTTAGCGTTTGATGTAATAAATTTAGACTTGGGTTTTGTAGTGGAAGGGGTGAAACCTGGGAAAAGGGATATTAGAATTGGGAAGTGATCGCTTCCAAAAAGATCATCTTTTACTTGCCAGCAAGATTGGATAGCTACAGTAGGAGAGCCAAATGTAAGATCGATGTGTGTTAAGGAGTTATGGGTACTCAAATGAGTTGGAGATCCATTGTTAAGGAGCATGAGTCGACTTTGATCTAAAAATTTTGATATAATGTTTCCTCTACTGTTATTGTTGGGAGAGCCCCATTTTTTGTGCCAGCTATTGAAGTCGCCTGTTATTAAACATGGTAACGAGTCAGCGTTGAGAACGTTGTGTAAATTAGATATTTTGAAGGACTTGTTCGGTGGTATGTATGAAGAAAATATATTAAATTTTATTTTGGAGTAAACAGTTGCTGCGATGGAATCGAAATCTAGGTTAAGGGTAATTTGTAGGTGTTCAAGAGAGTTGTGGATTAGCAGTGCAACTCCACCAAATCGGGTCTGCTGGGAATTTACTGCATAAATTTGGAAATTTATTGGGATAGGAATGTTAGTAACGGATTGTATATGTGTTTCTTTCTTATATCATTGCAGCGCAATGATCTTAGGATTACATTCTTTAATCAATATTTGTAGATGTTCATAGTTATTAGTATATCCATTAATATTCCATTGACTTACATTTAAAGTCATGTTAACAGTATATAAAAAAGAAATATTAATGATGATTTTGAGTGATTGATTAACTTAAGTAATTGGTTTAATGTTTTGATTGATAAAATTTAAGAGAGGGCTTGTATCGTCTTATGTTTGTTCCATTGAGTGATCGTCGTCGTCAGAGAGAGTTGTGTTTGAGACCGCGCTGGTATTTGCTATTTGCTATTTTTGTTGTTTTTTTTATTTTTAAGTTGAGATTTCAGACGGTTAGAAATGCTTCTTGAGAAGATTTTTAACTTTGTGTCTGATATTTTTCGAGATTGATATTGTGTGCTATGGGTCTTGGAAAGCGGCACTGTGCTTGTATTTTCTGGAGTTAAGTTGGTTGTAGATGTGAGTGTGGACTGTGAGTTATTGTTAGATTCCGTGTTGTCAATGGCTTGTGTGTTATTGTTATGTTGTAGTTGTTGTGGAGGATCGTCGGCAAATGGGTTGGGTAACGGGTATGCTTCATTGTTTAGAGAGGATCGGAGAGTGTGCGCGTAGGTTTGCTGAGAGTGCTGGTGCCGTTCGTTGTAAATTTTAATCGCTGTTTTGTTGTCAGTTTTTTGGAGTGTTTTGATGGCCTGCAGTTCTTTTTCTTTAACAAAAGTTGGACAGTTTCTGTCAAATGTGCTGTGTTGGTAGTTGGGAATTTGGTTGTCTTTGCAGTTGATGCAGGTTGCTGCAAGTTCACATTGTTCTTCATACTCGATGTTAATGTGATAAATGTTGCAACAGTTATAGCATAGTTGGGGGTTTTTGCAGAATTTACCAATGTGTCCGAAGCGATAGCAGTTTTTACACCTGAGTGGGAGCGGGATGTATGGGCGAACGTGTACTTTTTGATACCCAATGTTTATATCGTTTGGTAGAGCTGGTGAAGAGAACGTAACAATAAGTAATCCAGTTTCTTTTAGAAGTTCTCCATCTCTTAAAAATTTTTTTAACTTCGATTACGTTTTGGTTTTGTTCTTTTATTTCTTCAACAATTTCTTCTTCTGGCATAGTTCGCAGTTCATTAGAATATATCACGCCTCTAGTAGAGTTGAGTGAAGTGTGTTCGGTGATATCTACTTTGATAGTTTGGGTGATGGCTGTCAATTTTATTAGCTTGTTAGCCTGCGTGAGATTTTTAGTTTTAATGAGGATGGTACCGTTACGAAGTTTTTTGCATGTTTCGACCTCGCCGCAGCATATGTTGTCAATCGTTTTTTTTTAACAGGAATGGGGAAACGTTGTTGAGTGAATCATTGCTTTCTACGCGTGTCATTACTAGGTATTTGGGACCTGGAGACATTAATTTTAAGCATTTGGAATTGTCTAATTCGAGTGCACGGAGAGAAAAGCCCACTGGCCTACTCCAATCAGGTGGTTTGTTCATTTTTTGGTCTTATATTAGACCAAATATAAAGATCACTAGCACGTGGTTTGTATAAGTATTTTTTTTTTTTTTTACTGTTTGATTTGTTTGCTTCTTAATATAAACTGGTTTAAAGTTTTATAACTTTAATTGAAACTAGTCAATTTATATGTATCAGGTTTTGTAAGGTATATTAAAGTATTTGATGTTATTGTTTTATGAACGGTATTAATAGAGTTAGCGAAATGGATCGGTCTAAATTTTTCATACTTGGCGTCGTTGAGGTAAACTCGCGATTGTATTTCACATTCAACGATGTCAGACAGTACCATCTTCATAGTTGAAAAATATTTTCTCATAACCTCATCTCGCTTATGGACGGAATTAAATTTTAACATTACGGATTTACTTTTCTGAATATAGCAGCATTTGTTGAAGTCAGCTGCGTTAGCAGGTACATCAAGTGCTAAGGACATCTTGATAGCAACGTCCAATAAGTTGGTTTGACCAGCAGGCATTCCGCTTACAATTATATCAGCTTGATTAAGACGTCTAAGGAGGATATGGTTATCATTTTCGAGTTTTGTAATTTTCGCCGACAATGTTTCATCAACTACATTAATCATATTGTTGAGGTTAAGAAAATCACTTCGCAAGCTCTACGATTGTGAAGGAAACTCAGTTTTAACTTCAGAAATAATGCTATCGAATTTGACTTGTATGTCCGCCATACCGCGTCGCAGCTCATCTCGAAAGTCATTGTTAATACTCGGTGAGTTGTTAACACATTCTTCACATGTAAATCCAAATGACTTGTTTTTTGCAAGAAAATTTAACTCCAGCACAACTTTGGCACCACTTTCCACTTCTAGAGCACCCAACACTTCCCTGACCTCGTGTTATATTTTTCTTGCAATTAGGCATCGCACAAATTTCAGCCGGTGGATCCATTGCAATATTAGATTTTTTCGGTTAAGAGCAACAGCAGGTAGCCAAAGCAACAATAGGCAGCAACATTCAAGGCTCAGCAACAGCGATATCTAGAACAAAGGCGGCAAAATCAGATAGCGCGACAGCAAAAATGAATGCAGTTCTTTTAATCGCCACACACAACAAGTCAGCTCAGAAGCAAGCAACAAACAACAATTTTTCGCAGTTTATTTGCATGTGAAAAAATGTGAGGTTATGCCACACACATCAACCGAATCATAAAAAGTTTATTAATTAATGGATTACGATCAAATTTTTTGCTTGATTCTTAAAGTGGTTATATTAGAACATTTGTTTAGTACAATTTTGGAATTATTAAGTAGTTATTAAAGTTTGTTTA
Organism: Coremacera marginata; assembly: GCA_914767935.1. Classification (NCBI taxonomy): domain Eukaryota; kingdom Metazoa; phylum Arthropoda; class Insecta; order Diptera; family Sciomyzidae; genus Coremacera; species Coremacera marginata. The sequence continues at coordinate 107,232,901 of OU612045.1, forward strand.
AAGTCAGTTTAAAGTTAGTTTAACACACTATAATCAGCCGGCTAGAAATTTGACGTTTACTCGTTAATGTTCCCAGATAAAAAAAAAAAACAAAAAATGAGTTTTAAACATCATTTAACAGTGTTTAAGGGTAAGGGGTCGCTGACTTCGAATCTGATGTCAGAATTTTAAAATTGAAGATAGGTAACAGAGTGCCACCTAAATTTTTCCGACCTTTATAGAAAATGGTGCCATTACGATGCACACCGGCCTTTCGTACGATCCCCTCCATGATGTTGAAGAGATCGCAAGACAGTGAATCGCCTTGCCTGAAACCTTTTTCGGTATTGAAGGTTTCGGAGAGATCATTTCCTACCTTGACGTAGCTGCGTGTGTTGCTCAACGTCATTCTGCAAAGTCTAATCAATTTTGCAGGTATACCGAACTCAGAAATTGTTGCGTATAGGCAACCCCTTCTCGGGCTATTGAACGCAGCTTTAAAATCGACAAAGAGATGGTGTGTGTCAATTTGATTTTCGTGGGTTTTCTCCAGATTCGATAGATTTCAAGTAGCATATTCAAAAGCAATTTAATACATCTTTTAAAAAATTTTTAAATTTTTTTTTCAATATTCATTTTTGTAGCCAACGAAAATAAATTTTTACGAAAATAATGAGTGGTCGCACACCATCCTACACCTATTAGTTAACCCATTTTAGTCCGCTGGTCGATTTTCCGACCACTAATTTTCAAATTAATTTCTGGAAACAATAAAAAAATTTTTTTTATATTTTATTTTGGAAATTCAGAAAAAAAATAAATTTTTTAAATTTCCTGTTTTTACCCATTCAAGTAGTGGTTAAAAAATATACCTTTTTTGGCAATATTTGAAAAAAATAAAGGAAAAATATGTGGCGGAACCTTCAGTTCTGATCCGCTCCTGTATAGTGCTCTTCAAGCAGTTGGCGACACTTTGTTGCAACCTTAAACGACATAGCCATTAATGTAATGTAAACATCCACTCTTTGTTTCTAGCAACTTAGTTTGTCACACGAGCGGCAAACTAAGCAAATTTCTTAAGCGATTAAACGGTCACTTGAGACGTTTATTTGTAGCCACACATGTTGGCACGGTGACACACCGACGTTCCGTCCGTTTGACGCATACATGCGACTCGATCGTCACTCCGACTCTGAGCTATGCTATGACGAATAGTATAGCGTTGACCAGGCTGTGTTTGTTGTACAACAACAAGCATTGGCTCTTATTTCCTTGCACTAGCTGCCTGTGTGTTGGCGTAGCTAACCAACACCCAGGCAAGCACACAAGCGATGTCGACTGGAGTTGGCGGCGTCAGCATTTTTTATAGCATAACGTCTCTCGCTTTGTCACTAGCGCTGGTGACGAAGCGAGAGATTATAAATGTAAAGCTTGGCCTGCCATTGGGCCAATATTAAATAATGAACAAAGCGTGGATTGTGATTTGTTCTATGTGGTGTGCTGCAGCGCTGTTCTTTCTGCTGCAGCGTTTTTTTAATATACTGTGGTGGCATGGACTATGGTCCATGTTGCCATAGGTGGTTAGTTGTCAACGCGATAACGAATCGACCGGTTACTTTCTGTAAATATTTGTATAAAGTCAAATTAGTTAAAATAAAATATTATAAACGCTATGAATTCTGTTTTATTATAAACGCTATAAATTCTGTTTTATTATAAACGCTATAAATATATAAATGTTTTTTTATTTTGGAAATTCAGAAAAAAATAAATTTTTTAAATTTCCTGTTTTTACCTATTCATATAATAAAATAAAACTATTTCCGTAACCAGGCAGCCAAAAGACTAAAATATGAGAATCAGTTGGATTTGGACAACACAGGTTAATTTAACCATGTGTTGCCTGTGTGATAAAATACAGATGATCGATTTTTCGACCAATGGCCCAATATGTATACTTTAATTATAATACTAGCTGAATACCCGGCTTAACTCGGGAGTTGATATAAATAGTTTTCGATTTCATTCGTCGATTTAAAAAAACTTTTCACAAACTTTAGAAGGAATATTGTGTGCATCTTTCAAACCAGTAACTTTGGCGTAATGAGCAAAATGTAGCTTCAACATCTGAAAATTATGAGAAAAACTTGGGAAATCGTGATTTGAGTGTGCGTGCCCCCGATCGCTTGCAATTATATATTTTCAAGTTTTATATTGTATTCGATAGATTGCACATTTTTGAAAAAAATCAGAGCAAAAACTAATTTTTGCCAATTCGCGAGGAAACTGGACAAAAATTCAAAACAACGCCAACTTACGACGCAACTGACTTGCGCAAAGTTGATGCGTACTCAAATACCACAGAATTCGGTATCAGCTGTCCTGATTTGCGAAAAAAGAAGTGGAATATAAATACACATAAGGAAGAAAAGAAGATAATTATCACCCTTTGCGCTTTGCTACGCCTCAAGATATAGCAAAATACATTGCGCCAAAAGACTCACCGCACCCGAAAACCACTTTTGAGTTTTTTTGCGGTATTTGTACAACAGCGCATTCTGGTTTTCGAGTAGAATAAAAAAATAACGGCAAAAGTTTTTCCATACTCGATAATCAAATCGGATATAAAAATTTTTATCTAAATCGGATAAGCGTGTTTAAGATAGCGAAGAACAAAAGTCCAAGATACCCACCGTATCCGAAAACTCCTATGTACAAATGTTCACGCAAATCGGATGTACAGCTAAGAGTTTTTCGAGATTTTTAAAACATTTGTACTGCAGTGCCCTCTGGCATTCAATATAGAACAAAAAAGATAAGTCATAAAAACTACCGTACCCGAAAAACCCTAAATACAAATTTTCATGTAAATCGGATGAATGGCTTCGGAGACAAACTATAATAACAAAATTCGTGGAACCCAATCACAGCGCCACCTACCGGGTCCAATTGAGAACCTGAACCATCCAGGGATCCACTTAAGCACACACAAAAAATTTCATCGAAATCGGTGCAGCCGTTTAGGAACAGTTTAATAACACACACACTTACAAATTGTATAACAACGCCTTCTAGTTTTCAATACAGAGCAAAAGAGATAACGACAGTTGCTGTACACGAAAATCCTTTAATAAAATTTTTCATCGAAATCGGATGAGCGGCTTTCTACTTTTTCACAATTTCCTACGATTTGTACTAAAGCGCCCTGTGGTGTTCAAGATAGTACAAAAAAGATAAGTTCAAAACACTCACCGTATCAGAAAACACCCATATAACAATTTTCATGAAAATCGGATAAACAGCTTAGAAGTTTTTTAAAATAGATGTACACAGCACCCTCTGGTGTTCAAGATAGAACAGAGTAGATAAGTCATAAAAACTCAACGTATCCAAAAACATCTATATACAAATTTTACTGCAAATCGGATGAACGGTTTCGGAGGCAAGCTATAAAAACAAAATACCTTAAACACGATCCCAGCGCCACCTACCGATTCCAATTATGAATCTTAACCATCCAGGGATCCACTCAAACACACACAAAAATTTTAATCAAAATTAGTGCAGCCGTTAAGGAACAGCTTAATAATATGCACACGTACAAATTGGACAACAGCGCCCTCTAGTTTTGAGAAAGAGAAAAAAGAAAGCACCAGAACCCTTGCCGTACTCGAAAATCGGTATTTACAAATTTTCATCCAAATCGGATGAGCAGTTTTGGGGTTTTTCAAGATTTCCAAAGATCTGTACTAAGCGCCCTCTGGATTTCAAGATAGCACAAAAAAAAATGTCCAAAACACTCATCGTATCAGAAAACCCCTCTTTTCCAATTAATCATACAAACCGGATGCACGGTTTAGGAGTTTTTCAAAATATTTGTACTACAGCGCCCTCTGGTGTTCGAGAGAGAATAGAGTAGATAAGTCAAGAAAACTCAGCGTGTCCGAGAACCTCTACATACAAAATTTCATGCGAATCGGATGAGCGGTTTTGGACTTTTTCGACTTTTTTAAAATATTTGTACTACAGAGCCCTCTTGTGTTCAAGATAGAACCTAGTTTATAAATCATGAAAACTCACCGTTTCCGAAAACCTCTATACCAACTTTCATGCAAATCGTATGACCGATTAGGAAGTTATTTGACGTTTTTTAAAATATTTGTACTACAGCGCCCTCTGGTGTTCAAGATAGAACAGAGTAGATAAGTCATGAAAACTCACCGTATCCGAAAACCTCTATATATCAATTTTCATGTAAATCGGATAAATGGCTTAGGAGTTTCTCGACGTTTTTTAAAATATTTATACTACAGCGCCCTCTGGTGTTCAAGGTAGCACAAAAGAGATAAGTCCAAAACACTCTCCGTATCATAAAACCCCTATATTCCAATTTTCATGAAAATCGGATGAACGGCTTAAGAGTTTGTCGAGGTTTTTCAAAATATTTGTACTACAGCGCCCTCTGGTGTTCGAGATGGAAGAGAGTAGATAAGTCAAAAAAACTCAGCGTATCCGAGAACCTCTACATACAGATTTTCATGCAAATCGGATGAACGGTTTCCGAGATAAGCTAAAAAAACGAATGCCTGGAATTCGATCGCAGCGCCCCCTACCGGGTCCAACCGTTTTTACTGGATAAAAAGTAGCCTATGTTATGACCGGGGGTATAAGGAACCTATATCCCAAGTTTCATTTAAATCCATTCAGTGGTTTTCGCGTGATGCTTTAACAGACAGACAGACAGACAAAAATTTTAAAAATGCGATTTTCGGACTCAGCGTCATTCAAAACGTCCATCGCAAAAAGAATTTAAAAAAAATATTCAATGTACAGATTTTTTTTTTTTACAATTTTATAAATATATAGATTTTCACATGTCACTTTTACATATAATTCATTTAATAAAAATAACAATATTTTAGTTAAAATTTTAGAATTTTTGTATACAGATTGGGTTATTTTTCGATTTTTCGACCACTTCGTAGCCGAAAAATGTTAATTCGAAAATTCTTGGGTTTTTCTTAATTTGATCACTAATGCCAAAATCTGAAAATTTCATTACGAAATTCCAACGCATTCTGGTAGCGGACTAAAATTGGTTAAAGAGATGTATGTATTTTTATTTTCATCAACCTGATAGATTTCAAGATAAATATCAATAAGACTTCATACATCTTTTAAAAAAAATGGTCAAGTAATTTTTCAATATCTATTTCTGTAACCAACACTTTTACAAAAATAATGAGTGGTCGGACACCATCCTACACCTAAAAATTTTTGAAATGATGTATGCAATTTTTTGAATGTTACTTGAAATCTTTCAAGTAACAATATAAAAATATATCTCTCTTGAACTAAAAGATGTAGGATGGTGTGCGACCACTCATTATTTTTGAAAATTTAACATGCAATTTTTAAACTTTTTTTGCTAGTGTTGTGCAGCTTTTTCTTAAATATCTTCAAATCTAGCAAGCAGATCAAATCAAAAATTATGTCATCATCTTCGGCGAGTCCAAAAACGTAGGCTTAGATCTTAAATAACCTTATTATTATTCATGTCATGTACGATTATCGGGTTTATAGTTCACTGAATTTTTATAACAGGCAGTCCACATAACGGCTTTGGGCGAGTTCTAAACATAATATTTTCGTACCAAATTTTAAGGGCTTGTTTTTGATGCATAATCAAACATTTTTATTCCTGTGCTCACAAAAAAACAAAACACTTCGATTTCGGGCCGGTCTAATGTATAATGTCAAAAACAGCCGATTTTTTTACTGCTTGTTTGTTATTATCGCGGCGTAGTTGCTGCTGCTGTTTTTGCTCGACAGCGCGGTTATTGTTGAAAGATGTGGTATCATTCTGTGGCCTTGCACGATAAAATTAGTGAAAAATCACAGATTTCTTTAAAAAAATAAATTGCGTTTTTGAGCAGCAATTTCCCTTGGCAAGATTATTTTGACAGTTCAAAGCAGCCGTACATAGTGACACAAATAAATTGGTTACTGAAAAATCAATATAAGTAGCCGAATGAAAAATATACTAAAAGTTAACTTTAATTTGCTTCGTTTATTGTCAAAAAACAATTCATTCTGTATTATATCTAAAAAAAAATCGGTTCATGGTTAATAAATTTTGTAGCTCTTAGCTTATTTTTTACATTTTTACATATTAAATATGGATAGTCGGTTATACGGTTACAAATAAGTTATACATATCTATAGCTCAACGAGTAAAAGTCAGTGTCAAAAGTGGCATTATGCCTACGCCAATGTTTTGATTGATTTTGTTATTTCGTCTTTTGATCACCTTATTGCACCTACATAATTATCATGGGTTTATCGTGGGGGATGTAATTTTATCATGGGGTAGCCTGAAAATATTTTTTCATGCCGAAGTCACTACCAATAAAAAGAAAACAAAAATAAGTGTTTATAAGTATAGTATTTTATTTTTAATTTTTAAAAATATAATTCAGGAATAGAATAGCATCTAGTATTTTGGAACCAATCTGTTTCGTTTAACCATCTTCAATTTTAAAATTCTGACATCAGATTCAAAGTGAGCGACCGTTACTCTTAAAAATACATTTTGGTAGGTGGCAATACTTATAAAAAAATTACACAATTTTCAAATTCTGGCAACGGATTCGGATTCAGTGTGCGTATAAAAAAGGTAATTTTTGTAATTTTAGCTAAAATTACCTTGTTAACATTTGTTTATGAAAATGTGTATTTTGGAGCTAGAAAAGCTAATGGTGAAAAATTTTCAGGCTGCACTCATGTAGTTAAGAAGTTATATATGGTTGTTGTTAGAAAAATGGGCCTGAAAACTTGTGATTTATTTTTTTTAGTTTTCCTATAAAAGTAAGGCCTTTTCCACACTTGGTCAACGCAAATCCGGCGCAACTTCAACGCAACGGCGAAAAAGTTGAAAAGCAATGCAACTATAAACCGAATGCTTTCAGACTTGCTTTAAAAGTCGTGCAATATGTGTAATTATATAATTCGTGTTTTTCGACTTCTTATACTAATTCAATATTTAACACTTGCTCATTTATACTGCAAACTATTTCTTCTTCTTCTAGATTCTATTAATGAAAAAAGGAACTAATTAATTAACTTATTCACCTTGATTAATATAAAGCGTACTGCACTACAAATAATTGAATTCACAAAACAAACAAACTGATGCAACAAGCCGCCGATGAAAATTGCGGAAAGGCGCGCGGAAAGGCGTAATCTAAAGGTTCCGGTATAAATACACAGGCTAACAACTTGAGTTGGAGTTGCGTTGACCAAGTGTGGAAAAAGCCTAAGTGTTATGGTTATCAAAAGAGAGGTTATGCTATTACCTATTCAGCGAGCCATAAAAATACATGCATTACTTTTGAAGATATAACTGGTTTTCTACTCAGAACATTTCAGGTATTACCAATTTTGTAGGTCCTTTAGAAATGTTGGAATAATTTACTTTTAGCTAAAGCTTAGTAATTCTACAATATTCTAATTCTACAACAGTGTTGCTACATGTAGGGAAAAATCCCTACTCGTAGGCAAAATATAGGCGTAGGGAGAAAAAGGACAGATTTTTTAATATTCTCTGAAAGTCGGGAATTTTCAGTAGTAAAATTTATGCCGACATTTATGTTACATAATAACACGAATTTTAGAGTTTTTTTTCTATATTTAATTATAACAAATATTTGTAAATAAACGAAATTAATAGTCTTATATCCTCGCGTATCTTCTGAAAAGTATAGTGTCTGGGCGTAAGTATAGTGTCTTTTTTTTGTGGTTTTGAAGGAAGAAATTAAGATGTGAAAATTAAATTTCAATCACTGTATGGTCGAAGAAAATATATTGTTTTAAATTATTTTTATTATGGTTGAAATATTGAAAAATATTAAATGAAATGTTATTTTTGCAACGCACGTTATGAATTATTTTTTATTTATACTCGTATTTAATTATGAATAAAAATATATTAACAAATTTACATATCAGGAATTATAACTATTTCTAAACAGTGAGCGTAAGTGCCACATCCATTTTTAGTACAGGTGCCGAAAGTAAGAATATGAATTTAAATACCAAATTTTAATCTAATGCAAAAAAAACCCCGTTTTAAACATAGCACTTTTATTGGTTTATGGACGGTAAAAGTGGGTATGTCAAATTGCCAGCAATAAGTTGTCAAAGTTTTATCGCAATAAAAAAAACTTCAAAATATAAATTGATATTCATTATTGAATATTTACATCGATTGATTGATTTGGATATGGGCAATGGGCATGGACGTTACGTACGATTTGTACGAAAACATATTAAAAAAAGAATGAAAAAGTCAAATTTTTAAAAAGGTTTTTTATATTAGTATAGTAAATAAGTGGCACTATATTAATTAAAAGAATTACAGTATCAATCGTAAGGATTTAAAGATATCAGCAAAACTATGCTCTGGCGTGACGTTACAAAAAACAAAAGTTGTTTTCGACTTGGATTACATAATTTGCAAAACTCTGCGAATTGGGCAAGACTTTCTGTATAAAAGGTTTATTTTCCAAGTAATCAAATTTAAAAATCTTTTCCCGTTTCTTTGTTATTAGGCTTAGTCATCTGACGTGACGTTACTGGCGTTACGTTACTTAAATTTCCATTGTAATTCAATTGCGTAATTAAGTAATTAGATAATTAAGTAATTATGTTACTTAGTAATTAAAAAACAAATTTAATATATTCTGCCTCTACTTGACTCAACCATTTTCCATTATTTTTAGCCAATGCCTTCCATTTTTACTAGAACAAAATTGCTTACGAAACATTTACTGAACATTTACTAAAATTAAAAATTACATTTACTATATGTAAGATTTTGAAACAATGCAGGCGATTTGGTCATCAAAGTAAATGAGTTTATGTTCAAATTGCTTAAGTCAATAAAATTTAATTATTTCTCTAAGATTATACCATAAAATAATAATTTTTTTAATAACTTTTAGTTTTCGTTTCACGGTGTACTTTTTTCTGGAAATGCCCGTATGGGTTGAAGCATTTTTCAGCAGCTCTTCCGTGAACTAAATTTAATATTTATACATCTTAAAGTATTTATATATAGTTAAATACACTTAAATGTTACGATAAAATTATTTGGGGTTGAATACTCTTTGTATTTAACAAACAAAAAGTTGTGGGGAATTTTGTACGGAAAACAGTTCTTGAGCGTAGGGAAATGTAGGGATTTCTTTCGGCTGCGTAGAGATTTTTTAAAAAGTATGTACCAACACTGTTCTACAAGCGAAATTTTGGTGTAGTTAAAAATTTTTGTGTAAAATTAATTGGTTTTTGGGCTTTGGCCGTAAATAAAAGACTTGATTATCTTTTATTGTTTTTTTATTTGTCGATATTTCGACTCTCGCTGAGAGTCATCATCAGGCTAGGAAAAATAACGTATTAATTTTAATTTACAAATTTAATAAACAAACATTTTTTTACCAATTAATACAACAATTAAAACATGAAAACAAAAGCACCACACAGTTTTTAAATATTAAAATAATTTAAAAAGAATTTATTGTTTAAAATAAACATAGCGATCGAGAGTTTTCGCGTCCGTCATCGGCGACTGTTTTTGTGTTTTATTAAATATTTGTAAATATGAGCACAATTGTCAGTGTCGGTTTTGTAGTTTAGGCGTATATCTGTGGGTGTGTTGATGATATGCAGCATCTCTATCGTGTACCTTCTGTTATAATTTTTCTCCTGTTGCAATATTTCGGTGTTTTCAAAGTCGGGAGAGTGACCGCTCTGGAGACAGTGGGCTGCAAGTGCTGTTTTTTGTTCATGATGTGATTTTAGGTCCGATTTGTGTGCTGATAGTCTTGTTTTTAATTTAGATTTTGTCGTGCCAACATATACTTTCTTGCATATGTTGGACTCGTCACCGTTACATTGTATTTTGTAAATTAAATTGCATTTGTCCATGTCGTCAGTTGCGCTTTTTGTTTTGCTGTGGAGGCTTTTTAAAGTGTTGGTCGATTTTGGTGCTAGTACGTAGTTATTGTTGTTGTAAATGTCTGATTTTTTAAATTTTTCCGTAAAGCCAGGTACGTACGTAATTCCCTTGTAAATTTTGGGTTCTGAAACGTGTTGGATATCAGAGTGAGTGTTGTTGTTGTATAGTCTAATCAAGCGTGTTATAGTGTGTTGTGAAAAATTGTTGCACAGTAATATTTGTCTTATCCGTTTTGTGTTGTTTTCGTGGAACATTGCGTCGCTGATATTATAGACCCTGCGAATGAAGTTCTTGGCCGTGTTAAAAATAATTTTATTGGGGTGTTTCGAGTGAAAATTAATCAATCTTCCCGACGCCGTGGGTTTTTGATACCAATCTATCTTGATAATGTTGTTGCTCCTGATGACCAGAGCATCCAAGTATGGTAATTTACCATCTTGTTCCTCCTCTTTCGTAAACTTTATGTGGAAATTGCACTTGTTTAATGCGTTTAGCGTGTTATCTATCTCGCTTGTCTTGACTATTGCGAATATGTCGTCTACATATTTAGAAAGAAGTCTAGGTTTTTGACCCACTGTGTCCATAAAGCCTTTCAAAACAGCCTCCATCACAATATCAGCAATTATTGGTGATATTGGCGATCCCATAGGCATACCTTTTAATTGGAAATAAATTTTGCTATCGTATGCAAAATAGTTATTTTCTTTTATGCAAAAACGAAGAATTTCCATAAATAACTTTTTTGGGATTGTTGTATGTTGTTCTAATTTGTCCCACTGTTGCTCAATTGTTTTTATCGCCAACTCCACCGGAATGCTGGGAAAGAGCGACACCACATCAAATGAAACCAGCTGTTCGTCTTCGCAAATGAAAGTGTTGTTGATTTTGTTTTTAAATTCCATGGCTTCTTTTACGTTGTACTCTGAGTCCGCTGTCAAGTGTTTTAAAATATTGACCATGTATTTGGAGAGCGCGTGAGAAGGAGAATTAACTGACGAGCAAATCGGCCGCAGCGGTGCATTGGTTTTATGGATTTTTGGCAGTCCGTAAATCTTCGGAATTGTTGCAGTATGTGTGGTCATTTTAAGTTTCTCTTGCTTGCTTATTATTTCTCGCTTGAAAAGCGTTGCGACGAAGTTGTTGTTTTTTTGTTGTAGTGTTAAAGTCGGGTCTCTTCGAATTGTTTTGTACGTCCACCCGTCCCTTAATATTGCTCGCATCTTTTCTTCGTAATCTTTTTTATAAATCGCTACTGTTTTTCCTCCTTTATCCGCTTCCACAATAATAATGTCTTTGTTGTGCTTTAAAAAATCCGCCGCTTCTCTTGCAATGTTTATCACGTAGGTGTCTCTTTCTGTTGGTATCAGTTCTCTTAAGTGTCGTTCAATTAATGTTGTAAGCTTAATTCGCGCTTTCTCTTGCTCTTCTTTTTCGGTGATCGTTTGTATGCAGTCCTCACCTTCTGCGATGATGCTGAACAAGGGAAATTGTTTTTTTGTCATCGGGAGCGCGAACTTTGGACCGTGCGCAAGCAGCCATTGCACTTTCATCGGAATTATTTTGTCTGTCATGTTGACAAACCATGAATTGTTGTTATGTATATTTAATTGTTTGATCTGCTCCTCCCTAAGCTTTTGAAATTTTCTCACCTGTCGCTCTGTTACCACCTGCCTGTCGTGCAAAGCTAGTTGCTCGTTTCTTGATATTATGATTTCGGCTTCTGTTCTTGAAAAAATTGTGTCTAAGTATGTTTCTAGTTCTTTTTTCTGTTTTATGTTGTCTCGCAGAAATTCGTGTTTGTGTGAAATCAATAAATTTAAAATTTTTCGATGAAAGTTATGCAGATGCTTTTCTATTGATTTTGTTAAATTTGCCGTCGGCTTTTTGTTGGCATGGTTGTGTGTAGAAAATAATTTGTTTACGTTTGTTGTTGTGTTTTTTAGGAAATGTGGCATAACCTGGTACTTTCTGCATTGTACTAAAAAGTCTGTGGAACATTTTAAATTCTCGCCAATTATGTTTCGCCGATGACGGACGCGAAAACTCTCGATCGCTATGTTTATTTTAAACAATAAATTCTTTTTAAATTATTTTAATATTTAAAAACTGTGTGGTGCTTTTGTTTTCATGTTTTAATTGTTGTATTAATTGGTAAAAAAATTTTTGTTTATTAAATTTGTAAATTAAAATTAATACGTTATTTTCCCTAGCCTGATGATGACTCTCAGCGAGAGTCGAAATATCGACAAATAAAAAAACAATAAAAGATAATCAAGTCTTTTATTTACGGCCAAAGCCCAAAACCAATTAATTTATATATTTTAAGGCCGATTAACTATATAACATTTTTGTGTAAAGATAAAGCACTAGCTGTTCTGGTTAACAGATTCATATTTTTATTGCTGCAATTTTACCTATATTAAGGGAGTATTCCTGGTTGGCAAACATTTTTGTTCCATTTTTGTTTTTTTGCATATTTTTATAACTTCGATATTTGAGAATATCGTCCTAAAAGGGTTTTTTGAAATTCGAAATATTTTAGGAGATATGGTCTTTTTGTCCAGCAATGTTTTCGCCAAAATGCAATTTGCTTAATTTGGCTACTTTTTGAATGAAACTGCTTGAAGCAACCACTGAATTTCGTTCAACGCGTTCTTTAGTAGGAACTTGTTCGTATACGCATTTTAAAAATAAATGAATACACATTTTAGAGCTTAGATATTCGAATGTTGGCAGCGTTTAGTTCACATTGAATTGAGCTATAAACCGGACGAGCGCGCGCATACAGTTTTGAAAAGTACAGTTTTGATAAAAATTTTTGTTTGTGTTAAAGACAATGGATAGAAAAATTAATAGAAATAAAAAGAAAAGAAACACTGGTAGCAATAGAAAAATTCATCCCTTGAAACGCCAGTTTTGTGGTAACCAACACGAAAGAGATGAGGATACGCACTATTGAGATTGCCAATTATATTGCAACTGTCATATTTAACGAAGGTTTTTTGCCAATACTTCAAATAATGAACCTAATGGGCATCCCGATTGGCAACGTCACATAAGATTTCGCCATTTTGATGCGGCCAAGTCCGAAGCCAAAGCTCCGGCCGCATCAAAAGAAGGCAGAACTGCCCGAAGAGCACAAAGAGCCGCTGAGTCCTCATTTTTTGAAGAAGAGGAAGGAGTTCTTTGTGGTGATATATGTAAGTATTTCACAAAAAAAAAATGTTTTATTGCCTAAAATTTTCTTTGAGTTTTTTCAAAATCACGTTTTTGAACTTCGAAGTCACTTTTCACCGGTTCTACTGAATGAAACCAAGTGTAATCGACGCAAAATCGTCGAATTTCTAAAAATGCATGCTTAAATTTTTCATTTACATTTTTTTTGATGCAAAAAATAACTTCAAACTTAAACGCACCACGTTTTGCGAGCTTGCGGCCCAGATTGCGCCCGTAGTTCTAAACCGGTTTTGATGAAACAAAGTGCAATCGACGCAGAATTGTCACCATTCTGGTCCCTACCTCAATCACAATTTTAAACAATTTTTTATTATTTTTTTTTTACACTAAACTACAAAAAAAAAATACCCAAAATAGGTTTTTCATTTTTCAATGACCGCCATTTTGTAAAAAATAATCGCACAATTATGATTGAGGTAGGGACCAGAATGGTGACAATTCTGCGTCGATTGCACTTTGTCGAACCAGGGACATCTGTACTGAATCTAACGCCATTTACTTTTTCTATTTCAGATGATCCGAAGTCAAGTTATCCGGGCCGCAAGCAGCATACCTTTTTTTGGACACCCAATTTTGAAGGCCGACAACTTTTTGAACAGCCCTCGTACAAAGGAATTGTTTATTTGTTTGTTCGACTTTTCTACAAATCTAAACGGATTTCGCTCAAACTTAAAACGTGTATTACTTACGTCCTAGATTCGGTTTTTGCATATTTAGTTTCAACCACGTTCCTTTTAACCGCCCACAAATCCATAAAAATGCAATTTTTTTATTATGTTTATTATTGTATACTAAGCCCTAAGGCCTAATAGCATTTATAAATGGACAATTCATAATAATATTAAAATTAATCTACAATTCAATTTATAAAAATAAAAAGAAATGAACAGGTATAATGTTAAAGATGTACGTATATTCTAGATAGGAAATAGATCGATTGATTAGAGTAGTGCTCACATATGTAAGGCTAGACGGACGGGGTCAAGCTCCGGCATATGCCAGGCGCGACGGACTTGGTCTCGCTCTGGACAATCGTGTTTAATTATATTCAGCTTGAAAATGTTGACAAACATCGCATGGAAAATATAAAATATCCTTGGGAGAGCATGATCCAAATCGGCGGCGGCACACACCATTTTTATATAAATCGTTCTGGCATAGTTTATTGGATTGACAGGTAGATTAGATTGATTGAGGAAGTCCAATAGGTTCAGGTTCATTCAGTTGTTTGATATCCATCACCATGTGAAAATGCTGAATTTTTGAAAGAGCATAATCAGAATCATAATCAGGGAACAGGGGGCGAACCTTCACATGGCAACGTGTCTGACCGCCTCAACCTGGCGAGGCCAGCATTATCCATGTCGAAATCGTCTCAAGTCGACTCAAACCTCCAAGTGGTGTTCCCTGGGCAACGGCAAACTGGCATCCGTCAGTTTGACGGCTAATTTGAGCGGCGGGTCGATCCATAGACCTTAAACATGGAATGTGCGCAGGGTTTGGGTCCCGCCACATTACTACTGCCCAATGAAAACTAAACCAGCCTCGGATAAGAACCCCAATTACGTTGACGACCACCGCAAACGAAAAACGGACAATGATTTACGGATATGCACCTGGAATGTCCGAACCCTTTATAGGAAAGGTGCCATTATCCAACTGGCGGAAGACCTCAAAACAATCGAAAGCGTTTGATACGGTGAATCACGCACTTCTTTGTCGTAAACTTAAACATATTTATGGATTTTGTGAAAGTGCTGTTAATTTGTTAAAAAGTTACTTGACCAACAGATCTCAAAGGGTTAAGGTGAACAATAGATTCTCACAGTATAAGTGTATTGGCAGTGGGGTCCCCCAGGGGTCTGTTCTTGGCCCTCTTCTATTTTCTGTGTTCATAAATGACATTTTTCTTAATTGCAAGTATTCCAGAATGCACGCATATGCTGATGATGTACAACTTCACTTATCTAGTAGGACTAGTCTTTTAGAAGACTTGGTATGCAGAATGAATGAGGATTTGCTTTGTATAAACCAATGGGCTCAGAGAAATGGTCTCCAGTTAAATGCACTAAAATCTTATGTGTTGCCCATTTGCAAAAATGAAATTTGCTTTGAGGATATCCCTAAACTATTTATAGGTGACATGAACATAAAACTAGTTAGAAGTGTGTGTAACCTAGGTTTTAACATTAATTGTACTCTCACATGTACTGACCACATAAACAGCGTTGTTCGTAAAGTATATTATATCTTGCGTAATCTAAGGATGTCGGCTGAGTATACACCTGTTGATACAAGGAGAAAACTGGTTATTCAACTAGTTCTTCCCGTGATCACGTACTCTGAACATGTATATAGCAAGCTGGACTCACGGTCTCGGCTTAAATTAGAAATTGCATTTAATCATGCTACCCGTTATGTTTATGGACTACGGAAATTCGATCACTTGGCTCAATTCAGGAATAGTATACTTGGTTGTGATATAATTAGTTATCTTAATGCCAGAAATTGCATCTTTCTTCACAAATTAATCAAATTAAAAAAACCATCATACCTATATGATAAATTACAGTTTAGTCAGTCGCGCAGAAGTCATATGCTCAATTTGCCGAATTTTAACTTCTTAAACTCTACAAGGCTATTTTTTATTAACGCTGTCAGGCTATGGAATGCGTTACCAACAAACTTGAAATCAATTGTCGGATATGAACGCTTTAAGAATGCCACAATTGCACATTTCTCACAGAGCATATTGTAAATTATCAGTTTATTTGCCTCTATATCTATCTCTTTAATAATACCTTTCTTCAATTCTCTCTTAATTTTGTCTTCTTAATTTTTTTTTCCTTTTTGCAAAACTCATTCTTTCTAATTTAATTCTCCAAAATTTTTACTTATAATAATAAATCCTTTGATTTTCCTTTTCTTTAATTTCAAATGTCAATTTTTCATGTGATTTAACTTACAATTATTTTTGATTTACAATTTTTGAATATATATATTGTTTCTTATTTATTTATATAATGTAATTGCTCTGTTATTAAGCCTTTGTACTTTAAAAGAACATAGTTCTTAATGTACTTATACCATGTATCAATAAATTACAAATTACAAAATTACAAATTACAATACAATCTGACATCACCGCCATCCAGGAAATGCGATGGAAAGGGCAAGGGGCTCGGGGCTTGAAACCTTGGGTTAGACGCTTGACCTGTTGATAGAATTTTCGTGCATCCTTCTTGCCCTGGTATACCTCTAGTTCCTCACGCTCACGCTTTTCCTGCTCTCTTTTCTTGCGTCTGAAAAGGCGCCTCTCTTCCTTCCTCTTTTCGCGGTAGTTTTCTCGCACGGCTGGCGTTGCAGCTGACTGCAGCGTTTTTCTATAAGCGGCGTTTTTTACTGCAGTCGCAATGCGACACTCCTGATCATACCATTGGTTCCGAGGTTGCGGGCGCCGGAAACCAATGACTTCTTCAGCGGCAGCGCGCATGGAGTGGGATATATGCGCCCAAAGTCCGCCGGCGTCGTCGGGTCCAGAGGTTGGTTGGTTGAGCTTAACCGAGAGTTGAGCGGAGTAGGCTTCGGCAGTCCGTTGTAATTGCAGCTTAGCGACATCTAGCTTTCGTTGCATTCCTGTGCGTATGTTCTTCGCATTGCATAATCGCATGCAGATCTTGGCTGCAACAAGATAATGGTCGGAGTCAATGTTGACCCCCCGAAATGTACGCACATCTAGAACACTAGAGGCATGCCTTCCGTCGATTACAACATGATCAATTTGGTTTCGCGTTTTTTGATCCGGGGACAGCCAGGTGGCCTTGTGGATGTCGAGGTGCTTAAATCTGGTGCTACTAACTACCATGTTTCGCGCCGCGGCGAAGTCAATCAGTCTTAGACCGTTGTTCGTGGAGGTCTCATGAAGACTGAACTGACCGACAGTGGGGCCAAAGATGCCTTCCCTTCCGACTTTCGCATTAAAATCGCCGAGGACTATTTTCTAGCCGAAAGAGTCATCAGGCATTTAACATTGACCCAGGACAATTACAGCATTGCCTGGAAGGCGCTTCAAGACCGATACCAAAACAGAAGGGTATTGGCTTCAACATTGCTACAACGAATAATAGGACATCCAATCCTAGCAGCAGATAACGCGTCGTCATCAGCATTAAAAAATCTTCATGCTACAATACATGAGAGTATTTTAGCCTTACAAAATCTAGGCATAGACACGTCATCATGGGATCCAATACTCCTGCACATACTCGTAAAGAAGTTGGATAGACAAGGCCACATGTTGTATGAGCAATCATTAAAAAATCCCAAGGAAATCCAAACCATGAAGGAATTCCTGTTATTTCTCGAACATCGTTTCCAATCATTGGAGGCGCTTGGCGGAAGGGAAAGGCCAACATCATCAAGAGCAACAGCATCAATAGCAGCAACTTCTTCAAAAAAAGGATGCAGCTACTGTTCCATCGAAGATCATCCAATTTATTATTGTGATAAATTCCTGAAGCTAGCTGTATCCGACCGTTTGAACTGGGTGCAAAGGCAAAGGCTGTATGTCAACTGCTTCAAACACGATCACAGCTCAAAAACGTGCAAAGCAAAATCATGCAGCAAGTGTAGTAAAAGACATAATTCACTGTTACACTTGAATCCCACAAACCAGGTTCCAAATGAGAAAATGTATCCAGAAAACTCTAAGCAACATTCCAGCAGAGAAGTAACTGCATCCAACGCATCCGTATCTTTAGCCGCAGCCGAAGTGATGTCGTCTCACAGGAGCTATGTACTGTTAGCAACAGCTAAAATCAGAATTACAACAACCAACGGGCAGTCTGGTGAATTCAGAGCACTCCTCGACTCCGGCTCTCAGATTAATATCGTGACCGATCGACTCATCAAACGACTGAACATTGTTCCATCTAAGGCAGCGTTTCGCATTGAAGGCATTGGTGACAGAACAAAAAATGCAACACAACGTATTAATTTCGAACTTCAATCAAGAACAACCAAATTTTCAACAAGGGTAGAAGCATTCGTTTTGCCAAACATTGTTCCAGTTCAACCAGCTCAATTATTAGACGTCTCCTCATGGTCCATTCCTGGAAACATTCAGCTAGCCGATCCAGCATTTTATGAGCCAGGAAAGATTGATGTACTACTGGGAGCTGAATTCTATGTTAGTTTAATGTCAACTGGTCGAATCGAGCTTTCTCCAGAGTAACCAATCCTACAGAACACATTGCTAGGTTGGATCATTAGCGGTAAAGTTAATAACGATTCAGCGTCAAATGCAACCACTTGTGCACTCTTCAGTCATGAAGAATGTTCAAGCGACGAACTGATACAAAGGTTCTGGAAACTTGATGATATCGATGGAGCCGATAACAACCTTACGCTCGCAGACAAACACTGTGAGACCCATTTCAAGCAAAACACAATTAGAAACAGTGAAGGTAGATTCGTCGTGAAACTACCACAGCTTAGGCGATTCTAGGACTATCGCATTCAAGAGATTTTTGGCATTAGAGACACGTATGGCAAAAACTCCAGCCTTAAAAACACAATATGTCGAATTTATGGAGCAATACACAGAACTAGGACACATGAGTGAAATCAGTCTTAATGATATCCAACATCCACATTGCTTTATTCTTCATCACTGCGTCAAGCACAAAACCATCAAGCACAACTACACAATTGAGAGTTGTCTTTGATGCATCAGCTAAGACCTCATCAGGATTATCGCTTAACGACATCATGTACACTGGTTCAACTGTACAAAGCGACTTATTATCAATACTATTGAGGTTTCGACTACCAAGATTTGTCTTCACGACAGACATCGAGAAGATGTACAGACAAATCTTAATTGATCAAGCCGATCGCAATTTACAGCTCATTTTGTGGAGGGAAACCGAAACCAATCCTCTAAGGCATTATCAGCTCAACACCGTAACTTACGGAACATCTTCAGCTCCATACTTAGCAACTAAGTGCTTACAACAGTTAGCAGAGAGAAACATCGAAAGATATCCACTAGGTGCCCAAGTGTTGATGATGGTGTGAGTGGATCAGACAGTTTAATGACAGCCATGGAAACTCAAAAACAACTAACAACACTTCTTCAAGAGGCAGGATTTAAACTTCGTAAATGGTGTGCAAACCATCCCAAGTTATTGCAAGGAATACCTCCACAGGATCAAGAAGTTAATCTTGACTTTGAAAATGCTTCAACCAAAACATTAGGATTAACCTGGATTCCTAAAGCAGATCATTTTTGCGTAGCAACGAATCTGGAAAATAATTCAAGCATAACAAAACGCACAATCATCTCAGACACAGCAAGAATATTTGATCCATTAGGTCTCGCAGGTCCAGTTGTCATCACTGCGAAAATATTTATTCAACAATTGTGGCAGCTTAAGTTAGCATGGGACGATTCTTTACCATTAGAATTAGAAGCAACTTGGTCAACATTTCGAAACGAGTTAAGAACTTTAAAAAATGCATGCGTTCCTAGGCATGTCTTCAATGGTCAAAGGCCAAGTACGATTCAAATTCACACATTCGTAGACGCATCTGAAAGGGCTTATGGCGCTGCAATTTACCTTCGGTCAAAACTACCAAATAATACCTTAATCGTCAGATTGTTATGTGCCGAATCACGGGTGGCACCTCTCAAACGTCAAACATTGCCTCGTTTAGAGTTATGCGCTGCAGTACTTGGGGCGGAATTAACATCAAGGGTAAGGATGGAGCTACAATTAACGGCTGAGACTTCGTATTTTTGGTCAGACTCAGAAATTGTGTTATCCTGGATTAATTCATCATCTGCATCATTGCGAACTTTCGTCGCTAATCGAGTGAGCAAGATCCATGACCTCACCATTCCAACTCAATGGCGTCATGTAAGCTCAAAGGAAAATCCTGCTGATGTTATTTCGCGAGGACTCCAGCCTACTAAATTAATGACGTGCAACTTATGGGTCTATGGGCCCCTATTTTTACACGGCAATTCATCACATTGGCCTAAACCATTTGTTAACAATGATAATATATCAACAGGTCCGGAACGTAAACCAAAGGTCCAGAGTCTAGCTGCAACCACGTCCACTGGATTAGAAGATATCGTGTACAACATAAATCACAGGAATTCTTTCAAAATACTGCAAAGCGTAGTGGCGTATGTTTTGAGATTCATCCAAAACCTCAAGACTAATGCGGCAGAACGAACAACACAAGTTTCACTCAGCGTCGAGGAATTAAATGCTGCACTGACAGTAATCATAGCAGCTACACAATCCTCTGATTTCAGCAAGGAAATCAAACAAATAAAGGCCCACCATGAAACCGACAGTTCCAGTTCACTTAAAGGCCTAGCACCCTTTATTGACGACAATGGAATTCTTCGAGTTGGAGGACGATTGGCAGAATCAACATTATCTTTTCACGCCAAGCACTCCATGTTACTACTATATAACGATCCTATAGCTAAATTGATATTAGTAAAGCTACATATTGATAATTTTCACTGTGGTCCACAGAACTTATTAGCAGCTTCAAGACAAAAATTTTGGATAATCAAGGGAAAAATTATGGCAAAAAGTGTTGTACAACACTGCGTCCGTTGCACCAAGGTAAAACCAAAACCCTTCGATCAAATAATGGGAAATCTACCTGCATCCTGAGTCACACCTTCACGTCCATTTTCGCACACCGGTGTGAATTTTTGTGGCCCATTTTGGGTCCATTATAAGATTCGTGGAAAGAAACCTCATGAAGTTTATATTGGCTGCATTCTACCAAGGCGAGCGCTATTATAGCGATGGATCATTTTACGCTGGATTTCTCTGAATGCGTTGCTACGTCGAACGTCAGATCTGTTGACAACTGACGTTTGATGTAGCTTGGTCGCTTGTTTTGTTTTGTTGAATTTAAAACCTAATTTCTTACTTAATTTACTAATTTACCTAATTTCTACTAATTTACTTAATGCAAAAAGTTGTGTTAGAGATGCTAATGGATGATGGTCTTGATATGGCTATTAAGGAGCACATTTCGGACCTCATTCAACTATTGCAAGGAGCAAAGGATAGTTAAAAATATTAAAAATAGCACAAGCCACGAAAATTTGCATTTATTTTAAGCGTTTCATTTGAGTGTTTGCTAATTCATGCAAATTGGCGCGCAAACAGCTGTTAAATGACATAACTTGCAACTGTTGAGTAGAAGTAGCGTAATTTATTTCGCTAGGTAAAATGCACATCGCTCGAGCGTAGACAGCTGACAGCGCTGTCAAAAGTGTAGCCATTCACCCGAATTTTCTTGAGCGCTAGTGTTGGCGGAATGCAGCCATTGCCGTCTACTGTTACTTTGCTACGAAGGCAGTCCATTTGGAGGTAGTAACAGACCTAACAACGGAAGCATTTATTGGATCACTCAAGCGATTTGTTTCTCGGCGTGGACAATGTGATACCATATATTGTGACAATGCCACCAATTCTGTTGTGAAGCAATTCTAAATTCACGTCCGCTCACTCCATTGTCATCAGACCCAAACGATTTATCAGCATTAACACCCGGGCATTTCTTGATTGGGGAACCCTTGACTGCACATATCGATAGGAGTACACCACATAATACAGCTACCTTATCGACTCGGTGGAAATTGGTCACGCAACTCAAGTATGAATTCTGGAATCGATGGTCCCGAGAATACCTCAATCTACTACAACAAAGACATAAGTGGAATAACCAATCAGAAAACGTCCATGAAAGTCAGTTGGTTATTAGTAAGGAGGACAACGTGCCTGTTTTAAGTTGGCCACTCGGCAGAATCGAAAAGGTTTACAAGGGAAACGATGGAAAGGTCAGAGTAGCTGACGTAAAAACAGCATCAGGTATTTTGAAACGTCCAGTCCACAGATTGGCACCATTATTCAATCAAGAGGAAGACATCGATAATCCTTCAGTACAAAAGGAACGAACTAATTTACGGCACAGGCCAGCAAGTGATGAGGACTCAAATTGTATGCCTCCAAAGAGACGAAAATCAACAACCAATCCGTTACTGTTAACAATCATCATCTCCTTATTACTACCTCCTGCAGTACTTGGAACTACAATTCACTTTAAGCAATTTGGCTCGGATCCAGGATTATACTTTGAAGGCATCGGAACAACGAGAATAATAACAGCAGAATGGAAATTTCTAGTCTATTATGACTTAGCTCCCTTCTGGACAGAAATCAGAACATTTTCATCTGGAATAGCATCACGTCAAAATTTATGTTCAAAGACACATCAGCCAACTACCTGCACACATTAGCAAAAAACTTTGAGTACATCAGGGGTCATCTTCCTCCAGCTCGATCATTGCCCGGTGATTCAAATAATCTAATACAACTCTAAAAAATCATGAAGGTAGAAGGAGCAGTGACCAAAAATGAAGTGATATTTGAAATAAAGCTGCCTCTCATAGATCATCAACATTTCGACTTATTCCACATAACTCCCATTCCAACAAAGGGAAATGGAGGTCTAATTTCAATAGAAACTAAAGTCACATTCTTAGCCGCCAATTCACATCGAAACCAATTTATTTACTTAAGTTCTGAAGATCTAAACTCATGTTTTACCATGAAAAGAAACCTCTACATATGCGACAACAAGAGACCAAAGTTTAGCAGAGAATATCTGTTCATGCTTGTGAATTTCATATGTTCAATAATAAAACCACCACACAATGCAGACTAAACCAGCTGCAAGGAAAATCTTCTTGGACGCAACTACAGCACAGAAACATGAGGATCTTTGCAACAATGTTAGACATCGAAATATCAGTGGTGTGCGACATTCAAGCCACGCAATTGACTCTAACTGGTTCAGGCTTGTTAACAATGAGTCCAAACTGCTCAATAAGGAGTGATGGCATCAGCATTCAGGGCCATCACACGTCGTCAACCGTCATGCATACTTCATACATCAGGTTCAAGGAGATCAGCAAGACCACAACATCAGACGAATTGAGGCAAAGGTCTAACGCAACGGTTGCTCCATTCGAAACCCAACTGGAACAGTTAACTGCATTAAAAACCCAGTTAGCAAATGAAGACGTATCAAGGTTACCTGAAATAGTGTTGTCCAACAGTCGTCATCATCACGCGGTGAGTTATACTGTGCTTCTGTTGTCCATCACAATCCTAGTAAGCTGTATATTATGGATATTGAAACACAGACGAACTGTCAACAGATCAGTAAATGTGCCACCAAAACCGCCTCGAATGCACACCGATGAATCATCCTTTACTGTGCGAATTTAACTTAACTTACCTCTCCCGATCTACATCAACATAGAGTTGAGCAACGCCTCAACGTGCGGGAGAATGTTCATTGTTTTAGATATTTTATTTTAGGTTTTTTTTTTATTATATGTATTTAAGTTCAACGACTAGCAGTTTGCCTTATTTGTAATAGTCGTTGCTTCTTCGTCTTCTTAGTTGGTCGTAACAACCCGTGTCCGGGTTTCAACCGACCTCATCAGCTCTCGCCAGGCGCCTCTGCTTTGCGCGCGCCTTCTCCAATCGGATACACCAAGTGCGGTTAGGGCTTCCTCAGCCTGGTCCATCCATCGGAGGCATGGTCTCCCTCGTCGTCGTTGACCAGCGACCCTCGCCTCGAGCACCTTTTTCGCTGGAGCTTCGTCGTTCATACGATGGACATGACCCAGCCAGCGTAGTCGCTGCACAGTTATACGCCGAACTACGTCAATGTCATCGTAGAGCTCATACAGCTCGTGGTTCATTCGGATGCGATAGTCATCGCCGACTCGAACAGGACCGAAGATTTTGCGAAGAACTTTTCTCTTGAACTCCCCCAGAGCGGCTGCGTCAGTTTGCGAAACTACCCATGCCTCAGCGCCATAAAGCAGCACAGGTAGAACGAGCGTCTTGTAGAGTGTTAGTTTTGTCGATCGAGAGAGGGCTCTGGAACTTAGTTGCTTACTGAGCCCGTAGTAGCACCTATTAGCAATTATTGTTCTTCGCTTTATCTCCAGGCTGATTTCGTTTTTGGTATTAATGGCGGTGCCAAGGTAAACGTACTCCTTGACTACTTCAAAGTTATAGCTGCCGGATGAAACGTGGGAGTCTAAACGCCGAGCTCCCTTGTTTGTAGACAGCATATATTTTGTTTTGCCCTCATTTATCGTCAAACCCACTTTGGCTGATTCCTTTTCGATAGCGGCGAAAGCAGCGGTAACATCTCTCTTGGTTCTGCCGACAATATCAATATCATCAGCGTACGCAAGGAGCTGGACGCCTTTGTAGAAAATGGTGCCATTACGATGCACACCGGCCTTTCGTACGATCCCCTCCATGATGATGTTAAAGAGATCGCAAGACAGTGGATCGCCTTGCCTGAAACCTCTTTCGGTATTGAAGGTTTCGGAGAGGTAATTTCCTACCTTGACGGAGCTGCGTGTGTTGCTCAACGTCATTCTGCAAAGTCTAATCAACTTTGCAGGTATACCGAACTCAGACATTGTTGCGTATAGGCAATCCCTTCTCGGGCTATCGAACGCAGCTTTAAAATCGACAAAGAGATGGTGTGTGTCAATTTGATTTTCGTGGGTTTGCTCCAGGATTTGTCGTAGCGTGAAAATCTGGTCTATGGTGGACTTACCAGGTCGAAAGCCACACTGATAAGGTCCAATCAGTGTTTTTGTAATCGGCTTTAATCTTTCACATAGTACGCTTGAGAGAACCTTATATGCGATGGAAATAAGACTGATACCTCTATAACTTGCGCAGATTGTTGGGTCTTCTTTCTTAAGTATAGGGCACAGTACGCTGAGGTTCCAATCGTCGGGCATGCTTTCTTCTAGCCATATTTTGCTGATGAGCTGATGCATGCGCCTTATCAATTCATCGCCGCCGGTTTTAAACAATTCAGCTGACAGGCCGTCAGCACCCGCTGCTTTGTTGTTTTTGAGTCGTTGGATAGCAACTCGAACCTCATCATGGCTAGGTGGTGGTACTTCCACTCCGTCATTGTTGATTGGTAGTCTGGACTGCGCTCTCCATGGGCGGCATTGGTGAAATCGTCGCCAGTAAGTAAATTGGAGAAGTGCCGTCTCCACAATCTCAGCACACACTGCGTATCCGTATTCAGATCTCCATTTTCGTCTCTACAAGTGAATGCTCCGGGCTTGAAACCTTGGGTTAGACGCTTAACCTGTTGATAGAATTTTCGTACATCCTTCTTGCCCTGGTATACCTCTAGTTCCTCACGCTCACGCTTTTCCTGCTCTCTTTTCTTGCGTCTGAAAAGGCGCCTCTCTTCCTCTTTTCGCGGTAGTTTTCTCGCACGGCTCGCGTTGCAGCTGACTGCAGCGTTTTTCTATAAGCGGCGTTTTTTACTGCGGTCGCAATGCGACACTCCTGATCATACCATTGGTTCCGAAGGTGCGGGCGCCGGAAACCAATGACTTCTTCAGCGGCAGCGCGCATGGAGTGGGATATATGCGCCCAAAGTCCGCCGGCGTCGTCGGGTCCAGAGGTTGGTTGGTTGAGCTTAACCGAGAGTTGAGCGGAGTAGGATTCGGCAGTCCGTTGTAATTGCAGCTTAGCGACATCTAGCTTTCGTTGCATTCCTGTGCGTATGTTCTTCGCATTGCATAATCGCATGCGGATCTTGGCTGCAACAAGATAATGGTCGGAGTCAATGTTGACCCCCCGAAATGTACGCACATCTAGAACACTAGAGGCATGCCTTCCGTCGATTACAACATGATCAATTTGGTTTCGCGTTTTTTGATCCGGGGACAGCCAGGTGGCCTTGTGGATGTCGAGGTGCTTAAATCTGGTGCTACTAACTACCATGTTTCGCGCCGCGGTGAAGTCAATCAGTCTTAGACCGTTGTTCGTGGAGGTCTCATGAAGACTGAACTGACCGACAGTGGGGCCAAAGATGCCTTCCCTTCCGACGTTCGCATTAAAATCGCCGAGGACTATTTTCACGTCATGGACCGGAAGGTGGTCGTATACGTCCTCAAGCCTAGCGTAGAAAGCGTCTTTGACGGCTTCGTCCTTTTCCTCCGTCGGGGCGTGCGCGTAAATAAGGCTGATGGAGAAAAATTTTGCCTTGATGCGGATCGTGGCCAATCTTTCGTTGACAGGTGTGAACCGGGAAACAAGGTGACGTAGTTTCCGGCTAACAACGAATCCACATCCAAATTCGCGCCTCTCCGCATGGCAGCTGTAGTAGATATCACAGTGTGCTTGTTTAGAGCAGCCTTGCCCTTTCCATCGCATTTCCTGGATGGCGGTGATGTCAGCCTTTATCGTTTTGAGGGCTTCCGCCAGTTGGATAATGGCACCTTCCCTATAAAGGGTTCGGACATTCCAGGTGCATATCCGTAAATCATTGTCCGTTTTTCGTTTGCGGTGGTCGTCAACGTAATTGGGGTTCTTATCCGAGGCTGGTTTAGTTTTCATTGGGCAGTAGTAATGTGGCGGGACCCAAACCCTGCGCACATTCCATGTTTAAGGTCTATGGATCGACCCGCCGCTCAAAGTAGCCGTCAAACTGACGGATGCCATTTTGCCGTTGCCCAGGGAACACCACGGGAAGGTTTGAGTCGACTTGAGACGATTTCGACATGGATAATGCTGGCCTCGCCAGGTTGAGGCGGTCAGACACGTTGCCATGTGAAGGTTCGCCCCCTGTTCCCCGTTCGTCGTTAGTCGTTGCTCCAGTTATGAAATATGTTTGCGAAAGCAACAAAATATTATGTTAATTTTAAACAAGTAGAAAATTTGCTCTCTTTACATTTTTTATTGTTTTGCTCAATTTCGTAAATTGCATTGTGAGTAACTCCAAACTATATTGCCGGTCGTTGACCAAAGCTAGGTTTATTTATGTCAATAAAAATATTGTTTCCGCAATTCAACGTCAGCATATTGCCGGTCGCTAAACTGAAGTATGCAATATGCTGACCAATAACCAATTTATGATGTAATTAGCAATAAGTTACTATATAAGTGTTCAAAATTCAATTAATAAATAAGTTACAATTAAAACTTTCTACAAACTAATCGTTTCAATTATCATCGTTGCTACCAGTTCAAGTGCTGGGAGTAACATCATCAAACTCAAGTTTACCAATTTAACTTAGTTCATGTGCTAAGTTGAAGCCTTGGTACTTGAGCAATTCAGCGTACACAACGCAACAAATAGGATAACTCATTGAATAATTTTTAACTACAAGTAAGCAGAAATTAGTTTCTAAATTATCAAAAAATATAAAAGAATTATCACATCCCAACACTTGAAGGGGGCTGTTTACTCCACAATATGAACGACTGTTTTTATCCAATGGTGAAATTATCAACTGCGACAAGAACTTCTCCTGAATGAAGCTTATCGGACTCCCAGAGTCCAAAAGTGCCATAAACGTGCACGAACATTCAAAATCACTATCGGTAAATCGATAAAAAATCTTCTCAAAGTCATTAGGAATCCAAGCTACAGTGTGGTTTGATGTGACTGCTTTGATTAGTGGAAAAGTTGTTGATAATCTCTGTACAAACGTTTTGTACATCTTCACTGTTGCTGTTGTTGATGTTGTTGGCCTTGAGAGTCATAACTGGTTTGTGGCTTGGACAATTTCTTGCAATGTGTCTACGAGAACCACACTTAAAACATGTGAACTCTTCGCGCACAAAACATTAGCAGGTGCATTATTGGCGTGTCCTTTCCCTTGAATGGAACATTCTTATGCCTGTTTTGACTACTATGAGACTGAGATATGCTGGGGTTAGCTTACAAATTGTCTCGGCTGTTGTTGTTTAACTTTTCGTACTTTCTAAGCGCGTTCTTAAGCTGTTCCATATTGTTAGCGTTGTACAATATACTATTGTTGACTTCGGTATCAGATATGCCCTTGATGATAAATTGCATCAAATCTTCTTCCTCAATAGGGTTATGTGATGCTATTTCTTGCATGGGCAATACATATTGCTGTTTGGTTTCGTCACGTCGTCTCTTTCTTGCATTAAGCTCACTGAAATTATCCGCTTTAGTAACAACACGCTTAAACTCACCCACAGTGCATCTCTCAGCTCAATCCAGTTTTGCGTTTTCAAAGACCTCACGAACAACCTTGCAGTGCCACCAAGGAGCCTCTTTCCAAAAATGAACTTGGTTCGATCATCCAAATGAAGTGTTTCAGCATACTCCTCAAACTGCTCTACCCAACGATCTATGGGAAAGTTGTTTGGTGGTAACAAACAAATATATTTTTTTAACGTTTTATTTTTGAACATTTATTTTTTGAACAAATTTTTTAAACAATTTTTCACAATTGACTTTTTTATAAAATATTTTTGAAAAAAAAATTATATAAACTTAATTTGAATAATATTTTATAACTCAGTGTTTTTATGTAAAGTGTTTTAATGTTGAAAATGTGTGTATCAAGTTGTCGAGTTACCACAGTTGTCATCTCTGCTGAATGGACATAATAAGTTTTCCATGTCTTTGAAGTTATGTGAGCGTCTTCCATCTGCAGCTCCTTGATTTTCCGCTTTAACAAAATAATCTCCTCCCTTCTTCTGCATGCTTCTCGCAGGTTGTAAAGCTCCTCATCGATATCGTTGCTCTGAACAATAGCTGGTTGTTCCTCCTACTCTTTCTCAGACTCGTGTTCATCGGTTGATTCTGGGCCATCTTGCTTAACTTCGAGCATGCAATTTCGCACAAGTCTTTGAAGATCCTCCACCGGAAGGCTTCTAACTGCTTCCACCACTCGTAGTTTTAACACCGATTTAAAGTCATCAGATTTCAAGTTAAGAAAACGTAAAACGTTTTCGAGAATAGCAACAGGTGCTTGGCTTACATTTTTACGAACGATTTTTAACACTACAAACTAAAATTTTTTGTTAAAATGTTCTTAAAAATGAAGCGCGAATAAAAAAACTCGTTTCGGTTATGTTAGCTTGACAGTTTATTCAAAAAGCTCCAAAACCAGCCATCGAAAGCTGTATTTAAAGATTATAATTATACGGTACTTATATATAATAACTAAAATAGTGGGAGAAAACAAGTTGTTTCGGTTTCTATTTACTTTATGCTGTCAACGAATAAGAGAGTAAACAATGATCTGTTGTGCAAGAGCACTTACAGTCATGGGAAAAAATTTAACGCCTACACATCTGTCATCAGTTCTGCACCCAATCGAACTCAAAACTTTCCAGATTTCCCCCACCATAATGCATCCTCGATTTTTCAAGAAATCTTAGAAGCAGCTACACATTCTCCCTCGGATCTTTCTTTTTCTCCACCTCCGACCTCTCTCTTCGTTAAACCAAGCGAATTACCCGGTGCTAATCCTGTCGCTGCACCTCGTAAATGCGAAATTACTTTGAAAATAAATTTGGTGTCGCAATTTCTAACTGCTTGAAGATGTCTTCCAAAGCCAGAAAATTTTGCAGTTTCAAACTAAATATGCCAACTGAATATTCGTGGATGTTCCTGAACTCTTCTGGTGACAGTGTATTGCATGGCCAGTGGATAATCGCCGAATGGATGGATAGGCCTGGAAAGAAGCCGAAGACACGTAGATCTAGCAGCGATACCTTGCATATCTACACGATAAATCTGATTCAATATGCATTGATGGTTCGACAAGAACAAGCGTCGGAACAAGTCTAGTTTAATGAATCCGCTTAAATTTCAGAAAGTTGTTTCGTACAAGGCGTGGTAGAATTATAATTGTATCATACGTACAAGGTAGGATTTTTTTCGTAGACTATAATGGTATTGAAAAAAAAGACGACTTTCCCCCATGTGGCCCAAGCAACCCCTAGAAACTCAGTTGGTTTATTAAAGTAGACTTAAGCCCAAGTGTCATTGTAGCAATTAAGCAAGAAGGCCTTCCGACTAATCCAACTGAACTTAAGGAAATCTTCATTAATTTTCACGAAAGCTTCAATATCTCCCCAGCTAATGTTGAGAACGATCTGTCAGCATTTGCGTCACATTCCGCATGAAAGCGTCTTCGGCATTTGAATAAATCTCGTGCAAATTTTAAAAACTACTATTGCTTCTAACAACGTTCTTCAAGTAATACTCAAAGATTCATGTCAATCGGCATCCTCAATTTATCCTCAAAACTGATGTGGGTACCACAAATACCACCATATAACACCAAACTATTATTGCTCCTCACTATCACCCTAGCGCAATACCTATTTATCAAAACCAGCCTAACCCAGCAATAACTTCATTGAAAATATTTTACCACAATTTCGGAGGTAAACTCAATAAACTTTTTAGTGAAGCTAAATCTTGTCACTTTAATGTTAATGTTGTCTTTACGGAAACGTGGTTAAATGACACTTTCAAAAATGAGGAAATTCTTAATAGTAATTGGACAATTTTTAGAAATGACCGAAACTATACAAACACAGGTTTATCTCGTGGAGGAGGTGTTTTAATTGCCACACATAACACCCTATCGACTGAACTGATTACAACCACCTCCCCAATACACTTTGAGCACCGAGTAATAAAAATTAGTCTAGACCAAAATCTTTACATATACATTGGTGTCATTTATATTCCTCCTAATTCTGCTGCGTAAAATGAAATGTGCGAAACTATCACAGCAATAATAGCTGCTTTAAACGAGGAAGATAAGGTTATTTTCTTAGGAGACTTTAACCGTCCCAATATTTCTTTTTTCACCGATGATAATGATAACCATCTTCTCCCAATAAACCTCTCCAATGCAGTCGACTTTAACCTACTTACTACCTTTTATAGTAACGATTGTCAGAAAGTGATGCCAATTCCAAACCAGAATTGGCGATGGTTAGATTTCATTCTTACTAACTCATATGACGAAGTACTGGTGAGTTCAACATGTGAAGCCGAGCACATATTTTCTAATACCCTCCACCACACTGCCTTTACTATAGAGTTGCGCGCTACCCATATTACTTTTACACAATCCTTTAATAATTCTGTTGTGCACGATTTCCTTAATGCCAATTATAATAATATAATAGGTGACTTAACCGTTTGAATTAGACCCACCTTTCAGCCTTAGAATTGGAAGATGCTGTTTCGTTTTTTTATCAGAGCATATCTGCTATTGTCGATACTAATGTTCCAAAAATAAAGAAAAAAACAAACTATCGGAACAGTGTCTTGATGCAAATCTTAGACAATTGAGAAATCAGAGAACTAAACTTTACAGATTCATTTAAAACGCCATCTCTGTAAGTGATGAGGTAAAGACAAGATATGAAGAACTGTCTAAGGAGTTCTCTATCAAGTAGGAAGAAGCTTATAAACTTTACACTAATATAATTGGTCCACAAGGCCACCTAGCTGTCCCCGGATCAAAAAATGCGAAACCAAATTGATCATGTTGTAATCGACGGAAGGCATGCCTCTAGTGTTCTAGATGTGCGTACATTTCGGGGGGTCAACATTGACTCCGACCATTATCTTATTGCAGCCAAGATCCGCATGCGATTATGCAATGCGAAGAACATATGCACAGGAATGCAACGAAAGCTAGATGTCGCTAAGCTGCAATTACAACGGACTGCCGAAGCCTACTCCGCTCAACTCTCGGTTAAGCTCAACCAACCAACCTCTGGACCCGACGACGCCGGCGGCGGACTTTGGGCGCATATATCCCACTCCATACGCGCTGCCGCTGAAGAAGTCATTGGTTTCCGGCGCCCGCAACCTCGGAACCAATGGTACGATCAGGAGTGTCGCATAGCGACAGCAGTAAAAAACGCCGCATACAGAAAAACGCTGCAGTCAGCTGCAACGCGAGCCGTGCGAGAAAACTATCGCGAAAAGAGGAAGGAAGAGAGGCGCCTTTTCAGACGCAAGAAAAGAGAGCAGGAAAAGCGTGAGCGTGAGGAACTAGAGGTATACCAGGGCAAGAAGGATGCACGAAAATTCAATCAACAGGTAAACCGTCTAACCCAAGGTTTCAAGCCCCGAGCATCCACTTGTAGAGACGAAAATGGAGATCTGAATACGGATACACAGTGTGTGCTGAGATTGTGGAGACGGCACTTCTCCAATTTACTTACTGGCGACGATTCCACCAATGCCGCCCATGGAGAGCGCAGTTCCGTGCCACCAATCGACGATGACGGAGTGGAAGTATCACCACCTAGCCATGAAGACGTTGGAGTTGCTATCCAACGACTCAAAAACAATAAAGCAGCGGGTGCTGACGGCCTGTCAGCTGAATTGTTTAAAACCGGCGGCGATGAATTGATAAGGCGCATGCATCAGCTCATCAGCATAATATGGCTAGAAGAAAGCATGCCCGACGATTGGAACCTCAGCGTACTGTGCCCTATACTTAAGAAAGGAGACCCAACAATCTGCGCTAGTTATAGAGGTATCAGTCTTATTTCCATCGCATATAAGGTTCTCTCAAGCGTACTGTGTGAAAGATTAAAGCCGATTACAAAAACACTGGTTGGACCTTATCAGTGTGGCTTTCGACCTGGCAAGTCCACCATAGACCAGATTTTCACGCTATGACAAATCCTGGAGAAAACCCACGAAAATCAAATTGACACACACCATCTCTTTGTCGATTTTAAAGCTGCATTCGATAGCCCGAGAAGGGATTGCCTATACGCAACAATGTCTGAGTTCGGTATACCTGCAAAGTTGATTAGACTTTGCAGAATGACGTTGAGCAACACACGCAGCTCCGTCAAGGTAGGAATGACCTCTCCGAAACCTTCAATACCGAAAGAGGTTTCAGGCAAGGCGATCCACTGTCTTGCGATCTCTTTAACATCATCATGGAGGGGATCGTACGAAAGGCCGGTGTGCATCGTAATGGCACCATTTTCTATAAAGGTGTCCAGCTCCTTGCGTACGCTGATGATATTGATATTGTTGGCAGAACCAAGAGAGATGTTACCGCTGCTTTCGCCGCTATCGAAAAGGAATCAGCCAAAGTGGGTTTGACGATAAATGAGGGTAAAACAAAGTATATGCTGTCTACAAACAAGGGAGCGCGGCGTTTAGACTCCCACGTTTCATCCGGCAGCTATAACTTTGAAGTGGTCAAGGAGTTCGTTTACCTTGGCACCGCCATTAATACCAAAAACGAAATCAACCTGGAGATAAAGCGAAGAACAATAATTGCTAATAGTTGCTACTACAGGCTCAGTAAGCAACTAAGTTCCAGAGCCCTCTCTCGATCGACAATACTAACACTCTACAAGACGCTCGTTCTACCTGTGCTGCTTTATGGCGCTGAGGCATGGGTAGTTTCGCAAAATGCCGCAGCCGCTCTGGGGGTGTTCGAGAGAAAAGTTCTTCGCAAAATCATCGGTCCTGCTCGAGTCGGCGATGACTATCGCATCCGAATGAACCACGAGCTGTATGAGCTCTACGAAGACATTGACGTAGTTCGGCGTATAACTGTGCAGCGACTACGCTGGCTGGGTCATGTCCATCGTATGGACGACGAAGCTCCAGCGAAAAAAGTGCTCGAGGCGAGGGTCGCTGGTCAACGACGACGAGGGAGACCATGCCTCTGAATGATGGACTAGGCTGAGGAAGCCCTAACCGCACTTGGTGTATCCGATTGGAGAAGGTGCGCGCAAAGCAGAGGCGCCTGGCGAGAGCTGATGAGGTCGGTTGAAACCCGGACACGGGTTGTTACGGCCACCTATGTAAGTAAGTAATATAATTGGTGAATGAATTATTAATGACTCAAAAAATTCTTCGACTTTGTAAACGTCAAGCGAAAATCGTCTGGTTACCTAACATCCTTGGCAAATGTCACTTCTTCTATCCCTCAGAACATATGTAGTCTTTTTGCAGACCACTTTAAAGAGGTGTTCTGTACACAGTCAACCCAAAATCAAACTCTGTCATCGATTTCCAACATATCACCATTGGTTAGCTCAATAAATCTTGCGCAGAGTGACAATCAATCCTATTAAGGAATTAGATCCTAAGTAGTCTCCTGGTCCAGACCTGTTACCACCAAGTTTTCTTTTTCAATGCTCAGACCAGTTAATTATGCCCTTATACTTAATTTTTAACAAATCCTTGCAAATAGGTATTTTTCCTTCTTTATGAAAATCTTTTCATCTTACGCCAATTTATAAGAACGGCGACGAGATGTCGCAAATTATAGGACCATTACAATACTATTGGCCATTATCAAACTATTTGAAAAATCATATGTTCCAAACTTACAGACCTAATTAGTCCACGTTTAAATGTCCAACAACACGGATTCCGTAAAGGAAAATCAACCACTACAAATCTTACAACAATGACATCTGAAGTTCTTATTAAAATGGAAAAAGGGCATCAGATAGATGCAGTCTATACTGATTTTAGCAAAGCCTTTGATCGCGTCAATCATAAAATCTTGAATATAAAACTTAAAAAATTCGGTATTTCAGGTTCCTTGCTGAAGTGGCTGGCTCAAGTCCTATCTGTATGAAAGATCCCAATATGTAAAATTTCAGGGTATTCTATCTAAAAAGATTGTTGCTTCGTCCGGCGTACCACAAGGTAGCCACCTTGGACCACTTCTCTTCAACATATTTATAGCAGATATATCAGAAGCTTTGAATGACATTCCACATATCCTATATGCAGATGTCCTTAAAATCAGAGTGCGGAGAACGATTAAAATAAAATATTTCTCATTAATCGTTCCCTATAAAAAAACTTATTTTTAATACTTTTGACGAACGATAAATAAAGCGAAGACAGCAGAGCTCGATTGTTCACTAGCAAATAATCGTAAAAAGTGAGTTTTTCACGAGTGAGAAGTATTGCACAGCAGCAGCACAAATTTTAATCGGCATAAAATACAATACGGAAATTATATTTTAATCGATCGCGATTGTGTCTTGGACTCATTTTCTGAGTGCGTTATGGATCATAACTTATGGGGTTTTTTTATGAGTTGTATTGGTTTCTAGGGTGCAAATGAAGGTAAGATGTATGTTGTGTTCCAAATTAGCTCCAGGTTGGTGGTTGCTGAAACCTCTTCCATACTATGGGTTATGACACCCGATTTGAGAATGCAAACCACACCGAGCTGGATAGCTCTGCCCGCGATATGGGTAGTAAACCACAGCCACCACGAAGACTCTCCGAAGGGCCATCCCAAACCGGTCAGCCTGGCATAAGCCAAGGGCCGCTGACTGCCCGTGGTACCAGTTAAATGAAGGTAAGTTTGATCGAAGGTTTTCAGAAGGAGTTGGCCAGCACCTTTTTTGACACTAGGATGAATCTCTAAAATTGTTTTTGAGGAGGTCGCTAAATTTAAATCTGATGTCAGCTTAAAAAAAAAATTTGTTTCACATTAGGGCAGACCTCTAAAATGTTTTTGTTTTAAAAATTTTTACGTGTGTGCTGGCAGTATTAGTGGATTACTGAATTTAAATATGATCTCAGATCTGATCTTTTTTTAAATTTAGACATATAATGGGAGTATTAGTGGTTGGTGATTTTAATCTGAACTTTTTTCACCCCTATTTTTAAAAAATAAATTTAGGAGTCCAGCCAAGAATTACAGAAAAACTAATACAAAAAATGCGTATTAATTTTCTTAAATTCTTAAACAGATACTACTTTTATAAACTACTTTTATAATTTAATTTTATTCACTTAACGGAATTTCAATACGAATCGATCGCAGTTTTCTGCCAATTTAATTCTTGCGTCGCACAATGGGAAAAATAATAGCAAAAGTGCAGATTAATTAAATTAAAAAAAGAAGAAAAAAACTTAGAATTTTTACATTATACCGTTTATCAGCTAAATGCTTTAAAAATTCTAATTTATTTTCTCTTTGAGTGCGCGCACTGACAAACGTTTTTATTCTAAATTTTTGAAGTTATGTCTTGCATAATGTGATCTTATTTTAATTATAACTCAACATAATATTTCATTAAATTATTTCATTGAATTTAACATTTAAACAATTAAACTGAATTCATTATATAATATTTTGTTTAATTAGACATTTATTTTACTCCACATTGTAACAGGCAACCTCAAGCCTTTGCCCTTTCGTACTCGCATTAACCCTTAAGTGTCCAACTTTTTTGATTAGCAGGAAATAAATATGTTATGTAATTTTGAATTCTGAATATCTTTTGTTCTAATACTTTTTTTACAGGTGCGGGTTGCTCCCTATACAAACAAATTACCTTGTCATACACTTTTTTTTATAAACTTTTTTTTTGATAATTTTTTTGCAGAAAATTTATTTAATTTATGTATTCAATACTTACGATGCTTATTAAATATACTATTGGTAAAATGAATAAATTTTTTGATCGCGATAACGCAAAATTTTAAAACAAACAACGTCCCGAAAATTTATAACTCACTTAAATTTCGTTTTTTTGAGGTGTTATCTCTTGACCAACTTAAACACTTGTCAAACGAGTTAAAAGCACCTGTCTTCAAACCAAAAATGGTGGTGCTTGAATCATAGACAAAATGAACAAAAAATAAATGGAAAAGATGCGAAAAAAATAGTAGAAGTGGTTGGTTCCTCGCGGTACCACCAGGCTTTTAAGGGTTAATTTGGGAAGATACAGTTTTTATGAGCAGAAACATTACAATGTGTATGCAAGGGTTAACTTACTTTTAAACTTTACTTAACATAGACATTTTTCTTTGTCAACATTTTCTATTTTAACCATACTTATTATACCAAATTTTAAAATAAATATTCAATATTTCTACTTTCTTTGAGAAGTCAGTTTTTACACAAGGAGCCAATAAGCGTATTAATCCCACTGACCAATATAAATTATTTTTTCATTTGGAACTAAGCATGTTAACGGGATTGTATTTCAAACTATATTCTTTGAACTCTGACATCAGATTCAAAATTAGCGATTTTAAAAAAAACGACTTTGGGCGGATCACGCCCGCGATGAATAAAATACGAATAAAATCACCAAAACGAGGAACGGAGAAAAAAGAATAAAAAATAAATATACCTGTTTAGAATAAGTTTGCTGAATAAATAAATAAATATTGTTACTTACGAAAGATTTAAAAAAACGTTAAAATTATACAAAGAATCAGGAACTTAGTAGGTCTGCTTCCGTCCGTACTCGATTGTGGTAACTTGCAATGTTCTAGAACGTGTTTCCGTAGTCTTTCTAGCTATAAAAACAAGCATAAAATCGCTCTCTCGAGCTCGAAAGTTGCTCGAAGTGTGCTAAAAGAAATTTGTAGCTGCATAAGAACAGCCATCAAGAAGAATTAGCATCAAGAAGAATAAGCCAATGTCAATTTATTGTTTGTTGTTTGCTTATGTTGTGCGATAAGAAATAAAGATACAAATTGTTAAATATCAATACATATAAAATATCAAGTTAAAATTGGCGCTGTTTACATTTGATAGCCAATCAGCTGTTTTTGTGCTAGAAACTAGCTAGAAGTTGCTACCGTACTTTTGGCACTGTCTTCAAATTTTATTTTTCTCTCCCAGATTGAACTTTACTCTACATTGTGTACGGAAACAGACCTACTATTAAAGCACGTTTTTGAGATACACACAATATCAATAGGTGAGTTTTCGAATATACACTACCTCAAACAATTGTCCGTACACAAGAAGTCTAACTAGTAATTTGAATATAAGAAGAAAAATATTCAATCGCATGAAGCAAAACTAGTTTTATTCAAAAGATTTGAATCTGCTTTTCAAGTTAAAGAAAAATAAAGATTGATCTATCGTTGCTTTAATTGTTGAAACTTTACAATCGATTATACTTCTAAAAATAAACTCAATTAATTAATTCCGTACACCGTAAAAGAGCGGTCTCTGTTTCTTGTTAGCATATTGTTTTTTTTTAAGTAGATTAACTTCGAGTAATGTGATATAGGTATTTTTATATTTAACAACTAGAAACTTTCATATCTTAGCTTATACCGTATTTCGCAGTATTTTTTTTTTGAGATGCATTGTGCATTGTTTTACGACTTTGGAGCTCTATAGCGTAAACCAATTTGGAGCTTTTTTAACACAATGAAGAAAAGTCATGTAACTCCCCTTAATGAAATTAGCGGGTAAAGTGATGTACCACGTTCGGATAATGTTCAACAGCAGTAAATTAAAAATACTAGTGCTGTTCACAGCCAGGTGCAAATGATCTTGCATCATAGCATTTGCAAAATGGTAGAGTATATTTTTACTCTACACTAACAAAATATACATAGTTTTTTTTTACTACGCTAACTACGCTTGTGTAAATATGCAACACTAAAAACCCATAGTTTATATTTACTATACATATGCAATATTGAACTGTAAGCTAACAGCTGATTGTCAATAAAATAAAGTCGCTAAAAACAAAGATATGAAAAATATGTAAATAAAAAAAACGAATTAAACGGAAGAAACGATAGAAAATTCATTAGTCAGTGAGTAATCAGCTGTTAATTTCATTCTTTGCAACAAGTATTGCAAAGTAAACCAAAAAAGACCGCTCACAATTGATGGCAAATTTTTACGATTGCATAAATTTGCAATGTCAAATACTCAAGATTGTGAATACCTAATATCTTATAAGTATATATATTGTATTTGTAAACACATGTATTTATGTTTTCAAGAAAAAAAAAATTGTATTGTTTCAGTGAATTTACAGAAAAGAAAAAAGAAATACAAGCAAAATCAACTGAATTCAAATTCGCAAGTAAAAATACAACGCAAAGTATAAAATTAATGGAAAGAACAGATATTTTAGAAAAATAAGTTTTTTAAAGTGATTACATGACTCACATAAAAAATAAGTTTGCGTGTAGAGCGATTACCTTGGAATTTGAAATGTATTTAAAAGATAAAGGGGGTGACTAAAGGTATCTCTTACATTACTGAAAGGATTGTGTACTTTTTAAATATTAATATATATTTATTACGTATATTACACAAATTAATTATTGATGAATTTCATTTATAGTAACGTCATTATTAAATACTGTAATATTACGATTGTGGTAATCGTAAAAACATCGCATCAATGCTTGTACCATATCTAGTCGTTCCCAGTGTTCTACCAGAAACTAAATCTAAATTAACTTCATCTGTATGATGAGACAATTAAAAATGTCTTAGTATTAGTGCTTAATACTCCGTTTGCAAACTAATCCGCGGACCAAGAAAGTGACGAAATGACCGAGTACTAACTTTTCTTAATCCTTGGTTCAAGAGTTAGTCCGCGAACCAGCTAGACCACGGATTAGCGAAAGTTAGACCTCGGTGAAGAAATCGGCCATTAGAGAAACATTTAAATTTTATTGATTTAAGCAATTTTTCTTTTTAGTAAATGTGGCGCAGTGGAAAGAGTGAAGAGCGCAGTGAGAGAAAGTTTTTTCAATTGAATTAATTTTTCTGTTCGGCCGTCACCTCTCTGCAGACAAAGGGCAAACCTCAGAGAGTAAAAACTGCCATGAAAAGCTTCTTGAGAAAATTAGCTGTTCAGAGTCGGCATAAAATATGTAGGTCCAGTTCTCGATCATTTGTGCTCAACCATTTCACAACACACACAACTCAATTGATCATAAGAAGCTCCGTCAAAGTCCTTTCAAAGGCTGAAATGGCCATTTCGTTTTTTTTTTTAATTGTTTCGTAGTTTTTGTTTTAGTAAAAATGGAAGGCATTGGCTAAAAACTATAAAAAATTATTAATTCAAGGAGAGTTGGAATATATTCAATTCTTTTTTTAATTATTAAATTACATAATTACTTAATTATCTAAAAAAAAAAAAAAAAACGAAATGGCCATTTCAGCCCTTAAAAGGACTTTGACCGAGCTTCTTATGATCAATTGTGTTGTGTGTGATGTGAAATGTTTGCACACAAATGATCGAGAACTGGACCTACATGTTTTACGCCGACTCCGAACGGCTTATGTTCTCAAGAAGCTTTTAATGGCAGTTTTTTCTCTCTGAGGTTTGCCGTTGTCTAGAGAGGTGACGGCCGAACAGAAAAATCAATTCGATTGAAAAAACTTTCTGTGTCGGATGGAAGATTCGAACCTGGGTTCTCTGGCGTAAGAGTCACACACTCTACCCACTACGCCACGGCCGCCTTAATTATCTAATTACTTAATTACCCAATTGAATTACAATGGAAATTTAAGTAACGTAACGTAAGGTCGGTTGAAACCCGGACACTGGTTGTTACGGCCACCTAAGTAAGTAAGTAACGTAGCGTTACAGTAGCGATGCCATCAACATCAGCATCATCGAGTGAGGGTTGTTTTTTTATCGCGTTTGCATGCATTTGTTGTTGTTTAAGCGAACTGACGCTATTGTAAAGTTTTAAATTCACTCCCGTTAATACTTTCGCTAAAGAAGCTAACGCTTCAAAAAACATTAATTGTTAGAATATTTTATTTGTTAAAAAAAAATCCTTTTGTTATAAAGATACTAATACTTGTGATTTATTTTATTTTTAACTAGCAGAACTTTGGAGAAACGACATCAACATCCCTCAAACACCAAAATAGTTGCCATATGAGCTCAGCAATACATAATGGACGCAGCTCCAGGTCAAGGTTACAAATGCAATTGTTTTTTTAATGTATATTAAAATTTTTTTTTAAATTATTTTTACAACTAGGTCTGCTCAAAAAATGATCAATGACCGAAGGAAAGCTGACTCAAAAAATACCGATAAAATCCAGGAAAAATCCCGATATCGCGACATTGAAAAAGATCGAGATCGAAAAAAATCTCGTGATCATCGCCGAAGCCGATCCAAGGATCGAAAACCACGAAGTCATTCTGGTGAAAGGAAAACCAGCAGACCACGCTCGGAACGTCGAAAAAGCCGTACAAGGCGCGGAAGCCGATCCAGAGAAAGTAAACTTAGTCCAATACGTGACCGTAGACGAAGCCGTTCAGGAAAGCGTTCACTTTCGAAGGAAAAGAGGTATTTAATGTGATATTTACAAATAATTTTATCATAACGTTCTTGATTGAAAGACGCAGAAGCAGTTCCCCTCGCCCATTTAGACGGGGACGGACACCACCGAACGGCTTGGGAGACCGATCACCTAAAGCTGACCTAAGTCCAGAAGAACGCGATGCTCGAACAGTTTTTTGCATGCAGTTATCACAGCGCATTCGGGCTAGAGACTTAGAAGAATTTTTCTCTAGTGTTGGAAAAGTTCGAGACGTTCGATTAATAACATGCAATAAAACAAAACGTTTCAAAGGCATAGCGTATATAGAATTTAAGGATCCAGAGTCAGTTGCTCTTGCTCTTGGACTTTCAGGCCAAAAACTTTTAGGTATACCTATATCTGTACAGCACACACAAGCAGAAAAAAATCGTATAGCGAACTCGGCACCAACTTTTACTCCAAAAAACCATACCGGTCCCATGCGTCTTTATGTTGGATCTCTACACTTTAATATAACAGAAGATATGCTGAGAGGAATTTTTGAACCTTTTGGAAAAATTGATTCAATTCAATTAATTATGGATACTGAAACCGGTCGATCAAAAGGATATGGATTTATTACGGTTTGTTTAACATGAAATTGATTTAAGGGGTTATATCACTCAGACATGCTAAAAAAGAAGACATTTTTAAAGAAATATTTTAATAAAGCAAAAAAAATAGGGTTTGGGGGTTTATTGTACATATTTTAATCCTGTGCAACGCAAGAACTTAATTTGCGGCAAACATCATTCTAAGTTAGGATATAAATATTTTTATATGGAAAACTCTGATTTTTATATTACAATATATGAAAATGTAAAACTTTTTTGGTTTATTCAGATTTTTTTTTTTTTTAAATGTGAGAAAATTTTTATATATGCTTTATATATAATATATATAATATGCTTTGGGCTAAAGATTTGTTTTTTATCTTAAAAAGTCTTATTTTCCACTTTTTGGAAAATGTTCCTTAGTATTTATTTTATCAAAATAAATTTTACATCTTAATTTTATACATGTTGTAATTATTACATCTTAATTTTTGACTTTTTTGCACAACAACTGTATATATGTGCTTTTACGTATTCGAAGTTTATATGATTAACTCAAGAAAAGTGCTTGTATTTTTTCCATTTCTTACTTACAAATATTTTTTTATTCTGTGGCTGTTATGCAAAAAATCCTTGTTTGGTGTAATTGGACCATGATATAATAGTAATAAATCGGGGATTGGCCGAAGCGGACCACAGTGGATCCCTTTTCGTCCCCATAGGACAAGGATGCTACCGCTCGGAGCCCTCATACGTGAGCAATCATATCCTTGTAGGTGAGTTGACCAATCTCGGCTTTGCCAA
This sequence comes from Coremacera marginata, assembly GCA_914767935.1. NCBI lineage: Eukaryota > Metazoa > Arthropoda > Insecta > Diptera > Sciomyzidae > Coremacera > Coremacera marginata. The sequence goes on from OU612045.1 coordinate 107,275,508, forward strand.
TAAATGGACGTCCCAGAATGGTCAATCTTATTCTTGCCAACGCCGGGCACTGGTACAGAATGTGTGCTGCCGTTTCCGGCTCCTCTAGGCATAACCTATACGCATCGTCCTCGGTCAGAGTCATCTTCCTGAGATGGTACATGTAGGGACCGTGTCCTGTGACCAGTGCAGTAAGCCAGCTTAAAGTCATTCGATTGTAACGGATAACTCACTACGAGACCACTTCACGGCCGCCTTCGATTGCCTACAATTAACAGCTTCTTCCCACCTTGTACGGTGTTCCGAGTCCGTCCATTGCTTAAAAAGGCTTATGGCGATACGTGGCTCTGGTCCACAGAACTCTTCTGCTGATCCTTCTCTCGCTAAAGAATCAGCATTTTCATTCTGTTCTATGCTGGAATGTTGTGGTATATATAAATGCGATATAAAAGATTTTTAGTGCCAGCGCTTAGAAACGCTGTTGGCCAGTTTAAAAAAAAAAGAGACTTTTGCGGTGCCGTCGTCCAAAAATGGTTGGCAGCAAAAGTTGAAGTAAAAAGGAGCCAGTTTGGAAGCTAAAAAAATAAAGTGATTTTAATTCAAAAAATGTTCTTCTTTTATAGTAAGCTAACAGGATTTTTCATACTTATTATTTAAATAACAATTATTTAATACTTATATGAAAAATTCTAAAAGCAAAAATAAATATAAATAAAAAAAATATATGTTCATAATTTACATATAGTGCGCGGCATAATTATCAAGTGCGTGTGCAACAACATAAATATGTTCAGTGTTCGTTTTAAATAATAATAATAAATAAGTGCGTGAATGCAACAATAAAAATGCAATAAGGTAAATGAGTTCAATGTGCGTTTTTAATAAATAAGTGCGTGAGTGCAATAACATGAATAAGTTCAATGTTTGTTTTTAAATAACAATAAATAAATGTTTACGTGCCTAATATAGATAATTTTAGTTTATAGTACTAATTGTATATTAATATTTAAATGATTGTAATAAATGAATAGATGTGTGAATAACAATTAAATAAATGTGTAAATGTATTCTGTGGAGTGCACTACAATAATGATAATGGTATTGATAATGATAATGTCATGATAATGATAATGCCATGATAATGATAATGTCATGATAATGATAATGTCATGATAATTATAATGATAATGTCATGATAATGTCATGATAATGATAATGTCATGATAATGATAATGATAATGTCATGATAATGATAATGTCATTATAATGATAATGCCATGATAATGATAATGTCATGATAATGTAATGATAATGATAATGTCATGATACTGATAATGTAATGATAATGATAATGTCATGATAATGATAATGTCATGATAATGATAATGTCATGATAATGATAATGTCGTGATAATGATAATGATAATGGCATGATACTGATAATGATAATGTCATGATAATGATAATGATAATGCTAATAATGATAATGATAATGATAATGATAATGATAATGATAATGATAATGATAATGATAATGATAATGATAATGATAATGATAATTATAATGATAATGATAATGATAATGATAATGATAATAATGATAATGATAATGATAATGATAATGATAATCATAATGATAATAATAATTTTATCTTGTTTTTGCTGAAAATTAACAAAAAACCATATAAATTTAATAGAAATATTTATTAATTTACAACCTCCATTTTGCATAAAAAAAACCATGATTCCTCACAAGCTATGGCTTGCAACATGGCGGTGTGAGTGGCTTGTTGAAATGTCATGCAAAATTCATTTTGTATGTTGAAAGACTAAGGTCCAATGATAATAATTAGCATATTTACCTGTGTTGGTTCGTAGCGGAACGTTCCAGACTGATGCAAATCAAGAGCGCAGAAAAAGATTTGCAGAAACTTCTTTTCGTGCGAGACTCGTACAGAGCAAATTATACGCGAACACTGGTCAACTACCAATGTGAAATATGCTTAGGCTAAGAGATGACGTTGGCAGTTGTGTTGAACTATCTATCTTCACATACTGCCGAAAGATATCAGTGCCTCACGGTCAGTGTTGTGATGTAATATATTAGTAATATATGATATTATAGTAATATAGGTATATTATCTATATATATAAAACAAAGTGGAAAAAAGCGTCTGTTTGCTGCGCGTAATTTTTAACCAATTCAGTTGATTTTTTTGAAATGTAGATAATTATGATGCGACAGTTATAGGATATAACAGGTCATTCTATAAGTTCGTAGGATAAGTAAGAAAAAAACAAAATCTTGATAAAATTCGAGTATATTATTCAACATAGTTGCCTTCGAGAGCGATACAACGAGTATAGCGATTTTCCAACTTTTCGATACCATTTTTATAGTACGATTTCTGTTTGTCGTCAAAATAGGCATCAGTTTCAGCGATTACTTCATTATTGGACTTGCATTTCTTTCCAGCAAGCATTCTCTTGAGATATGAAAACAGGAAATAGTCGCTGGGGGCTAAATCTGGAGAATACGGTGGGAGGGTAAGCAATTTGAAGCCCAATTCATTAAATTGTGCCATCGTTTTCATCGATTTGTGACACGGTGCATTGTCTTGGTGAAACAACATTTTTCTTTTGCAAATGTGGCCGTTTCTTGGTGATTTCAGCCTTCAATCGATCCAGAAGTGCACCGTAATAATTGCTGTTAATGGCGGTTCCTTTTTGGAGATAGTCGATGAATATTATTCCTTTCGCATCCAAAAATACAGACGCCATTACCTTTGCTCGGTCTTTGCTCGATTTAGATTCGGTTCGTCGACTGCTGTCTACTCAGCTGACTGTCTTTTGGATTCTGATGTGTAATTGTGATGCCATGTTTCATCCATTGTCACATATCGACGATAGAATTCGATTTTAATGCGGTTTAACAGCGCCAAATACTCCTGAAGCATCAATTCGTTGTTGTTTTTGGACGACTGTGAGCTCACGCGGCACCCACTTTGCACAGAGCTTTCGCATACCCAAATGTTTGTGTAAAATGATAAAAACACTACCATCTGATATCTTTACAATGTCAGCTAGCTCGTGCACCTTCAATTTGCGATCGTTCATATCCAATTTGTGGATTTTTTTGATGTTTTGTGAAATAACAGTCTGATATGGGCGTCCACTGCGCTCTGCATCATTTGTGCTGGTACGGATAATGTTTATCAAGCCATTGTTTCGTTTCCACTGTAGTTTTTTCCATCAAGAAACAATGCTTTATCAAAACTCGAAATTCACTTTTTTCCATTTTTTTTTTCAATAACAATAGTTGCACACCAAATGCTATAACTCACGAATCAATTGTCTGATTGTTATCAAATTTTTATACGTATCGTTTGAAGGTTTGTACTTAATAAAAATCATATGGAAAAAATCTACGAACGCCATCTATGTGCCATCCTATGGACTTTTCTGGGATATTAATAAATTTTTCACTAAAATTCATATAAGAATAGTGGAAAAAAATTTCTACAGTGAAAAAAAATACCTGCACTACTGGTAGTGGAACACATAAAGAGTTTTCACTAAATTGAAAGAAAAAGTCAACAGTTTATTTATAATATTGAATATTCAGAAACAAGTAAAACAAAAGATGTTAACAATAATTAGCTTTAAGCAAAACAAGCTTTTCAAAATTAAAATCGAAAAATTTATTTCTCCGAATAACGTGTATCATTACAGCAAACGAAAATAAACGCTTCCCCATTTAGAAAATTATATATTATTGTTATAGATTTTTTTATTCGCGTCTGGCTAAAATTATTTTTAAACCAGTAATATTTGAAAGTTGCGTAGAAATATTTTTAATTCCAGTTTTCATGTAGTGAGTGCTCAATTGTGCACTATTTGAGTGTAGTGGAGATTTAGTCACTACCACTAAATTTAGTTATAGTGCAATAAAATAACACTATCACTAAAGTCTCTAGAGTGATGGTGAAGAGATGTTTCACTATCACTAAGCTTGTGTAAAAATAGTGAAAAATTTAATTTCTTTCAATATATTTCGTGCAAGTGAAATGCTTAGTGCACTGCCCCAACTCTGATCGTCATCATCATCATCATCATCATCGTCATCCATGACGTCGTGATCACGTATTGTACATTTAAGGAGTTTTAAAACTTTTATGGGCAAATCACGTGTTCATTTTTTGCAGCTTTCCTTTGCCAGATATCAAATGATCAGAAGTGATCAGGTACCTATTAAAAATGTCTTCATTGTTCTTTTGGCGATTGAATTTACAAATAAAATGCTCTCTAAAGTTTTCAAAATCTTTCTTGCGACATTCTTGAGCTTCTTCAGATAATTGACATTTATATTTACTACTCTCCACTGACCCCTAAGAAATAAATTCTAACTAAAGGCACTTTGCACTTTAAAATAAAGACGACAACGATAGCAAATATTTTTTTGCATATTTTGTTTTTTGCTTCTTTCTTATGTACTCTCATATGTATGTATATAAAAATTAATTTTTTTAAAAAGGGGCAAAAAAGGCTAACTTTTTTTTTTTAAATTACTTTCATAATGTTTACTCTTCACAGAAAAAAATTGATATCAACTTAATTTCACTTTGATCACAACTATATGCTTAGATATATACCGAAAAACCACGATTTTTAAAACTAAATTGGAAAAAACATTAAAAATATTTACTAAAACTTTTTTAATAAAACCTTACTAAAATACCTAAAGTAGAAGGCTCCATTGCAAAACGAAATGAAACTTTATATTTTATTAAAAAAACAAAAAATCGCACTAAAAAATCAAAAAACTCTTGATCCTCACTGTGTCTGCACAAAAGTAAAAAAACAATCAACTTAAAAATAACATTACTCTGCAACTGTTAACTTTTTTCGATTGTTCTTTCAAATAGTGACGTAGAATTTTATATTCTTAAAATTGGAACTAATTGTTATTGATTATCTTTAATTTTATAATTGTGCCAATCAATCTAGGAATATTCGGATAGAGTTTGACGAAGAAGCAGAAAGAGTATTGAGAAAATAAAGACATTCTAGCTTCAGAAGACGTTTTATTGTTATACCCGAACTATGCGTCGTCTCACGACCTTGGCGCAGTTCTTTCTCAGGATTGACGACCCATTGCAAGGATATCTAGGACTCTCTCCACAACTGAGGGGAACTATGCAACTAACGAAAGAGAGTTGCTAGCAAAAGTTTTGTTCTTGCAAAAATTGAGAAATTACCTCTAGTAATAAAGCAATTGCATATCTTCACCGATCACCAACCACTGACTTTTGCCATTTCTGATAGAAATTCCAACTCAAAGTTAAAGCGCTGGAGAGCAGTTGTAGAGGAATTCTCACTCAAGTTTCATTATAAGCCAGGGAAAGCAAACTTGGTAGCCGATGCCTTCTCCAGACAACTCATCAAAGATTCCAGTAACGCATCAAATACAGCATACAGTGAGTGGTCTTTAATGCAAACCGTTATCGCCGTTAAGAAGCCAAAATAATCTTTAAAACACGAACTAGACAAACCACAACCTTTACAAATTCCGAAGAACTCTTTAAAACCTGTAGTATGAGCGTTTTTCACGTCAACCCCCCTTATACGGTATAACTCAAGTCACAGCAACCGCATTATACCATATGTTAACATGTTGTGGGTTACAGAGACCTGCAGCAAATCGTTTTTTTTACGATTCTAAATCACTCGTCAAAAACCGAGTGCGAGTGCGTGCGGTTGCACACAACAACAACCACTTCCATACCAAGCATTCTCATAACAGCGATGAGCGACGAGTGCCGCTGCTTTCACTCATCGCTCATTAGAAAGGCTGCTGAATTCTTAGCATATGAATTTAAGCACCCTCAATGACTCTAGAGCAGTGTGGGCCAGCGCCTATGCACGCGTGCTTCGTAAGCCCTGTCTGTCTCTGTCGCTCTCACATGTGCTCGCACTAGCACACACCTGAAAGAACAGTACAAGTGTTTTTTGTGGCCGACAAGTGTTTTTTCTGCTCTAGAGTCATTAAATGATTTGCGTGCACTTCAGTATTGGCGTGGGTTTTCCTTGTTTTACTTTTGTTTGGTGTTTTACGTGTTGATTAAGATAAAAAGCCAGATTCTAAGTGGTGATCGCTAGTTCAAAGCATTAAATTGTAGAAAACTTACTTTATACTCGTATGTTGTCTATTATTTGTTCCTTGTTATTGTATTGTTTTAAATCAATTTTTAAATCACTTTCACACTTGCAATGATGAATTGCTGAGAGAATGAATTACTGATGCAATCTAAAATCTAAAATAAACATGAATTGCTAAATTTAGAATGTAAATTATAAATGTCATATAAATGTTAATTAAACCTGCCTTTTAAACCAAGTTGTTTTTGTTGAAAATATGTTAATATGTAAATCAATAATTTTTTATGTATGTATTTATATTTTAAGAACTTTTGAATTAATTTTTTAATTATAATTTTTTTAAAAATATTTAAAATAATTTTTATAGTTTTTCAATAATTTTGAAACAATTTTATTTAATTTATTTGTAAATTAATTACGACCTTCTTTCATAAGTTTTTAAGTTATGTGTTTATATAACTCCAATAATTTTTCAATTATTAAAGGTTATATTTTATCGAGCTCAAGGTCAATGTTGCTTTCCGAAGAAAACAACTGAAGGAACAACAACCAACAACAACAATACTTTATAGAGTATCAATCACATAGCAGACTAGACAGCTGTTTCGTTGGCCGCTACACCAACTCATCAGTAGCCTTTTATCGTGATTCTTGCTGTGATCCACTAAGCTCTTAATTTTCTACTTGTTTTACGAATGCAATTAGTAAATTACCCTGAATTGCGGTACGAGAACACAAATGATATGAAAGCAGCTTAAAGTTCTTCTAATTTGTGAAGCATACCTTCAGGGAAAGTATGTTCTATTATTCGAAGATAGATCAAAGCTTTTCTAAATACTCAAAGGTTTTTGTTGTGCAAGTTGTTGTTGCTCTTCTATTTCACAGTCGATCTTAGCTTCAGCAATTAGCTGATATTAACTATGACGACATGAAGATTTGTTTTTATTGAAAACTTAGATTTTTTTTTTAATTTATTGTGTGTAAACACACACAAATAATCATATTTTCAACGGCCGGGCTCTGCCATAGAATTTATTTGTAAATTAATTACAACCTTCTTTCATAAGTTTTTAAGTTATGTGTTTATATAACTCCAATAATTTTACAATTATTAAAGGTTATATTTTATCGAGCTCAAGGTCAATGTTGCTTTCCGAAGAAAACAACTGAAGGAACAACAACCAACAACAACAATACTTTATAGAGTATCAATCACATAGCAGATTACATTACTTTCATTACTTTCAAGCTTTCATATCATTTGTGTTCTCGTACCGCAATTCAGGGTAATTTACTAATTGCATTCGTGAAACAAGTAGAAAATTAAGAGCTTAGTGGATCACAGCAAGAATCACGATAAAAGGCTACTGATGAGTTGGTGTAGCGGCCAACGAAACAGCTGTCTAGTCTGCTATGTGATTGATACTCTATAAAGTATTGTTGTTGTTGGTTGTTGTTCCTTCAGTTGTTTTCTTCGGAAAGCAACATTGACCTTGAGCTCGATAAAATATAACCTTTAATAATTGAAAAATTATTGGAGTTATATAAACACATAACTTAAAAATTTTATTTAATATTTTAATAATTCTTTTTTTCTCACAATTTTTGACTAATTCTATCAATAATATTTAAATTTTTTTTTATTAAGTATATGCATTTAAATATTTATACTATATTAATACTATTTTAAGATATTAATTTTCATACATTTGCCGAGTCCGCTAGTGTTATATAAATAATAAATTTTTATATTATATGTATAATAAAATATGTAAGCGGTAACACTGCATGCGATTTCTTTTAATGACTCTAGAATCATAAGGAATGACTCTAGAATCATAAGGAATGACTCTAGAATCATAAGGAATGACTCTAGAATCATTCAGCGGCATTCTTATGACCGATGAGTGAAAGCGGCGGCACTCGTCGCTCATCACTGTTATGAGGATGCTTCTCGTGGATGTGGTGGTTGTTGTACGCAACCGCATGCACTCGCATTCGGTTTTTGATGGATGATTTATAGTCATTCGTTCGAATCATGTACTCGTTGCGGTTCTTTGGTGGGTTAGCAGAGTTTATTGCTCTGCATATTCTTGGGGACACTTTGTTGCACCCCACAACCGGAATTCGATCCGCTGTTTAGCATTTTACTTCTCCAGTGCTTTGGCTACTTAATCTTTGCTTAGCTTAGAAAATTTCTAAGTGCGGCGTTCTTAGCTTAGCTTAGCACGTTCCTAAGTGCGACGACGCTGTTAGCGCTGTAAATTCCACAGTGGTAGCAGGAGCCGCCGTTGCTAATTCGGAACGTTAAGCGATGTGTCATTCAGTAATAGGGAACTGACTTCTTATAACGTGAGTGTCCGTCGCACAGTAGCGACATTTCTAAAAAGTGGAATTTCACTTTCAAGGCTCGGGTTTGGAAAGAGAAGAAAAAACACAAGAATACCATACTGTTAAACAAGGACAACAAGGATCAGAATTACAACAAATTTGGATCATCGAGACATATTGCTATGGCGGAACATCCAAAACCCGAAGAAGAAACTCAAGAAAAATGTTCTTCACTGCCACGAGCTCCTCGAGTCATCGCCAACAACTCACCCGCAATATATAAGAACTTCGATAAAACAATTAAGGAGAAAAGGTGAAACGAGATAGGCTTAGCCCACTAAGCCATAAAGAACGATCTTTCAATTAATATCCTAATATGATCCTAACCCAAGATCACTTTTTGGACTCGAATAAAATAGTTCAAGTCGAACCCGATATGAGAACCTCCACCCAAAATAAAAGAAAACTACCCGGAACTAAGAAGATAAAAGAAGTCCACCCAATGTTTGCCAAGACACTCAACCCAAACTCAATACACTTGTCTTGGCACCCAACACGCAATCTCTACAAATACAACATAACCCATTGTTGTAGAGGCTTAAAGTTTTGCATACAGCTGGACGCTGGCTCTTGTAAACTTTGAAAGTCTTGTAAGCCAAAATACCCTACAGTATGTCTTGCCATATTCAAAATTTTTAATATTGTACTCGCAGCAGTGAATAATTAAGAAATTAATATATGTATTTTCAGTTCACTTGTGATATCTGTTTTGAACCCTTTTAATGCTTTTTTAAGCTTTGCAGACACTGCAAGGCGGGCGGAATGTTTACGTCAAACGTAATCATAGTGTCCACTGAACACGTCCGCTCGCCTTATTCACTACAAGTGGCACGACCGCTGACGTTTTCGTTCGGCAACATCAAAGTTGAGCCAGCGTCGTGTCATTCGTGGTAGAAGAAAGAAGTTTACTTTCAAACCCAACTACGTATACCTGCAAGATTTCTCGAAAACGGCAGAACGAGGATCAATTCAATATATTAGCCGCATCATCAGATCCGAAGATTTCATCATTAAGGCATGTCCGAACTCAGTGGAAAAAATATATTCCCCGAGAATGTTAGATTTATTAGATAAGTATATAAATATCGTTGAACGTTCCCAAAAATTTTATTTGATGCTTTTCAATTATAGGTGCTCATATAAAACTGCATGTTATAATAAATTTTTTTTGCAAACTTTTTTCTAATAAATAAAGTAGGTAGATTTTCTCTTCAGAAAGCCGATTTAAAGTCTATTTAAATGAAAATTTAAAATGTTAGAGCTGTTTTATTTTTTAGTCTATAGAGAAAAAAAATTAACATATCTCAATTCGTAATGATAAACAATAAACTCCGTAACGTAAAGGCAAGTTGAGTAAATATGCAAAGCGAGTAGACTTGCTATTCTTATGCTGGCATTTTTTCATCGGTCTCATTGCGATATACCTGTTAAATAAGTTTTATTCGAACTAAATTCGCTGCAACAATTACGCCGCGAAGTTTATAATATATATAAAGTTTAATATATAATAAAATATAAAATAAGCGGATAACTAAAGAAAAAAATAAATATCTGGTGTTTAACTCTACAAAAAGCGCGCAAACGAACTTTGAAGTCTTTGATTTGACTTATTCAGTATGGTAACAAGCAGGAAAGCAACAATAAAACAACTCTCTTCGTCTGACACACCGATGCATACTCTGTCAAATCTTGGACGAATAGAGAGCCCAGTGAGAAAAGAACTTAAAAATCAGAAGGAGAGCATCGTTATGCGAAGAAAGAATAATGCATAGAATGAGTGAGATAGCTGCGAACGTGAGCAACACAAAAGCAGTCATAAAAAAAATTGAGCAAAGAGTGGATGCAGTTGAGTGCAAAATTTTGGATGTGCTAGTGTAGTGTCATAGCACAGCCAGCCCACGGTATAATTGAATAACATGACAGCTAACCTCAACTTAATTAACTAACTTTCCTTTTGTCTATTTTCTTTCATTTATTACTACACTGGGTCAATCGATTTGTATTACATCGCGACTGCCTCAAACAATGGGGAACAGGGGGCGAACCTTCACATGGCAACGTGTCTGACCGCCTCAACCTGGCGAGGCCAGCATTATCCATGTCGAAATCGTCTCAAGTCGACTCAAACCTCCAAGTGGTGTTCCCTGGGCAACGGCAAACTGGCATCCGTCAGTTTGACGGCTACTTTGAGCGGCGGGTCGATCCATAGACCTTAAACATGGAATGTGCGCAGGGTTTGGGTCCCGCCACATTACTACTGCCCAATGAAAACTAAACCAGCCTCGGATAAGAACCCCAATTACGTTGACGACCACCGCAATCGAAAAACGGACAATGATTTACGGATATGCACCTGGAATGTCCGAACCCTTTATAGGGAAGGTGCCATTATCCAACTGGCGGAAGCCCTCAAAACGATAAAGGCTGACATCACCGCCATCCAGGAAATGCGATGGAAAGGGCAAGGCTGCTCTAAACAAGCACACTGTGATATCTACTACAGCTGCCATGCGGAGAGGCGCGAATTTGGATGTGGATTCGTTGTTAGCCGGAAACTACGCCACCTAGTTTCCCGGTTCACACCTGTCAACGAAAGATTGGCCACGATCCGCATCAAGGCAACATTTTTCTCCATCAGCCTTATTTGCGCGCACGCCCCGACGGAGGAAAAGGACGAAGCCGTCAAAGACGCTTTCTACGCTAGCCTTGAGGACGTATACGACCACCTTCCGGTCCATGACGTGAAAATAGTCCTCGGCGATTTTAATGCGAAAGTCGGAAGGGAAGGCATCTTTGGCCCCACTGTCGGTCAGTTCAGTCTTCATGAGACCTCCACGAACAACGGTCTAAGACTGATTGACTTCGCCGCGGCGCGAAACATGGTAGTTAGTAGCACCAGATTTAAGCACCTCGACATCCACAAGGCCACCTGGCTGTCCCCGGATCAAAAAACGCGAAACCAAATTGATCATGTTGTAATCGACGGAAGGCATGCCTCTAGTGTTCTAGATGTGCGTACATTTCGGGGGGTCAACATTGACTCTGACCATTATCTTGTTGCAGCCAAGATCCGCATGCGATTATGCAATGCGAAGAACATACGCACAGGAATGCAACGAAAGCTAGATGTCGCTAAGCTGCAATTACAACGGACTGCCGAATCCTACTCCGCTCAACTCTCGGTTAAGCTCAACCAACCAACCTCTGGACCCGACGACGCCGGCGGACTTTGGGCGCATATATCCCACTCCATGCGCGCTGCTGCTGAAGAAGTCATTGGTTTCCGGCGCCCGCAACCTCGGAACCAATGGTATGATCAGGAGTGTCGCATTGCGACTGCAGTAAAAAACGCCGCTTATAGAAAAACGCTGCAGTCAGCTGCAACGCGAGCCGTGCGAGAAAACTACCGCGAAAAGAGGAAGGAAGAGAGGCGCCTTTTCAGACGCAAGTAAAGAGAGCAGGAAAAGCGTGAGTGTGAGGAACTAGAGGTATACCAGGGCAAGAAGGATGCACGAAAATTCTATCAGGTTAAGCGTCTAACCCAAGGTTTCAAGCCCGGAGCATCCACTTGTAGAGACGAAAATGGAGATCTGAATACGGATACGCAGTGTGTGCTGAGATTGTGGAGACGGCACTTCTCCAACTTACTTACTGGCGACGATTCCACCAATGCCGCCCATGGAGAGCGCAGTTCAGAGCTACCAATCAACAATGACGGAGTGGAAGTACCACCACCTAGCCATGATGAGGTTCGAGTTGCTATCCAACGACTCAAAAACAACAAAGCAGCGGGTGCTGACGGCCTGTCAGCTGAATTGTTTAAAACCGGCGGCGATGAATTGATAAGGCGCATGCATCAGGTCATCAGCAAAATATGGCTAGCAGAAAGCATGCCCGACGATTGGAACCTCAGTGTACTGTGCCCTATACTTAAGAAAGGAGACCCAACAATCTGCGCAAGTTATAGAGGTATCAGTCTTATTTCCATCGCATATAAGGTTCTCTCAAGCGTACTGTGTGAAAGATTAAAGCCGATTACAAAAACACTGATTGGACCTTATCAGTGTGGCTTTCGACCTGGTAAGTCCACCATAGACCAGATTTTCACGCTACGACAAATCCTGGAGAAAACCCACGAAAATCAAATTGACACACACCATCTCTTTGTCGATTTTAAAGCTGCGTTCGATAGCCCGAGAAGGGATTGCCTATACGCAACAATGTCTGAGTTCGGTATACCTGCAAAGTTGATCAGACTTTGCAGAATGACGTTGAGCAACACACGCAGCTCCGTCAAGGTAGGAAATGACCTCTCCGAAACCTTCAATACCGAAAGAGGTTTCTGGCAAGGCGATCCACTGTCTTGCGATCTCTTTAACATCATCATGGAGGGTATCGTACGAAAGGCCGGTGTGCATCGTAATGGCACCATTTTCTACAAAGGCGTCCAGCTCCATGCGTACGCTGATGATATTGATATTGTCGGCAGAACCAAGAGAGATGTTACCGCTGCTTTCGCCGCTATCGAAAAGGAATCAGCCAAAGTGGGTTTGACGATAAATGACAAACAAGGGAGCTCGGCGTTTAGACTCCCACGTTTCATCCGGCAGCTATAACTTTGAAGTAGTCAAGGAGTTCGTTTACCTTGGCACCGCCATTAATACCAAAAACGAAATCAGCCTGGAGATAAAGCGAAGAACAATAATTGCTAATAGGTGCTACTACGGGCTCAGTAAGCAACTAAGTTCCAGAGCCCTCTCTCGATCGACAAAACTAACATTCTACAAGACGCTCGTTCTACCTGTGCTGCTTTATGGCGCTGAGGCATGGGTAGTTTCGCAAACTGACGCAGCCGCTCTGGGGGTGTTCGAGAGAAAAGTTCTTCGCAAAATCTTCGGTCCTGTTCGAGTCGGCGATGACTATCGCATTCGAATGAGCCACGAGCTGTATGAGCTCTACGATGACATTGACGTAGTTCGGCGTATAACTGTGCAGCGACTACGCTGGCTGGGTCATGTCCATCGTATGAACGACGAAGCTCCAGCGAAAAAGGTGCTCGAGGCGAGGGTCGCTGGTCAACGACGACGAGGGAGACCATGCCTCCGATGGATGGACCAGGCTGAGGAAGCCCTAACCGCACTTGGTGTATCCGATTGGAGAAGGCGCGCGCAAAGCAGAGGCGCCTGGCGAGAGCTGATGAGGTCGGTTGAAACCCGGACACGGGTTGTTACGACCAACTAAGTAAGTAAGTAAGCCTCAAACAATGTTGCTGCATTGATTTTTGCAAGCACAGCAATAGTAGTTATTTGAAGTTGTAAGAATGAAAGACAGAAAAAACTTATTTAATGTTAAGATATTCTATGGTATGTGTAAATATAGGGAGGAGTTTTGGAGACCATATGAAATAAAGATACTGGCATTTTTAGTACATATAAGGGAATACAATTTAAGTAAAGATCAGAGTTTTCTTTAGCTCTGAGCTTGATAAGCTAAAATAAAATTTTTCCTTAATTGTCAACACAAGTACGGCGTAAAGCCATTGACAGGAACTGCCATTAAGAACAGCCTAGGGAAAACAATAGTCTACAACTCAACATACACCACATGGCGATCCTGCCAAACTGATGCTGTGAATCCTGTACCAAACTTATCCTGCGGACACTAAATTCTACTAATCTGATCCTGTCAAATTGATCCTGCAACGGTGCTGCCACTTTCTGATCCTAACCATTAGATCCTGCACCAATTTTATAAAGAAAAAAAATTCCGACAATTGAAATTCTTTTTATAATGATGAAGTTGAAGGAAATTACAGAAAATATTTTTATGCAAAATACTAAACTACTTAAAAAAAAAAAATCGAAGACGAAATAATACATCTGCTAATCATAATCGGCCTGTTTATGCTATAAGATCATCTGCATCCTTTAAGACGCAACTGAGATATTAAAATTAACGTTAAAGGAAAATGAATAATTATATCTCGAATAGCATATACATCCTATTGTTACATTTTCGTGCTACAGGCACAGTAATCAATCAAGGTAGAATCACTGCTCAATGCGTTGTGCTACACAGCAGAACTCCTAAGCGAGGAAAACATGCCGAAACATTTGCAAGTATTCCAGCGAAGTAATAACAACGATGAGAAAAAAAAATTAAAAACAATCAATAATCTTCACTTTTATTAGTATGTTAATTATATTCATATACTTTTATTGCTATTACTATAAGTTATGTTGACTTTATAAGTTATAACATTATTAAGTTATGCAAATATTCTGAAAATAAAATCTACAAAATATATAAATCTATAAGAAATCTAAAATATTATCAATCAATAAATTTTTGCAACTACATACTTTTATTTTAAAAAATTATTTAAATTTTTGCAAGCACTAATTTAAGTTTAAACCTATCTTTTTTTAATAAAATTATAGTTGAGCGCATACATCAACTACAAAAAAAAAAAAATAATATCACAAATATTAATAAATAGAAGTTAGTTGAATGAAAACAACAACCGGGATTTTATATGTAATTAAATAATTAATCAAATGTAATTTAAAAATATAGAATTGATCGCAGACAAGTAAGGGAATGAAGAAAAGGTTAATTTACAATTTTAAGGGACTTATTTATAAATGGTATGTCTATTGAGCTTTTCAACTCCAATTTAATTTAGTGTAGCAAACAAGGAAAAAACATAAATATAAATGAACAAATAATCGAAGAAAAGCTAGCAAAAATTATTCATTTCAGCGTCAAATTATTCATTATAGTTCCCCAATGAATTGCACCCCAGCAGATGAGATTAGACTTTTAATTTTCAAGTCTCTCCTTAATAAGGAACACTTTTTTTTTAGACCATACCTGGTTGGAAGAAAATTCATTGTAGTCACAGAGCATTAGGGTTTTTTTATCTCATAGGTTTAAAAAAAATATCAGAATTTGTTTGGGGGCACCCCCCTAAAATGTTTCTTTCTGTCAGATTTTAGGATTGCCAAAGTTTGAGCACGATTGAAAGATGTTAACACGTGACACTGGGGCCTCAAAGTTTTGAAAATCTCGATTTTTTGGGAGTTTGGCGACTTTGCCGACGCATATCTCTAGAACGGTTTAATATATTTGCCCGTGTCATACATCAAATTGAAGGCGGCGATACTGTTTATAATATTTTATATGCAATAAAAAATACGTTAGTAGTACTGAATTCGAGATAATGAAGCCAATGTCCCTAAACACGTGACTAGGTACCCCTTAGAGCGAAGATGGAACCTATTGTGAAAAAACCCATTTTCCTTCCTATATTATCTATTTTTGGAATGAAAACAATTATGTATTTAAAAAATCAAGTATAATAAATGTCTTTTTAATTTTATTCATATTTAAATTTATTCAAGGGACTGACTGTGGTTTTGGAGCTATCTGCTGACTTCTGACGCCATCTGCTGACTACTTGGAGAACGTATTGTTTTTGTTGCTCGTCTTTTGTAAATAATTGGTTGTAATCTGTGATGAGCTTGACTCCTCGCTCTGCAATGTCTTTCACAACTTTCAAGTTGTTTACCATCCTTTGCTCCTCCTGGTAGTTGATGTTCTGCGGCCTAGTTGCAGAATCTTTTTCCAGAAATTCGGTGTTAATGTTTAATCTCTTGAACAATAGGTAAGTCTCACTTGTAATTAGGGCTGGGAAACCTTTTTCTAGGAATTTCGGCAGTTGTTCTTATTTTAGTTTGGGTCGCATATTTCTGGAGCACTTCTCATTTTCTTCTGCTTGATTTGTTAAGATTTTTGTCGCCATTTGGCTCTACGGTGTTTTGCACTGTCGGGTCAAATAATGCCAGGGCAACAAGTTCAGGACTAAGATACCACAGGTGATTTTCCATTTTGTTAATTCCTTTTTCTGATATTATTTTATCAATGCTTTCGTATTTCAATAGATTTTCAATGAGGTCTAGGTCTTGTTTTGGTGCTAAACACGCTTTGGGGGAGTTAAACCAGGCTTTACAGTAGACTCAAACGATGAAAACACAAAGTGCTTCTAGGGCCTCTTGTTCTTGGAAAGTCAGCTTAAACTGGTCACGGAAGAGTTGTATTTTCAGACAGTAAATAGCTTTTGCCATCCACCGGGCATGGTGTACTGTACCTGGAGACCTGAAGCGCACATCTTTTCCGTCAAGATGGCCAAGATATATCAGTACCAACTGTAACAGCTCTTTGTAGTCGTCTTTTGGCTGGCATTCCATTAGTTTTCTTTGCAGTTCTTCTTTGATATTATCTACTTCTTCTTTGGGCAGTATTTGGACAGAGAGATTGCACGCTCCATTGAGTCTCCCAGTATTTGATGCTGTTGTATCGAAGCACATAGCTGGATAGACGCCATTCCTCTAGACATTCGTACACTGCTAGGGCTTGTTCCTCCCCTGAGCTACTGTCAGTTTCAGGAACGCCCAGGAGTTGATCTTTAGTCCCATGTGATACCAGAACAGCAACTCGTTCTTTCTGCTCTGTTTTGAGGATACCTGGTAGTAGTTTTCCATCCCAGTTCACGCAAACAGCCTCGTTTTGAGGTATCTTAAGTCTGTCTTGAATTTGTTCCGTGTATTTTTCACGGTTTATTATCCGCTGTTCACGGATAACGCTTCTGGAGATCTTATATTTTTTGGGATCATCCTCTCGGAGAGCTTCTACTGTAGCCAAAATGATACGAGTAGCGTTCCTGGGAATGGGATTCCAAAGTACAAGTATTTGTCCATAATAAGCAATAATAATACAAATAACGCATCTTCGCTCTCAGGAGTACCTAGTCACGTTTTTAGGGACATTGGCTCTATTTTTTCGGTTTCAGTACTAGTTGCATATTTATTGTGAAGAATATAAAATGTTAAAAACAGTATGGCCTTTAATTTGATGTATGACACGGGCAAATAGCTTTAGCCGTTCCAGAGATATGGGTCGCCAAACTGCCAAAAAATCGACATTTTCAAAAGTTTGAGGCCCCAGTGGCACGGGTTAACATCTTCCAATTGTGCTCAAACTTTGGCAATCTTAAAATCTAACAAAATTAAACATTTTAGGGGGGTGCCCTCAAAAAAAATCCGAAATCAATTTTTTAAAAACACCCTACTACTGAGCATAGACCTTTGGTATCGTCGAATTCAAGTAGACCTGTCAGACCGATACCGATATTAAAAAATATGATTCTTACAAGCAGAGAGAAAGAAATCTTAGCAATAACAAGGAGCAAAACGAAACAGAATATAAAAGAGGATAATGCGAGTGATATAAAAACTAGCGACAATGCGAGTATAGTGAAGAATATGGGTACCCACCAAGAGCGCATTGAGGGCAATGACACATCTTATAAGAGGACTGATCACCACATTTGGGAATGTACATATTTCAATGACGCTAAGATTTTAAAGAAATTAAAATTTATATAAAAAAAGAATTGTAAACACGCCATAAAATTGAACAATGATATTGTGCACATAACATGTAGTGATGACCCTTTGCACCTAGGTACGATGTTGAAGAAACTACATTGTTTTTTAAATAAATCAGAGATGAAGGAAATAGCCCTTTGTGATCAAGATTATATATTTAAAAATACCGATATGAATGCATTCAAGAAAGAATATAATGAATTAATAATGAATAAATCCTCGCCAATTAAGATACTAATACACAAAGCTCCGCGACATATAGATAGTGTTATGCAATAGTACAAATTAAAAGATGAATATCATAATATTCGAACAGGAGAACACATGGGAATCAGAAAAACGATTTTGAAGTTGAAACAACGCTACATCTGGAAGAACATTCTCGAAGAACAAAAATGGTTAAAGATTAATCAATTGCGAAAAATGTCACAGAAATAAAATAAACCGACATATAAAAGAGTTTAACAATAACGAATACACCAACAATAAGTTTTGAAACTGTATCTATAGACACAGTAGGCCCATTTAAAATGTCTAACGGTAATCGATACATTTTAACTATCCAATATGACTTTACCAAATTCGTTGTAGCACATCCTATTGCAACAAAGAAGCAAAGACAATTGCAATCACGCTAGTTGAACAGTTCATACTTAAATATGGGTGTTTCAAGATCCTAAAATCTGATAACGGTACAAAATTTAAAAATGAGTTGATGTCAAACATATGTAAATTGATGGACACGTGATAAATTTTTTCGACCCCTTACCACCATCAGACTATTGGAGCTCTAGAAAGAAAACCTAGGATTCTGAACGAATATTTACTATCTTTTGCAGATGACCAAGAATGGGATAAATGTGTCCCTTACTACTCATTTGCGTATAACATCACGCCTCATGTAGATACATCATACGTAGGGTGCCTTTAATATTTCGGGATTTGGCAACCCTGGTGTTGCAATCTGTCAACTGAAAGCTCTATCGAAAAGTTTGACATTTGTTGGCTTATACGTACTCAGAACGTTTTGACATACGAGCGCTATTTGTGTTGTTTATAGTAACTTAAAAGATTCATCTCGGTCTAAAAATGGAATTAAATCGTGAACATTTTCGTGCGATTATTTTTTACAACTTTCGACGTGAATTAACACAGCAACAGTGCATGGATGAACTTAATTCAATTTTTGGCGATGAAGCTCCATCAAGGACCAGTGTTTATCGATGGTATGGTGAATTCAATCGTGGTCGTAGTTCACTCCAAGACGAATTTCGTGAAGGTCGTCCGAAATCAGCTGTTGTTCCGAAAACCATTGATGCTGTGCGCGAATTAATATTGCAAGATCGTCATGTTACCTATCGTGAGATTGAGACAACCTTAGGCATAAGTGGGACCAGCATACATTCAATATTGCATAAACATTTGACTGTCAAAAAAATTTGTTCGCGTTGGATCCCACACAATTTGTCAATCGCTCAAAAAAAGGCTCGTGTCGATTGGTCGAAGGAAATGCTCAAAAAATACGATCGCGGTGCTTCGAAACACGTCTATGACATCGTGACAGGTGATGAATCGTGGATTTACGCGTATGAGCCCGAAAGTAAACAGCAGTCGACTGTATAGATGTTTCAAGATGAGCCAAATCCAACAAAAGTTGTTCGCGCACGAAGCACTTCCAAGCAAATGGTCGCCTGTTTTTTCGGAAAATATGGACATGTCGCAACCGTACCACTAGAACAACGCAGAACAGTCAACTCTGAGTGGTACACAACCATTTGTTTGCCAGTTGTCTTCCAAGAAATCAGGAAAACCAACCGCCGAAGACGGATCACTCTTCACCACGACAATGCGAGCTCTCACACATCGGCTCAAACAACTGCATTTTTGAGCACCCAAAACATCGATTTGATGGGTCATCCGCCGTATAGTCCTGACTTGGCACCGAATGACTTCTTTTTATTCCCAACCGTGAAGAATAAACTGCGTGGACAACGATTTTCGACGCCCGAAGAAGCGGTTGCGGCATTCAGAATGCATGTTTTGGAGATACCTCAATCAGAGTGGCAAAGTGCTTCGACAATTGGTTCAAACGCATGCAAAAGTGTATAGACAAATACATATAAGCAATGAAAATTATAACTAAATACCTTCTATATTGCTACTAAGAAATAATAAGTTATTTGTAAACAACCTGCTCCTAAACTCCTCCAATCTTCAAAAAATTCTTTCAAGTAATCATTTTTCGCTTAAGGGTAAGGGTGTAGTGTCATAGCACAGCCAGCCCATGGTATAATTGAATTACATAACAATTAACCTAAACCTAATTAACTAATTTTCGTTTTGTCTATTTTCTTTCATTCATTACTACACTTCAAGCGGTTTGTATTGTATCGCGACTGACACAAACAATGTTGCTGCATTGATTTTTGCAAGCGCAGCAATAGTAATTATTTGAAGTTGTTAGAATGAAAGAAAGAAAAAGAACTTATTTAATGTAAAGAAATTCTATGGTATATGTTAATATAGGGAGGAGTTTTGGAATCCATATGAAATAAAGATACTGGTATTTTTAGTATATATAAGGGAATACAATTTAAATAAAGATCAGAGTTTTATTTATTATTTCAGAGTTATTATAAATTTTGTTTTCAAAACTTTTTTCTAATATATAAAGTAGGTAGATTTTCTCCTCAGAAAGCCTACCTTTAAAAATTTGAAATGCTAGAGCTGTTTTATTTTTTAGTCTATAGAAAAAAAAAAAATAACGGACATTTACGCCGAAAAGTCCACCGTGACACGAAAATTAAAAGTTATTAAAAACTTATAATTTAATGATATTATCTTAGAGAAACATTTTTATTTTATTGATTTAAGAAATTAAATATAAATTCATTTACCATGATGATCAAATCGTTTGCACTGTTTCACAAATGTAATTTTTCTTTTTAGTTAATGTTTTGTAAATGTTTCGTAAGCGTTTTTATTTTAGTAAAAATGGAAGGCATTGGCTAAAAATAATGAAAATGGTTGAGGCAAGGAGAGGCAGAATATATTAAATGTGTTTTTTAATAACTAAATCACATAAATACTTAAATACCTAATTACTTAATTACCCAAATGAATTACAATGGAAAAAATGTCACGTAACGCCATGTTACGTAACGTTTCATACTAAGCCCAATAAAAAAAAACGAGAAAGGTTTTTAATTTAATAATCATTTGATTACTTTGAAAATAAACCTTCACCATTTCAAATCCTTCTAAAAAAAGTTTAATACAAAAACTCTTGCCAATTTACAGAATTTTACTAATTTTGTGATCCAATCCAAAAACCACTTCTATTTTTTGTCACGTAACGTATCATTTTTGGTGGCTTCTATCTAAGAGCCGAATTTTGACAACTCTTAGGTTTTACACCTTGTATATTGTGCTAAGTACGCTATTGGAAAATCAAAATAAGGAACTTGTAAGTAAAATTTTTCATTCTTTTTTCACTCATTAAAGTCGTACGATCGTCACGTGCGCCACAACGGAAATGCCCATATCTCAATTCGTTTAGAAGATCAAAAGATTTGCATTTCCGGTGTTTTTAAGGTTTGGGACAATTTTTTTATTTCAGTGTAGAAAAAAATTTTGAACTTCCAAAATTTTAATTAACTATTAACTTGTTCTGGGCAAACCATAAATTAATCACAATTCATGTTTTTAGTAATTTTTTTCTAAAAAACACTCATATGAATAACTTCATATTCATAATTTGTATATCTATTAGGAAGTCTAACTTTGAACGTGAATACCATAGCATCCCTATGGTCAATTCAAATAAAATTTAGGCAATAAAAGCTGTATTATTTTTCTGTCCATAGCAAAAAAAAAAGTAGAGATATCTCAATTGTTCAGATGTTATGATTTTTGCAACGAGAAATGCCAGATGTTGCCACTGTGCGGCGTAGTTGCAATTTACTCTGACTACGACTACCTTACGCACCGTACAAATCTAAATGACTTCAATAAAATTATAAAGGAAACAAAAAATATACATGGACCTTCTGCTACACTCGCATATGAGGAAGCTTATGGAACGCGACGATGAACAGAAAACACAAATTTTAGAAACACTAACAATTCATCATCGTTACGCTCGTAGCCTCAATTTTATTGGTACCGAACTCAAGTATGTAGAGGGCACAGGGGAGCAACCAGATTTTTTTTTGGGGGATTTTGTAATATGTCGGACTTACATATGAAAAAAACATAACTATAGCGGCTTTTGTGTAGTGGTTAGTGAGTCCGATTTTTGCACTTATAGTTCCTAGTAAAAACCTCAGCCAGGGCAAGCCACATCTTACCATTCAACTTCTTCACAGTAGGTAATTGCAACTTTTGGGAGTAATATTAGCATATGAAAGTATGGTAAAGTTAACAAACAAACAAAAAATTTCACAACAATGATAACATACATAATGATAACTAAAAATATGTTTTTATAAAAAGTGTTTTATTTGTATTCAAAAATAATTAAAAATTTAAAAAATTGCGTTTTTTTAAAGCTTTATCGCACTTCCTCGGCATTAACCCATCTAAAGCCATGACTCAGTAATCATTGAAAAATATCAATGTTATGGATATCAGTGACCACAAACAAGTTACTTACTTACTTACTTAGGTGGTCGTAACAACCCGTGTCCTGGTTTTGGTCGACCTCATCAGCTCTCGTCAGGCGCCTCTGCTTTGCGCGCGCCTTATCCAATCGGATACACCAAGTGCGGTTAGGGCTTCCTCAGCCTGGTCCATCCATCGGAGGCATGGTCTCCCTCGTCGTCGTTGACCAGCGACCCTCGCTTCGAGCACCTTTTTCGCTGGAGCTTCGTCGTCCATACGATGGACATGACCCAGCCAGCGTAGTCGCTGCACAGTTATACGCCGGACTACGTCAATGTCTTCGTAGAGCTCATACAGCTCGTGGTTCATTCGGATGCGATAGTCATCGCCGACTCGAACAGGACCGAAGATTTTGCGAAGAACTTTTCTCTCGAACACCCCCAGAGCGGCTGCGTCAGTTTGCGAAACTACCCATGTCTCAGCGCCATAAAGTAGCGCAGGTAGAACGAGCGTCTTGTAGAGTGTTAGGTTTGTCGATCGAGAGAGGGCTTTGGAACTTAGTTGCTTACTGAGCCCGTAGTAGCACCTATTAGCAATTATTGTTCTTCGCTTTATCTCCAGGCTAATTTCGTTGTTCGTATTAATGGCGGTGTCAAGGTAAACGAACTCCTTGACTACTTCAAAGTTATAGCTGCCAAACAAGTTAATGTGGGAAAAATTTACCCACTAAAAAATGGGTTGGGCTCAGGGACAACACAAGACGTAACGACTAACCATGAGTATACATAGATCTAATTACACAACTAATTTTAATGTACTTTTGAGTTGACCTTTTGACAAATTAACATCAAAAACGCTACAATTGTTAACAAAGAAACTCATGCGACTTAAAGGAGCAGTAGCCGTATAGTTTGTTCTACTAAATGGCAAATAAATTAAGGGAGTATTCCTGGTTAGAAGGCTGTTTTTGGACCCTCTTTGAAAAACTTCTCATTTGAAAACGCAGAGTTATTTAAAATCTGTTTTTTATTGTATGTAAACGTACGAGGGCTGTTCAAAAAGATGTCGACCTTCAAAGTTGGGCGTCGAAAAAAAAGATATGATGCTTGCGACCCGGATAACTCGACTTCGAAACATCTAAAATGGAAAAAGTAAACGGCGTTAGATTCAGTACAGATGTAATTCTGGTCCCTACCTCAATCATAATTTTGCGATTATTTTTTACAAAATGGCGGTCATTGAAAAATGAAAAACCGATTTTGAGTCTTTTTTTTTGTAGTTTAGTGTAAAAAAAATAGTAAAAAATTGTTTAAAATTGTGATTGAGTTAGGGACCAGAATGGTGACAATTCTGCGTCGATTGCACTTAGTTTCATCAAAATCGGTTTAGTAGAACCGGAGAAAAGTCGAAATTCAAAAACGTGATTATGAAAAAAATCAAAGAAAATTTTAGGCAATAAAACATTTTTTTTTTTTGTGAAATATTTACATATATCAATCTGCAATGCCAGCCCATAAAGAATTTCTTCCTCTTCTTCAAAAAACGAGGACTCAGCGGCTCTTTGTGCTCTTCGGGCAGTTCTACCTTCTTTTGATGCGGCCAGAGGTTCCGAGACATTTTGACGCTGCCAACATTCTAATACCTAAGCTCTAAAATTTATATTCATTTATTTTTAAAATGCGTATATAAACAAGTTATTTCCTACTAAAGAACGCGTTGAACGAAATTCGGTGGTTGCTTCAAACCGTTGCATTCAAAAAGTAGCCAAATTAAGCAAATCGCATTTTGGCGAAAACATTGCTGGACAAAAAAGGTCATATCTCCTAAAGTATTTCGAATTTCTAAAAACCCTTTTAGGACGATATTCTCAAATATCCAAGCTATAAAAAAATCGAACAAAAATTTTTGCCAACCAGGAATACCTCCTTAAGTTGTTAGCGTTTCTACTGCTTCTACAGTTAGTGTTAAAATTTATGTGAGAAAGAAGCTCTGGTGAATCGAATACACCTGTTATGAGCTGGTGTAAATATACGATATCTGCAGATTTGCTTCGATCACTTAAAGACTGCATTTATAACAGTTTTAAACGATCCTCATATGGAGGAAGGTCTAATATGTCCGTTCCACTTAAGCCCCTTGGAGCAGACCGAACAAAGCGTTTTTGGATTCTTTCTATTCCATCAACATGCACATTGTAACTTGGGGACCAAACTTGACTTGCATACTCTAAATGAGGACGCACGATTGCAAAATACAACGTTGTAGCTGTAATCATGCTATTAAATTCTTTGGCCTAGCGTTTTATAAATCCAAGCATTGAAGATCAATGTGAATGCCAAACGATAGCTTAGAATCCATGCATATACCTAGGTCCTTGACGGTATCTACACGACTTAAGGCAGTATCTTTGATCTTATAGTCAAAAATAAAATTATTCCTTTTTCGCGAAAAGGTCATAGTTTGGCATTTATTTGGATTTAGAAACATATTATTTTTAGAACACCAAACTTCAAAGGATTTCAGATCAGACTGGAGTAGATCTGTGGTGCGTTTATGTAACTATTCTCTACTAGTTTTTTCTCAACTGGTTGAGATTGTAACGCCACAATGACGACATTCTCAACTAGAGCGTTCATAGAACTGTGGTGAGTTGATTATTGTATTTTCTACTAGTTGAAAAGTTCTCGTCAGCTTTATACTTGTAGAGTAGGGTGGGGCGATTTGAACATCTTAATGGGCGCTTCGCGTTTCTGATTCTTGGGATTGTACTGAGCAAAAAAGTCCACTAGCCCATACGTCTACGGAGAAAATCGAGCTTCCAAATTTTGGCTTGCAGTTTTTTCTCAGACTTTTTTTTTTTTGGAAAATTTGCAAATTTTCTTGAGCTCATATTTCGTAAACTATTTGAAATTTTGACTTACTTTCAAAAGTAAAGTTGTAGCTATTGTCTCGGGCTACAATGAACATATTACTTAGAAAAAACGTCGTTTTCATGGTCAAAAAGTCGAAAATGTAGAAAATTCACCACTTTTTGACACGTTTTTTTGGATATTTTGGCCTATAACAGCCAAACCATTGAGATTTTCGATCCAATACTAAGACAAAAATTGTAGCCAAGACAATAGTTAAGAACTCTCTAGTACATCGCAAAATCATTGGAACGCTCCTTCAGGCAAATTTGGCCTTGTGAAAGTGCAAATTTTTCATGAAAATATTGATAAATTACCATTTTCAGTTGTTCATAGCGCAAAATCATAAAAGTGTTCTATTTCTTATTTTTTCCACTTTTTTTATCCAAAAATATAATTTTTTTTTGCTTTGTTCAATATTTATTTTGAAAATTAAAAATGTACAAAGTACAAATTATAAAGTACAAAGTAATTGTATTGGTAGAGACAAGAGGTATGAATCAAAAAGAAAGCAATTATTGTTTTAAACGATTTCTTATCAAAAATTCCAATTCAGTGTATTTTTGATTCAAAGATTGCCTTCCAAATCTTTTCGAGATTCCATACGAGGCGCTTTCTTTCTGCCTTCAGATACAGATGCCATTATACCTTCACGGTTTTTGTCGATTGAGCGCTTAGCAACACTAGCTAGTAGCTGGACATGACGCTCCATACCTTGAATATGACAAGGTATTAGTGGGTCTGGAAATGGTGGATCTCCATCATCTACACATTCGAGGTATTGTTGTAAATGCTCATACGGAATTTTCCTGGTAAATGGCGGTTCAAATAACAATGCTTTGTCCTCTAAATCGACCATGTGAACGTAATCCGTACAATCAAAATTGATGTTTGGTTTTACATATTCGCGAAGCTCAGTTAAATCGCAAACGTCGCGAATATACAATATTTTTTTGAGTGCCAATTTACGAATTTCTTTACAATCATCGAATAACATGCTCAACAAAACATTTTCACTGTGTGCGAAATAGGAATTATTCTGTATTACGGGATTTACGATACATGGGATTTAAATACATGGGAACATACACTTTCATGATGTACCTTGCCAAAATTTGTAAATTTTGTGATGGGTTTTCTGTCGCAATATACACACGGAGCAATCTACTAGCTTATGTTATTCATCTCGAATGTCCTACCGGTCCAGGTTTGATGTTTGCAAGATTAATTGAGCAACTACCATTTGAAACGGCTTGGGCAATTTGGTATAGATATTTAACGTCCGAATGTGTTCAAGTGGAATAAGTTGAAAATTTTCGATAATCTGAAAAATGTTTAGATTATTTCAATAAAAAAATTACAAAACAATATCAAGTAGAGAAAGAAGTACATAAAGTTATGATATTTACTTGTAATGTATTGCAAATATCTATCCTTTGAGCTAACGATCCAGTGCTTTTTGTCGGTCCAGTACAGATGTCGGAACGGCAATTCGTTGTAATGAAGTAAACAGATAAACCAATGTATTGGTCTGTCTAGATAGCGTTTGATCAGACGCAATACACCTCCAGATGTGCCAGTGTTTGCCACCTCACCGTCACTACAGACGGCAATTAAATTTTCAAGTGAAAGATTTTTAGATTTGAAAAATCCAATCAATTCGGCTTGTTTCGCTTTGGAGGTTTCGCCTTTGCCTTCTAAATTCACATAGTCAATTAGTGACGAATGTGGTTCACGTATTACTACTAGGTGTGGTTCTTTTCGCATTGTAGTGTGATATACTTCATTAATTTTCTCCCGAGTTAATAAATCATTTTTGCGACCCTCAAACGAAAAAGCGATCAACGATTCACCATCGTGATTTGCTCGTAAAATATCGTGTCTCGATTTTTCACGCTCTCGGCTCACTTTTATCCATAATAATGGTTTCACCTCGCTCATCCTTAAACTATATGTTAGCGAATAAAGCTGAAGCCAAAACAGATGCTAATCGATCGGATACCCAAAGCGATCGCACATCATTGCAAACCGTGGTGTACTATATCGTTGAGTATACATTCTTCGCATGGTTGGTGTATAGATTTCCGAACCAGGAGGTTCATAGTTTTCCAATTCATGCACATCTGATGCGGTTGGTTGAAATATTGGATCAGATGATGCACCTGAATGTAAAGATGGTAACACAGTCGATATTTCTGTTTCGACTGGCAAATATTCAGGTATTGTAAGTCTGTGTTCGTTATGCTGATCCAACATGAATTCATGGAGTCGGTCAGGAATTTTGCCACAATTACATCGAGCTGTTTTGAGCTGGCATTTACATATTCCGATGAAAAATATTTTCGTTGTGTTGTCAACAAATTCTCTGAATTTAGCATCATTTTTTGTTTGTCTCTTACAAGCTTCACGGTAATTTTTCAATAATCTGCCCAATTTCTTAATAATATTTTTTTTTTCAATAATCGCAATATTTAATTTGTTCCAAATTTGTATCAATTTGTCGCAAACGTGTGGGGTGAATGTGCAGTATGAAAACATTTTATTTGCGTTTTTGCAACGAGCGGCCAAGAAAATATAATGTTTCAAAATGACGCTCGTAGTTGGAAGAGAAATATCGTCTAATTCAGCCTCTAAACCGAATGCCAATACGTTTTGCGAAGGCATATGTTCTAGATTTAATGATGACGCTGATGATTCTGGCTGCGTCTCCATCTCCACATTCTCTGTATTATCAGAATCCACTGGATTATCCATTTTTTTTATATCTTAAATTAAAGAAATGTTTTTTATTAGCACTGCACAGTTTATACACGAAGCAATTATTTCTAAAACTTACATTTGCGGCAGATATTTTAAAAGGCGTTGATCGTTTACAATAAACTAGCAAAGATGCGTCAAATGAACTGAAAACAATAGAAGAATAAAAAATAAGAAATAAAATAAATAAAATAAAATAAAAAATAGAATAAAAATAAGAAATAGAACATTTTTATGATTTTGCGCTATGAACAACTGAAAATGGTAATTTATCAATATTTTCACGAAAAATTTGCACTTTCACAAGGCCAAAACTGCCTGAAGGAGCGTTCCAATGCTTTTGCGATGTACTAGAGAGTTCTTAACTATTGTCTTGGCTACAATTTTTGTCTTAGTATTGGATCGAAAATCTCAATGGTTTGGCTGTTATAGGCCAAAATATCCAAAAAAACGTGACAAAAGTCTGAGAAAAAACTGCAAGTCAAAATTTGGAAGCTCGATTTTCACCATAGACGAGTGGTCTAGTGAACTTTTTTGCTCATTACAATCCCAAGAATCAGAAACGCGAAGCGCCCATTAAGATTTTTTCCTTTCATACTAATCGCCCCACCCTATTGTAGAGTCTGTCAATATGCGATTGAGAATGGATGGTATTGTAAGTATGATTTTTATTTCCTTTAAATGTTTTAAAATTTTTTATTTATTTCGGGGGCCTGAAATCCAAAAACAAAAATTAAAACATTCTCTCAAAATTATTGTTTTAATTCAACTTAACGATTTCTAATAAATTCATCAACTGCATTGCTAAAATTTTGTATTGATTTTAAGAATTAGTTTTTCTTCAATTTGATTTTTCTCAACGCGTACTGCGTAAGGGGTATATTAACTTTGTCACTCCGTTTGTAAAGCCAAGAAGGAGGCGTAGAAAAATAGAGGGTATAGAAAAATATATATATTTTTGATCAGCAGCACCACCAGAATCGATTTCCGTGTCCGTCTGTCTGTCCGTCTGTCGACACGATTCCATCCGTAATTTTAAAGCAATCGCGATGAAATTCAAAATAAAAGTTTTTTTAAAAAAGGAAGATCAAGTTCGAAGTCTGGCGAAAGCGGATGAAACCCACGCCTACCTCCCATAGAAAGTGACTTTATTTTAACCGTAAAATGTTTTTAAAATCCACAAAAATTAAACAAATGCCTTGAAATTTGGCGTGTAAGCTTTGATCTTCAATCTAAATCCTGGTTATGAAATTTGGAAAAATCGGCTTAAAACCACGACTACCTCCCAAGCAAAGTGCCTTTATTTTAAATTTAAAATCTGTTATAAATCCACAAATATTAAAGAAATTTCTTAAAATTTTGCACATAAACTTTGATATTTAATATAAGCCATCTCTATGATATATGGCAAAATTGGATGAAAACTCCTCCCACTTCCCAAACAAACTGGCTTTATTTTAAACGTGAAATCTCTTGCACCTCCCATGCAAAGTGGCTTTATTGAAAACGTTAAATCGCTTAAAAATTGCAAAAATTACAGAAATGTGTTGAAATTTTGCATACAAATTTTGATATTTAACATAAAAATTTTGATATTTGGCAAAATCGGATGAAAACCACGCCTACCTTCAGTACAAAATGACGTCATTAAAATTGAAAAACTTTCGTAAATATATAAAATTTAATGGCATCGTGTCTGTATGTACCCAAGTTCCGCCCACGTCGTTAATCCAACCCATTCATATATTCTTTGGTAAAATGTGGAGTCTTTTAACTAGAAAAGTGGGTGCGGCATTTTATTTTGTTTACAAATTACTCTTTGCAGATTATACATAAAAATTTTATAGATGTCTAAAGACGTCGGATTTACTTCAGTACGGCCGCGGAGGGCATTTAGCTTTGGTACCCTGCCAAAGCTCCATTCCTTACTAGTTTGATATTTATTTTATTTTTTTTGACATTTCATTTTTAATATTCGCTTTTCTATTTTTTCGAGTTTTTTCGAGTATTTTTAGATATTTATCTATAAAAAGTTCAAAAAATCTTATAAAAGGGTATATTGAGGTATGAAGAAATTTCTTAATTTTTTGTTTAGGGAGCCATATCTCGAAGAAGAGAGAAAGTTCATCATGCTTTGAATGGTTGTCACATTAAATTTAAAAAATAAAACAGTAAAATGTTCCCTGTATCGGGTATTTCCTTACGTCAGATCCCGGTAACTGGTGTTCGGTGCTAGCATGTCGGTGCTCGGCATTTTTGTTTGAACTTTTTACATGTGTTTGCTGTTGAGAGTGCAGCACACTGTATAGAGCTCCGGTGCTGGGGCTTTTGGGTGCGCACCATTCCGAATCCCGCTGCACAACATCAACTACATAAGCGACAGTACAGTGCGATCAAGCATTTCAATACAAAAAATGAAAATTTGCCAAGTTTTCAATGCTGAAATTTACGCAAAAAAAACAATCATTACAAACAATTTTTAAATTGAAATTATGCAGTTTTTACCTTATATATTGATCTAGATGCAGTTGAGATTAAAAATTTCTTTTTTTATTTACTTGATTGACACAAATTTTTCTTAAACAAGAATACAATTAATCACAAATGTCAAATTGTCAACCCACCATGAATATCTCAATTGGTGAGTTTCATGATATACATAAACACTTGTTTTCTATCGGTAGAGTTAAGCAGAGTGATTGAGCATGACGTCACTACCAGTAGAGAATTTCTCAACTATGTTACATGAACGCACCACTGAATTGTCTTTAGAATCAACCGTTCTGTATATTTTCATATCATTCATATCACGCAAAAAAAAAACAATCATTACAAACAATTTTCAAATTAAAATTATGCAGTTTTTACTTTATATATTGATCTAGATGCAGTTGAGATTAAAAATTTCTTTTTTTATTTACTTAATTTTCACAAATTTTTCTTAACAAGAATATAATTCTCAATCACAAATGATATTGTCAACCCACCATGAATATCTCAATTGGTGAGTTTCATGATATACATAAACACTTGTTTTCTATCGGTAGAGTTTAGCAGAGTGATTGAGCATGACGTCACTACCAGTAGAGAATTTCTCATCTAAGTTACATGAATGCACCACTGAATTGTCTTTAGAATCAACTTACTTACTTACTTAGTTGGTCGTAACAACCCGTGTCCGGGTTTCAACCGACCTCATCAGCTCTCGCCAGGCGCCTCTACTTTGCGCGCGCCTTCTCCAATCGGATACACCAAGTGCGGTTAGGGCTTCCTCAGCCTGGTCCATCCATCGGAGGCATGGTCTCCCTCGTCGTCGTTGACCAGCGACCCTCGCCTCGAGCACCTTTTTCGCTGGAGCTTCGTCGTTCATACGATGGACATGACCCAGCCAGCGTAGTCGCTGCACAGTTATACGCCGAACTACGTCAATGTCATCGTAGACCTCATACAGCTCGTGGTTCATTCGAATGCGATAGTCATCGCCGACTCGAACAGGACCGAAGATTTTGCGAAGAACTTTTCTCTCGAACACCCCCAGAGCGGCTGCGTCAGTTTGCGAAACTACCCATGCCTCAGCGCCATAAAGCAGCACAGGTAGAACGAGCGTCTTGTAGAGTGTTAGTTTTGTCGATCGAGAGAGGGCTCTGGAACTTAGTTGCTTACTGAGCCCGTAGTAGCACCTATTAGC
The DNA here is from genome assembly GCA_914767935.1 of Coremacera marginata. Lineage (NCBI taxonomy): Eukaryota > Metazoa > Arthropoda > Insecta > Diptera > Sciomyzidae > Coremacera > Coremacera marginata. The sequence goes on from OU612045.1 coordinate 107,307,442, forward strand.
AATTATTGTTCTTCGCTTTATCTCCAGGCTGATTTCGTTTTTGGTATTAATGGCGGTGCCAAGGTAAACGAACTCCTTGACTACTTCAAAGTTATAGCTGCCGGATGAAACGTGGGAGTCTAAACGCCGAGCTCCCTTGTTTGTAGACAGCATATATTTTGTTTTGCCCTCATTTATCGTCAAACCCACTTTGGCTGATTCCTTTTCGATAGCGGCGAAAGCAGCGGTAACATCTCTCTTGGTTCTGCCGACAATATCAATATCATCAGCGTACGCAAGGAGCTGGACGCCTTTGTAGAAAATGGTGCCATTACGATGCACACCGGCCTTTCGTACGATCCCCTCCATGATGATGTTAAAGAGATCGCAAGACAGTGGATCGCCTTGTCTGAAACCTCTTTCGGTATTGAAGGTTTCGGAGAGGTAATTTCCTACCTTGACGGAGCTGCGTGTGTTGCTCAACGTCATTCGGCAAAGTCTAATCAACTTTGCAGGTATACCGAACTCAGACATTGTTGCGTATATGCAATCCCTTCTCGGGCTATCGAACGCAGCTTTAAAATCGACAAAGAGATGGTGTGTGTCAATTTGGTTTTCGTGGGTTTTCTCCAGGATTTGTCGTAGCGTGAAAATCTGGTCTATGGTGGACTTACCAGGTCGAAAGCCACACTGATAAGGTCCAATCAGTGTTTTTGTAATCGGCTTTAATCTTTCACACAGTACGCTTGAGAGAACCTTATATGCGATGGAAATAAGACTGATACCTCTATAACTAGCGCAGATTGTAGGGTCTCCTTTCTTAAGTATAGGGCACAGTACGCTGAGGTTCCAATCGTCGGGCATGCTTTCTTCTAGCCATATTTTGCTGATGAGCTGATGCATGCGCCTTATCAATTCATCGCCGCCGGTTTTAAACAATTCAGCTGACAGGCCGTCAGCACCCGCTGCTTTGTTGTTTTTGAGTCGTTGGATAGCAACTCGAACCTCATCATGGCTAGGTGGTGGTACTTCCACTCCGTCATTGTTGATTGGTAGCTCTGCACTGTGCTCTCCATGGGCGGCATTGGTGAAATCGTCGCCAGTAAGTAAATTGGAGAAGTGCCGTCTCCACAATCTCAGCACACACTGCGTATCCGTATTCAGATCTCCATTTTCGTCTCTACAAGTGGATGCTCCGGGCTTGAAACCTTGGGTTAGACGCTTAACCTGTTGATAGAATTTTCGTGCATCCTTCTTGCCCTGGTACACCTCTAGTTCCTCACGCTCACGCTTTTCCTGCTCTCTTTTCTTGCGTCTGAAAAGGCGCCTCTCTTCCTTCCTCTTTTCGCGGTAGTTAGGATCAACCGTTCTGTATATTTTCATATCATCTGCATAAATAAGCAGATGAGAGTGTTCGGTGATGTGAGTTACATCATTGATTGCTAAAATAAACAGAAGTGGACCATGGTGGCTACCGTGAGGAACACCTGATTCATCACTAAATTCAGAAGGCAATACGTCTCGGAAACGTATTTGATAAGATCGCTCCTTCAAATACGATTTTATCCAGTTCCGAAATATTGTGTAAATCCCATTAAGTCGAGTTTAAATAAGATAATATTGTGTGGTAGTTTATCAAATGCCTTACTAAAGTCAGTGTAAACACAATCGACCTGATTACCAGAATCAATTGAATTCAAGCAGAATGTTGTGAAATCGAGAAGAATCGCATTGTGTTAACACTGCGGCAGAAACACCGTCGGGTCCAGCGCCAAAATCTTCATCGATCGATCCAACATTATCGATCGATTACATTAAAATATCCTCTGGAGTAAAGGATATATGTTCCAAAGAAACTCTGGGTGCGGAATTCAAATATTCAAAGTACTCTCCATGTTTTCAGATTAAAATAATCTGAACAGAAAGACTTTAAAAAGATTGGCGAATAGGCCACAAATTTTGACGGGATCATCAGTAAATCCCTCAGTAGTTCTAAATGAAGAAGGGAATCCATCGGATTTCTTCTTTGTGGTTATGAATCCTTAAAATTTCTGTGGATCGGACAATATCCTCAGCCTTACATTATCTAAATATTCGTGATATAATGTAGCTGAGCGATTTTCAAATTCCAAAAACAAACGCTTGTAAGTTTCTAGGTCATTTGAGCCTAAGCTACAGACGTATTTATTCCATGCCCTGTTCCTGTTGTTACGAAGAGTCTTTAAATTCTTTGTGTACCAGGGGTGAATTTCTCGCAAATTTGAGACTATATGGTACGGACTGCGAAAACATAGCAAATAGTTCCATATAAAAAAAATTAATGGAGTCATCAAGACAATTTCCATTTATGTATTTTAAAATTACATTAAGTTTACTATGGAGTAACTGATTCGACTTCAAAAAGTCAGCTTTTTTAAAATTGAATTCATAAAGCTTATCTACTGAATTCGTATTTTTTATATTTTCTCTATCGGATTTGTACCAAATATTCAAAGGTGGATGGTATTCATCAACAGTAGTAAGAGCATGACAGGCCTTCTTAACAACAACATTGTTACGGTCTGTAGTTAAGACCAGGTCAAGAAGTCTATCAAGACTATTATATATACAACTCATTTGTTATATATTATATTATTAACAAATATATGTTCTTGGCGGGTCTTCGAATTAGATGCACAATAGTACGTATCATCGTCAGAAGAATGCCATTTTAAATCCGGTAGATTAAAATCGCCCAACAATAAAATGTCGTCATTAACGTCAAGTAAATCAATTATGTAATCTATGCACTCCGCAAGGCTTGCATAGACCTCTTCACTACTCTTAGGGGGAACATACGCATTAATAACATATACATTAGAGTTATAATGTATAACTTTAACGCAAATAAGTTCAATATTAGAAGAGCAGGGAATATCAGCAATAGAACTGACAAAGCAGTTCCTTACAGCTAAAAGAACACCACCACCGACATAAGAAATATTGTCAGTGTATCTGTCTTTTCTAAAAAGTTGAAAACTATTGTCAAACAATTCCAAATCAGTAATGCTTCCGTTCAGCCACGTTTCTGTTAACGCGATAATATCCTCAGAGCAATTGAGTTGATAGAAATAAGCTCTGCGTCTTAGAACATAGCCCCCTTACATTTTGATAGTAAAGGGACAGCCTATTTAGTTTTTTGAGTCTGGCGGGCGACTTGAATCACCCTTTTAGACTTATTTTTTGGCTTGAACTCAGTAACAAGAATATTATCGGCCTACAAATTAGAGTTAAGAACAGTTGTAAAATCATCGGCTGCAACTGTTAAAATAAAAAAAGCATGGGAAGGCTTATTACAAATTTTTTTGCATGAACAGAATGCATTTGAGTTCACTAACTTGGATTGCCTGACATCCGTCAATATATTTTGTATTGATGTGTCGGGCTGAAGACACGTGAAATGAAAACGTTTCTGGTCCTCGAAACTGCTCTTAAAATCAAATGACTGTTAGGCGTAGTTGAAATCGTATTTGGCCTACTAGTCAATGGAGGAATAGAATATGGTGTATAAGAAATCACTGTATTATTATTTTCTGATGGCATTGCTGAGGGCTGCTCTGCCTTGGAAGGTCTGGAAGACTTCTTCCGACGCTTATTTTTGTTTTTCCTTTCCAGTTATGGGCAAGGGAACCGAAATGTTTTCCTGAACAGTAATTTCATCAGAAACACAGGTAGTGGATGCGGCACTAACTTCGTTAAAAAATGTTACAATTTCTCTCAAATTATTATTTAATAAGTTAAGGCTTTCCCCAAAAAGCTTTATTTTAGAATAGAGTTCATCCGGGGAGGGCCCTGCATGAAGCACAATACCAGCGGAGACCATATCGCACTGACATTAAATCGTCAAGGCACGATTTAGAATTACCAGCACAAGAGGCGTTCAATTGTTTGCTTTTTACAGAAAAAAAAACTTTAGTTACAGGATTATTATGATCAAGATTAACAAGATAAACCAAAACTATATTTTCAAATTCTGTTTACGCATACTTTCAGCGAGTTTATCTAAAATAAAATCCACTGGTGGCGTCATATTTCTACAAATTAATCAATGTGATACCGATTAATCTATTTTGCAACATCGTGCTTCTTAACTCATGGTTCACAATGAACAATCGTCCAAAATTTGTTAAATGAATTATCGCCCAAAAATTAAAATGAACGATTGCCCAAAATTTTATTTTGTAAAAAAGCATGGTTGAAACTTTAACGAAAATATATCGTCCAAAGGAAATTTTTATTTTTCTTCCACGAAAGAAACAAAGCTAAAAAAATTTATGAAAACATTCAAATATTTCACAAAAAGGAAATAATCATTCTTTAAAAAATCTTCTGATATTTTACTTCTTCGAAAATAATAAACTTTCGACTTATTTTCTCCATAGACTATTTTCTTTCATAAGCAAAGGAAAAATTGCAGGATTAACAAAACAAATTTAACAAAATATTCGCCGGCCTACTTAGCTAATTCAAACAAAAATATGTCAGTTTAACAAACGCTGCACAGTGTTCTGTTTGGCCTATTTAGACGGAGATAAATCTGTAACTCCGGTTGTAGGGCACGTAAGATTTGAAATTTTGGACTTAAGCTTTTGAGAAGCATATCTTTACGTGTTAATTTCAAACCGATAGTCCTTGTGGAACCAAAAATTTGTATGTGAAAAGTAGCCTTTTCGCTTCCCTACATAACGATTTCCCCAGTTTCTTTAAAATGGCATAACACCTGAACGAAGAGATCCACAGAAACCGTAGACCACTTTTTGAAAACAATACATTATCTTTATTTAGTACACCTAAAAAGAATTGACTACTACGGACTCAGTAAGCAACTAAGTTCCAGAGCCCTCTCTCGATCAACAAAACTAACACTCTACAAGACGCTCGTTCTACCTGTGCTGCTTGAAGGCGTTGAGGCATGGGTAGTTTCGCAAACTGACGCAGCCGCTCTCGGGGGTGTTCGAGAGAAAAGTTGTTCGCAAAATCTTTGGTCCTGTTCGAGTCGGCGATGACTATCGCATCCGAATGAACAACGAGCTGTATGAGCTCTACGAAGACATTGACGTAGTTCGGCATATAACAGTGCAGCGACTACGCTGGCTGGGTCATGTCCATCGTATGAACCACGAAGCTCCAGCGAAAAAGGTGTTCGAGACGAGGGAGACCATGCCTCCGATGGATGGACCAGGCTGAGGAAGCCCTAACCGCACTTGGTGTTTCCGATTGGAGAAGGCGCGCGCAGAGCAGAGGCGCTTGCCGAGAGCTGATGAGGTTGGCCGAAACCCGGACACGGGTTGTTACGACCACCTAAGTAAGTAAAAAGAATTTTTCCATTATTTATAAATGTTTATCTCTAAATTTAAAAAAATATAGAATTTTTATCTAAATTTCTTTTTATTTTTATATAAAATGGAAAATCGAAAAGTGTCTGTACTTTGTGTAGTTCTTGAAAGTTTTAGTAACTTAAGCTATTATGTCTGTTTGTAAAATAAAAAGTGATTGGGTTGTTCATGACGGTACATCATATTTATTTTTAATTTTTTTGTGCAGTACCAAATTGTAACCTCTATGGAAATTGCGAATTCAAATGGTTTGTTCTGCATGACAAGCGTCTGTAATGCAATGTAGGGCATTTACCACGGTCAGTAAGATCTACTATTAAGTTTACTAATGAAATTAGTTATTTACAAAAACATTTTGCATTGTTAACCGAGTCATTGAAGGGAAAAACGGCTTAAATGACATCTATGAAAATTGATATAAAATGATGTGCGGTTTCAATTATTTGTGTATTGTTTACTGAGCATTAACTTTTTTGCTTTTTGAATTTGAAAACTTGTAAATTTTTTAAAAGAAAATTGAAAAGTTTTAAGGGGGGACATGACATTGGCCGTTTTTTGAAATCGATATTTTTTAAATAATTTTGTATTTTAGTAAATATTCTTTAGTAAATTTCATGGAAAAATTTCTACGGGTTCAAAAGTTACAGCCGGATTAGTGAGTTACACCCGGATCATCCAAGTATACCTTATAGTATAGTTATTTGCAAATGTTTCAATTTTTTGGTATCACCATAGGAGCTACAGCATTGAATTTTTCCAAAGGAAATGATGCAAATCGTTTGAAATGCGCCAGAGTGAAGGCATATGAAGCTTCAAAAGAAGCCCGAATTGCTAAACGATTGCAAAAAACTATAAGAAACAGCACAACACAAGAAAACGAAGGCATACAGTACGAAGCAGGCATGGCAGATTGAAGGTAACCTTTTTTTCTTTGTTCACAAACTTTGAACGCGTTTATCTCGAAACCATGTTTTTCGTACTGGTTGCGGCACTAGCGGGTTCATTTTTTGACGAATTTTTTTTTTTTTTTATATTTTTAAACTTTTGTATATTCGCTATCATCTGACACGAAGCTTTTTTTAAAATTTTTTTTCGATTTTTTATGAATTTTTAAAGTCAATTTTTTTTCGAAAAACACACTTTCAAATTTGGAACATCACCAGAAATTGAAAAAAAATTTAAAAAAATCTCGTGTCATACGATAACCAATTTTGTTAAGATTTAAAAAGTCATTTTTTTCCAGATCGGACAATTTTTGCAACTCCCAGCGCTGCCACCACGAGGCCCCTTTTTTTGTCTGCCGCCAGTTTGGAGCTCTATAAAACCATGTTGGAGTGAAAAATATATTTTTTGGATTTTTTTTTTCTTGTAATTTGTTCAATTCTCTACAATAATAAAAAAAATTTTGGAAAAATGTTTGTTTTTGACTGAGTTATGAATTTTTAAAAAAAGGTCTGTTTTCTCTGCCGCGAATGTCTTGTCCCACCTTAAGCCTGGTTTTCACTAGGCCAATTTCAATGACAACAATCACTGATGTCAGTAGCATATGACGTCAAATGCGTTTTCATTACAACCCAAAAACTGACATAAAATCGAATGTCAAAGACTGACGTTGAATTTATGTGTCAATCGATTGCCATACTGTTTTCACTTTCGTTGTTATTTGAGAGATGTCATAGTTTGACAGCTGTGCTTTTTTATCAAAAACTGCTGAAATTTTATTTTTGTTTAAGTTCACATTTTTTTTGAAACTAATCAAAATGAACAAAAAAAAAGAAAATTGCAGTGACTAGCGCTATTGTGTGTTTATTTTCAAGTTTAAAGTCCTGGAAAAATGAAAAGAAGAAAAAAATAAAAAGGAGTGGTGGATAAGGCCCGGGCTGAGGGACAGAACAACCCATGGATTTTATGCCACGCTGCATAATAAACTGCGTGGGCGAGATCCACGTTGGTTTAAAAATTTTTTGAGGATGAACGAAGAAGATTTTGACATTCTGGTGGAGCGGCTAACTCCATATATAAAGAAAAAAAACACGCGATTTCGGAAAGCCATTTCAGTGGGTGAAAGATTAGCCGTTACCATACGGTACCTAGCAACTGGCGATAGTTATTCCACCCTTATGAGTCTGTTTCTTATGGGGAAAACAACTATATGTCACATTGTTAATGAGACGTGCAGATGTATTTACGAGGCATTAAAGGATGAATTTTTAAAAGTAGGTATCCTGCAGCCTATTTGCAAATGCAGTCATACGATATAATTTTATTAAAGGTTCCGAATAGTTCAGAGGAATGGACCAGGATTGCTAACAATTTCGAACAACGTTGGAATTTCCCAAATTGTTGCGGTGCTATCGATGGGAAGCACATAATGATTCAAGCGCCTGCTAACTGTGGATCGAAGTATTTTAACTATAAGAAACAGAACAGCATTGTACTAATGGCATTGGTAGACGCGGACTACAAATTTCTATTTGTAGATGTTGGAGCGTATGGACGAGAGTCTGATGGCGGTGTATTTTCGAGGCAAGATTTCACTGTATTTTGGTTATTTTAGTTAAAAAATAATTTTAAAATTACAGATGTCCGCTTTCGGCTGCACTTGCTGATAACAGTATAAATTTTCCAGCTTTGAAACCTCTCCCAAACGAAGAAGATATAATGACATTTGTTATCGTAGCTGACGACGCATTTCCTCTGAAGACCTACTTGCTTAAACCATTTTTTTACCGTGAGCAAGTCATGTCGCATAAAATTTTTAATTATCGATTGTCGCTAGCAAGAAATGTGGTCGAAAATGTGTTTGGAATTTGCGCTGCAAGATTCCGAATCTTAAGAAGGCCAATCGACCTAAACCCAGAAAATACAAAATTTGTTGTCCTCGCAATTTGTGCTCTTCATAACTTTTTGATTACGCGAAAGTCTGTGTATTTGAGGAAATCCGATGTCGACGATGAAATTAATGGTGTGGCGGTGGCTGGAGATTGGCGTGCAGAGCTAGGAGAAAACGAAAAGCTAGTTTCAATGCAATCAAGCAGCCATGGCCGTGCATCAGACAATGCAATGCGGACTCGTGAGCAATTCATGGAGTACTTCATGACACCACACGGAGAAGTACCTTGGCAATACAACAGGACCATTTTGCAACGTTCATTTTAACTTTATTTCAAAGTTTATTAACGTTACACTCGAACGCATATTTCTGCAAATATATCGAACTAACTTTTTTCTAACTTTTGTTGTTTTGAAGATATAAATAGTTTTATGTAGTCTTTAACGTTACGTAATTCAAAAAGTTAAAAAATGTTACATTAAAAACCACATAAAACTGGTTATATCTTCAAAACAACAAAAGTTAGAAAAAAGGTAGTTCGATATATTTGCAGAAATATGCGTTCGAGTGTAACGTTAATGAGAAGAAATTGGCTATATTAATATTTTTCCAAAAAATTGTTTACATATTTTTATATAAATAAAAAACCATTTTTAAAATCTCGGTATATTTTGGTAAACTTGAATAGTTAACGAAGATGCATAAAAAATGTAACTAAATTGCTTCTTGAGGTTCAATTTGTGGGCGTGGGACCGAAGAGATAAACAAACGTGAGTTCAAACAATTGCGATATCTTAGAAGTTATAAAAACTTTTAATTTTACTTTTAAAAACTTCAATTTACATTTTACGTAAACAGTTGTAATGATTCAGTTTTACTACAATTTATACAATGAATAACAAAAGTAAATTTTTTGGTAGTTTTTTGATTGCAATAGTTTTTGTGGTTATATGTATGTATGTTTAAAGTGGTCAGAGTGTTTTCCATTGGTGATCATATAGGGTTAAAGAAAATTAAAGGCTTTGGAAATAAAAATGACATTTATTTCATTTACATAAAAAAAGGCACTTGTAGCATATTAAACAAATATATTATACTATATTATATTATTTATTTATTTATTTGAAAATACAATTGTACGTGTGAGATAATTAGTCTCTTATAATACATCAGCGTTTTATAATGTAATAAAAACAATGGTAATCTTAAATGCTAAATTAGTTTTTTTACCCCCAAAACAAACTACATTAAATGAAACAAAATTGACAACAGAAATTACTTAAACAAATGTAAAATAGCCATTTTAAAACGTACTTCATTTTTCTCAGATTTGATAGACATCGGTAACATATTCCACAATTTAACAGCATTAACAAAAAACATTCTTGACGATGCAACAGATTTGAATTCAGGAACTATCAGATTAAGTGTACGATTAGAAAGCGCGAAACGTAAATTTCTATACAAATATTCGGGACAGCGTGTATTGATGAGTTTGCGCAGAAAGAGGATATTGCGTATATTTAGGTAGGTGGAAAGATTAAAGTTCAAAATTTTTTGAGAAAGCTCAGATATGTGGTCAAATTTTCTTTTATTAAAGACATACCGTGCACAGTTATTTATAGCTAATTGTAACTTTCTTTTTGAAGCCGCATCGATGTTACCATAAACTAATTCTCCATATGAAATGTGGGGAATCACGAGAGAGCGCACCAGTTTCAACTTAGTTTCCTGCGGTATGAAATCGATTGTGTGCCATAATTTTCTTAGTACAGCATATATTTTAGAAATTGTCAAGTTTATATGATCAACACAATTTAAATTATTGTTAATTTTATATCCCAGGCTTGTGACATGAGAGACGAACGAAATATTCACTCCTGCCATAACTAAGGGCGGCAGATTTTCAATACTATAGCATTGACGCGAAATGGCCAGTGCTTGAGTCTTAGATGCATTAAGATTTAAAAAATTTTCAGCTGCCCATGTTTGTATTGCGTTTAAGTCTTCATTCATTCTACAAATCAAATCCTCAGACAGTCCTATTTGTCTAGAGATATATATTTGCGCATCGTCCGCATAAAGATGTATCGATGTGTTTTGGCAACAATGTACAATATCATTCACAAAAATGCTAAAGAGAATAGGACCTAAGATAGATCCCTGTGGGACTCCCGAGAACGTACTTCTTAATTCTGAAAAACGGTTTTTATTAACTACTCTCTGTGATCGACCATCAAGATAAGTTCGCATCAACTTCAGCGCGCATGTACAGAATCCAAAATAATACTGTAGTTTTTGCAAAAGAACATTATGATTCACAGTATCAAATGCTTTAGAAAAGTCCAGAAGAGCTAAGATAGTTAACTTGTCATTATCGAAAGCGGGCCTAATATCTTCAATTATTTTGAGTATCGCTGTCGTGCAACTATGACCCTTTTTGTAGCCAGATTGATTGTGTTCGTAAGAAATAACATAATTAGAAAGAATTGTAAAAAATTGATCTAAAGCAAATGATTTATGTGGATTATACACACAAATTACGAAACACTTTTGTGAGCCATCACTGAATTCAGCACCAATGTATTCAACCTGGTCATCACTATCAGATTTAAAAACAATTTTACAGTGTAAGCATTTTCTAAAATATATGGCAACAGCTTGACCACTTTTTGTTGATTTCGATTTGTTTAAAGAAACCTAAATTTGATGCAATAAGTAAACGAATAATATAATCTGTTTTATAAAGAGATGCTTACACGAAAAGAGCAGCGGATACTATTCCATTTTGAAGACACCTCAGCTCGAGACATTTGCATTGCGCGTGCAACCTCTTGCCACATTGCTTCGCGCAAATTTCTGTCCCTATAGTCTTTTGCCAAAAAGTTCCACAGGCTTTCCCTTATCTGCACTTCTTCTATCAGCTGCTCTGTTTGTTGGCTTGTCCAGTTTTCCTTAATCTTTCTCTCTCGTTTTTTTTTTTGGGAACTGCCACATTCACTTTGAGTAAAAATCTCTATTAAATCTTCTGAGTCGTTGTAGCTATCTTCCATGTTTCTAAATTTTGTGAATAAAAAATTAATTATGTTCATTTTTAGAGACATGGAAACTCGCAGACAAAACTATGAAACGTGCAGCTTTGTTGTCCACCTTGGAGCCACCGGAGGATAAGAAAATCACAACGCTTAATGTGAGAGCAAAGCGAGATACGCCTTATAACCCTGGTGTCCCGTCAACAGTGTGGCTTCGAGCAGTTATTCAGCGGCAACGGCGTTTTTGGAAGCAATTCCAGCTGTACCAGGTAGTGATGGCGTTTTTATGTTCTTATCCTCCGGTGGCTTTTATTCATAAATTATCAACAAAATATCATTTAACTTTTTTAATTATTTTCTGCAAAACGCATTTAAAACACAAATGTTAAGATCAGCTGTTTCAGGCAACAATTGGCACAAATTGCCAACATGTTGGCATTTCGATTTTGCTTGTCATTCGAAGATTTTTTGATTGACAATCAAAAAATCATCTGGTCTCACTTGTTTGTGATTTTATATGACAATATGTGATAATATATGACAACAAACTTAATTGCAATACGTTTCGATTAGATTGACAACATTTTTCATTGAAAACTGACCTAGTGAAAACCAGGCTTTAAGCATCGAGTATCAGGAAAAAAGTATTGAATAAACTCGAGTACCAAAAAGTATCGTACCAACACTATTCAGCTTCTCTAACACTAAAATAAGTACCGAACTTGTTTTATTATTGATCATTATTGTCATTTTTACTTTGAGTTGCACATACAATAAAAAGTAATATTTTGTTTTTTAATAAATTGTTTTAATTTAAGTTAAACATTTAAAAATGAATAACATATTTTTGACTCGGATGGACTTTTTTGAAGTTTGGTGTTCCGCAGTAAAAAATGAACAAAAAAAAAAGTTATTTGTGCACATTTTAGAAAAGGCAAATATAAGCATTGTTGGTCAGGGACATAAAAGAAATATAAAAAGAAAAATTGCACTTCATTGCAATGATATCAATAGACGGTGGCAGTCAGCTGGTAAAAATAAAGACAAGTATATGATTAGCTTTAATGTTAACTTCGGCAGTATTCTATTTACTTTTTCCGTAGATTCTTACATACGCATAAAGATTGGTTGCAACGAGATGATTTTATTTTTACAAATGACATTCCCTATGAGGTAAATCAGGCGGAGTGTCCTAGTACTTCCAAACGCGGTAGACCAGAAAACCATTTCAGAGTTGCGGCGAACACACCAAGCGTGTTAAGGTGCTTGTGCTAAACGTGCGACTGGCTGTCGTTCAGCAGCAGATGTAATGAAAATTGTATCCGAACATCCTCAAGAAGCAAATAAATACAAGAGGTATTTTATGTGCCGTCCCACATACAGGTATTTCATCGGTTTAGGCGGCCAAAATTATTTTATTGGGTAAACAGTTTCTAATCATGTATGTTTTTCGATTTTTAAAATCCTTAACCTTGTACGACCATTGGGTCATATTCACTAGAGCCCTGCATGAATATATTCATCAAGTGAATATACCCTGATGCTCTGCTGTAGCAGTCACTGCAAGCAAAGCTGCAAGCGAATACATGTAAACAACAGATCGTGCAGCAACAGGTCGTGTAGCGCAAGAGCATAACTTTTTATTTGTTCTTACTTACTTACTTAGGTGGTCGCAACAACCCGTGTCCGGGTTTCAACCGACCTCATCAGCTCTCGCCAGGCGCCTCTGCTTTGCGCGCGCCTTCTCCAATCGGATACACCAAGTGCGGTTAGGGCTTCCTCAGCCTGGTCCATCCATCGGAGGCATGGTCTCCCTCGTCGTCGGTGACCAGCGACCCTCGCCTTGAGCACCTTTTTCGCTGGAGCTTCGACGTTTATACGATGGTCATGACCCAGCCAGCGTAGTCGCTGCACAGTTATACGCCGAACTACGTCAATGTCATCGTAGAGCTCATACAGCTCGTGGTTCATTCGGATGCGATAGTCATCGCCGACTCGAACAGGACCGAAGATTTTGCGGAGAACTTTTCTCTCGAACACCCCCAGAGCGGCTGCGTCAGTTTGCGAAACTACCCATGCCTCAGCGCCATAAAGCAGCACAGGTAGAACGAGCGTCTTGTAGAGTGTTAGTTTTGTCGATCGAGAGAGGGCTCTGGAACTTAGTTGCTTACTGAGCCCGTAGTAGCACCTATTAGCAATTATTGTTCTTCGATTTATCTCCAGGCTGATTTCGTTTTTGGTATTTATGGCGGTGCCAAGGTAAACGAACTCCTTGACTACTTCAAAGTTATAGCTGCCGGATGAAACGTGGGAGTCTAAACGCCGAGCTCCCTTGTTTGTAGACAGCATATATTTTGTTTTACCCTCATTTATCGTCAAACCCACTTTGGCTGATTCCTTTTCAATAGCGGAGAAAGCAGCGGTAACATCTCTCTTGGTTCTGCCAACAATATCAATATCATCAGCGTACCCAAGGAGCTGGACACCTTTATAGAAAATGGTGCCATTACGATGCACACCGGCCTTTCGTACGATCCCCTCCATGATGATGTTGAAGAGATCGCAAGACAGTGGATCGCCTTGCCTGAAACCTCTTTCGGTATTGAAGGTTTCGGAGAGGTAATTTCCTACCTTGACGGAGCTGCGTGTGTTGCTCAACGTCATTCTGCAAAGTCTAATCAACTTTGCAGGTATACCGAACTCAGACATTGTTGCGTATAGGCAATCCCTTCTTGGGCTATCGAACGCAGCTTTAAAATCGACAAAGAGATGGTGTGTGTCAATTTGATTTTCGTGGGTTTTCTCCAGGATTTGTCGTAGCGTGAAAATCTGGTCTATGGTGGACTTACCAGGTCGAAAGCCACACTGATAAGGTCCAATCAGTGTTTTTGTAATCGGCTTTAATCTTTCACACAGTACGCTTGAGAGAACCTTATATGCGATGGCAATAAGACTGATACCTCTATAACTAGCGCAGATTGTAGGGTCTCCTTTCTTAAGTATAGGGCACAGTACACTGAGGTTCCAATCGTCGGGCATGCTTTCTGCTAGCCATATTTTGCTGATGAGCTGATGCATGCGCCTTATCAATTCATCGCCGCCGGTTTTAAACAATTCAGCTGACAGGCCGTCAGCACCCGCTGCTTTATTGTTTTTGAGTCGTTGGATAGCAACTCGAACCTCTTCATGGCTAGGTGGTGATACTTCCACTCCGTCATCGTCGATTGGTGGCACTGCACTGCGCTCTCGATGGGCGGCATTGGTGGAATCGTCGCCAGTAAGTAAATTGGAGAAGTGCTGTCTCCACAATCTAAGCACACACTGTGTATCCGTATTCAGATCTCCATTTTCGTCTCTGCAAGTGGATGCTCCGGGCTTGAAACCTTGGGTTATACGCTTAACCTGTTGATAGAATTTTCGTGCATCCTTCTTGCCCTGGTATACCTCTAGTTCCTCACGCTCACGCTGTTCCTGCTCTCTTTTCTTGCGTCTGAAAAGGCGCCTTTCTTCCTTCATCTTTTCGCGGTAGTTTTCTCGCACGGCTCGCGTTGCAGCTGACTGCAGCGTTTTTCTGTATGCGGCGTTTTTTACTGCAGTCGCGATGCGACACTCCTGATCGTACCATTGGTTCCGAGGTTGCGGGCGCCGGAAACCAATGACTTCTTCAGCGGCAGCGCGCATGGAGTGGGATATATGCGCCCAAAGTCCGCCGGTGTCGTCGAGTCCAGAGGTTGGTTGGTTGAGCTTAACCGAGAGTTGAGCGGAGTAGGCTTCGGCAGTCCGTTATAATTGCAGCTTAGCGACATCTAGCTTTCGTTGCATTCCTGTGCGTATGTTCTTCGCATTGCATAATCGCATGCGGATCTTGGCTGCAACAAGATAATGGTCGGAGACAATGTTGACCCCCCAAAATGTACGCACATCTAGAACACTAGAGGCATGCCTTCCGTCGATTACAACATGATCAATTTGGTTTCGCGTTTTTTGATCCGGGGACAGCCAGGTGGCCTTGTGGATGTCGAGGTGCTTAATTCTGGTGCTACTAACTACCATGTTTCGCGCCGCGGCGAAGTCGATCAGTCTTAGACCGTTGTTCGTGGAGGTCTCATGAAGACTGAACTGACTGACAGTGGGGCCAAAGATGCCTTCCCTTCCGACTTTCGCATTAAAATTGCCGAGGACTATTTTCACGTCATGGACCGGAAGGTGGTCGTATACGTCCTCAAGACTAGCGTAGAAAGCGTCCTTGACGGCTTCGTCCTTTTCCTCTGTCGGGGCGTGCGCGCAAATAAGGCTTATGTAGAAAAATTTTGCCTTGATGCGGATCGTGGCCAATCTTTCGTTCACAGGTGTGAACCGGGAAACAAGGTGGCGTAGTTTCCGGCTAACGACGAATCCACATCCGAATTCGCGCTTCTCCGCATGGCAGCTGTAGTAGATATCGCAGTGTGCTTGTTTAGAGCAGCCTTGCCCTTTCCATCGCATTTCCTGGATGGCGGTGATGTCAGATTGTATTGTTTTGAGGGCTTCCGCTAGTTGGATAATGGCACCTTCCCTATAAAGGGTTCGGACATTCCAGGTGCATATCTGTAAATCATTGTCCGTTTTTCGTTTGCGGTGGTCGTCAACGTAATTGGGGTTCTTATCCGAGGCTGGTTTAGTTTTCATTGGGCAGTAGTAATGTGGCGGGACCCAAACCCTGCGCACATTCCATGTTTAAGGTCTATGGATCGACCCGCCGCTCAAAGTAGCCGTCAAACTGACGGATGCCAGTTTGCCGTTGCCCAGGGAACACCACGTGGAGGTTTGAGACGATTTCGACATGGATAATGCTGGCCTCGCCAGGTTGAGGCGGTCAGACACGTTGCCATGTGAAGTTATTTATTTGTTCTCTGTTCTCTTTTCATTCACTTTTGCACTGAGGTGAGCTTGCGATCTACGCGTTGTTTTAGTTATTTGACTACTGAGTACTTAATAAACTTCACGAATACTCAAGAATCTGCTGCAGTAACCTGAGTAACCTCCCCGCGATAAGCTTTTGTTATTCTTAATGCATATTTGTGTTATTTTTTGTTGCTTTATTCGCTACATCCGATACAATCGATACAAAAAACACTAAAACTGTCGAAAATAGTTTATATCGGCCGTAGCTGTACTCCTAGAGGGGTCAAATATATGAGCTGGTGCTATTATTTTTTGCCCCTCAACATTTCTCCGGAACACACCTATCCACTATCTACCACCCTTCTTTGGCTCCCCATACAATAAACACAAAAGCTGTCGAAAATTGTTTATATCGGCCGTACTGAACTCCTAGAGCGGTAAAATACCACCTTGTTCAAAAAGAAAGGTTCATTTACACTGTGAATCGGAATTAACTGTCCGACTCGAACATTTTTTTTTAGTAGGTTGCCACATGTGTATGACAAGGCTGCCAAATATCAGCGGAAGAAAAAATGGAGCTTGATTCACTCACCTGATGCCTGGTTTGCGTGTCATACTCGTATAACCATGACTCATCACCAGTAATGATTTATTCGATGAATGATTCGTCGTTTTCGACCATTTCCAGCATGCCTTTCGCGATAGCAACTCGGTCTCTTTTTTTGCATGAAATGGAGTTCTTTCAGTACCAATTTCGCATCGACACGTCTCAAGCCCAATTCATTCTTCAAAATGTTCTGAACGGATTCAATTGAAATGACGACGTCCTCTGCTATCTCTCTAATCGTCAATTTGCGATTTTTGACCAACATTTCCTTGATTTTATCAACGTTTTCTTCGGTAGTCGAACTTGATGGCCGCTCGGTACCAGGGTCGTCTTCAACTTCGTCTTGGCCACTCACAAATCGGTTAAACTACTTGTTTGCCTTCTGATACGATAGAGCAGAGTCACCGTAACAGTTCTCCAACATTTTACGCGTATCGGCGCAGTTGAAACCATTTGTCACACAAAATTTGATACAAACTCGTTGCTCAATTTTTTCTTCCATCGTAAAAATCGAAGACACGAAAAAAGTTGTAAACCAAACACTGTCACTTTACCAAATGTCAACGAGAAACGCTGATATTTGGCAGCCTTGTCAAAGACACATGTGGCAAACTATTAAAAAAAAAAATTTCGAATCGAAACAGTGAATGAACCTCTCTTTTTGAACAAGGTGCTATATGAGCTGGTCCTATTAATTTTTGCCCTTCAACATTTCTCCCGAACACACCTAACCCTATCTAACACCTTTCTTTCGCTTTCCATACAATAAACACAAAAGCTGTCGAAAATAGTTTATATCGGCCGTAGCTGGACTCCTAGAGGGGTCAAATATATGTGTTGGTCCTATTATTTTTGCTCCTCAACATTTCTCCCAAAAACACCTACCCCCTGTCAACCACCCTTCTGTGGGTCCCAATACAAAAAACATTCTTTTCGTTCTACGAAGGAACGAATAAAAAAATATTTGCTAAATATTCAGGGTATGAACACTGATTTTTTTGTTATTTTTTATTGCTTTATTTGCTACCTGTTGTTAGTAATGCATCGTGCTCTTATTCTCTTCGTTTCTTGTATCTGAATAAAACAGAGAGTGTAAGATCAAGTATGAGCAAAGCAGAAAAGGGATAGAGGAAATTTTTTATTTCGGGGAGGGGCGGGGAAAGTGATTCATACTATTTTTTGTATATTGACTTTTGTATTGCAAAATTTTTTTTTAACCCAGTTGAAATTTGTAAAATCGACTTTTGACCGGCTAGATTTTGAAGATACCTCTCTGTGCTTCCTTTGAATTAACGATATTTGATAGTTCTATGAGTTAACAATATGTTGTAGAATCTATTGTTTTCTGTGAATTGTAAACTACTGCTGTAATTTTCTAAGTGTTTATATGTTTTATTAAAATATATTTCATACTTCAAATTTAATGTATTGTATAATATATAATAGATATAAGATGGAAAATAAACATCAACGTTTATACACTGCCGAAGAAGCGCTTGCTACATACGTCGATGCTCAATTAAGTACTTATATTTACAAAGTTTACGGAAAAATGCAATTAAAACTGGTCACTTATTATACCCATCTTTTTGGATGCTAACATAGGCTAAAAACTAATGTTTTCCAGCGCAAAGTGCTATCGTTGTGAATGAAAACAGTGCTTCCATTAATGTTCAAGACATTGTAAATCTTACAACTATACGATTATTAACAGTGCAAGAACATGTTATCGCTGAAAACATACCTGGTAACAGCACGTTAACATTAATTTGTAAGTGGGGCGGTGATGGCAGTTCGGGTCACAGCAACTTTTGTGCCTATTCAGATACATTAAACTAATAATCCAAAACAAGTTGTGTGGCAAAATAAATATCCGTCTTTTACCCGACTTTGCCGCCCAATTAAATTTTTGTTTGCTAAAGAAACTGAAGAGTTGTCAGTTACCGGATTTAATAATGTTCGTGATCAAATTATAAAACTGCAAGACATTGAGCATTCAATTCACTCGATTTGTTTTAACTATGATCGATGGTAAAATTGCTAATTACTTAACATCTCACAGATATACACATTCTTGTTGCATTTGTGGCGCCAAACCTAGTGAAATGAACTCTTCACACAACATCAAAGAACCTAGATCCGAATGAGAAGATGGAAGAAAATTATTCAATCGCGCTTCAAAGATGAAATGGGTCTCATAATTGATAAACCCAAGCCAGGTTTTGGAACGATGGCAATACTGCTCGGACATTTTTTCGAAATCACGAAAAAGGTGGTGAAATAACTGGTATAGATGAGGAACTAATAAAAAACTTTTATATTGTTTACTTTTGAAATCTTACTTCAAGAAACTAAAAAAAATGTATTTAGATTTGTATAGCTGCACGCTGAAAAATAATAGGCCTTCCAAAACATAATTTGCAGGAAGTATAATATGTTTTTGCATGTTTCTTGGAAACAAGTAATCATAATCGGTTCCCACATATAATATGATTAATTAATGCAATTTTTCTTTATATATAGATTTGCATCTTAACATTATTTAATTGTATCTTTGTTCAAATTGTTGTTTGAATTTAAAAACAATATAATTTCTTTTAAAGAAAATATGTTTTCATATAAATATATTGTAATTATAAATGGACTGAGAACACTTTTAGACTATTACTATTTGTTTGCTTGGAAATATAATTTAGTCAAAAATAACATTAAATATTCACGGACAAATATTTATTAATTAGAGAATACATAATTTAATTTCAGTCAAGCAATTATATTCAAAACGATAATTAAGAACAACATAATATATTTACCTATGATTACACTATATTTACTTGGAAACATATTTTAGCAAAAGAAATGCCAAAAGTTGTTCACTGTGATTACAAAATATTTGCTTAGAAGTAATTGTTGGTTTAAAGCAAACAAAATATGTTTAGAAAACAGTAAATAAGTTTTTCTCGGATTCAATTATGTTGAGAAGTAACCATATTATGTTTATCCAACATTTCGATATTTTTATAAGCACACACCGCTTTATCATCAAAGTTGCTTCAAAACTCACCTATTTTTACTGCTGAACCGCCTTATTTTTCTTTTATTTTGTTTTTTATTTTATTAACTTGAAAACACAAACACTTTAAATGTAAACAAACATTTTCAGAAACACTTTCCACAAGAGCTAAACTTTTCATCACGTTTGGCGCGGCTGCTTGAAATTTAAAATGACGCCAAGACTTGGCAACTGTTAAAAGCAAGCGCATAAAGTAACAAGGTATCCGCTATTTTTCGTGCAAGTGCAAAAGAAACAGATATATGTATGTCTAGGGGAAACACATAAAAAGGAGTTCTGTTTGTTTTAAATTTGCAGAGTTCTGTTCTTTTTGAGTTTAACAGTGATGCAAATATATTTTTATTGGGAAGAAACACACAATTCTATTTTGTCACAAGCATATTAATGTAGGCGTTAGTTTTTTAGCTAAGGCAATTATATTAATGTTGAACACAACTAATATCTTCTTATATCGAAAAATAATGCTATTGAAGGAAAGTTGGTTCCTTGGGAACCATTAGGTGGTTCCCTCTGAATATTTTGTTTTTGAAACCAAACATATATAAACATATTTTTTCTCTGCGTGTGGTATAGCAACCCCGTTAGTGTGCACAAAATTGTTTGCCATGCTACAGAGGTAATAAAATAATGTATTGTTCTGATAGGTCAACTATCTGAATAAGCTCAAGAAGCCCGAAATAAAGACTGTAGAAGATTTCCAGTGTCACGTACACGAAAATCTTCAAGTATTAATACAAATACAGATTTGCTGAATATGTTGTTGATAACTTCTGATCCTTTCCGCGAACCACCTTTAAAAATACTTAAAAAAAAATAGAGCGTTATGAAATCGTCAGAGCAAGTCAAGCATTTAAGCAAGATTAATTTCTTTATTATATCATTATAAATTTGAATATCTTTCTTTTCTTCATAATTTCCAATATTTTAGTTTTTAATTATTATGTTATTATGTATTTTGTTTTTATCACCTTCTCTATCTTTCTATTTCATTTCTAAATTTTGCTTGTTTTTATTTATAGTAAGCTGGTTAATAAAAATATTTAGTTTAACTAATTGCTTCTGTTGGTTTTGCGGTATGTCCTTTTGTTCTTGTTCTCCCTGCCTTATTAATCGTAATGTATATTATATTATATTCTAATGTTCTGTTCTCATGTTAGCACCAGTGGCGTTAATATAAAACCCTTTTGAGTGTTTTATGTGGAAGACGCTCTGGATTAAGGGAGTATTCCTGGTTGGAAGGCTGTTTTTTTGGACCCTTTTTGAAAAACTTCTCATTTGAAAACGCAGAGTTATTTAAATTCTGTTTTTTTATTGAATTATGAACATACTAAATTAAATAAAAAAATGTTTTTTCTTTGTACGAGGGCTGTTCAAAAAGTTGTCGGCCTTCAAAGTTGGGCGTCGAAAAAAAGGTATGCTGCTTGCTGTTGGATAACTCGACTTCGGATCATCTGAAATGGAAAAAGTAAACGGCGTTAGATTCAGTAGAGATGTAATTCTAGCCCCTACCTCAATTATAATTTTGCGATTATTTTTTACAAAATGGCGGTCATTGAAAAATGGAAAACCGATTTTGGGTCTTTTTTTTTTTTAGCTTAGTGTAAAAAAAAATAGTAAAAATTGTTTTAAATTGTGATTGAATTAGGGACCAGAATGGTGACAATTCTGCGTCGATTGAACTTTGTTTCATCAAAATCGGTTCAGAACTACGGGCGCAAGCTCGAAAAACGTGGTTTCGAGATTTACGCGTTTAAGTTTGAAGTTAGTTTTTTTGCATCAAAAAAAAATTGAAATAAAAAATTTGAGCATGCAGTTTTAGAAATTCGATAATTCTGCGTCGATTGCACTTGGTTTCATCAAAATCTGTTCAGTAGAACCGGAGAAAAGTGGCTTCGAAGTTCATAAACGTGATTTTGAAAAAACTCAAAGAAAATTTTAGGCAATAAAACATTTGTTTTTGTGAAATACTTACATATATCAATCTGCAATGCCAGCCCCATAAGGAACTCCTTCCTATTCCTCAAAAAATGAGGACTTAGCGACTCTTTGTGCTCTTCGGGCAATTGTACCTTCTTTTGATGCGGCCAGAGCTCTGGCTTCGGACCTTTAAAACGTTCCTCGTTCCGACACATGGCGAAATCATAGTGACGTTGCCAATCGGGATGCCCATTAGGTTCATTATTTGAAGTATTGGCAAAAAACCTTCGTTAAATATGACAGTTGCAATATAATTGGCAATCTCAATAGTGCGTGCGCCAGTGTGCATATGCTTTGGTGCGAATGACCACAGCACTGTGTTGAAAGATTCGTTTCTGTTTTGAGTTTCGGAGCCAAGGCATCTGTTCAACAAATCATCGGCTGACAGTGCTTCGTAAATAGATTGGATTGCTTCCTGGACTCTCTGATTTAGTGGTACATACGTATGCTTAAAGCTGTCGATTGTCCCTTCTGCTACCGCTTTTTGTCAGGCGCACCAGCTCGACGCACCGGTCGGACAGTTTTGGTGCTGTGGAGCTTTATCAGTCGAGATTTTGTGCAAAAACGTTGCCTAAACAGCCTTCTTCATGTCAGCAACTGACTCTGGATGATGACGAATAGCGAGGCCATAATATATTGTTAGTTCAGAGATGACTTTATCTGAGAGCTTGCCTGCACCCTTGCCGCCAATGCCTCTGTTTTCTTTTTTGGCCTTGCGGAGTCTGGTAACCATTCTTTTTGCACGTGCGATATACATTCTTTTTTTTCGACGATTGGGTCGCCATCGTACGGATCGTCGTCTATAATAGCTTTGGATGTTTTCTAGTCGCCATCACCGATATACCTGCAGTATTTTACGCCATGCTTTTCGACTGATATGGCGAATATTTCCTTTGTCGCATCAACCTCCATTTTCCCATAACTTCCTTGATGGTTGGCACGGCATTCCTCTTCGTGGTCTTCAGTCCAAATTTCATATGCCAGTGGGTCTTCTTCTTTCTTAGCTTTACTTTTCTTTCTTAGCTTAACTTTACAACAGAGTCGACTATTTTTTTACTGTATTTGCCGATCAACGTTGTAGCGCCGTATAGTGAAGAAAAGCCACGTTTCTTCCAAGTGCCATCACCTGATACGGTAAACATTGTTGAGTCGCACTGTGGATTGGCTGTGACCATAGCATCTTTCTTTTCTTTCACGGCTTTTGAAAGAGTGTATCCATAGATCGCGCTTGCAGCTGTATGAAAGTTCTCCAGGGCAGTGTAGTATAACGAGTTACCCACACCTTTGCCGATATCCATGAGGCCACAAAACGTGTTAATGGCTTTTGGCCCAATGCCTAAAAGCTTCATGGCAAAAATCAGGCGCCGGTTCATCAAATATGATTTGCCAACTAAAGAGGCAAAATGTATGTAGTGATCGGGTAAGCGCAGTGAACACCAATTTTGAAGCCAATTTCATATGGCGATGCTTTTTTAAACTCGATTTTTCCTTCACATTTGGCACATATCACCAATCGCTGAGAAAACTGTATCAAACTCCAAAATGCAATCCTCGTTTTCATTATTTTTAAATTTGTTTGCCAATATTTTGCGTGCTGGTACCTGTAGCGGAGAGAAGGGTTAATGATGCATGTATTTTGTATGAACAAAATAATGTTAACTTACCTGCGTACTTTCTCCTGCGCGCACAAAAAATTCCTTCTGAAGTTTAGGTCCACCTAATAACTGAAGTTCCTGCAAGAAAACAATAATTAAAGATGTTTTATTACATAAAATAACAAAAATAACACTAACCTGCACAAACCTGTCCGTCCGTGTTGTTTTCTTTTGATGCACTCAAAATGACAATTCAGCAGTGTCGATAAAGCAGGTCAAATTTGGTAGATGAGTGTGGTAAGAATTCCTGTGGGAACATATGGTGGAAATAAGAATCAAGTAAGAAGGGTGGTGTACGGACTAGAAAGATCGCGGACAAAACGGAAAAGTTCAAGCAAATAGAGACAGACATAGGATGTGGAAGGAAAAGCTATATTTTTTGGGGACAGTCCAAAGGTCGATTAAGAAAAACTGAAAAAGGCGCCAAAAGGACAATAGGAAAAGGTAGTAGGAGGAAACAAGAGGCTATAATTTTACACTCGTTAAAAGAGAAGGAAAGATAGGATATTGGAAGGAAAAGTCCAGTTTCCGAAAAGGCAATTGAAACTTCGGTAGAATTTTAGAAATATCGAAGAAACAGTCGTGAGCAAAGTGTGAACAAAGGAATAATTAAGGAAAAATTAGTGGTGAAAATTAAATAGAAAAAAAAGGCAAAAATAATTCTGTGAAAATTTGTTTTAAAAAAAAAAATGAACTTGAAAAAAAAACTATTGTTGGAAAAGTATTTAAACTTAATTTTGGAAAAAAGCAAAGCTAAAAGAAAAAAATAAGAAAGGTGAAAGATTTAAATTAGTATAAAAGAAGAAGAAAAAAAAATCTTCGTGAATTTTGGTTAACCAGATCAGCAACTGGATCATCAAGCAAATCGTCAGGCAGATCATCAGCCGGAAGTACTTTTGTTCGCAAGAAGAAAAAGCGAAAAAAAATATATCCACAGTGTGACCGCAGAGCAGGCGCTGGTGAACTCTGAACCACGGAAGCAATTGTTTTCGCCGCCACCAGGAACTCAGATAAGTGGTCACAATTATATTGTTCGATATTTATAAAAGACACCTTCACTACTATAAATGAAACAAAAAGGCAGTAGCCAGAAAGACAGGAGCACCCTTAAGTGAACCCTAAAAGTAGGCAACAACTTTTGGAGAGTAGAAATTTATTAGTTATTCAGCATTGCTGAATAGGTCAGGGGCTCCCAAACGTGCAATCTGCGTGTGCCAGATATACAAATTCGTAAAGTAATATACAAGAAAATTAAAATATATTACTGCGCAAAAGAAAATGGTCGCGCTAGACCATTTATATATACATATAAAAAAATAGTCGGCGTCGAAAATGGCCGCAGAAAAAGTGATGTAAAATGGCGACCTACATATATATATGCAAAAATAAAATTAAAGTTGTTGCTTGTATAAGAAATATCCGTGCTATTATCATGTATTTTTATTTGTCTTGTCTGATTTAAATTAAATTTTTTTATTGATAATTTTAGAAAATTTTTAGAGTTAAAACCAAACAAAAAAAAAAAAAAAAACAAGGAAAAAAAAAATCTAAACAAAATGTCTGAATTCGGGGCATACTAAACGAATGAGGTCCACTGGCGTTTTCGGTTATTTTGTCATAAATTTTTATATGTCGTTTTAATCTACAATAAATCACCTAAGCGAGCTCCTTTAGGTAGGAAAAACAAAATATAATTTAGAAGAAAAGTTTAGAGATTATGTTTGAAAACAGTCTTTATTGAGGAAAAGGCCCATAATTTTATATCATGTTTCGAATTTCGATTTTTTTTTTTGGAAAAAAGTACAAGTTTATACCATTTTTTTTTTTTAATTGTTAATGTATAAAGATTTTTTTTAACTCGCCATTTTTAATGTCATAAATATTGTACCTACTTGTATATACAATCATTCTTTGATATACATACATACCTATCATTTAGGAGTTTCTTTAAAATATTTAAAAAAAAAGGGGAAACATTTTTTGTAGTATAATTATTTTTTTACATTTCTTTTTTAATTTAAAAGTGGTATTCTTGGATAAATAATAAGTCTTATTCAAAGTACAATTATAAATGTGTGTCAGTAGATTTTAATACCATATACATATTTTTTTTATTTCATATGTCTTAAATTTGATAATGTAACGTTGTTTAATATTATTAATATTTAATATTGATATATTTAATTGTTGAACATTATTAAATTACTGGAGAGATAGTAAGATAGATGATAATTAGATAAAATTATTAAAATTTAATATTATTGTGATTTCGTTGTATATAATAATTAAAAAAAAAAAAAATATTAGTTTGTGCCACATCATATCCAGTCTCTGAAAAGAAAAATTTTTTTTAGTTTTTAAAATAAAAATTGAACATTTGAATTCAACAAAAACAATTGAAAAAAAAAACATGGTTTACTAAAATTTGGGGCGAAGGTACAGAGGAAATCAAGTGGGGTAAAATGGAGTACTGAAGACAATATTTCGGTCTGATTGTGGGGTTTTCAAAATATACCTAACGGTGATAACCATGGATGGGTGCGTGCATAAGGGGGCTAATAAAACCATGCTCTCTCTCTATTCATTTGTGACAGTTGGATGGTTCGCGAATTTTAAATGTCTTATAGAATATTTTCTTTTTTGTTTAACTAACGTAATTGTTGATTGTGTTATTTCTTTATTATTTATTTAATTTACTTCCGCTTCAAAACGGAAGTTATTGTTGCTCCCTCGACCTGGCATGACGGGTTGAGAACTGCGCCCTAAAAATATTGAGCTAGTCGGCGCACGGTCATGCCAGGTACGATAGCTAGGGACAAGTAACAAATATACATGTGAATTCGGTGTCCTCATCTCTTTCATGTTGGTTACCACGAAATTGGCGTTTCAAGGGACGAGTTTTTCGATTGCTACCAGTGTTTCTTTTATTTTATTTGTATTACTTTTTCTATCCATTGTCTTTAGCACAAACAAACATTTTTATCAAAACTGAATGCGCGCGCGCGTCCGGTTTATAACTCAATTCAAAGTGAACTAAACGCTGCCATTATTCGACTACCTAAGCTCTAAAATGTGTATTCATTTATTTTTAAAATGCGTATACAAACAAGTTATTACCTACTAAAGAACGCGTTGAACGATATTCGGTGGTTGCTTCAAACCGTTCAAAAAGTAGCCAAATTAAGCAAATCGCATTTTGGCGAAAACATTGCTGCACAAAAAAGGCCATATCTCCTAAAGTATTTCGAATTTAAAAAAACCTGTTTGGAAGATATTTTCAAATATCTATAAAATAAATATGAAAAAAATGTACATAAAAAGTACTTTCTAAAAATTTTTTTTTTTTTTAAATAATTTTCACGCTTTTATATAGAGGGCGCTGAAAATGACATTAAAATAAAGACATCCAAAACGGTTTGATGAATATCGCCTTTCTCATATATCTGAAACAAAAATCTGAAAAAATGTGCTTTTAAAGTACAGACCACTAGTTCAGCATCGCCCTACGCATGATCCCCGGAGGGTTTTTAAAATTATGGCGGAAGTTGGAGTAAAAAGTTAAAAAAAGAGATTTTCGCGCGTGTTTGTCTATATGCACGTAGCCTAATCTTATGCACGCAGCTTAAGGGGGGACATGACATTGGCAGTTTTTTGAAATCTTTTTTTAATAATTTTGTATTTTAGTAAATATTCTTAAGATTCTAAGAAAAAATTTCATGGAAAAATTCCTACGGGTTCAAAAGTTACAGCCGGATTAGTGAGAGCGCATTTTTAATTTTTGCGTACGGCAGTTGGTATATACTTGTTTTACTTGCTACCTGACTTTTGGTGGTTGTTATTTCGTACCTACTTGAAGGGTGGGTTTTTTTTTTTTGTGTTTTTGAATTTCTTTATATTTATAACTCATAAGTGGAATTTTTATTTTATATGCTCAGTTATTTGGCATTTTTTGCAGCGTGAAGTCGCGGTTTTTTTGTAAAAAATTGAAAAATTAAGTGTCGTTCTTTAGATCGAAAAAGGCAAAAGAGGGTGTTTACACAAAACCATTACACCAAGAAAACCTATTTCAACAGAAGAAATGGAATCTGAGGTGGAGTTCACTAGTACATCTGCTAAAAAACTTCATGGAGCATCAGTGGATGTTGGTTGTGATAAAACATTTTTCCTACTGCATATTACAATATGCTGAAATATTTTTGGGCATTGCTGATTGCCTTGTTTGTCGGAAATGTAAAATTTGAAAAGAAATCTATGCGTGGCCTTGGATTCAAACTGGTTACATTTTGTACAAAGTGCAATGACGATATCAAAACCATAAATTCATCTCCATTGATAAACGGTAGAGCGTATGAAATCAATAGGAGACTTGCTGCCACTATGCGCGTTCTTGGGAAAGGATTGTCGGCCACGCAACTGTTTTGTGGACTTATGGATTTACCAACATGCATCACTCAACGACCATATGATGCTATTATGTAAAATGTTGAAAAAGCCGCAACCACAGTTGCTCAATCATCAATGAAGTGTGCTGCTGAGAAAGAACTATCAGAAACTAAAAACAAGATGACTTAGAATTGGTTGATGATGGTATAATTGTGTCTGGCGATGGAACTTGGATGAAAAGAGGTTTTTCGTCTTTGTTCGGAGTGGCTACACTCATTGGACACTTTCCGGGAAAGTAATTTATTTTGAAGTCAAAAGTGCCTACTGCAAAAAGTGTGAGTACCAAAAAGAAAATTTTGCACAATGCAGACTTTGAAATATGGTTCTCAGAGCATAAAGCATCGTGCTCCATGAATCATAGCAGCAGCGCAGGAAAATGGAACCGGATGCAATTTTGATAATGTTTCAAAGATCTGAACTACTATATGGTGTCAAATATCAGTATTACATCGGAGATGAAGACTCAAAAACATTTCTTCAATTTCAAATGCCAAACCGTACAATGATGTTGAAGTGCAAAAAAAAAGAATGCATTGGCCATGTACAAAAACGTATGGGTTCACGGGTACGAAAATTGATTACAGATTTAAAAAAAAACAAATACACAAGTAAAAGAGCCAGGAACATCACGAACAAGTCTCAGCGGCAAATGAAAATTAACAGCGAAATTGATTGACGAATTGACAGTTTATTATGGATTGGCCATTAGAAACAACGTCAATTCTTTGGAAAATATGCGTAATGCCATTTGGGCAACATTTTATCACATGATATCCACAGATGAAAATCCTCAGCATATGTTTTGCCCTACAGGTAGTGACAGTTGGTGTTATTGGCAGAAGGATCAACTGTTCTCCATAAACCACCACTTCATGAAATAGTGCAAAAAGCAATCAAACCAGCTTACACGGCGTTGAGTAACGATGAATTGCTAAACAAGTGCTTGGGTGGATTCACGCAAAACTCCAATGAAAGTTTGAATGCAAAAATTTGGCTCATTGCACCTAAGTGTATGCCAGGCAGCAACAAAATTGTTAATATTGCAGTTTTTTGAAATCGACTTCTTTTAATAATATTCTTAAGATTCTAAGAAAAACAATTTCATGGAAAAATTCTTACGGGTTCAAAAGTTACAGCCGGAGTAGTGAGAGCGCATTTTTAATTTTTAACCTTTTTTTTCTTTGTTCACAAACTTTGAACGCGTTTATCTCGAAACCATGTTTTTCGTACTGGTTGCGGCACTAGCGGGTTCATTTTTTGACGAAATTTTTTTTTTTGTATATTTTTAAACTTTTGTATATTCGCTATCGTCTGGCACGAGCTTTTTTAAATTTTTTTTTTATGAATTTTTAGTCAATATTTTTTTCGTATATTCGCTATCGTCTGGCACGAGCTTTTTTTAAATTTTTTTTTTATGAATTTTTAAAGTCAATATTTTTTTCGAAAAAACACACTTTAAAATTTGGAACATCACCAAAAATTGAAAAAAAAATTTTAAAAAAAGCTCGTGTCATACGATAACCAATTTTATTAAGATTTAAAAAAGTCATTTTTTTCAGATATTTCAGTTTTTTATTTTATGGTTACGTTTTAATTTGCATATTTTGATTTATTAAGTCGTTTTTTTAACAACCGATAATTATTGCTTTTTTAAAAAAGAAAAAATTTAAAAAAAAAATAAATTTAAATTTTAATCTTAAAATTTGCCGACGTTTCGCAGATTGTTTGTCTGCTTCATCAGGGCGTCTTTTATCAACTGGTTTAAAACCATTATAATAACATAATACAAACATAATATAAACAATAACATAACATCGAACTTACAGGTTTCCATACTGTACAACAACAACAATCATAAAACTTTAAAATTCTTATTGTTAGAATACATATATAAACATAATTTACAATACATATATAAACATAATTGTAGCTTAGTGCGCTTTGATAGACTACGCTTATGTTGCTATGTCCTCTTTTCTGTTTACAGTCTTTTTGATGTTTTTTTGTATATGTAGACTCTCCAAAATTAGCCTTGTGTTGTAATTTGTTTCTTTGTCGATAATCTTAAAATTGTCAAGATCAGCTGTGTGTCCAGTGTTATTGATGTGTTGTGCTAATGCCGAAGTCTCTTTTCGTGTTTTTATGTCGTAGGCATGCTCGTTTATTCTTGTTCCCATTGCTCTCTTTGTTGTTCATATGTATATTTTGTTGCACGGTTCGTCGTTCCCTTTACAGCAGATCTGGTAAATTACATTGCTTTGTTGTGTTTTGTCTATTGGTGTTTTCGTTCGGGTGAAAATTGTTGCTAATTTTGCGGCTGGTCTGTGAGCAAATGTGATATTGTTGTTTTTGATAATTTTCCGAATGTCCGTGAGTGTTGACGCTGAATATGTCACTCATACTCTCTCACTTTTTATGTCCGTTAGTTTGTAAGTATACAAGAGAAACATTATTACATTTTAAACTGTGAAAGCGAAATCACGCGTTTTATTTTTTATCCGCTTTGCAAAACCGCGCATTGGAATTAAAGCTTAATATCAGCTTAAGAAAACCCGCAAGAGTTAACAACATTTGGTCCATCGACTCCGGATTATTAGAAAATCGCCGCAAACGCTTATCTGTGCGAAAATATTTTACGAAAAAAAATCACTTAGTTAGCTGCTTAAATAAAATTTTCAAAGACAAGAAAACGTAGCTAAGCTAAGTTCAAACGCAAAGTGTGCCAATACTGTGACATACATTTTCTTTGATAATCGTTTATTGAAAATTCCGCGAAAAGATTACATATTAGAAACTCCCGCGACAATATTGCATATTTGAGACTCCCGCGAACAGACAGCCACCACGAGACTTCCGCGAACATAACCTTGAAAAGTGCAATCACGCCACCTGTGAACAATCGAAAATAGGAGGTTGCGATATTCGCTAAGCTGCAGTAATAAGTTTTGCTAACCGCCGCTATCGCTTGAGGTAAACTCATTGCATAAAGTAAAGAGTGCATTGACAGCGCAGCTGTCAGTAAAATAACAAAATCAAAACAAAACACGCGTTAATTCCAGACAATTAATATTTTGCAAGCTAAAATCAAATGTCGAACGTTAAAACTCGTGATTCTGCTAGCAACGCAATTAAGCGATATATGCAAGCAAGCAACAACGAAAATGATACTATCGATCGCAAAGGTATTCAAGGCTATTTAAAAGTGCTCGAAGAACAGTGGCTACGGTTTAATGAGGCACAAAATGCTGTAGAAATTTCCTGTGGCGATGCTAATATCAACGCCGAGGATGATTCAAGGGTACAAGTGGAAACGTGGTACATGAGCGCCCTAGCAAATTTTCATCGTCGCTTGCGGAAAAATCCAACCGAAGCTGGCAGCAGCGCCAGTGTGCCCATCTCAGGTTCTATCCGCTTGCCAAAGATGGATTTACCAACATTCTGTGGTGATCCAACTGAATGGATTAGTTTCCACGACGCGTTTCAGTCACTAATAGACAGCAACCCTAATTTGTCAAATAGCCAAAAACTACACTATCTACGAAGTTGTCTCAAAGGTGAAGCCTTGCTTGTTATAAGCAGTTTTAAAATTTCTGATGCTAATTATGTTGAGGCCTGGAGTTTGCTGCAGTCACGCTACAGGGTGATTCGTGTTATTGTCGAAAAGCATTTTCGTGCAATTTTCGCAATTGAAGAAGTGCACGAAGACACTGCCACCGCCATCAAACAGGTGCTTGATACAGTGTTGCAACAGGTACGAGCACTGACTGCTCTGGGACGACCGGTTCAATTCTGGGATGACTGGCTGGTCCACATAATCGTTTCCAAATTAGCCTTTGAAACCAGGAAGCAGTGGAAGTTATCGCTCACGGACAGTGAGCTACCGACATTCGAAGAACTTCAGACGTTCCTGGAAAGAAGATGCCGTTCATTAGCAATGGCCGCTAGTTCTGTTAAGCCTACAATTTACAGTAATAAAGCAACATCAAAAAAACAACAATGGAATGCAACACCCGCCTTGCATTCGGTGAACAGATCAGACTCATCCGGAAACCGCACAACACGCAATTGCTTATACTGCAACAAAAACAACCACAACATTTATTCATGCCCTGATTATGATCGCTTGGAAATTAATAACAAGGTGAGTTTTATTAAAGAAAAGGGTGCATGTTTGAATTGCCTTAGCCATGGGCATCACTTGGCCAAGTGCCACAGTTCATCCACCTGCCGCATATGCCAAAAACGTCACCATTCCTCTCTTCATGCCGCTTTTATTTCAAGATCAACCGCACCAGTCTATTCGACAAGAGATTGCACCGCTCGCGATATCAACGCTGCTCCAAATGCTTTTGAATACGAACACTCCGTGGACAAAGCTGAAACGCGTCCAAGTTCAACCGCCAATGCTTTGTTGTCTTCCGCTACAACCGCCGCTGGATCTATGACAGTAGATCAAATCAGGTCAAATGATGAGCAAATAGCACAAAGCATTACTTCTCATCATGCTGCATATAAAAAGGCAATACTTCTAGCCACCGCTTTAGTCCGCGTCCAAGATGTTGCTGGTCGTTGGCAAACAGCACGCGTACTGTTTGACAATGGTTCGCACGCTACCTTTATGACAGAAGCATGCGCTCAACGTCTTGGAGTACCAAGAAGATCATCTTCAGTCATTATTACTGGAATTGGTTCCACGCAAGGAGGACGATCGCGAGGAGCAACAACGCTATTGCTAGCACCATTTGCTACAAATCGTCAGTATAAAATCGACGCACTTATTTTATCGAAAATTACCAACGACTTGCCAGCGACAAGTGTGAAAATATATGATTGGCCACATATAAAGGATCTGCCTCTTGCTGATCCACATTTTGCGGTACCTGGACCCATTGACATTCTCGTGGGTATGGACGAAATGGCTCAATTTCTTACCACCGATGTTCGCAAGGGGCCGCCTGACACACCACTTGCTCAAAATACCGCTTTCGGCTGGGTGCTGTTTGGGCGAGTTGGCAACTCTCATCGAGACAATCTGCAGGTAAATAGTTTGCATTGCGATGTTCAGCTAGTACGAGCAATATGTCGATTTTGGGAGCTGGAAGAGCTGCCGTCAAGGAGACATTTCACAGCTGAAGAAGCTTACTGCGAAGACTATTTTAACAAAACACATCGACGCGCCGCCGATGGTCGTTTCATCGTTCAACTGCCGCTGAAAAGCGACGTGGCTTTAGGCGAAACTAGAAGTGTCGCTGTTAATAGGTTTCTACGCATGGAAAAACAATTCGAAAAAAACGCTGAATTGCATACAAACTACAAAGCATTTATGCATGAGCTACTTGAAATGAGACACATGGAGCCCGTCTACAATATTCCACGAAATTCGTTCTACATGCCGCATCATCCTGTACTTAAGAGTACAAGCTTAACTACGAAGCTAAGGGTGGTTTTCAACGCTTCTATGAAATCATCCACGGGGAATTCTCTAAATGATGCTCTGATGGTTGGACCTCAGCTTCAACACGAGCTTTTTGCGGTTCTTGTACGATTCAGGACACACTGCTACGCCATGACTGCTGATGTGGCTAAAATGTATCGCCAGGTGTACGTCTCGGAAAACTGCGTCGACTATCAACGCATTGTGTGGCGCGAAGACCCATCAGAACCGTTGCAAGACTATCGGCTACTGCGCGTTACATATGGTTTAGCCTCCGCTTCTCATTTAGCCGTTAAAGCGCTACAACAAACCGCCAAAGAATCAAACGCAACGCACCAACAGGCTGCTGAAGTCATTCTCAAAGATTTTTATATGGACGACTTGCTCACTGGAGCATCCAGCAAAGAAACGCTATGCACACTGCAGAGGGAAATATCCGAAGTTCTGTCCAGTGGTGGGTTTGAGCTTCGAAAGTGGGCTACAAATTGCAGTGATCTTTTTAAAAACTCGCCGCACGTCTCTGAGCAAGTGTCCCACTTCTTAGCTGACGACCAAGAAGTTCGCGCTTTAGGTCTGATTTGGAACACGCAACATGACTACGTCACTTTCGAGGTAAATCTTAATGAACCACCTTCTTTCTTATCCAAAAGGGCATTTCTATCCGATGCAAGTATGCTGTTCGACCCGCTAGGACTTATCGCACCCTGCACGATTAAGACGAAAATATGGTTCCAGCAAATTTGGCGTTCTGAAGTTGATTGGGATCAGGTTGTTCCCGCTGAAATAGAAAAGCAATGGCTTCATCATCGCATAGATCTTGCCAATCTTTCCGCGCTTCGACTAAAACGATGGATTGGAACCGGAGGTACTGGGTCGGTAACTGAACTTCACGTCTTCGCCGATGCGTCAGAGCTCGCATATGCTGCTGTTTTGTATTCGCGAACGATACACGCTGATAATAAAATAACTGTCGCTTTAATTGCCGCACGAACTAAAGTGGCGCCGCTTAAACCAATAACGCTACCCCGCCTGGAACTGTGCGCTGCACATCTCGCCGCCAAGCTTGTTAAACACATAATTTCCAGTTTCGGTCATAACTCCTATCGTGTATACGCATGGTCGGATTCAACGTGACGCTCGCTTGGTTGCAAGGACACCCAAGCCGATGGACAACATTTGTCGCAAACCGCGTATCCGACGTCCAAGAAGTGTTGCCGCCAGAATGCTGGTCTCACGTTCGATCGGAGTCTAATCCAGCTGACTGTGCTTCTAGAGGTGCTGCCCCTTCAGACCTGCTGCGAAACCAATTATGGTGGCAAGGACCTCATTGGTTAAAAAATCCGCAAAAAACTTGGCCACTGAATACACAAATGCAGCACAAAACTGATTTGGAAACTCGTCACAGAAATTCAGTTGTCCACATTGTTCAATCCGTTCATTATTGGGAGCTGATTACTAAATATTCATCATATCAAAAACTTAAAAGAGTAACAGCATATGTCATGCGCTTTATCACCAACACACGCGCTAATGCACTCCAAAGTCTACGACAAACTGGCCCGCTTACTTGCAGTGACATTAGAAACGCCGGAATTGCTTTAGTTAAGTATAACCAAATTGCATTTTTTCTAATGAAATTCTATGTTGCAGAAATAACAAACAGTTACCCCTGCGCAGCAGTCTTCTTCGACTACAACCTTTTTTAGATGAAAGCGACGTCACGCGAGTAGGAGGCCGCATTAAGGACGCAAATGTTTCGATCGACACTAAACACCCTATAATTCTTCCTAAAAATTCACCGCTCGCTAAGCTAATCATCGAAGATATCCACGTACACACACTTCACGCTGGACCACGAATCATGCAAACCGTTCTACAGCGCCGCTTTTGGGTCCTCGCAGCGCGCAACATCATACGCAAAATCTACCGGAGTTGCGTAAAATGCACGCGTATCAACCGCCAAACCCTTCAACAATTAATGGCTGATCTGCCTATAAGCCGCACCTCATACACACGCTGTTTTCTACGAAGTGCTGTAGACTTCGCGGGTCCTTATCCCTACAAACTAGCCGCTGGAAGAGGATCCAAATCAACAAAGGGTTATATTTCCGTTTTCATTTGCATGGGCACTGGCGCCATGCACCTCGAATTTGCAGGTGACTTGTCATCCGCCGCTTTTATAAGCACTTATAAAAGGTTTATCAACCGCCGCGGTTACTGTCAGCACATGCACTCCGACAATGGCACCAATTTTGTCGGTGCTGAAAGGGAGCTCCGCACTATGTTCCAGAAATGCATGTCAGATGCTAAGATTCGCGCCTTCTTTGCAGATTCCCTTATCACTTGGCACTTCAATCCGCCGAGTGCGCCGCATATGGGTGGCTACTGGGAAACCGGAGTAAAAAGGGTGAAGTACCATTTAAAACGAGCGATCGGCGATACTTTGCTGACCTTTGAAGAGTTCAGCACACTGTTGACAGAAATAGAGGCTTGCGTTAATTCGAGACCACTGTGCTCCCAGACTGTCGATAGCTGCGACTTAGAAGTTTTGACACCGGGTCACTTCATCGTTGGAGAGCCGCTTAAGTCGTTGCCAGAACCTGAAGTTCAAGAATACAGAGGTCCACTTAGTCAACGCTGGCAAGTTATCACTGCTATGAGGCAACATTTTTGGCGTCGCTGGCGCGATGAATATCTGGTTAGCCTCCAACAACGCACGAAATGGTTTCGTCATACACCTAATATCCAAAAGGATGACATCGTAGTTATTTCTGATGAACACACCCCCCCGACGAAGTGGAGAATGGGCCGTGTAATCGATTGCAACCCCGGACTTGATGGTCGAGTCAGAGTCGTCAAGTTAAAAACCGCTGCAGGCGAAATGATGCGCCCTATTGCTAAACTTTGTCTTCTACCGAAAAAAAGCGATATATTTGCTGAGGATTAATACATTAACGTTTGATTTTCTAATACTATTTTAATTTAGTTGACTATTCCAATTTATGATTTCTTGTAATTCATATAAAAAAAAATAGTTCTTTAACTTCGATTCATGACAATTCATAATTACAGTCCACTCGCTGCCGTTTCTTGTAAATCATTATTTCACTTGCTAAACATTTCTAATTTTCCAATCAGTGTTTTTGTACCAAATTTTTGTTACAAAAACACTGATTGGACCTTATCAGTGTGGCTTTCGACCTGGTAAGTCCACCATAGACCAGATTTTCACGCTACGACAAATCCTGGAGAAAACCCACGAAAACCAAATTGACACACACCATCTCTTTGTCGATTTTAAAGCTGCGTTCGATAGCCCGAGAAGGGATTGCCTATACGCAACAATGTCTGAGTTCGGTATACCTGCAAAGTTGATCAGACTTTGCAGAATGACGTTGAGCAACACACGCAGCTCCGTCAAGGTAGGAAATGACCTCTCCGAAACCTTCAATACCGAAAGAGGTTTCAGGCAAGGCGATCCACTGTCTTGCGATCTCTTTAACATCATCATGGAGGGGATCGTACGAAAGGCCGGTGTGCATCGTAATGGCACCATTTTCTACAAAGGCGTCCAGCTCCTTGCGTACGCTGATGATATTGATATTGTCGGCAGAACCAAGAGAGATGTTACCGCTGCTTTCGCCGCTATCGAAAAGGAATCAGCCAAAGTGGGTTTGACGATAAATGAGGGCAAAACAAAATATATGCTGTCTACAAACAAGGGAGCTCGGCGTTTAGACTCCCACGTTTCATCCGGCAGCTATAACTTTGAAGTAGTCAAGGAGTTCGTTTACCTTGGCACCGCCATTAATACCAAAAACGAAATCAGCCTGGAGATAAAGCGAAGAACAATAATTGCTAATAGGTGCTACTACGGGCTCAGTAAGCAACTAAGTTCCAGAGCCCTCTCTCGATCGACAAAACTAACACTCTACAAGACGCTCGTTCTACCTGTGCTGCTTTATGGCGCTGAGGCATGGGTAGTTTCGCAAACTGACGCAGCCGCTCTGGGGGTGTTCGAGAGAAAAGTTCTTCGCAAAATCTTCGGTCCTGTTCGAGTCGGCGATGACTATCGCATCCGAATGAACCACGAGCTGTATGAGCTCTACGATGACATTGACGTAGTTCGGCGTATAACTGTGCAGCGACTACGCTGGCTGGGTCATGTCCATCGTATGAACGACGAAGCTCCAGCGAAAAAGGTGCTCGAGGCGAGGGTCGCTGGTCAACGACGACGAGGGAGACCATGCCTCCGATGGATGGACCAGGCTGAGGAAGCCCTAACCGCAATTGGTGTATCCGATTGGAGAAGGCGCGCGCAAAGCAGAGGCGCCTGGCGAGAGCTGATGAGGTCGGTTGAAACCCGGACACGGGTTGTTACGACCAACTAAGTAAGTAAGTAAACATTTCTAATTTAATGTAATATTTATGAATCTTTGAATATTATAGAATTGTAATTTTGAACTATGTTAAACTACCTAGTTCAAGGCGGGCAGTATGTTGACGCTGAATATGTCACTCATACTCTCTCACTTTTTATGTCCGTTAGTTTGTAAGTATACAAGAGAAACATTATTACATTTTAAACTGTGAAAGCGAAACCACGCGTTTTATTTTTTATCCGCTTTGCAAAACCGCGCATTGGAATTAAAGCTTAATATCAGCTTAAGAAAACCCGCAAGAGTTAACAACAGTGAGTTTGTGGATGTATGGAACTTTTTTGTAAATTTTAATTTTTTGTGTTGCTTCGTTGTTTTCATTACGTACTTCTTTTTTGTTGTTTTTGCTTATTTTTTTTTTTGATCAGACAATTTTTGCAACTCCCAGCGCTGCAACCACGAGGCCCCGTTTTTTCTCTGCCGCCAATTTGGAGCTCTATAAAACCATATTGGAGTGAAAAATATATTTTTTAAAATTTTTTTTTTGTAATTTGTTCAATTCTCTACAATAATAAAAACAAATTTTGGAAAAATGTTTGTTTTTGACAGAGTTATGAATTTTTAAAAAAAGGTCTGTTTTCTCTGCTGCGAATGTCATGCCCCCCCTTAAATTTGAACAAGCTGGATTATGTAAATTATGTCTTTCAAAAAACGTCTGTTGATATTATTTGTGTGTCTGAAACTTGGTTTTGTAATGATGTGCCTGATTCAATTTATAGTACTGAGAACCTTAATGTCTTTAAAAATGATAGACTTGAAATAAAGGGGGTGGGGTTGCTATCTATTGCCGTAAATCTAAGAGCTAAACTTATAAAAAAATCTGTGAAAGGCAGTGTAGAGTTAATTAATATGTGTCATGACAATAATATTAAATTGTTTTTATCGTGTGTCTACAACCCACAATAAATACAATAGCTTAGAATCATACTTTACTGAAGTTTCGAACGTGTCAATCGACTATAATTACTTTGTCATATGTGGTGACTTTATTGTTAATTTACTGTGCAATGATAACCTCACCAAAAACTTGTATGAAAGTATTTCGTCTGTCGGTTTGTCTGTTGTTAATAGTGAAATGCCCACTAGATTTTCGGTAAATGATAATACCAGTCTTAGATTATTTCATTGTTTCAGATATATGATCTGTTGTGCTGTTTGACCAAATTTATTTTCTGTCAGATCATGACGTAATTTTTTGTACCTTAAGTATTAATTTCGATCGCACTGTGTCCCCAAGTACGTACTTATACCTTAATTTTAAAGATATAAATCGTTTTGCTCTTCTCCAAGAACTATTCTCAGTTCAGTGGAACGAAGTTTGGTGTAGTAAAACTGTTAATCATAAGTTAGTTGTTTTTTTTCAAATATTATTAATAGACTTTTTTCCAATCCTGTTCCTGTCCGGTTCCTCGTGTCACCATAAAAAATTCCTCCTGCACTTGGTTCAATAGCCGAGTTCACAAGCTATACGCTATAAACAACGCTATAAACAAGCGTAAAAAATTACATGGTCTGTGGAAAAAATACCCCACAGTTGAAAAATGGGAAAGCTATAGAGCAGCTAGAAATGAATCAACGCGTATTTTAAGGCATTCCAAAAAATTGTATTTTTTCTCCAAACTTAAAACATCTCTTCCGTGGAGCAATGTCAAAAGCTGGATGTCCTATTGACCCTGATCTCCTCAATAATTTTTTCCTGTCTATCACGCAGAACTCTCTTAATATAATAGATGCAACTATATTTTGCTACTCCAATAAAATATGTCGAACAAACGTTTGAGTTTTATGCATTAAATTAAAGTGAGGTAGTAAAATGCGTAAAAAAAATCAAATCAAATGCAGCCGGAGCAGATGGAATTCATATTAGTTTCTTAAAAGAAATCTTGCCATTAATTCTCAGTCCAATGACACATATTATTAACCACTGCTTCACAACATCCTGCTTTCTAAGCTCTTGGAAAAACTGCAAGAAAACAGCAGCAAATGAGCCCAATGATTTTAGGCCAATTAACATTTAACCGTTCTAATCTAAAATTTGTAAATCTCTAATGGCTTATCAAATATCGAAATACCTATAGCAAAACAAACTTTTATCTCCACATCAGTCACGCGCTGGACATAAATGTTCTACAGCTATGCTTCTATCTTTCCTGTAGATCACAGAAAGTTGAGGTTTGTGAACATTTTGGGAACAGGGGGCGAACCTTCACATGGCAACGTGTCTGACCGCCTCAACCTGGCGAGGCCAGCATTATCCATGTCGAAATCGTCTCAAGTCGACTCAAACCTCCAAGTGGTGTTCCCTGGGCAACGGCAAACTGGCATCCGTCAGTTTGACGGCTACTTTGAGCGGCGGGTCGATCCATAGACCTTAAACATGGAATGTGCGCAGGGTTTGGGTCCCGCCACATTACTACTGCCCAATGAAAACTAAACCAGCCTCGGATAAGAACCCCAATTACGTTGACGACCACCGCAAACGAAAAACGGACAATGATTTACGGATATGCACCTGGAATGTCCGA
Source organism: Coremacera marginata (assembly GCA_914767935.1). Lineage (NCBI taxonomy): Eukaryota > Metazoa > Arthropoda > Insecta > Diptera > Sciomyzidae > Coremacera > Coremacera marginata. The sequence continues at coordinate 107,347,698 of OU612045.1, forward strand.
ACCCTTTATAGGGAAGGTGCCATTATCCAACTGGCGGAAGCCCTCAAAACAATACAATCTGACATCACCGCCATCCAGGAAATGCGATAGAAAGGGCAAGGCTGCTCTGCCATGCGGAGAAGCGCGAATTCGGATGTGGATTCGTTGTTAGCCGGAAACTACGCCACCTTGTTTCCCGGTTCACACCTGTGAACGAAAGATTGGCCACGATCCGCATCAAGGCAAAATTTTTCTACATAAGCCTTATTTGCGCGCACGCCCCGACGGAGGAAAAGGACGAAGCCGGCAAGGACGTTTTCTACGCTAGTCTTGAGGACGTATATGACCACCTTCCGGTCCATGACGTGAAAATAGTCCTCGGCGATTTTAATGCGAAAGTCGGAAGGGAAGGCATCTTTGGTCAGTTCAGTCTTCACGAGACCTCTACGAACAACGGTCTATGACTGATCGACTTCGCCGCGGCACGAAACATGGTAGTTAGTAGCACCAGATTTAAGCACCTCGACGTCCACAAGGCCACCTGGCTGTCCCCTGATCAAAAAACGCGAAACCAAATTGATCATATTGTAATCGACGGAAGGCATGCCTCTAGTGTTCTAGATGTGCGTACATTTCGGGGGGTCAACATTGACTCCGACCATTATCTTGTTGCAGCCAAGATCCGCATGCGATTATGCAATGCAAAGAACATACGCACAGGAATGCAACGAAAGCTAGATGTCGCTAAGCTGCAATTATAACGGACTGCCGAAGCCTACTCCGCTCAACTCTCGGTTAAGCTCAACCAACCAACCTCTGGACTCGACGACACCGGCGGACTTTGGGCGCATATATCCCACTCCATGCGCGCTGCCGCTGAAGAAGTCATTGGTTTCCGGCGCCCGCAACCTCGGAACCAATGGTACGATCAGGAGTGTCGCATCGCGACTGCAGTAAAAAACGCCGCATACAGAAAAACGCTGCAGTCAGCTGCAACGCGAGCCGTGCGAGAAAACTACCGCGAAAAGAGGAAGGAAGAAAGGCGCCTTTTCAGACGCAAGAAAAGAGAGCAGGAACAGCGTGAGCGTGAGGAACTAGAGGTATACCAGGGCAAGAAGGATGCACGAAAATTCTATCAACAGGTTAAGCGTATAACCCAAGGTTTCAAGCCCGGAGCATCCACTTGCAGAGACGAAAATGGAGATCTGAATACGGATACACAGTGTGTGCTTAGATTGTGGAGACAGCACTTCTCCAATTTACTTACTGGCGACGATTCCACCAATGCCGCCCATCGAGAGCGCAGTGCAGTGCCACCAATCGACGATGACGGAGTGGAAGTATCACCACCTAGCCATGAAGAGGTTCGAGTTGCTATCCAACGACTCAAAAACAATAAAGCAGCGGGTGCTGACGGCCTGTCAGCTGAATTGTTTAAAACCGGCGGCGATGAATTGATAAGGCGCATGCATCAGCTTATCAGCAAAATATGGCTAGCAGAAAGCATGCCCGACGATTGGAACCTCAGTGTACTGTGCCCTATACTTAAGAAAGGAGACCCTACAATCTGCGCTAGTTATAGAGGTATCAGTCTTATTGCCATCGCATATAAGGTTCTCTCAAGCGTACTGTGTGAAAGATTAAAGCCGATTACAAAAACACTGATTGGACCTTATCAGTGTGGCTTTCGACCTGGTAAGTCCACCATAGACCAGATTTTCACGCTACGACAAATCCTGGAGAAAACCCACGAAAATCAAATTGACACACACCATCTCTTTGTCGATTTTAAAGCTGCGTTCGATAGCCCAAGAAGGGATTGCCTATACGCAACAATGTCTGAGTTCGGTATACCTGTAAAGTTGATTAGACTTTGCAGAATGACGTTGAGCAACACACGCAGCTCCGTCAAGGTAGGAAATGACCTCTCCGAAACCTTCAATACCGAAAGAGGTTTCAGGCAAGGCGATCCACTGTCTTGCGATCTCTTCAACATCATCATGGAGGGGATCGTACGAAAGGCCGGTGTGCATCGTAATGGCACCATTTTCTATAAAGGTGTCCAGCTCCTTGCGTACGCTGATGATATTGATATTGTTGGCAGAACCAAGAGAGATGTTACCGCTGCTTTCGCCGCTATCGAAAAGGAATCAGCCAAAGTGGGTTTGACGATAAATGAGGGTAAAACAAAGTATATGCTGTCTACAAACAAGGGTACGCGGCGTTTAGACTCCCACGTTTCATCCGGCAGCTATAACTTTGAAGTAGTCAAGGAGTTCGTTTACCTTGGCACCGCCATTAACACTAACAACGAAATCAGCCTGGAGATAAAGCGAAGAACAATAATTGCTAATAGGTGCTACTACGGGCTCAGTAAGCAACTAAGTTCCAGAGCCCTCTCTCGATCGACAAAACTAACACTCTACAAGACGCTCGTTCTACCTGTGCTGCTTTATGGCGCTGAGGCATGGGTAGTTTCGCAAACTGACGCAGCCGCTCTGGGGGTGTTCGAGAGAAAAGTTCTTCGCAAAATCTTCGGTCCTGTTCGAGTCGGCGATGACTATCGCATCCGAATGAACCACAAGCGGTATGAGCTCTACGATGACATTGATATAGTTCGGCGTATAACTGTGCAGCGACTACGCTGGCTAGGTCATGTCCATCGTATGGACGACGAAGCTCCAGCGAAAAAGGTGCTCGAGGCGAGGGTCGCTGGTCAACGACGACGAGGGAGACCATGCCTCCGATGGATGGACCAGGCTGAGGAAGCCCTAACCGCACTTGGTGTATCCGATTGGAGAAGGCGCGCGCAAAGCAGAGTCGCCTGGCGAGAGCTGATGAGGTCGGTTGAAATCCGGACACGGGATGTCACGGCCATCTAAGTGAAGTGAAGTGAAGTGAACATTTTGCGAATCTTTCGGATGTTTGCAGTGGAGCTCCTTAAGGATCGGTACTAGGTCCTCTTTCATTTTCTATTTTTACAAATGATATTTTCAGCGCTTGCAAGCATTCATCAATGCATGCTTATGCTGATGATATTCAGATATATCTCTCCCGAAGAGCTGGTCTCATGGAAAACCTGATATGCAGGCTTAATGAGGATCTAAAGAGTATAAGTTAATGGGCTCTTAGTAATGGCCTTCAACTTAATAAGTCTGAGTCATTTGTAAAGAACTCATCAATAAAGAAATTGTTTGCCTTGAAGATATACCGGACCTCATTTTAAAAGAACAAAAACTAACTGCTTAATTTTGTATATCGAAAGCGCTAACCAACGACAAGTAAGACACAAGAAGCAATACTTTTTTATATAAAAAATTCTATTGCTTCTCGTGTTTTGCTTGTCGTTTGTTTGCATTTTCGATATACAAATTGAGGCGGTAAGTCTCGTTAGCAAAATTAAAAATCTTTGTGTTCATCTTAATTCTTCACTTACCTGCAGTGACCACGTCAACAGCGTGGTTCGAAAGTATACTGTATTCTACGTAATCTATATTTTACGAATTTACGCCTGTTGAAATGAAAGGTAAACTTGTTCTTCAGCTTATACTACCTATAATTACATATGCAAAATGTGCTTATAGCAATTCGGACTCGCGATCTCACTTAAAATTAAACTTTGCATTTAACCAGGTTACACGATATGTATATGGGGGATGCGAAAATTTGATCACATTTCTCGGTTAAAAAAATATATTCTTGGAAGTGATATTATCAACTACCTCAATGCTAGAAATTGCATCTTTTTGCATAAAATAATAACGTGTAAAATGCCTTTTTATTTGCTTGAAAAAAATTCAATTTGGTTACTCAACGAGAAGTGGCATGTTGATTTCACCAAGTTTTAATTACCTCAACTCCACAAGGTTATTTTTTATTAATGCAACTCGTCTGTGGAATTTTTTACCGAGCCATGCAAGAGCTTTAAGGAAAATAACAAGATTTCAGCTTTTTGCCTTTAGTTAAATATTTCCTAACCAGTTTTCTTTAAACCTACACTTTTCTTGTCACTTATTTTTCTTCTTTTTTAACTTCTATTCTAAACTCTGTTTCGATTTCTCCAATATCTAGCGAATTAACTAAGGTTAACTTTGTTATAAGTAAAATGGTTTAAATTGTTTTTCTTTTTTATATTAAATTGAAAATTTTATTCCAAGCTTGTACATTAAAAAAACTTAGTTCTTATCGTACTAAATAAATAAATAAAAATAAATAAATAAAAATAAATAAATAAAAATAAATAAATAAAAATAAATAAATAAAAATAAATAAATAAATAAAAACAAATAAATAAAAATAAATAAATAAATAAATACAAGCTCGAATTAATAAAGTAACGAACACCGCACAGAGTAAGATTCTGCCAAACTGAGGGGACTTAATGCAAAAAAAAAATTTGTTTCAAATTCAATGATCTTTAAGTACATGTTCGAGAATATACCAATGTTACGAAAATGAACACAAAAGTGAATGAAGAAATTCTTTTCAGCAAGATAACGGATTTATGACACAGGTGTTATTGATATACATTACTTACTTTTACTTAGTTGGTCGTAACAACCCGTGTCCGGGTTTCAACCGACCTCATCAGCTCTCGCCAGGCGCCTCTGCTTTGCGCGCGCCTTCTCCAATCGGATACACCAAGTGCGGTTAGGGCTTCCTCAGCCTGGTCCATCCATCGGAGGCATGGTCTCCCTCGTCGTCGTTGACCAGCGACCCTCGCCTCGAGCACCTTTTTCGCTGGAGCTTCGTCGTTCATACGATGGACATGACCCAGCCAGCGTAGTCGCTGCAAAGTTATACGCCGAACTACGTCAATGTCATCGTAGAGCTCATACAGCTCGTGGTTCATTCGGATGCGATAGTCATCGCCGACTCGAACAGGACCGAAGATTTTGCGAAGAACTTTTCTCTCGAACACCCCCAGAGCGGCTGCGTCAGTTTGCGAAACTACCCATGCCTCAGCGCCATAAAGCAGCACAGGTAGAACGAGCGTCTTGTAGAGTGTTAGTTTTGTCGATCGAGAGAGGGCTCTGGAACTTAGTTGCTTACTGAGCCCGTAGTAGCACCTATTAGCAATTATTGTTCTTCAATAAATTTGTCAGCATGCATCAGTCACAAAATTGATGTGCTTAAAGTAAAGTCGTGCGTGCTTTGTTTAGAAAAAAAGTATTTTTGTTTAAAACCTAATTAGTTAATTTGTATAACTTGCCATAAGGCGTTTTGATATCTGCATTGTAAAATTTTATTATTATTATTAAATCATCAACTAAAAAGTAAGCAAATTTTGAAAAAAAATTCAATTTTCATAGATTTTAACTTACAAATTCTATCAGATTCCACGTTGACACCATATATAATTTAAGCGGATAGATCTCCAGAAGTAATACAAAAAATAAAAAATTGCTTAAATTTTGCCCAAAGGCCTTATTTTTTATAATGAGTGAAATATCACGCGAGGCTGTGTTTGAAGTTTGGGTAACTAAAATCAAACCTGAAAAGTTTGAATCGATATTAACTCACATGTTAACCATTTTTGGAAGAGATGTGTATTATGAAAAGTTAAAATCACGTTTATGAAAGCTATACTACGATTTTGAAGTAAGGTGGAGTAAATCTCGAAGAAATCTAGCTAGATTTATGCATCAAAATTCTGATTGGCTAAAAGTAAAAATTAACGCTTCAGAGTTTATTCTTGACGTTGCGCCTTCTAATTCTAAGAGAGAATCAACTTGCGGAAGAAAAGAAAAACAATTTTCAGAATGCTGTCCGAAAACAAAACAACGAAAGTGTAAAGAACTTATGAGAAAATTATCTAGCGACCATTTGATTATGGCAGCAGAGCTTAAAATTCGATCTTGCGGGAAAAGGGATTCGGCCGATTTAGTAAAGGAATTGGCAAATTCTTCCCCATCAAGAGGTACATCGATAAAAAGGATATGTAATATGGAAGTGAAACGAATGTCAGCTGACCAAGCACTTGCCATGATAATAGACATAAATTTATCCGTACACCAATACCTAGCACTACGGCAGCACACAAAGATTTTTAGCCCTAAATTATATCCGTGTTATGACCTGGTAAACGGCTCAAAAATGTTATGCTATCCGAGAAATATTGCCGCTACTGAAACATATGCTGAAAAGTTTGCAGTCGCTAATAGACCATACAGTTGAAAGATTGCTAAATGTACAAGAAGAGGTTTTTAAGACTCTACCGGATATTAAGGATGAAATAAGCATAATAATAAAATGGGGATGTGATAGTGCTGAACACAGCCGTTACAAACAAAAATTTGCGGACCCCAACTTGTCAGACGAAAGCTTATTTTTTATATCAATGGTTCCTCTTCAACTTTGTTCAGTTACTAGAGGCGAAGAACAAATTTATTGGCATAACCCTGCTCCATCCTCGACCAGATATTGTCGACCCATCAAATTTGTTTTTGCAAAAGAAACGCGTGATGTCATTATTAAAGAAGTGAAGCATATCCAGGATCAAATTTTAGCTTTGGCACCAACTAGCATTCAAACGGAGAATTTTAATATTAAAGTAAGCGCTACTCTCGTTTTATGTATGATTGACGGAAAAGTTTGCAATGCGTTGTCAACATATACGTCATCACAAGCATGTTACTTGTGCGGTGCTACTCCAAAAACAATGAATAGTATAAACTCCTTATCAGAACGTGCTATTAATGTAGATATGCTTGCTTTTGGCCTTTCACCTCTTCATGCTTGGATACAATTTATGGAATGCGTTCTGCACATCTCGTATAGGATGGAAATAAAAAAATGGTATGTACCAGGTGAAGCCAATAAAGCTAAAGTAGCTGAAAGGAAGAAGGAAATTCAATCCCGATTTAGAAACGAAACGGGTCTTTTAGTGGATATTACTTACTTACTTAGGTGGCCGTAACAACCCGTGTCCGGATTTCGACCGACCTCATCAGCTCTCGCCAGGCGCCTCTGCTTTGCGCGCACCTTCTCCAATCGGATACACCAAGTGCGGTTAGGGCTTCCGCTGCCTGGTCCATCCATCGGAGGCATGGTCTCCCTCGTCGTCGTTGACCAGCGACCCTCGCCTCGAGCACCTTCTTCGCTGGAGCTTCGTCGTCCATACGATGGACATGACCCAGCCAGCGTAGTCGCTGCACAGTTATACGCCGAACTACATCAATGTCATCGTAGAGCTCATACAGCTCGTGGTTCATTCGGATGCGATAGTCATCGCCGACTCGAACAGGACCGAAGATTTTGCGAAGAACTTTTCTCTCGAACACCCCCAGAGCGGCTGCGTCAGTTTGCGAAACTACCCATGCCTCGGCGCCATAAAGCAGCACAGGTAGAACGAGCGTATTGTAGAGTGTTAGTTTTGTCGATCGAGAGAGGGCTCTGGAACTTAGTTGCTTACTGAGCCCGTAGTAGCACCTATTAGCAATTATTGTTCTTCGCTTTATCTCCAGGCTGATTTCGCCAAGGTAAACAAACTCCTTGACTACTTCAAAGTTATAGCTGCCGGATGAAACGTGGGAGTCTAAACGCCGCGCTCCCTTGTTTGTAGACAGCATATACTTTGTTTTGCCCTCATTTATCGTCAAACCCACTTTGGCTGATTCCTTTTCGATAGCGGCGAAAGCAGCGGTAACATCTCTCTTGGTTCTGCCAACAATATCAATATCATCAGCGTACGCAAGGAGCTGGACACCTTTATAGAAAATGGTGCCATTACGATGCACACCGGCCTTTCGTACGATCCCCTCCATGATGATGTTGAAGAGATCGCAAGACAGTGGATCGCCTTGCCTGAAACCTCTTTCGGTATTGAAGGTTTCGGAGAGGTAATTTCCTACCTTGACGGAGCTGCGTGTGTTGCTCAACGTCATTCTGCAAAGTCTAATCAACTTTACAGGTATACCGAACTCAGACATTGTTGCGTATAGGCAATCCCTTCTTGGGCTATCGAACGCAGCTTTAAAATCGACAAAGAGATGGTGTGTGTCAATTTGATTTTCGTGGGTTTTCTCCAGGATTTGTCGTAGCGTGAAAATCTGGTCTATGGTGGACTTACCAGGTCGAAAGCCACACTGATAAGGTCCAATCAGTGTTTTTGTAATCGGCTTTAATCTTTCACACAGTACGCTTGAGAGAACCTTATATGCGATGGAAATAAGACTGATACCTCTATAACTAGCGCAGATTGTAGGGTCTCCTTTCTTAAGTATAGGGCACAGTACGCTGAGGTTCCAATCGTCGGGCATGCTTTCTGCTAGCCATATTTTGCTGATAAGCTGATGCATGCGCCTTATCAATTCATCGCCGCCGGCTTTAAACAATTCAGCTGACGGATGCCAGTTTGCCGTTGCCCAGGGAACACCACTTGGAGGTTTGAGTCGACTTGAGACGATTTCGACATGGATAATGCTGGCCTCGCCAGGTTTATTTAATAAGTGTGTTAAAGTAATTGTTTTATAGTCACTGTTTTCAGATATAACATAAGTCAAATTTATTCTATCAGCTTAACTTTTCAATTTATTAATAAAATACGATTTAAAAGAAAAATAAAAATTTTTAATACAAAAATATTATAATTTAATTACAACTCATCGTAGTTAAAATTTTCTTTTATAACATTTTCTTAAATTATTTTGTTTAGAGGGTTGATTTTTAATAATCCAGCAATAGTCCGCCATCATATGGGTATCCCAGTGACCCTGGTACCGCTCTTCTATAGTACGAATATCTTGAAAGAAACGTTCACCTTGTTCTTCATCTGAACTCTCCAAAATTTTCGGGGAAATAATTTAAATGACTGTGTAGATAGTGCACCTTAATGCTCATATTACAACCAAGCTTTTCGAAATGTGACAACATGTTATTCACGTGGTCTGAGTAGTGCTCATCCTTTATGTTTCCCAGGAATTTTGTACTATCCAAACAAATTCATTCCAAGCATTTCTTTGAAACTACTAAAGTGTTCATCCTTGATTAACTTTTTGATTTGAGGGCCATCAAAAATGCCAGCTTTCAGTTTCTCACAATTCAAATTTTGGAACTTTCTACTGATATATCTAAAACAATCACCGTCCTTGTTGAGAGCTTTGACAAATTGTTTCATAAGCCCTAGCTTGATATGGAGAGGTGGCAGTATTATGCGATTCCTAGGCACAAGTGGTTCATTAACTATATTCAGCTTTCCTGGAACCATAGCTTCCCTTGAAGGCCAGTCTTTTTTACTCCAGTGTTGAGATTTTGCTCTGCTATCTCATAAAAAAAATAAAACACGGATATTTTGTGTAGCCTCCTTGTTGTTCTAGAAGAAAATTTACCATTTTCAGATCCACACAAATTAGGCACCGTTGTTTGTTGTACTTAATTTTATCTATAACCGAGGCGATAGTAGAATATTCTTCTTTAGCTTAAGTTGAATGTGTAATCGGCAATGAACCCAATTTATTACCGTTATGCAGAAGTACACATTTTAGGCTGCGTTTAGAAGAATCTACAAATAGTCGCCATTCATTTGGATCAACTTCTCTTATCCCATCGCTGTTACTAAACCAGGAACATCTGAACAATAAACAAACTCATCGTCTTCTGAAAAGAATGGAACTAAGTTTTTCTCTCTGTTACGGTAGTATGAAATTCTAATTTCTTGGGTTAACAGGTTTTTTTGCTTTAATCGGGAAGCTAGAATTTCAGATGCTTTTTTAGAGAGTCCAAGGTCTTTCACTAAATCACTAAGCTCCTCCTGATTAAATGGCTGGCGTTCAGAAGAAATATCTAAATGGAAGTGATCTGATCCACTTGCAGTACTTAGTGAAGGAGAATTTTGTCATAATAACAATCATCATGATGATTTGAAGGTTCCCGCCAGATCATTGGTGTTTGATACTTGAAATGGGTCCGTTTCTTGTTTGCCCATAACCTTAAATACTCTAAACAGTTGTATCATACAGTATTAGGAATCCAGTACTTGTCACGGGTTTCCATGGTAAATTCGAAGTAGTCAAAATACACTTCTTTAATGAACTCTGACACTCTTTTTTTTTTTTTTTAAACGTATATTCGCCACATATGTTACAAAAACAGTTGGGATTAATTTTACACGTGTTTCTTGACGTAGCCATTGCACAATTTTGACGTATATCTCAAAGTAACACGGTTTTCAATAAATAATGTTCAGGGTTGAAATGATTTATATTTTTTGTGGATTTGCACTTTTACTTTTTTGTCGTTATTCACTTTTAAAAAACTGGAGAACAATCACTTTTACTGTTCGTGTTCGTCACCACTTGTTGAATGAGAAATGGAAATGAATTTTAATTTTTTTTAGGTAGTATCAAAAAAAGGCGAAAAATCTGTTATCACCGAACTTAGCATAACTCATTCAATTTCCAAACGATTTTAATCTACATACATATTTCAGAAAACTACTTTAATATGATATTCAATAAAGCTAATAAAAAGCACAATTTTCTCCCAGCCGATCAACTTTGAGCGTGAAGAAAATTAAAATGTGTAATTGTTTTTCTTCTTAAAAATTCGAGCTGATGGGGAAAAATGGAGATTAGATTTAAAATCAGCGACCTGAAATTAGTAAAAAATTGCTCTAGAATTCCAAACACACAAAAAGTTCAGTTTTGTTCCCTTGTGTTATTGATTCTGATTGTTTTTAAATTCCACGTTAACTATTATATAAGCTCTAAGATAAGTTATACTTTACGAAAGCTGTACAGTTTAAACATATATTTGCCAAGTTCAATCTATCTATCTTCTATATATATAAAAATGAATGTATGTCTGTATGTCTGTTTGTGCTTTATAGGAGGCCAAACCACTGGACCGATTTTCCTGAAATTTTCACAGCGTCTTAATATGTAGATATATAAAGTTGTGCTTGGACAAAGGGGCGTGGCCACGCCCATATAACCCAAAACTTAAAATCGTCATATCTTCGGCATTTTTGGACCCACGGAAATGATATTTGGTACATATAGTATTGGCATGAATAGAAATAAGTACCACAAAAAAAGTGTCACGCCCATTTTTGGAAAAATTAAAAACTGTAATATCTTCTAAACTACTGGACCGGTCGACATTAAATTTTCACAATAGGACATTGTTACGAAATAATAAGTCCTTGGCTACATAATATTTTGATCAAACGAAGGGGTGGTGCCACGCCCACACAAACGAAAACTTGAAATCCTCATATCTCAGTCAATAATTGGCATAGAATGATGATATTTGCTACATATCATGTTTTATTAAAAAGGATTATATGCCATGTAAATAGTGGGCGGGTCACGCCTCTTTCTTTGCTCTAGAAGCTACACCTCTACACCGATCTTCCTTACATTTTCACAGCATGTAACTGTAGTTTAGGAATAATTTTTAGATGACTATATTTTTCTACCACGCCTACTTCAAAATCCGTTCTTTTATCATCGAGAATATCATAATCAAATAAATAAATTTTTATTAATATCTAAATACTTTTTATTTTATCACTATAGGGGTAGCGAAGCACACCGGGTTCAACTATTAAATATAAAACTGCTCATGCTTTATTAATGTCGCATAGTGTTTATTGACTGGAGGTGTACTCCTGCACCACTTTGTCTAATGAAAGTCATTTAAGACTTATATTTAATAGAGTCATAAGATTCGTCTACTTACAGTCTCAAAATATACGATCATGTAACTGAATCAACCTTAAAGTTTATTAGTGGCAATTTTTATGATTTTGTAAAACTCAGATTAATATCGTTAAAAAAAAAATTTCCAACAGATCTGAAAAGAAAGAAACTGAAATAACCACCACCTAACCACCAACCAACCTCGAGCCCAGGTGTTATGGCTTGGCCACGCATCCCACTCTACCGTGGAGGACAATGGGGCAACCAAAAATATTTTCCCCTTTATTAAAAAAAACGAAATGGCGATTTCAGCCCTTGAAAGGACTTTGACCGAGCTTCTTATGATCATTTGTGTTGTGTGTGTTGTGAAATCTTTGAACACAAATGATTGAGCACTGGACCTACATGTTTTATGCCGACTCCGAACGGCTTTTGTTCTCAAGAAGCTTTTCATGACAGTTTTTACTCTCTGAGGTTTGCCATTGTCTGCAGAGAGGTGACGGCCGAACAGAAAAATTCAATTGAAAAAACTTTCTGTGTCTGGAGGGATTCGAACCAGGGTTCTCTACCCACTGCGCCACGGCTGCCACATTTTCCTTTAAGGCAAGTTTCTAGTAGAAACGTAACATAATTTCAGGATTTTTTTGAGCGAACGTAAATCTTTTTTGAAAAAATCTTTTGTGACATTTACTATGTATATTTCATGAACATTACAAAATTTTTTCGTTGGAAAATAATTCGAAATGGCGGCTGAAGGTCTCGCTGATCAAAGCCGTGCGCTGCGATAGCCGATGTGTGCTGTCACTCTACAGCCCTGCTAAGTGATCTGAAACGGAAAAAAATTATTAACCTAGATGAAATAATGGGGCCTTGTAGATTTCCGGTTTTAATAAAACCCTTTAAAAAAAAAATGGCGGCCCTTTGAAAAAACCCTGTTTTTCCTTTGCTTTAAAAATGATAATAATTTTTTGGGAAAAAACGCTTTCAAAATGCAGATTCGGACGATAACTTGACAATCGGCAGCAGAATGAAGAGAAAGCATGCCTCTTAGTCTAATAAAAGGAGAGAAAACGCAACGAAATGCATGAGGAGTGAGCATTACTTTAGGTTTTCCACTGTCGGTAAGTGGCGGTAAGTTCGAGAAAAAAATTCAAAAACCACGAGGAAAAATTGGTAGCGTGCTCGGCAGATTTTTGTATAAAAAGCAAAGTAAGGCACTGTCAACAGTTTAATGAAGAAACCAGGACAAATATTTTCACGATGTTTTGGAATATTAGCTGGGAGACTAAGAAGGTTTTTGTTAAAGACCACGATACAATGTTGCCCAGAAAGCGTATCACAGTAGAAAACTCAAAAAAATCACAAAGCTGTGTGTATAAGCTTCCTCACGGGTATGAAGAATTACAAGTATGTAAATCCATGTTTCTTTCAACTTTATCAATTGGAGGTAATATGCTGAACCACTGGTTAAAAAAAAATTTTAAGATGATTTCGCCTACTAAGAAGTCTAAAGAATCTGCTTCAAACATTTTTTTAAATGAATATTTGGATAACTTTGACAAAATGGAAAGTCGTTATTGTCGTAAGGAAACTAAAAGAAATACATTGCAGTAACGTTTAAAACTAAAAACGATATTTATTAGGATTATGTTACGAAATGGTCAGAGAAACAAGTTCAACCAGTCTCAATTTTTACATTCTCGCTGACTTTAAAAAAAAAATTTGTCTCTTTATGCCGCGCAAAATCAATGTGATCTGTGTGTGGGCTTGGAAGCCAAACAAATAACAAATGAAAAATTGCAGGTAAAGTGGGACGATGTCACGTTTTCCCACTGGATGCACAAGCAGTTAAACTTTGTCCCGATATAAATGCTTCAGCTATTTATTACAAACAACGACTACAAGTGCATTACTTCACAGTATATAACCTAACCACACATCAATGTACAAATTACTGGCGGAACGAAACTAATGGAGATCTGTCCGCTTTGACATTCATATCCTGTATAATACACCATATAAAAACATACTGCTTATCAGATACATTGCCTATCATAATTTTTTCCGATGGTTGTGGATATCAGAACAGTAACCATGTGTTGTCAAATGCGCTGTCCATTTTTGCAATCGAAATAATAATATAATTGAGCAGAAATTTTTAGAGAAAGGACATATACAAATGGAGAATTAAAAAACCAGTCAATATATATGCCATGCGATTACATCAGGATAATTACAGAAGCTCGAAAAACAGTGAAAACTAATAATAAAAAAGCCATTTGATGTTTTATATTTGAACTATGACTTCTTCCGAAACTTTAACGATGCTAAGCTTTTGCGCTTTTCGAGTATCAGACCTGGTCTAACCAAAAATTATCCAACTGTTTCCCAGCTTAGAGCATTTATGTATCTACCAAACGGCGAAGTTAAATTCAAATTGAATTTTGATGAAGATTATGTGGACTTATTATACTTATGTGAAAAAAATATGTATAGTTTCTCATGGCTAATTGAATAAGTTCCTTGTTGTAAATGTCAGATTGGGCGATGTTTTCGGTGAGTTGTGGTATATATATCATAGATTTATAAACTTTTTCTTCTCGATTTTCTTTAATTTCATGGTTAGGTGGTGTTTTTTTAGTTCTTTTATAACGTGTCAAATTCTCAATGAGATTATTTGGGAAATCATTTTCTCTTAGTATATTTTTAATTTTATTAATATTGGCTTTATGAAATTCTTCGTCACTGATGCAAAGTACTCTATTGATGAAGTTATTGGCTGTGTTTATCTTGATACGTCTGTGATGTTTTGAATAATAATTATTGATTCCTCCTGATGCTGTGGGTTTTTGATACTAATCTACTTTGATGGTGTTATTTTCCCTTATTATAAGGGCATCTAGATAAGGTAGTTTGTTATCCATTTCATCTTCTTTTGTTAATTGTATTTGTTTGTGAAAGTTATTCAGCTCGTCTAGAGTCTTGAATAGCGTCTCGATGATAGCAAATAAGCAAATATTGTCACATTATAATTAATTAAATTAAAAATATTGTGGAGTCAGTGCAAATGAACTGATCCAAACAAAAGAAGTTGATATTTTTATTAAAAGTTGCCCACTTATATTGCTATGTCAGCACTGGCTTGGAAACAATTTTTTTTCTTCTTTCAAAATGGCGTTTGTGGTAACTTAAATTTCTCAGCTGCTATTATACATAAAATGATAATTACACAAACCATAATATTAAGCACAATTTCACCTTTAATCTGACTAAAAAAAATATATTTATGAAATAGTTTCTTCACATAAAAAAATTATTATTAAACTTTTGTTTTCAAAACGTGATATTTTGCAAATTTAACCCTTAAGTTAAGGTCATCACTAAAAACCAATTATTTTTTAAAATAAAATTTGTTCGCGTGGCAACCATTCTGATTGTCTTTCACATTGAACGTACTCATCAATTAGTGCCGGTTTTAGCTCTGTCATTTGAATAGATTGAAAAATAAAGCCATTTGAATGCAAATTTTTGTGAAAAACCACGTGTAAAATATTCGTAAAAACCACCCACTTTAAAATTTTTAAAAAGTTACTTCCAATAGTTTTATCGAGTTCATATTTTCTTTTTGTTAAGTAATTGATACAAAGTTCATACATATTTGATATTAGTTTTACTTTTGGAAAATATTGCTTAAACAAATTTTGTATTTATCAGAAGATCGCTTGTAGACGGTCTTAGCAATTACAGCGAAAAAATTTCTTCGTTCTCAGACAATTTCGCGATAAAGTGAAAGGCAAAAAAACGGGCCCAAAGGGAAAAAATACTATCTTTCTACACTGACTGACAAACAAGTCGAGGCTTTGATGGAATCAGTGCCCACTGATGATGAATTTGAAGACATTGATGATAGCGATAGTGACTCTGACTATCGACTTGATGCAATCGAATCCGAAGATGATGATATCGATCCCGAAAACAATGCAGCGATAAACAATTGTTTACTTATGAATTCATTTTCACTTGCAAGTGCTATCAATTTGTCTATGAACGTCAGCAATTTGAGCCGGAATACTATTAAAATTGTTGAGGCACAAACAACGCCAACGATTCGCCAATGATCTTAGTTTGACGAGATCATCGCAATAGCACCAACTTCAAATGAAAATCCATCGACTTCAGATGAAACGCAATCGACGTCAGGTGTTATGTCATCGAAAAATACTTTCAAACGACCAAAGAGACCACGATCACCACTGCCAACTGAAGAAGCAGGTGGACCACGTAGACTGATATCTGCCGGTGGTTTCAATGGATCAAGTACAAAACCATTTCTATCTATATTGTACATTTAAAAGTTAAGCTTCTGTTTCTCTTCAAGGGTTGGAAGATATTCGAAAAGATTCGGCCGAGTTCAAGAACGTTCTTTGGCGCAAAAAATCGATGCAGTTGCATGTAGCGTTTCGAGGAAACACCAACTTGTCTCCTGAGCTGAAAACGCTTAAAACGCCGCTAGATTTTTTCTCGTATTTCATAACCGACGAACTCATCGATTTGATAACTGCTGAAACCAATAAAGCCGCCCACGCCGAGGACATACAGACGAAATGCATTATTGATAACCGCGGATTTCGCCGTTCATTGGTATTCTCATTTTTATATCAGTTTTTCGGTACCCAAACACTGAATCGCATTGGGGTGAATTCGGTTTTCGCCATGTTCTACTTATATCAGATTGTCGCAAATGGTGCCGGAATTCCAGAACCACATCTTATACTTCGACAATTTTTATACGTCGTTGCCGCTTTTGGTCTATCTCTGTGCTCGCGGCATTTTTAGCTTCGGTACAGTCCGCGTGAATCGCATCCCTAGCTGTAAGTTGCCAAAAACCAACGACGAAGAATTGAAGAATAAACCAAGAGGGTATTCTGTGAAATATATGGGCATGGCTTACGGAGTTGACATAACGACGATTCTGTGGAAAGACACGAAGAATGTCAAATTGTGCTCGACGTATGTTGGCGTCAAACCATTTTTGAAACCAACTCCAGCCGATCATCCAGTGAAAATAAGTTGTTACGATCAAATGGAAAAAGCTTATGTCGACGTGGAGTACCCACAGATAATACGTGAATACAACGCTCATATGGGAGGAGTCGATCTTATGGATTCGTACATGGGTTGGAATGGTTTGAAAATCAAAACTCAGGGCATGGCAATGCGAATGTTTTACCATCTTTTGGACATGACGATTACCAATGCGTTTATTCTTTATCGCAGAGTCAACGCTGAACAAAATGCTCCGAATCAAAGAAATGATGCCGTAGTTACTGTTGTTGAAGATGAAACGACAAGGGATATGAAATTGCATCAGTTCCGCGTGAAAATAGCAAAAGAATTATGTATCTCCATCGAAAAAAACCGAAAGGTCGACCATCTACTGCCCAGCCATCCACCAGCCATTGTTGAATTGGCCAAAAACTGTCCACCCAGTACCAAGTCTTCGATATGATGAATTTGGATACTCCGGAATGAAGCACAAAGAAATAATGCATATTTTGCAAAAAATCGGATACACACCATTTGTAAGATGCGGTGACATCAATTTGTGTTATTCCAGTACAAAAAAATGTTTTAAAAAGTATCACACAGAGGAAAAATGCATTGTATACCATCTAGCACCTTGTTAAAAAAGAAAGGTTAATTCACCCTGTGAACCGGACTTAACTGTCCGATTCGAAAATTTTTTTTTAGTAGGTTGCCACATGTGTCTATGACAAGGCTGCCAAATATCAGCGTCTCTCATTGACATTTAGTAAAGTGACAGTGTTTTGTTTACAACAACTTTTTTCGTGTCTTCGATTTTTACAATGGAAGAAAAAATTAAGCAACCATTTTGTATCAAATTTTGTGTGAAAAATGATTTCAACTGCGCCGATACGCGTAAAATGTTGGTGAAATGTTACGGTGACTCTGCTCTATCGTATCAGAAGGCAAAGAAGTGGTTTAACCGATTTGTGAGTGGCCAAGACGAAGTAAAAGACGACCCTCGTACCGGGCGGCCATCGTGTTCGACTACCGAAGAAAACGTTGAAAAAATCAAAGAAATTTCGGTCGAAAATTGCAAATTGACGATTAGAGAGATAGCAGAGGACGTCGGCATTTCAATTGAATCCGTTCAGAAAATTTTGAAAAATGAATTGGGGTTGAGACGTGTCGCTGCGAAGTTGGTACCGAAAGGACTCAATTTCATACAAAAAAGAGACCGAGTTGCTATCGCGAAAGACATGCTGGAAATATTATTCATCGAATCCATCACTACTCGTGATGAGACATGGGTATACGAGTATGACACGCAAACCAGGCATCAGGCGAGTGAATCATGCTCAATTTTTTCTTCCATGGTAAAAATCGAAGACACGAAAAAAGTTGTTGTAAACAAAACATTGTCACTTTACCAAATGTCAACGAGAGACGCTGATATTTGGCAGCCTTGTCATAGACACATGTGTCAACTTACCTATTTTCGAATCGGACAGTTAAGCCCGGTTCACAGTGTGAATGAACCTTTCTTTTTGAACAAGGTGGTATTTGTCTATTTCCATCAATTTATTTAAAATTTACCTGAATAAACAGCGATTTTTTTATACTTGAATTAAATAACACTTGCTTAATTTTTTCCGCTGTAATTGCCAAGACCGTCTACAGACGGTCTTCCATTTTTCTACCCTAGCAGCCAGGAAAATTTTTTTTGAAAAACGGAGTTCAGATTCGACTTTTTCAGCAGAAAATAAGTCTAGAAAAAAAATCCCATCAAAAAATAGCCAGTGGATCTAGTCTGGCAATTTAAGGGTTAAGAATTTTTTATAGAAAGCAGTTTGTTAGTCATAAATTTTCTTTTTTCTACAGCAGTGGTTCCCAACCATTTTCAGCTGGTGACCCACCTTTTTTATCAGGCCCTGAAAATAACAAAGAAATTAGAAAAAATAATCGCAATATAATTTGACAACAAATATTCTTTTCTGTGAAGTCGGATACTATTGATCCCATGTCAAACCAGACGTTTTTGTCCAGAAACTGATTTTGACGATTCCGATTTTTTTCACATTTTGTACGTCAATAGTACTTTAAGAAATACAATGCATATTTATTAAATAAATTCAGTTGCATATTTTTTGTAACTTTTCTTTTGCAAGTTATTTATACACTGTGAAAAGTTTAAAACATAAAAATGTAATTTGGACATATAATTGTACATGTTATTTGGAAAAAGTATATCTTCAAAACTTTAGTACTACAAAAAAATGTTTGGAACATATTTTAAAGACCTCGAATTGATCTTTTTTGTAGTGTAATTTCTTACCAACCTTTTTATAAAATCTTTAAATTTTTTTGGACACTAAAAATTTCATTCACATTTACGATGTCAGCACTACTATTTTTTGGCGTTTTGAAAATATCGTATGGAAGCATTTATCCTTAATGCAACTTCAAAATATCATGTTGTCAAAATAACATGCGAAATACTTTAATTTTTAATTAAAAACGGGATTGTGGTTTTTTACTTCTTACGGTTTTTTATAATTTTGCAGCTAGACATATACCTCCGACAGCTTTTCCGTATGCTTAAAGTTTTTTTTATTTTTTCTTAATTTTTTTCAATTCTTTTTTTATATATTGTTTTTTTTTTATTCCCTGATTAAAGAAAAGCTGACGGAGGTATATTACTAGCTGTAAAATTTAAAATTCGGTAAGAAGTACAAAAAATACCAAAAATCCCATTTTTAATTAAAAATTCAATTTTTTGTATGTACAAATTGTGTAGGAAGTTTTTGGAAAACTCATTTAAAATAGTAAACATTGATTCTCCAACGTGAAATTTTGAGAATGAATTAAAAATGTATGCTTCAATAACACAATGTTTCAAAAGGCCAAGAAAATAGTGGAAAAAAATATGCAAAATTATTTTGTAGGACTAACGGTTTTGAAGATATAGTTTTTTTATTACATATTCAAACGATAATTTTTGATTTTTTTTTAATTTTAAAAAATTAAAATATGCAACTATTTTTGTAAGGTACTTTCGACGTGCAAAGTACCAAATTTTTGCAAATATGTGAGTTGCGACCTATCTAACCCTTCCACTAGTGGGTCACAGCTCACTGGCTTTAATTATTTTAATAACTTTATTTTAATTAAATATTATTATAAAAAACGGAAAAATAAATGCATTTTCTTACTAAATAAACAAGTCTCTTATTATAATTTAAATAAAAAATAAGAAAATCCCTTTTTTGGCGTTTTAAATTATTATTGCTGCACAAGGCAATGTAGAAACTACGAAACTTAAAGAACACAGCATAATTCCAAGCGTTCTGCTGTTGTTCACATTACTTTTCCTTCATTTCATTCTGTTGAGCTCTTCTCTGTCGACTCAAGCAGTAAATTGCTTCGGTTTTTGTTTGTTTTTGTTCTGCTCACGCGACGAGTGCTTTCTGTAGTGTTACGTTTGTTTTAATTGATGAGAGCAAAACATAGCCAACGCTTGCTCCACAAACGAGTGTTCTGA
Source organism: Coremacera marginata (assembly GCA_914767935.1). NCBI lineage: Eukaryota > Metazoa > Arthropoda > Insecta > Diptera > Sciomyzidae > Coremacera > Coremacera marginata. Next base: position 107,367,885 of record OU612045.1, read on the forward strand.
AACGCATTTCAAGAGCACTCATGCAGAGGTTGAGTATCTACATAAACATATTAAAAAATGCCGTATCTACATGTAGATGCCACACTTTGTGTTTGTTTTTTTAAATACACAATTTGTTTTTTAGTCATAAAAAAATAGAATTTGAGTCACATGAATTTTTTTCATTACGTGTTGCACATATTTATTATATCTTCGTTTTAACCGTAATAATATAGATAGATCATATATATCGGTAAGATGGTTTTGATGTTATTTTAAATTAAAATAAGCAAATTATTTTCTTTATAGATGCGAAAAATGATGCAGACACGGCTTTTCTCAATGTTGTTTTTAACTAAATAAAATCGGGGAACAAACAAGTAAAAAAACGGCAAGTACTGGGTTTTATGCCACAGTTTTTGAATTATTGGTTAATTATTTTAAATAACCTTATAATTTATATTGTCCTGGGCTTCTCTTTTCTGAAGAATAAAATTTTTATAATTCATTCCTTTTTCATAATATATTTATTACTTCATATTATATATATTTATATATATTATATTTATATATATTATATAATATAATATATAATAAATATATATATATATATATATAAATATAATAAATATATTTATATTTATTATATACAGTGAAAGCTCCCATAAGCGGACACCGATGGTTACCTACTTTTTGTCGGCATATGAGAGATGTCCGCTTGTGGGAATGTCGTGGGAACAAGCAAAAATTGTTCGTTCCCAGGAATGTGTCCGCTTATAGGAAATGTCCGCTTATTAGAGCGTCCGTCTATGAGAGCTTTCACTGTATATATATAAATATTATATGTATATATATTTTCATAATATATTGAGATATACTTCACGACTTTGGTTTACGTTATTGTTTCTAGCACGAAAACTAACTTACATATTTTGATAGCTCATTGCAAAGGCAATAAAATCACCTTTCTAACGGTATACCAACAAACCCCACTGACTTAACCGTTACCGAACTGTGCTCGTGTAAAGATGCAATCAATCGGTTGAAACTACTAAATTTCAACTTTAAGTGCAATTTTCTCAGAATTTCGCGTAATAAATGAAATTTTTTCTTAGGATCAAGTTTGTAATTTATTCAATTTTATTTTCAATGCCGCTAAAAACATAAACATGTGGGGGTAAAACTCTTTTATCTTTTTTAAAAAACTAAACGCATTTCGTTTGATTCAATTCAATATAAAGAAATTCAAATATTTTATTAAAGATTTCCTTCTTTTAACACAGACAAAATTATAAAGTTATTAATAGAAGTTATTTAAGAAAAATTATGTTATTAAAGAGAACTGAGAAGAATTATGCTTATCTCGTATCGTTTGCGTTTCGTCCGTTGGGTGTTACGTGACTTCTCACCGATCGACTCAAAAACTAACTACTTGACTAGTCTTCTTTTCTGCTTGTTGCGATTTTTGGTAAACGGTAGTTTACAGCTTACTGAGTAATTGGATTGATGCGGTGACAGACTTAGGGGGTTTGTAGTCCCACAATCCCACATCCGGCCATCCTGAGATGATTCGTCTCAGCTGGTTCTGCTTCAAAATCACTTTCGTCGTCTTCTTGTAACCATCGCTTCATTTGATCAGCTGATGAAGATGTTTTGTTGGGTCCTTCGTGATTTCCCACTTTTTGAACATCATAACGGTCATTACGTTTAATTTTAATGACTTCGTATGGCCCAAGAAATTTTGGATGCATTTTGAGTCCTGGTCCAAATTGCGTGCGTTGAATTGCAACTAAATCCTTCACTGCATACTTTTCTGGTAGTTTTCGATTTTTATTATATGTTTTTTTATTTTCTGACTGAATTTGGGCAATTTTTTGTTTTGCTTCCATTCTCAGCTCCAATCTCTTTTCCACAAATTCACATCTTATTTCTTCTTCTAGTATTTGATGTATCTCAGCATCGCGTTCGGTTTTCATTTGAGTACCTATGAGCATTTCAAATGGTGTTTTGTTTGTTGCCCTTGATACTGTAGAGTTGATTGCTTTTTGGAGTCTGGGAACATGCTGAAACCATTTTAAAGGATTTTCCACTGACATTTTCGTGAGCATTGATATGCTATTGCCGTTTGTCCTTTCCACTTGACCGTTTCCGCGTGGCACTCCTGTTGTTATTTGAACAAGATCGATGTTCCTGAGTTGACAGTATTCTTTAAAAAGCGTCGATGTAAATGCAGTACCTTTGTCAGTAATGATCCTGTGTGGACTGCCAAAAGTGTTTTCTTGTAATGTCAGCTTCCGTAGAACTTCATCTGTTGTCGACTTTACGGGGTAGATCCAAACAAATTTTGTAAAAGCATCTTGGACTACAAAAAGATGCTTGTAATTTTTAGCGGTTGATGCCATTGGACCCAGGTGAGTATGAAGCGGAGTATCTATTTTATCAATAGGGCGTAAATAGCCTTCTTGCTTACCTTTTTTCTTTTCTGCTAAGATGCCAGCTACGCAGTTTAATATGACATCGTCAACCTTCTTCCGAATATTAGCAAAATAGTAATGTTGTTTTATTAAAGTTGTAACTTTTTGCGCGTTGATATGTCCGATTTCATGTTGGTTTCGTATTATTTCTTTTTGCATAGACTTTGGTACCACTAGAAGATATGCTCCTTCAACAAATCGATATAGGACTCCGTTACGATTAGTGTAATCCTCGTACTCTTCACGCTGCAGACTTTTTAAAATAAGTTGACACGATTCATCTTTACCTTGCGCTGTTTTAATTCTATGTAACACTCGTGTTTCAACTGTCATAACCGTCAATACTCGACTTAATGCGTCAACATGCTGCATATATTTTCCTGGTCTATGATGAACTGTGCAATTGTACTCTTCCAAAAATAAAGCCCATCTCGCTACTCTAGTGCATAAGTCTTTCTTCTGCATCGTCAACTGGAACGCTTTACAGTCTGTATATATTTTAAATTCAATTCCTAGCAAATAAACTCTTCATTTTTTAACTGAGCGTATTATTGCCAAAACTTCCAATTCATAGCTGCTATAATTTTCTTCCACAGGCGTAGTTTTGAAACTTAGGTAAAAAACAGGATGCAATGACTTATCGTGACGTTGAAGTAAAACAGCAGCAAGACCGAGTTTGCTTGCGTCTGTATGCAACTCTGTGTCTAGCTCCGGATTAAAAAGTTTAAGTACTGGCTCCTTGCACAATAGTTCTTTTAACTCCTGATACGCGCTTCTTTGTTCGTAATCGAAAAGAAAATTGGACGAAGTTTTCCTTAACATGTCAGATAATGGCTTTGCGATTCTTGCATAGTTCGGTATACATTTTCTGAAAAACCCAGTTAATCCTAAGAAACATTGAAGGTTTTTGAAGTTTTTGGCTCAGGAAAATTTATAACAGCTTTAGTTTTTTCAACTGAGGGTCTTATTGAGCCATTCCCTACGATATGTCCAAGGAATTCAATAGTTCGCGTAACAAATCTGCATTTTTCCCATTTTATTATTAGTCCATTCATTTCTGCTACGTTCAGCACTAAGATTAAAGTTTTTAAATTTTCGTCTTCGTTTTTTGAGGGAATTATTAGATCGTCCATATAAATAAGCAAAAGTTTTTGGCGCACGAGATTTTTTAAAACTGTATTTATGAACCTTTGGAATACTGAGGGTGAATTGCAGAGACCAAATGGAACCTTGCAGAACTCATATTGAGCATCCGGCGTTACAAACGAAGTATATTTTTGGTTTTCAGGATGAATATCTACATGAAAAAAACCATTTTTGAGGTCTAGTGTCGTAAAAATATTCGCGTTATAAAGGTTTTCTAAAACGTCTTTGATATTTGGTAACGGATATCGGTCTTTCACAATTTTTGCGTTTAATTTTCTATAGTCGACGCAGAGTCTATAATTGCCATCTTTTTTCTTCGCGAGAACAACCGGACTAGAGAAATTAGAATTACTTGGCACGATTATACTTTCGTTAAGCCATTCTGTTATTTGAATGGATACAATATCTTTTTCCATTGGCGCTAGCCTTCTTGGACGATGAAATACTGGCTTTTCGTCTTCCAGTACGATCTGCATTTCGACACACGATTTTTTTAGTTTTTGTGGCTTATATGAGTCAAAGTACGTAGCAATAGTTTCATTTTTTTTAGTGTTCTTTACCGTAGTTATGCTTAAAACTTTTTCACTTTCCGCGATTAGTTTCTCTGTATCGATTTTATTTATATCATTTTCGTTTATATTTCTATTTTTATCGTTGCTTTTATGATTTTCTTTACTTCGAAAATTCACGTTTCCGTTTTCTATGTCCATATTGGCGTATTTTAAAATTTCTGTACCGATTATTATGTCTTCAGACATCCACTCATCTTTAACAACATCAAAAGTTAGATCGTAAGGTATTTTGTCAATAAAAGTAGTAATTTTTAAGCCACCGATTGATGTATACACTTTTTGTCCAATACCTGAAAGCAAAGTACCTGCTCTATCAAGTTGCTTATTCAATTTAAAAAACACTGAGTTTTTTATCAGGGACAATTGGCTTCCTGTATCAAATAACGAAGATAGGAGAAGATACCATGTTTACTCTTGACGGATCTGAAATTGTATTTTTTCTCAAACAATTTTTCGACAAATGGCCAAAATCATTACAATTAATGCATCGCGGACTTTTCGCCTTATGAGGGCAACTGAACGAAGCATGTCCCTTCGCTCCACAAGTAACACAACGTTTTTGGATTTGAACATCATGCGGCGAAGAAATTGTTTTATGAACACGACTTTCATTTTGAAAACTTGGTGTTGTAGGTGGTTTTTGCACGCGATCATCGTATTTAAATTTATATTTTTGACGTTTCATTTCCTCATAAACTTTAAATTTTTGTTTTAAATCTTCGAAAGTTTTTGCTTCATATAAAATTGTTTTATTTTCAACACTATCGTTTATACCGGACACTATATATGAGAGTAATGATTTCTTGTCCACATTTCCTTTATTTGCGATCAGCTTCATTTGGAACATGTATTCCAAATATGATGCATTGCTACTTTTCCGGCTCGACTCTAACTGGCGATGAATCACTAAACTGGACGTGGTTGTACCGAATTCTTTTAGTAGATATGATTTAAAATTTTTCCAACTGTTAATATTTTTTGCAGATTCGACAGCTAATTTCGCGGCACCTTTTAGCAATTTTCTCCCATATAAATAACACTGTATATCGTTCCACCCGCAAACCGATGAAATGTCTTCAAACTCCTTTAGCCAATCGCTAATATCTTTTGCACTCTCGCCATTAAAATTTTCTAACGAGTCTTCCACGTCTTTAAATAAAAAATTATTTTGCGACAGTTTTAGCGTTTTTCTGGCTTGCGTTTCAAAGTCACTGTCGTTTTCAGTCTCACGAAAATTTTCGTTATCGTTTACCGTATTAGCGCAACCGTTTATTGTTTCTTTACACTCGATATTTTTGTCCATAAAATTACCGTTAACGCTTTCACAGTCTTTACGAGATTTTTCGTCTTCGCTTTCTAGGCCCGCATCACTTTCAACTTGTTCTAAAGTTTTTTCTAAATCTGTCATTACCGCCAATTTCAATCTTTCCACTAAATCTTTTTTGAGCCTATAACTTTATGAAAGACCACGATTTTTAAGTAATGTTTGCAGTTGACTCGTTGACAATTGTTCAAGATTCATTTGCTAAAACATTTTGTGCAACACAAGGAATAAAAAATAATATGCATGTATACTTATCGTTTAGCTGTTTTTTTTTTTTCTTTTTTTTTTTTTTTTTTGTGCAACTCGATGATAGCCTTGAAATAGTGGTGTCGTTGTATAAGTTTTGTTGTTGCTTTAAAAAAAAAATTTTAACAAACGTGTACTTTTTTCTTTGGTTTTCGCCGTACAATAAAGAAAACTACACTTGCACTTCTGTTACTATGCTCTTTTGTTAAATTTTATACGACAGTGGAGATTAAATCACTTCTGACACCATGTGGGGGTAAAACTCTTTTATCTTTTTTAAAAAACTAAACGCATTTCGTTTGATTCAATTCAATATAAAGAAATTCAAATATTTTATTAAAGATTTCCTTCTTTTAACACAGACAAAATTATAAAGTTATTAATAGAAGTTATTTAAGAAAAATTATGTTATTAAAGAGAACTGAGAAGAATTATGCTTATCTCGTATCGTTTGCGTTTCGTCCGTTGGGTGTTACGTGACTTCTCACCGATCGACTCAAAAACTAACTACTTGACTAGTCTTCTTTTCTGCTTGTTGCGATTTTTGGTAAACGGTTGTTTACAGCTTACTGAGTAATTGGATTCATGCGGTGACAGACTTAGGGGGTTTGTAGTCCCACAATCTTACAAACATATCTCAAAAAATAAAAAAGTTGGATGTACTAAAAAAATTATACTTATTAGAAAACAATGATATTATCTACTGCATAACTAATCGAATGTCATTATTTATAATTATTTTCTAATAAAAAATTTTTTTTTGTACAGCCAACTTTTTTATTTTTAAAGCTATGTTTATGTTTTTGGTGTCATTGAAAAGAGAATTGAATAAATTACAAAATTGATTCTGAAAAAAAATTTAATTCTTTACGCGAAATTCGGTGGGGTTTGTTGGTATACCGTTAGAAAGGTGATTTTATTGCATTTACATTGAGTTATCAAAATAAGTTTTGTGTAAGTAAGTTTTCCTGCTAGAAACAATAATGTAATCCAAAGTCGTGAAGTATTAATTAACCCTGTAGCTTCTTTTTTAAATGTAGATCATTATGATGCGAAGGTTTAGGATATAAAAAATTAGAGTTGCCACCTAGATTTTTTGTTTTTACGAATTCGGTGGGGGGGTAATCTATCTATCTAACATGTGTTACATGTTTTTTGCCTTGTACTTTTTTTGAATTCTCCATGCTTTTTTTCATTATAATGCTCTTGTCCCTTTCTAATTACGTGTATGTGTTTTCTCGTTATGAAATTTTAATGTATTTACGTTTACACTTAACTGCAACAAAATGTTATAATTGCAATGCAAAAAACAGTTAATTGCCATTATACGTTTTTTACTCATACATATTCAAAGTTGAAATTAAATAGAGCACAAATTATGCAAAGCAAAATTCATTTAACTATTCGCAATATTCTTCATTACACTTCGTTCGTTCAAAGTACGACAATGATTTGAAGTTGAAAAAGTGCCGATAATGCATTTAAACGAGTGCAGTGCTCAAAATGCTACTGTGTTTCAGTAAAGTGCGGTTACTTACTTATTTAGGTGGTCGTAACAACCCGTGTTCGGGTTTCGGCCGACCTCATCAGCTCTCGCCAGGCGCCTCTGCGTTGCGCGCGCCTTCTCCAATCGGATACACCAAGTGCGGTTAGGGCTTCCTCAGCATGGTCCAGCCATCGGAGGCATGGTCTCCCTCGTTGTCGTTGACCAGCGACACTCGCCTCGAGCACCTTTTTCGCTGGAGCTTCGTCGTTCATACGATGGACATGACCCAGCCAGCGTAGTCGCTGCACAGTTATACGCCGAACTACGTCAATGTCATCGTAGAGCTCATACAGCTCGTGGTTCATTCGGATGCGATACTCATCGCCGACTCGAACAGGACCGAAGATTTTGCGAAGAACTTTTCACTCGAACACCCCCAGAGCGGCTGCGTCAGTTTGCGAAACTACCCATGCCTCAGCGCCATAAAGCAGCACAGGTAGAACGAGCGTCTTGTAGAGTGTTAGTTTTGTCGATCGAGAGAGTGTTCTGGAACTTAGTTACTTACTGAGCCCGTAGTAGCACCTATTAGCAATTATTGTTCTTCGATTTATCTCCAGGCTAATTTCGTTGTTGGTATTAATGGCGGTGCCAAGGTAAACGAACTCATTGACTACTTCAAAGTTATAGCTGCCGGATGAAACGTGGGAGTCTAAACGCCGCGCTCCCTTGTTTGTAGACAACATAAAGTGCAGTAAAGTGCGGTTATCGATAAGAAAAGGACATAGCTTCGCGTGGAAAACAAATAGTACAGTTGGCTCAGGCTCTGTAAGTATAAAGGGTGGTTAAATTTTAAGGGCCGATGTTGATTTTGAATAAAACAAATTATTTAAGAAATAATTGTCATTTCTTTTTATTATGATAATATTGGTATGGTTCAATTATGTATGGAACAAAATTTCGGCCAAATGGCCACCGCGACCTCGGCGGCACACCTCCATCCCATGGTCTAAATTTTCGATGACGCTGAGGCATAAGTGAGGTTCTATGCCGTTAATGTGCTGAATTATATAATCCTTTAGATCTTGAAATGTTGCTGGCTTATCGACGTACACCTTTTCTTTCAAATAACCTTAAAGAAAGAAGTCCAACGGTGTCAAATCATTGATCTTGAGGGCCAATTGACATCGCCACCACGTGAGATAACACGGCCATTGAATTTGTCGCGCAAAAGAGCCATTGTTTCGTTAGCTGTGTGGCAAGTGGCACCGTCCTGTTGAAACCAAATATCGTCCACATTCATATCTTCCAATTCGGGCCATAAAAAGTTCGTTATCATCTCACGATAGCGAACACCATTCACAGTAACTGCCTGACCGGCCTCATTTTGGAAAAAATACGGCCCGATGATGCCGCCAGCCCATAAACCGCACCAAACAGCCACTCTTTGTGGGTGCATTGGTTTTTCGACAATCACTCTTGGATTATCATTCGCCCAAATGCGGCATTTCTGCTTATTGACGAATCCACTGAGGTGAAAATGTGCTTCATCACTGAAGATGATTTTCTTCAAAAATTGATCATCCACTGTTGTCACTTCTTGCCACCATTCTGACCATTGACGACGCTTGTAAGCGTCCCCTTGTAAGCGTATAAGTGCAAGTCTTTATGCATAATGTTCATCAACGACGAGCGTGAGAGGTGCAATTGTTGGGCGAGTTGAGGTGGACGGCTCTTCAGCCACACTATCGCGAACAGCAGCAATATTTTCTGCAGTAAAAGCTGTACGAGCATGCACTGGTGTTTTCATATCTCCTACAGACCCGGTTTGTTCAAATTTTTACACGATTTTTCCGATTGTACGCACATTTGGACGATTAAATTGAGCGAAAAAATCACGAAGTGCACAATATGCATTTTGATTTGAACGCCCATTTTCATAATAAGCCTGAATAACTTTAACGCGTTTGCTCGATTGTGTATCTTTCCATGGTTCAAAAATGTGGTTCACATTCACCCTTAAAATTTAACCACCCTTTACAATGCAAAAAACATTTGATGAGTCTTACATAAATTTTACGTTGTATAAATTTGTCTATTCAAAAATATATATAGGAAATGCAAAATAAAAAACAAGTGAGAGCTTTCAATGATTAACATAACTTTTATTTCATATAAAGCCATAAAAATGCTATACCATCGAACTTTAACTGTGGAGCCAATTAACGACGATACAACTGAAAGAAACTTATCCCACACATGCCACCAAGGAAGCAACTATTTTGGAAAAATTCCTGAAAGTGATTCTATAAATGATTATGTGTCCAACAAAATTTATTTTATATTTTCAAATCCTTTGAATTTACTAATTTAATTTATCTGTGAACTCTCTTTTTTTTCTTTTAACTATTTTTTATAATTTAATTACAAATGAATTACTAATTTATGTAACAAGTCATCGCAAAATGAAGAATGTGCCTTTATTTTTATTAATATTATGTAATATCTAAGCATCTGAATACGCTTTTAATGCCTTCAAGTACAAAAATATTATCTTAGGGAAACTTATTTGTTTTATTTTGTAACTTACGATACATTTTGGTTTTTTATGAAAACCAAAAACCATTTGTATAGCATTAACTTGTTTTTTAAATGTTTATCTAAAAGATTATTACAATTATGCAAAACAAAAAGTTTAGGGTCGTTGCATGTTTTTTGCTTTGTATGTTAATTTAAATTTTTTCTAAGTTTTAATTAACGTACAAAGCAAAAATTATTAAAGTATATTAAAGTAAAAAATTTTTTCGATTTTTTAGGTATATACTACTAAATGTAAAGATTTTTAAGGGTTATGAACATATATAAATTTCTTCAGAATATCAAATCTGACTACATCGTAAAAGTTTAAGCCAAACACAAACGTCTATTTATCTCAAAACTAGAAAAATTAATTTAACTGTTTTTGCTTTGCACGGCAGTGCTGCTGGACTAGTTGGCGATCTTGTTGCAGCTGTCGCTGGTACTGTAAGTGTATTTGGTGGTCAGCAGTGAACGTACTGCGCGTGGGTTCGGCTTGCAGGATCGCCAGTTTTGGTGCTAGCAAATTAATTTTTGTATATATATTGCTATAATATATTGCTTAAGTATTGCTTTAAATTTAAAACAAAAATCTATCTATTTCAACTTTTTACTCTAACTTCTCCATAATTTAAAAAAAAACCCCGGAGGTCGTACGTAGGGGGGCATGCTAAATTAGTGACCTGTACTTTAAAATGACATTTGATTTTGTTGTTTCAGATAAATAGGATAGGCGATATCCATCGAACCGTTTTGGATGTCCTTTTTTTAATGTCATTTCCAGCGCCCTCTTTTATAAAGTACTTTTTATGTACAATAAGCTGTATAAATTTGAAAAAAATAATAACTCCTTGTATCTAAAAAAATTTTTTAAAAAAGTTGCTTTTTTGGTTATTACATGTATTTATATTATACCTTAAAATAAATGTATTTTTTATTATTTAATTCGATATAACATTTTTACTTTTTCAAAGGAAGTATCTTGCTCACCACAAAATTTAAGGTCTTTCGCGGGATTGCACTTTTCTACCTTATCGACGAATATTTTTATAACAAAATGTCAGGGATGAATCCTGAATAGTTATACTTTAATAATGTAAAAAAATTTTGCTCTAAAATAAAATACAGCTTCAAAAAAGAGTGTTTTTTTTTTATTTAAAACTCCCAAAACATTTTTTGTACCTTACCGATAAAAATTATCATGCAAAGAATATTTTTTACTTACTTAATGTCAATGTTTGGTTTTTTGTTTTAAATGCAAAATATTATTTGAAGGACTGAATAATGATGATTAATTTAATTAATATTCCCCCAACGTTTCGATGATTATTTTCCAACATTTAAGGGATATTATTTATTACTGAATTTAAATTTATATTTAATGTAATAATTGATAAAAGATATATGTGTTGAAGTTTTACCGACCTTTTAAGTTTGCAAGATTTATTTTTAGCTGGCTTCAGGTCATTCAAATATAAAACAAACAATTTTATAAATAATCTTTTGATGTATATTTTTTATTTTCAATATTTCGAATTGTCGGTGCAATTTATCATCAGGAACACTGAAGAAACAAACACAATAAACATATTTTAGTTACACAGATTTAAATATATAAAACAAAAATAAATTTACAATATATAAAACAAAAGCAAAGGAACAATTCTTACATTAGAAATTAGCGTATTCTTGTTAACAAGGAGTGTTTTAAACTAAATTCTAAAAACTCTGATATTGCAAATTTTCCCTTTTCTGACTAATTATGTGTCTGTAGCTGTGAGCACAGTTCTCTGTGTCCATCTTGTAATTAATGCGTATGTTGCTTGGAGTGTGTGTTATGTGGATCATCTCAAGAGTGAGTCTTTTGGAATAATTGTTCTCTCGTTGTAAGATTTTTACTTTGTCGAGGTTGGGAATGTGACCCTCTTTTAAGCAGTGCAAAGCAAGTGCTGTTCTTTGGCTATTATTATGTTCTGCTTTAATATCAGATTTGTGGGATGAAATTCGCGTCCTTAATTTTGATTTTGTTGTTCCAATGTATACCTTGTTGCATACATTGGTGCCGTCAGAATTACATGGAATTTCATAGATTAATTTGGATTGGTCAAGTTTGTCGATCGGATCTTTGGTTTTACTAAAAAGGTTTTTTAAAATATTGCACGGTTTAAAAGCTGATCTAAATTTGTTCTTGTCACAAATGTCAGATGTGGCAAATCTTTCGGCGAACTCAGGTACGTATATCACAGATTTAAATGGTTTTTCAATTTCCGGTGTTTTAGAAGAAAAGGTATGAAAAATCGTTCTTTTGTAGAATTACGACGAGTTTAAAACACTATATGTTAACAAGAATACGTTAATTTCTAATGTAAGAATTGTTCCTTTGTTTTTGTTTTATACGTATATATTGTAAATTTATTTTTATTTTATATATTTAAATCTGTGTAACTAAAATATTTTATTGTGTTTGTTTCTTCAGTGTTCCTGATGATGAATTGCACCGACAATTCGAAATATTGAAAATAAAAAATTTACATCAAAAGATTACGTATATATAAAACTGTTTGTTTTATATTTGAATAACCTGAAGCCAGCTAAAAATAAATCTTGCTTAAAAAATATATAAAAATAAAAAATATAAATAATTTATATATTTATATTTATAGTTTAAATTAGTTTAAAAAGGTTTTTTAAATAAATATAAAAATATATAAAAAAAACAAATTTAAAAATCTCAAAAAAACTCACCAAAGCAAAAGTAAACATCATGAATATTATAAAGAAGCGTATAAAATAAATATCTTGAACACACATTATAGAGCATCTTAAAAAAAATTTCCGATAAATAGCAATTCGTATCAAATATATACAAAACTCATTGATAATTTTTGTGAAACAATAAAAATATTGTAATGAAAGTTATCGCCAACGTAAAAAATAATAAAAAGCAATATAAAAAAACCAAAATAATATTTTTCAATTATAGATATTTGGTAAAACTTATTAAGTTTTAGTAAAGTTATGTTCCAATGTATATTTCAAGCATTTAAATATTTACAGTCTAAGACATGGTTTAAGCCATTAAAAAATTTTTTAAAAACTGAGTGATATAATGCCTTAATACATTCACATTCTAATAATTTTTTTTTTTTTATAGTATCATAATGCCGAAGATGCAAAAAAAGCGTTAGAACAACTAAACGGATTTGAGTTAGCTGGCCGTCCAATGAAAGTTGGAAATGTTACAGAACGTTTAGATATGAATACAACTTCTCTTGACACTGACGAAATGGATCGCAGTGGTATTGATTTAGGAGCAACTGGAAGATTACAACTAATGTTTAAACTAGCAGAAGGAGCTGGACTAGCTGTTCCACAAGCAGCAGCCAACGCTCTTTTGGCAACGGCACCACAACCAATTCCTCTTCAAACACAAACACAAACTCCTGCAACTGCTACACAGTGCTTTTTGCTCTCAAATATGTTTGATCCTCAGATGGAAACTTATCCATTTTGGGACGTAGAAATTCGTGATGATGTTATCGACGAATGCAAAAAACATGGAGGTGTTCTTCATATACACCTAGACAAAGGTTCTTCGACTGGTAACGTTTACGTTAAGTGTCCTAGTATAACCACTGCAGTTTTAGCAGTAAATGCTTTACATGGGCGTTGGTTTGCTGGTCGTGTTATTACAGCAGCATATGTTCCGTTGTTGAATTATCACTCATTGTTTCCAGATTCGATAGCTGCTGTTCATTTATTAAGTTCAACCAGAAAATCTAGTGAGGAATAAAGATTATCAAATTACGATACACTTTGTTTATTTATTTTCAATGTTTATTTATTATCGATTCTTTAAAAAAGAAACAGTTTAATTAAAATCCTTTAATGAAGACCAAACCAAATATTGCAAGCTCAAAGGTTTGAAAACGTAAATCGGGTTTTTGTGTATAAATGTTCTTTTTTTATTTAATAAGATTTGACCTTCGTTGCCACCAATTATTAAGTTTTACTATGCAAATGAGTTAATTTATTTTGTTACTTTATAATCGCAATGCATTCTTGCAACTTAAAACATGAATAGAATAGTGCATATTAGGGTGGACTAATTTTTTCCTTTTCGGGGTCATTGTTTTTCGTATTCTACCTCAAGTTCTAAAAAAACTTCGGAAGCATAAGGATACGATACGGTGAATTTATTTTAAAAAACGAAAATTGGTTGGACCAATTTTAAAAAAGTTGATATTTTTATTAGTGGCGGCCGTGGTGTAGTGGATAGAGTATATGGCTCATATGCCAGAGAACTCAGGTTAAAATCCACCTGACACAGAAAGTTTTTTCAATTTACAATTTCAAATTTCTCTGCAGACAATGGCAAACCTGAGAGTAAAAACTGCCATGAAAAGCTTCTTGAGAACATAAGCCGTTCGTAGTAGGCATAAAACTTGTATGCCCAGTTCACGATCATTTTGTGTTCGAGCATTTCACAACACTTACTTACTTAATTACTTACTGATGTGGTCGTAACAACCCGTGTCCGGGTTTCAGCCGACCTCATCAGCTCTCGCCAGGCGCCTCTGCTTTGCGCGCGCCTTCTCCAATCGGATGCACCAAGTGCGGTGAGGGGTTCCTCAGCCTGGTCCATCCATCGGAGGCATGGTCTCCCTCGTCGTCGTTGACCAGCGACACTCGCCTCGAGCACCTTTTTCGCTGGAGCTTCGTCGTTCATACGATGGACATAACCCAGCCAGCGTAGTCGCTGCACAGTTATACGCCAAACTACATCAATGTCATCGTAGAGCTCATACAGCTCGTGGTTCATTCGGATGCGATAGTCATCGCCGACTCGAACAGGACCGAAGATTTTGCGAAAAACTTTTCTCTCGAACACCCCCAGAGCGGCTGCGTCAGTTTGCGAAACTACCCATGCCTCGGCGCCATAAAGCAGCACAGGTAGAACGAGCGTCTTGTAGAGTGTTAGTATTGTCGATCGAGAGAGGGCTCTGGAACTTAGTTGCTTACTGAGCCTGTAATAGCACCTATTAGCAATTATTGTTCTTCGCTTTATCTCCAGGTTGATTTCATTTTTGGTATTAATGGCGGTGCCAAGGTAAACAAACGCCTTGACTACTTCAAAGTTATAGCTGCCGGATGAAACGTGGGAGTCTAAACGCCGCGCTCCCTTGTTTGTAGACAGCATATACTTTGTTTTGCCCTCATTTATCGTCAAACCCACTTTTGCTGATTCCTTTTTGATAGCGGCGAAAGCAGGGTAACATCTCTCTTGGTTCTGCCGACAATATCAATATCATCAGCGTACGCAACGAGCTGGACGCCTTTGTAGAAAATGGTGCCATTACGATGCACACCTGCCTTTCGTACGATCTCCTCCATGATGATGTTAAAGAGATCGCAAGACAATGGATCGCCTTGCCTGAAACCTCTTTCGGTATTGAAGGTTTCGGAGAGGTCATTTCCTACCTTGACGGAGCTGCGTGTGTTGCTCAACGTCATTCTGCAAAGTCTAATCAACTTTGCAGGTATACCGAACTCAGACATTGTTGCGTATAGGCAATCCCTTCTCGGGCTATCGAACGCAGCTTTAAAATCGACAAAGAGATGGTGTGTGTCAATTTGATTTTCGTGGGTTTTCTCCAGGATTTGTCGTAGCGTGAAAATCTGGTCTATGGTGGACTTGCCAGGTCGAAAGCCACACTGATAAGGTCCAATCAGTGTTTTTGTAATCGGCTTTAATCTTTCACACAGTACGCTTGAGAGAACCTTATATGCGATGGAAATAAGACTGATACCTCTATAACTAGCGCAGATTGTAGGGTCTCCTTTCTTAAGTATAGGGCACAGTACGCTGAGGTTCCAATCGTCGGGCATGCTTTCTGCTAGCCATATTTTGCTGATGAGCTGATGCATGCGCCTTATCAATTCACCGCCGCCGGTTTTAAACAATTCAGCTAACAGGCCGTCAGCACCCGCTGCTTTATTGTTTTTGAGTCGTTGGATAGCAACTCGAACCTCTTCATGGCTAGGTGGTGGTACTTCCACTCCGTCATCGTTGATTGGTGGCTCTGAACTGCGCTCTCCTTGGGCGGCATTGGTGGAATCGTCGCCAGTAAGTAAATTGGAGAAGTGCCGTCTCCACAATCTCAGCACACCGAGATTGGTTCCGAGGTTGCGGGCGCCGGAAACCAATGACTTCTTCAGCGGCAGCGCGCATGGAGTGGGATATATGCGCCCAAAGTCCGCCGGCGTCGTCGGGTCCAGAGGTTGGTTGGTTGAGCTTAACCGAGAGTTGAGCGGAGGAGGCTTCGGCAGTCCGTTGTAATTGCAGCTTAGCGACATCTAGCTTTCTTTGTATTCCTGTGCGTATGTTCTTCACATTGCATAATCGCATGCGGATCTTGGCTGCAACAAGATAATGGTCGGAGTCAATGTTGACCCCCCGGAATGTACGCACATCTGAAACACTAGAGGCATGCCTTCCGTCGATTACAACATGATCAATTTGGTTTCGCG
This sequence comes from Coremacera marginata, assembly GCA_914767935.1. Classification (NCBI taxonomy): domain Eukaryota; kingdom Metazoa; phylum Arthropoda; class Insecta; order Diptera; family Sciomyzidae; genus Coremacera; species Coremacera marginata. The sequence continues at coordinate 107,384,217 of OU612045.1, forward strand.
TTTTTTGATCCGGGGACAGCCAGGTGGCCTTGTGGATGTCGAGGTGCTTAAATCTGGTGCTACTAACTACCATGTTTCGCGCCGCGGCGAAGTCGATCAGTCTTAGACCGTTGTTCGTGGAGGTCTCATGAAGACTAAACTGACCGACAGTGGGGCCAAAGGTGCCTTCCCTTCCGACTTTCGCATTAAAATCGCCGAGGACTATTTTCACGTAACTGACGGATGCCAGTTTGCCGTTGCCCAGGGAACACCACGTGGAGGTTTGAGTCGACTTGAGACGATTTCGACATGGATAATGCTGGTCTCGCTAGGTTGAGGCGGTCAGACACTTTGCCATGTGAAGGTTCACCCCCTGTTCCCTTTCACAACACACACAACACAATTGATCACAAGAAGCTCGATCAAAGTCCTTTCAAGGGCTGAAATGGCCAACTCAATTTTTTTTTTTTTTTGATATTTTTTATTATTATTTTTTATACAGTTGCAACTGCTTTAAAAAAATTATATTCTTGTTCTGCTTTCAAAATGGCGGCCATATTTTCTTTGCTACCTATAGCGATATATGCATTTGGGTTCATTTATATATCTTAGCTCATATTATACACAGAGTGATGAATTAAAAACCATAATATTAAGCACACCTTGACCTTTAATGCTAAAGACATGCTTATGAAAAAGTTTCTTCATTTTAAAAAAATTATTAAATTTTTTGTCTTCAAAACGTGATATCTTGCAACTTTAAAAACTTTTTTTATAGAAAGCAGTTAGTTGTAGTCATCAATTTTATTTCTAGAGTACATTTCAAGTAGTTTAAAAATTAATTTTTTTAACATACTGACTTATCAACTTTTTGTTTACAGCCTCTTAAATTTTTGAATTTTGAGAAATTTAGCTGATTTTGGGGTCAAATCCATTTATTTCTTGCTTTAGAGTTCGCTTGTCTGTACGTCACAATTATGTTCTCGTTGCGCGATTTGTAATAAATCTACAGCTAAATTGGCAGCTTTATGCTGTAATATATGCAAAAACTTACACGATAAGCGTTGTGTTAATATTGACGATAATTTCTATGATTCTGTAAATAATCGTAAGGGTATAGTTTTTAACTGCTCACGCTGCATAAATAGCTCAAATAACTTCAGTGACATTTTGAAAAAATTAGTGGAAGACGTGAGTGAAATAAAAAGCTTTTTAGGCGTTGATGCAAGAGGCCTGAAAAGTAAAACAAATCTGCCGAATAAAGTGTTATTGCCCACTAGTTCTAATGCTTGTTCTAACGTAAGGAGTGCTGAAAGTGTTGTTGTTTCTGTTGTTGCCTTGTTATCTCATCTTGATTCTGTGCCATTGGCTGCTTTTTTATCTAATTCGACTTCTTTATCTTCCCCACTGCTTAATACTGTTGCGGTCTCTCTATCTATAAACCGGTTTGAGTGCTGTTGGCTTATCTGATCATTCTGCTATTACTGTCTCGTTGCCATCATGTGAGTTGTTTCCTGCTGCTATTGAACATGCTGCAAATGCATTTAGAGTGCAAAAAATCAGTTTCAAAGCTAGATGGGGTTGTGAATATATGAAGAGCTGGATTTTGTTTTTCATGCAAATCGGATTTGGATGTTGGAAAAATTTTTGTGTCATAGTTTTTGCCACGTCAAAGCTTGAACAATCTTAATGCTTTTTTTTAAATAATCTTGTGCTAAGTATTCCACAGAAAATTTCTAGTTTATTCCTTATTTTTTTTTTTTTTTTTTTTTGTTAATATTGATTTGGGAAAATATTCTTTCGACATTTGCTGTGGCAGCAGGAATTTTCATTTCCCCTGAACTTTTTTAAAAACGGAAAAGCTTCAACGCTATCAAATTGGCGCAAATAGAAAAGTGAGGTTGGTTCAAGTTCAACGTGGAACACAATGCAATGTAAATGTAGCTATCCCATGTTGTAATCTCACCAGCTCTTCAGTGTGTAGTACGCTACGCCAAAAAATATAACCTCACTGGCGTGAATGCTTCAGAGAACACTTGTTTATAAATTTTTACGATTTTACAAATATTGTTAATTTTGAACAGAGACCTGCAGCGAATTGTTTTTTTACGATTCTAAATCACTCGTCAAAATCCGAGGACGTGCGGTTGTGCACAACAACAACCACTTCCACGCGAAGCATTCTCATAACATTGATGAGCGACGAGTGCCGTTGCTTTCACTCATCGCTCATTAGAAAGACTGCTGAATTCTAAGCATATGATTCTAAGCAACCTCAATGACTAGAGTCATTGAATGATTTGCGTGCACTTCAGTATTGGCGTGCGTTTTCCTTGTTTTACTTTTGTTTTGTGTTTTACGTGTTGATTAAGATAAATAACCAGCTTCTAAGTTGGGATCGCTAGTTCAAAGAATTAAATTGTAGCAAACTTACTTGTATGTTGTCTATTATTTGTCCCTTGTTGTTATTGTATTGTTTTTAATTAATTTTTCAACTCACTTTCACACTTGCAATGATGAATTGCTGAGAACCTTTATGTTTAGGGATGCCATAAGGAAAGCGGCAATCCAAAATAAACAGGATTGTCGCTTTCAAAAGTTGTAATAGTGTTCCACCACGTGGAAGTGGTGGTTGTTGTACGCAACCGCACGCACTCGCATTCGGTTTTTGATGGATGATTTATAGTCATTCGTTCGAATCATAGACTCGTTGCAGTTCTCTGGTACCGACAACGTTTGCAGTATCGATTTGTTATACTCGATTCTAAAAAAAGCATCATTAGTACAACTTTCAGAGCAGCATAGTACTCGAAAATTAAAGTTAGCTCAACTTGCGTTACAACTACAGCTACGAGCCACAGACGTACTACGCATTCTGTGCGATTCCGTGCATTTGGTATATTTATATAAAAAAGTATTTAGTATAAAAAATAATAAAATAAAGTATACAAAAGTATTTAGTAATTCAACTATAATGAATGTTTTGGTAAAGAGATTTTATGAAAACTACATAAAATTTTATATTTTCATGAAAAACTGCATAAATAATGGAAAAAATGCATTTAAAAAAAAACTGCCAAAATGCGCGGAGTTAAAAAAACTGGTATTTGCAGGAAAAACTGACAATACTGTCCACACCGCTGCCTGCTGATAAAAATTATTGCTCTCTCTTTATCTATAAACCGGTTTTGAGTGCTGTTGGGTTATCTGCTCTTACTGCTGCTGTTGCTGTCTCGTTGCCATCATCTGAGGTGGTGTTGCCTGCTTCTATTGAACCTGCGTCATATATTTCTGTCTGAACCGCTCTCTGAGGATTTTGCTAATTGGACCGAAGTGAAAAAAAGGAATGCAAAAAAGTTTAATGTTATTGGTGGTCAGAACTCAAGTGCAAGCCTAGAGATATTTGAAAATAAACCCTGGCTGGACTTGTCATCGATTTCGCCGTCAGTCTCGGAAGCAAATGTAATTGATTATGTTATAACGCATACTAATCTTAATAGAAGCCAAATTGCTTGTAACAAATTAGTAAAGAGGGATGCCCCAGTTGAGTCTCTTACTAAAATAAGCTTTAAAATCAGTGTCTCAGCATCTCAATATAGTAAAGTTTTTAATGTAGAGCTTACTGTGGGAGTACGCCCATTTGTGAAAGATTTTTTTCAACAATTGAGGGACCTTTAGCCAATGACGTAAAATCGAGTAATAATGTTAATTCAAGTTGTTCTATTAGAATGTGTCTGGCATTCGGACTAAATCGTCATAAATCTTTGCTGCTTCGTCCTAATATGATTATAATGTTATTTTCTTAACGGAGACATGGTTAAACGATGCTTTTTATGATTATAAATTGTTTGATCCACATTTGCCAGTGTGGTGGAGGAGTCTTGATAGCTGTGAAACAAACATTGCAAGTCTCGTAATTTTCGCTAATGAGCCTTGATTGTATGCGTTTCATATATTCCACCAGGGAATGTTTTTGGCTTATATAAGTTGCACGTGGACGAAGTGAGTTATTTATCAACAAATCATTTCGGAGGAAACCAGCTATGTATTTTATGTGATTCAACTTAAGCTACCTGGTCGTTCGTGAATGCTGAGATTGGACTTATTCCATCAAATGTTAATAGTGACTAAGTGGTTTATGTCATTGATAGCTTTTTTGATTTGGCTTAATGCAAGTGAATAGTTGTTTTAACAAATAACATAAAATTCTGGATTTGGTTAATATTGGTACCAACATTAATTTCAATTTATTTGAATCCTTTAATTTTTCCCATATCTACTTTAATTTTTCCCATATCTACTTTTTCTAAGCAGTTCTTACAGTTTTCTAAGCATTGGCACGATGTAAACAGATGAGTTTCATTTATTAAAAAAAAAACGGATAAAACAAACTCGTTGAGAACCCTTTAAAAAAATGCTTTTTTAAATTTTTTTTCGTCGCATTTCGATGAAATTTCACACGAAATATGTTTCAATGTAGTGGAAAGCGTACAAAGTCCTTCAAGAATGATTAGGCGGGCGTTGGTAAAAAAAAGTGAGCGTGGCATTTCAAAAAATGTGTTTGGTTGGTTACTTATAATAAATAAAACACGTTTTGCAAGATTTTTTTATAAGGCTCCACCTAGAGGAAACACGAAGCTAACGTTGCGCCAAAAAGGAGAAATTCGTCGCGAAGCAACCCAGAATCAATTATCTCCTCGACAAATTAGATCTACCTACGACAAAATGCACAAAACTAAAGGGGAAACCACGCTTGACTGATCCTCATAAGACCAAGCGATTGTTGTTTGACCGCAGATACATGTCCTGGAGTGAAGAATGGCGAAACGTTATTTTTTCGGATGAAATAAAGTTTAATCTGGATGGTTAAGGTAATCTAAAGAGTGGTTTTCTTCAAAAAGATCAACTTGCTGCAATGGCCTGCATGCAGTCCAGATTGTAACCGCATCGAGAACCTTTGGGGCATACTTGTTGGTAAAGTGTACTCAAAGGGAAAACAGTACAACAGCGTGAACGAACTCAATAATGCGAATTGCCAAATTTTGGGTGAAATCGGGTCAGAAATCCTAAAATACTAAAACGCCACACAAAATACTAAAACGGCAATATCTTTTTTGTCAGTTATATGTTTATTTTCTATTGTATGCGTATTAACAAATGTCCAAACTGAGACTCGCTTTTTGTAGAAAAAAAAGTAAATGTGTAATCTTACTCGTTTATTAATAATTTCTTTGTTCTTAGAATCTCGTTACATTACATTTGAATACTTCAGCGAGTTCATTCTGACGCTAAATCTGGTGTTCTTATTGGCTAGCTGGCTATCACGTAAGCAAAAGGAAAAACAGCGAGTCAAACATAGACGTCAAAATGCACTGGCATTGCCATATACTTATTTTTTGTATACAATAATTTAAAAGGTTTTTTAACAGTCAAGTCTAAATTAACATTACAAATGGAATAATTTGTCATAGTCACCTTCTGAGTACGTCTTTGCGGGCTTACTATGTTCAAGAAAATACTTAAGATTATAATCCTGTGACTTTTCGATAGAATTCAAAGCAGATGTTCGAATCTCAACCAAATCACGCTTCTTGCTGGCTCCGGTTTTGTCGTCCAAATATTCTGAGAGTTCATCTATGTCTTTTCCCCTTTGCTCTACACCAAACAATAATTTACTTGGCGTCTGTTTTGTGGTTGAGTGTACGGTGTTATTTAAACCGTACTCAACTCTTCCTATCATACAAGACCAGTCCGCATGACTGATTGGGTCACTAACTTTACTAATCATCGCTCTAATAACTCGGTTTACTCGTTCGACTTGGCCATTGGCCTGCGGAGAAGCGGTAGCCACCTTAACATGTGTTACACTATGTCGCAACAAGTAAGAAGCAAACTCAAGGGAGGTGAAACATGAGCCTCGATCGGTTATCACCCGCCTTGGGCGGCTATAGTAACTAAAATATTTATCAAGACACGCTAACACTTCCTTTGTACTTGTTGAGTTAACCGGGTATAAGCGAACATATTTCGTAAAGGCATCAATTACAACAAGGATATGTTTCCGTTTGGAATTCACAGTGGGCAGAGGGCCAAAATGGTCAAGATGAATAGTGTCAAAGGGAGTTGGTATCTTCGGAATACTATGCAAATTATGCTCGCTTATCTTTGCAGGGGCCGAAAACATGATGCAGCGAATACAATTTCTAATAAAGCTATCAATTTTTTCTCTCATCTTAGGAAACCAATAATTTTTCCTTATTTGTTCTAATGTTTTTTCGGTACCTAAATGACAAATTTTCTCATGAACTAATCGTATAACGTTGCCCTCCATTTCCCTGGGTACAAACAGCTGTAAATTGTCATCCTTACTTTTTTTATAAACTAGGCCATCTACTAAATCATATCCCGACACCGTTTCTTTTTCTAGTTTCTCTCGCAATTGTTTAATTACCTCATCTCTATTCTGAGTCACTTGAATATGAACGTCAGTTTCCTCAGAGTCTACAGCGTATACAGTCTTACAGTTCTTAACAAGATTTTCCTCAACAGCAGCGGTTAAAGATTCAGATACATCAGCGCTTCCAGCAGTTGGGCAGCGGCTTAGTGCATCAACATGACCCATGTTGACACCACATCAATGCTGTATATCATAATCGTAGTTTTCTAACTCTAGTGCCCATCTAGCTATTCTGGGGTTCAGGGTTTTTTTCTCTAGTGTCAGCGTCAGTGAGTTACAGTCAGTTACTATTTTAAAGTGTATTCCCTCTAGGTAGACCCTGAATCTGCGCAAAGCATATATAATAGAGAGGGTCTCCAACTCGAAACTATGATATTTCATTTCAGCAGCAGTTGTGGCTTTAGAAAAATACATTACTGGGTGCATTTTGTCATCTGTTTGTCGCTGCATAATAACTGAACCAAAGCCAGCAGTACTGGCGTCACAATGTAACTCAGTTTGTTTTTTTGGATCATAAATTGATAGGACTGGTGTCGAAGCCAATCTATTTTTTAACTCATTAAATGCTCGTATGCATTCATCAGTAATAATAAATTTAACACCTTCGTGTGTTAACCGCTGTAAGGGTTTTGCTATTCTTGAATAATTTGGCACAAATTTTCTAAAGTACGAAAACAGACCTAAACATGTTTTAATTTCTCTTAAATTGTCTGGCAATGGATAATTTCTGATTGCATCTATATGAGCGCTACTGGGGCTTACTCCTTCTGAACTTACTTGATAACCTAAGTATTCTATGCTATAGTAGCCAAACTTACATTTATTTATTTTCAGTTCTAATCCTTTTTCTTTCATTCTTCGTAAGACTTCAGCTACGAGTCTTAAATGGTCACCTAATTCAGCTGTAGCTATTAAAATGTCGTCCATATAAACAATTATCTGGGAGGAGTCGATTAAGTCCCTGAAAATATTATGAATGTAACGCTGAAATACAGCTGGTGCATTTTTTAACCCGAAAGGCATTCGTAAATACTCAAATTGACCATATGGCGTAACAAAAGATGTATACTTAATTGATTCGGGTGCCACTTTTACATGGAAAAATCCGTTTCGTAAGTCAAGAGTTGTGAAAAACTTCTTTTCTCCCAAATACTCCAAACAGTCTTCTATAAGGGGCAATGGGTAATTATCTCTTATTGTTAATTTGTTTAAAGGCCGATAGTCTACACATTTACGGATCTCTCCACTATTCTTTTTAACTAGGACAATGGCTGAGGCATATGGAGACTCACTAGGACGAATAATGTTGTTTGCTAACAGTTCATCTGTAATTTTCTGTAGTTCATTTCTTTCATAAAATGACAATCGACGAGGCAACGCGTGAAAAGGAGTATCGCTAGTTAACCTTATATTCATTTCATATTCGCATGGATTATATTTAATTTTACCCGGCCTAAGATAATTATCCTGAACAACTTTACTAAGAGCCTCAGAGTGTGCCTGGTCGAGACTCGGATTTATATCGACTTCAGTTGGCATAAAGTTTGCTTCAATAGAAAATACCTTACGTGAAGGCCACTCTAAGTCACAGAAATTGAAACAGTCAAGGTCTTCCTCCGGAAAAGTTTCTATTTCAGGCTCAGTCTTAACTTCATTTTCGTTTAAACTATCAACAGTGTTATCCAAAGCTTCAATCAACTGTTCCTCTGGGTTTTTTTTCTACCTGTTGTACTTATATCAAGCGCACAAAAATAAGATTGTTTGTCATCTACATATTTTTCCAGTTTATTTAAATTAATTTCTTTAGTTTTAATTATTTGACATAAGTGAATATTAAATTTTTGAAAGAAGTCACGGCCAAGTATAAGTGGGATGTCCATTGTTTCATCTGGTACTACATTTAATGATAATAATTCATTTTGTTTTCTAAATGTTATATTGACATTGATTTGGCCATAAACTTGCAGTTTACGGTTTCCGAGGCCGCGGTATTTCGATTTGGCAGCAGTGCCATTTATGCCAAATGGAACGAAAGATTTCTTTATAAAATTAGTTGGACTACCCGTATCAAAGAGAGACAAACAATTGATTAGTTCCCTGCGCTTATCAATACAAAAGGCTACACTTACGTAATTGAAAGCTCCCATGGTTCCAGGGAAAAATTGATCGTCATCAATATAGCATTCATCAGGCTTATTGGCGTTATGAGTGGCATCGTTTTCATTAGTTGCGACCTTGGCGACGGTCTTTAGTATCGGCTTCAATATTTTTTTCGGATAGGAGCATCCTCGGTGGTCATGTCCAATTCTCCAGCAGCGAAAGCAACTGCCTTCCGGCCTCTTTTCAAATGGACACTTACTCTGGTAGTGGCCCATGCGTGTACAATTGAAACAGCGGACTTCGGTTTCATCAGTTGACATCTTTTGATCAGCAGTCCGTTTTCGCATCAGTTCCCTCGGATTTGCAGCGGTGAATTCACGTCGAATTATCGGGCGGTTTGCACGACGTTGCTCGTAAAGGTCCAAGGCTTCTTTGAATTGGTCCATAGTACGTGCACCCATCAGCAACATTGACTCAGGCGAATTGTCCTGCATGCCATCAATAATGAACCCAATTAATTCGAATTCATCAATGAAACTGCAACGTGCAGCGATGTTCTCCATCTCCATGCTATTCGTCATAGCATAGCTCAGAGTCGGAGTGACGATCTCGAGTCGCACGTATGCGTCGAACGGACGGAACTCGGAGTGTCACCGTGCCAGCATGTGTGGCTACAAATAAACGTCTCAAGTGATCGTTTAGCCACTTAAAGAATTTGCTTAGTTTGCCGCTTGTGTGGCAAACTAAGTTGCTAGAAACATAGAGTAGATGTTTACGTTATATTAATTAATGTGTCGTTTAAGGTTGCAACGATGAAGGCAGCGTTTAAAAACTTCAGTTTTTTCAAGGCTTCTGCTACTGCTTAAAGGTAAGGGTTTAATGGAAAAGGGTTAAATAAAAAAATGCTGAGCTAAAAATTTGCTAGTTTTAAAATGCATTAATTCAACAAGTTTTTAGTTTTTAAGGTACATTATTTTTATATTTTATTTGCTTACAACATGCAGTTTTTATTCCAGACAAACAATCTGAGCTTAATGGCCGTATTTTGTAAAACGCAAGCGATCACATCACTTGTGGTTTTTTGTCTTGCAATTCCGTTTTCATATGAAGTAAAATAAACTCTCTTTCTCTCCCTGAAATCTTCTAATCATATTTGTTGCTACACAAACAATTTCCAAGTAAGGTGTCCTCTTGAGTTTTACAAAATACGCCCATAAAACTCTAAAAAAAAAAAAATAAATAAATACATTGCAAATTACACTGGTTTAAGAAACAACAATTCTTATACATTCAATGTAATTATTTTTTTCCTTACGATTTTTAGTCCGATAAACTCAAAAATTATATTTAAACTTTATGGATAGGTTTTCGAGACATGAATTTTTAACTTTTTCTTGGTTTTTTTCGGAAGTAGATTCACATATCAGACAGTATTTCGAGTAAGAGTTTTAGAGTTGCACAAGATGCTATTATAAAATTGTTTAAATTTTCAACAATCGCTTAAGCATTTTTTGCAATCCATCTAAAAAAAGGGCTGTTTCAAATTCAAAAGGGATAAAAAAAGAACTAGGAGCTAGAAGCAAATCTTGAAGCAATTTAAAAAAAAGTGCTAAATCTAGTCCCAAAAGCACCAAAATGGCAACACTGGTCTTATTATAGCAGAAGCAGAAAACTAGCTAATAGTTTGCGAAGTGCTTCGGCAATCGACAGTTTCGTCGTTTGGATTGACTAAAACTGTTGGCGAAGTCGAAAGTCGAAGCAACAGCAGTTTTTCCATTAGTTTTTGAACAGTTGTAGCAGACTGTTTTGCGCAGATATCATAAGCGCAAATCCGTCTGCACGACTATTTAAAAGCGACGTCTACCGAAGATATCGATTTCCTTAGCACTTTGCGAACTATTCAAACCAGTTTTCTGCTTATGCTGCGACTGTTTGATTTTTCGCAAGCACAAGTTGAAGCAGTAGAATGTTTTAAAGTTATGAAAACAGCAATTTAATCACTGTATGAAAGTGCACCGTGTTGTATGAGTCTTATTCAATAAAATTCCATGTAATTTTATCAAATGATACTCATACGTCGCAGTATAGGGTGAATGTGGTTTGAGTAAAATTTTTTTCAAAGAATTTAATCTATTTAATATGAAATGAAATATTTAATATTAAACCAAAACTAATATGATAGAATTTAATGCCACATATTTGATATTTGTAAATGAGAGTCATTTAATAAAAGTTCATGCCATTTACTTTAATGACACTCACATGTCATAGCGCACTTTCATATATAATCGGATTCTGTAAAGGCTTCTAGGACTTTTTTCTTAGAATTTAACGTAGAATATAAAAATCATTGATTCCAGGAATGAAAATTTCTCATACGTCAAAAATTATTTGTTTACAATTTTATTCAAAATACTTGAAAAATTTAAGAGTATTGACTTTCATTTAAACTTGCTGGATTCACTGGGCTAGACCAAGGCGGCATGAGACCCGTACCGAGGATCTACCTGACTGGGGGCCCAGCAAAAATAGTCCGATTCCGCTCGAGTAGAGGTTTCAGAGCCTGCCAGCTTAACCTTCGTCCAACGGGGAGGGTGTGTTCGTAAGACAAAGATGATGAACACACAGTCAGGGGCTCTCACCCCACCTCTCCCCCGGTAAAAATAAAGATTTTACAATACCAAAGTAAAGTTTTTTGAGCATTGCAATTATTTTGTTGAATTCCTTGGAAAATTTATCTCAAAATAATAACTTTTCATTTGAGTTATGGTTACAAGCAGTAACATATATTTTAGAAAATGAATAGCTTTTATTTTTCTTTTGTGATTGTAGTGTCACACAGTGCATTAAAATGTTACAAATCTGTGGACATTGGACTAAATTCAAACTGTTCGTGTGTATCGTGATTTAGGGGTTATTTTTGACACTAAATTTACTTTTACTGACCACGTCAATTTTCTTATACCCAAAGCATACTCACTACTGGCTTTCATTCGTAGAAACAGTAAAGAATTCTTGGATGTATATACTCTTAAAATATTGTTTACTGCGTTTGTGAGGTCGAGACTGGAATACGCCTCCATTATTTGGAGCCCTTATTATATCTCAACTTCTCTAAGACTGGAAAAAGTTCAAAAAAATTTTACTAGGCATGCCTTGCGGTCTATTAACTTCCATGATCCTTTGCCGCCCTATAATGCTCGTTTATTGCTCTTAGGTCTAAAATCTCTCGATTCGAGACGCAAGATCGCATCTCTTATTTTTATATTCGATATCTTATCTGGATCAACTGATTGTCACTCGCTTTTAGAGCTTATAACTTTTAATGTTCCATTAAGACACTTAAGAAAATCTAAACTGTTTTTTATAAAATTTTGTAAAACTAATTATGCATTAAATGAGCCAATTACTAGGGCCTTGATTCTTTTGAATGAGCTTAATGTAATGTATGATTTTGATCTCTTTGTTCCAAAACAAATTTTTAAAAATTTTGCTAATAGCGTCTTCTTAACATAGCAATATTTCATTATTCATAATGTTTATTACTAAGTATATTTATTTCTATTGTTAAATTAGTCTGTAAGGATGTGATTCCATAGACTTTCAAATAAACTAAACTAAACTAAACTAAACTAAACTAAACTAAACTAAACTAAATGACTTCTCTCGAGGTAAGACATTTTCCTAAGGTTTTTGTATAACAGTGGACTCGGGGAAACGTGAAATAATTTTTGCACTGGCTGTTCACAAAATCCACATTTTGTATACAATCAAGATTCACATTTTTTCGTATAAAACACATTTTTATTAAAAACTTATACACATTTAACTCTGTGTTATACAGAAAAAATTCTTGAACTCTTGGTTGTTTTGACGATTTTGCACCAATTTTTTCATGTTTTTATTAATTTTAAACGTTGTTATAGCGAATTCGGATGTTCATGTTGTACAGCTTTTTAAACTTTCACGCTACAGAGTAGTAAATATAAAAAAGTGACCGTTTACACTAGCGGGGTGTTCACGTTATCCTATGTCCACCCCGAGTTCACTGTATGTCAAGACTTATATAATTTTCTTTTCTAATAAAATATTATTTTGACGACTTGTGTGGTACAAGCCATTCTTTTTTTTTTTTTTTGGTAGGTGTCCATTTGACAAATGGAAAGAAAACTATTGCTCTTAGGGGGGAACAAATATTGCAAAAGGCTTCAAATTTGTGTATAATGTCTAGTATAAAATTTCTTCAAATTTATATATAAAAAATTTTGTTAGGCATTTTCGGCATATACATTTTATGCTCTTCTGAAAATTTGGCGATTTAGAAAAAAGTCGTTTTGTCAAATGTCCACAGAAATATATCAAGTCTGATGTAACCTAACTGATAACATACAAAAAAAACTATGAAAGAAGTATTTTTTATCGTTTCATATTGAATAAAAATAGGTTTGTTTACTAATGAAAAGCGTTCACGTACTCGGAAAACTTGCAACGAGATAAGACAACGAGAGCGTAAAAAAGTGAAAGGAAAAAAAGTATCTAGCTAGAAGTTTCTGCTAAAAAAATTGTTTGTCAAAAAAAAAACAAGCTGTCAAGAGTTATTTCTTGTGGATTTCGTATTAAAATGAATGGAAAGAAAAATGTGTGCTTAGAAGCCTTTGGCGAACATCTCGAATGTACAGACATTTTTTGGGTTGCAAAAAAGCTGTCAATTCGTTCAGCTCTTAGTTTTCAAGTTTCTACTAGTTTTCAGTTCACGTACTTTTTACACTATTTTTCTCGTTTCTCAATTTCTCAATTCTTTTACTCCCTCCCTGTAAAGTACGCGAACAAACCTTTTATTAATATATTTCTTGTCATGATAATGACAGTTTATTTATAATAAAAAATGTTTTAATAAATACAATTTTTTCATTGTGAAAAAGTGTTCTTCTCCCTAGTTGTACGCCCTCCCCTGCAGTTGAGATGAGCTTCCGGCGCCTATGTGAACACAAAAAAAAAAATAGACCAGCCTAATAGTCCTTAAACCCCGTTGAGATGCAGCCTTCAGCTACACGCGGTCTTTAAACGCTCACTTTGGCAAACAGCCTACAGACGCGCAGTCTTTAAATTTGTTATTACAAGCACATTCGGAAAAAAACGTGAAAAACAAGACACATTTTAACCGCGCTCTTAAAAAATCTGCAAAAAAATCGGGAAGTTAAACGCTAATAAATTTAAAAAGATACATGCTATATTCAGTCATTCTTGACTCTAAATTTGCAGTAGTTGGTTTAATAAAAATCACTTCAACTGTCATTTAAAAATCCAAAATAAAATAAAAATTTGTGCAACATAATATATAACTAAAACTAAACCACGAACATTTCGTACAATAAATTTTGAGTGAAAAACATTGGAATGAAACACGAGCGATCTTAAATAAAATCAGTGCAACATAATAAAAACAATAAAGCACGAACATTTCTTTAAAAAAAAAAAAAAAAAAAAAAAAAAAAAAAAAAAAAAAAAAATAGAATCGAGTGTAAAATATTAAAATAAAACACGAACCGTTGCCGCTGTTTTCTCGTAAGCTACATCGCCGCGCTACAACCTGTTCGCTGTCCGCACCAAGACTGCTAAATAAAATCAAATAGTTGTGGTCCCTCTGTGTTGTGTACGCCCTGTCCTCTACCGACAACGTCTTCTCTGTTTTATCTTTGCTCTGATGTCTCCCTCGCCTATGTTGACGCGTCAACAGCGTGAGCATCACGCTCCCCGCGGTACAGTTAAATTGGATGGAACTCCAAAATCTGGTAGCGGCAGCGCAGATTCAATCTCTACGCAACTCAGCGCTCTGGAACAAAGGCTCAAAGCAAACACGAGAGAAGAATTGAGGCTCTCAGAGGAACGTCTGCGGCAGCATACAGACGCACTTTTTAACTCCCTTTCGACCAATTTTTCCAACAACTTCGGTAAAATAGAAAGAGAAGTTGCAGCCATCAACGACAAATATACAGAGCAAGATAATAAAATACTTGCGCTTAAAAACGAATTGAGTGCTCTCACCACTCGCTGCGAAGAGCTAGCTGTTCTTTTAGACAAAACAAAAAGCAGCATCAACATCAATAACAGCAACAACAACGTCAACAGCACTCTTGTAGATCACAGCTCAGACGCTGTTTTGTTTGGTTTGCCGTCTCTTCACGGTGAAAATCTCAAGAGCACGTACAATCTTATATGCAGATCTATCGATTTTCATTCGCCTCAGATAAAAGATATTTTTCGCGTGAAGGCTAACTCTGATATACAACATCCACTGGTGATAGTTAAGTTTTACACCACCTTCGACAGGAATCGTGCTCTGAAGGCCTTTGGGGAATATCGCAGGCGCTCGAAACAAGCGGTAAACCTACGTAATGCTGGACTCGACTCAGACAATAATGTCTTTATTCACGAAAGCCTTACTGTCGAGGCGCGTAAAATTCTTCAAGCTGCGATCACCTGCAAGCGGAGCAAAAAAATTTTCAACGCCTTTTCGTTACGCGGCTCAATCTACATTAGATTGCAGAGAGACAGCGAAAAAATTAAAATCAACAACATTGATGAACTGCATAGTTATGCGAATGATGTCGTCTCTGGTGAAGTATCTGTTTAATGGAAATGCTCTGTATATTAATATATCTAGGGTATTAATTTGCAACTTGTCTATTGTCTATTTTTTACATAATTTCAGCTTCTTTTTCTTATTTCTTCTTCTTTGTTTTTTCATTCTACCATTGTCTTATCATTCATTTACCCTTTTCCAATTTAAATGTTTGTTGTGCTCTGTATGTCTGTATTTATGTCTGCATTGAATAACGCAGTCTTTAGCGCTGACGATAAGCACAAAACTATGATTGAAATTCTGTGCAAGCAACGCTCTGGCCTAAAGATCGTACATTTTAACGCTCGAAGTCTTAATGACGTTAAGATGGATTGTGTTAAATATGTTTTTGAAAATTCTTCTGTCGATATAATTTGCGTGTCAGAAACGTGGTTTCACAAGGATGTTAAAGATTCCTTTCTGAATATTAATAACTTTAATCTTTATCGACATGACAGAGTTAGTAAAAAAGGCGGCGGTGTTGCTATATATGCAAAAAAATACTTACACGTAAAAGTGCTCAGTTCTTCAAGTGATTCTGATGTTGAATATTTGAATGTAGAAATCTCTAACAACAGAACTAAAGTTTTTCTCTCATGCGTTTATAATCCCAATCGAAACTGCAGCCTAGAACCTCTACTAAAAGAAGTTTCAAATTACGCCATAGATTTTCAGAATTATGTTTTGTGCGGTGACTTTAATCTGAATATTCTTGTTAATGATAATTCTTGCATAAACTTAATCAACAATTTGGCGCAAGTGGGTCTCAATATAGTTAATATGATTTCTCCAACTCGGTTTGCCAACAATGCCTGCCCAAGTTTACTAGATTTATTTATTGTTTCCGATTTATCATCACTTTTACTGTTTGACCAATTATCATTTGTTTCAGATCACGATCTAATTTTTTGTACATTGGACATGGATCTATCTTCTGTTGCCACTGATACCACTTTTTCCTTTCGCAACTTCAAATCTATTGATTATGCATCACTGTATGTTGACTTGTCTCTAATAAACTGGACGGATTGTTGGTTCTTTTCCTCGGTTGACGAAAAATTAAATTTCTTTGTTAGCAAAATATCTGAACTTTTTGATAATCATGTTCCCCTTTGTACTCGCCAAATCACCAATGCATCTTGCCCCTGGTTCACGTCTTCTGTGAAAATTGCCCTAAAAAAGAGAAGCAAAACCTACAGCAGGTGGAAGCGCAATCCAACTATGCTGAACTGGGAGGACCACAAACTTGCTAGAAATCAAGCTACCTCAGCCGTTAGATCGTCAAAAAAAAGATTCTTTTTGTCTAAATTAGATCCCTCTTTATCATCTAAACAGCTATGGAATAATTTAAAACGCATTGGGATTTCTAAAAAAAATAACGAACCTTGCCAAATTGATCCTAGTGTACTTAACGATTACTTCGTTTCGAGCTCGGGCTCTGCTGAATCTCCAGAATCAATTCATTCAAATATATCTGCTTCGAATTTTTCCACTCAGTTTAATTTTAACGCTGTTTGTGGATTGGATGTCGCACGCTGTGTGTCTAAAATTAAGTCGAATGCTTCCGGTGATGATGGAATATCCATTAAGTTCATTAAAATCATATTGCCTTATGTTATCAGTCCGCTTGTGCACATAATTAATCATAGCTTCACAACCTCGTGTTACCCTGTAAAATGGAAGGCTGCAACTATTATACCAATTGCAAAAAAATCGAATCCCATCGAACCCGCTGACTTTCGGCCTATAAGTTTGTTATCCTCAATTTCAAAAGTTTGTGAGTCTTTAATGGCGCAGCAGATCTCTAATCACATTAATACACTCAGCCTAATGTCAAATCTTCAGTCTGGTTTTCGTCCAGGGCATAGCTGTTCCACTGCTATTGTCAAAATCTTGGATGATATTAGAATACCTTTCGATAAAGGGCACGTGACCTTACTATGCTTACTAGACTTTTCTAAAGCGTTTGACACCGTGAACCATGATATACTGTGCAAGAAACTCAAGGCAAACTTTGGATTTTCTGACACATCAGTTCGTTTCATAAAAAGTTATTTAGGCGGAAGAACACAGCGCGTAAAAGTGGGTAACAACTTCTCAACGTATAAAAACACGTCCAATGGAGTTCCCCAAGGCTCAGTACTTGGCCCATTACATTTTACAATGTTCATTAATGACATCTTCAACAAGTGCAATAATGTCACAATGCATGCATACGCTGATGATCTACAGCTGTATTTGTCCAGACCTGTAGGACTAATCGAAGATTTATGTGTAAGAATAAATGAAGATTTGAATATGATAGCAGCATGGGCTAAAGACAACATGCTTAAGCTAAACCCTCAAAAATCATACGTCCTGCCGATCTGTAAAACTCCCTTCTCTAATCTCGATCTTCCCTCTATTCTCCTCAACGATGTCGAACTGAAAGCTGTTAGTAAGGCTTCCAATCTTGGTTTTTATATAAATACTTCCCTGTCCAGTGAGGACCATATAAACTCTTGTGTGAGTAAAGTCTACTATTTATTGAGAAATCTGAGAATGACTGCAGCATTTGTTCCCATCGAAACCAGACGAAAACTAGTCGTGCAACTGCTATTGCCAATTATTACGTACTCTGAAGTCGTCTATAGCAATCTGGATTCACGGTCATCTCACAAGTTGCTTGTTGCTCTGAATAATGCTGCCCGTTATGTCTATGGCATAAAAAAGTTTGACCATATATCATTCTACCGCAACAAATTACTTGGTCGTTGCCTATTTCGCTACCTTGAAGCGCGAAATTGTCTATTCCTGCATAAGATTATATACTCGCGTTGTCCACTTTACCTCTTTGAAAAACTTAAGTTCTGTAGGTCTAGCAGAGGTATGAATTTCTTGATTCCGAGCTTCTTTTACAAAAACTCTAGCAGACTGTTTTTCGTCAGTGCAATCAGATTGTGGAATTCTTTGCCTAATCACATTAAGATTGTTTCCAACTATAGAGCCTTCAAGCATTTAATTTTTAACTACTTTTCTTAACTCTTATCTATCCTCGTTTTCTTTTTCTTGCTTCTCCCTTTTAAGATCTTTCGAAGTTGCAATTAATTTGCCATTATCTTTAAATTATGACCTTGTCACTTTCTTGTTAAAATTGTTGATTTTTACTTATAAAATTTATGAACTCATTTTTATTTCTAAATTTTAAGTTTTACAATTACTTGTTTTTTCTAATTTAATATTAATTTTCATTTTGATTTTCATTTTATTATTAATTTTCATTTTGATTTTAATTTTAAATATTTAGTTTTAAGCTTATTAGTTGTTATTTACTTGAATCTGCGGCATGCAAAAGAATTCTATTCTAATATGCTTACATATGTGCTCAATAAATACAAAAAAAATACAAAAAATACAAGCAATATCAACATAACTCAAAATATCGTAAAAAAACGATATTTTAATTGCACTAACTACGACCCTATATTTTGAAATATATGAACCGTTACAAAAGAAATATTTGCACACATAAGTGGTAATCTAACCTGCAAAAAACAAATTTCTGCATCCCTCCAAAGATTGGCAATACAGAAAACGCCATATTGCTTTTTTACGATCTTTTGAGTTAATTCGTTATTGCTAGTGACCACAAATGCTGCTGGCAGCAAGCCACCCAACAAACCTGCGACGGAAGCTTATGACTTGGCAACAAACCTGGCACTAGTGGAAATAGCAAGCAAGCTTCGGGTAAAAGAACGTCACCCATCCAAAAAGGCGGGCAATGTTTCTCGGAAAGCAACGCTTAGAGTAAGGGACCTCATAATGCGGATTCCCGATAACAGAAGTTTACAAATAAGGGTCAGCTTTTAAACCAGAGAAGCCGAAAGTGGTTGTAGTTCGTTTTCTTCTATCAGTTCGAGTTTTTGAGACCGGAAAAATTGTAAAAAACTTATTTTTCTGTTAATTGTGCCATATCTTTTTTTCACCCATCGGCCGATTTCAATTGCCTTATAAGGGTTCTAATTAGTAATATTAGGACTAACCACTTCTGTTTTTTTTCAGTTCATTATTTTTGTGGTTTTCAAAATATTCGCCTCTAAGTTCAAAATAGTTAAAATTTTTGCATTATTTACATATTTGTAGCATAAGTCGCAGCATAAGCAGAAGGAGGAAACTAGTTTCAATAGTTCTCAAAGTGCTTCGGCAGCCGACAACTTCAGCAGTCCATCGTTTCGATTGACTGAAACTGTTTGCAAAATCGAAAGTCAAAGCAGCAGCAGTTGTTCAACTTTCGTAAGTCGAAGCAGCATAAGTTTTTCAACAGTCTTAGCAGACTGTTTTATGAGTTTTGCTTATTATTTCTTACTTTTGTTTGATCACTGGATTTATTAATTTTTTTCAATTTTGTTATGATTATGATTGGACAATGTTTAGAAAAAATCGCAAAACAGCCTGCTATGACTGTTGAAAAACTTATGCTGCTTCGGCTTACGAAAGTTCAACAACTGCTGCTGCTTCGGCTTTCGACTTTTTCAACAATCTCATTCAATCAAAACGACGACTGCCGAAGCACTTTGCAAACTATTCAAACTAGTTTTCTGCTTCTGCTTATGCTGCGACTGTTTGATTTTTCGCAAAGCACAAGTTGAAGCAGTGGCATGATTTGAAGTTATGAAAACAGTTAACCCTTTCCGGTCAACTTTTCCATTTCGCACAAAAAAATTTTTTGTTGCTTTAGATTCAAGGATTTCTGTTGAATTATTGATAAAATTAAAAAAAAAAAACTTAAAAAATTTTCTAGAAAGGATTTAGAGTCTTAGAAAATTTGTACAATATATATACCAAAATGCATAAAAGGAGTAAAAACTCGAGAAAAAAATAAAAATTTGCTTATGTTTTGATAATGTGTTTATTGTGTTAAATCAAACGTAAATATTGCTTTTTAAATAAGCATAGCCTTAAAAATAAACAAATTAATTAATGGCTAGGAAAAACGAAAAAAAAGAAATGGCCATTTCAGCCCTTGAAAGGACTTTGAACGAGCTTCTATAATGAATTGTGTTGTGTGTGTTATGAAATGTTTGGACGCAAATGGTCGAGAACTGGACCTACAATGTTTTATGCCGACTCCGAGCCAGAGTTGCCAGAGACTTTTCGCTTTAAATCGTCAAAACACTTTTCAAAAATAGTCGATTGGGTTTAAAAATCGTCATTTGCCTGTCCCAAAAATCGTAATTTAAATGTTAAAATCGTCATACAGTCCAGAAGATTCAAATTTGTATTTAAAGCAAAAAAAAGTTATGAAAAATTATTATGTATAAAAAAATCTTTATTTTAAAATGATGAGATCTGTGTTAGGTCTGTGCAGGTCTGTATTACTAGAACTTTCTAACGAACTTTCTATCAGTTGACGTTTGATTTTTACTCTTCACTTTCTTTTTCAACTTCTTCGTAAAACAGTGGGTATAAAAAAAAAAAATATTAAACAGTGTACGTGGCAAATTTTTATTAAATTTTATATTGAAATGATGTTGCTAACACAAAAACAAAAAAAAAGGAACAGATATAGTCATTCGTGCTCTTAAATCGTCATGTGTGATCTTAAATTGTCCAATCGTAATTTTTTTCTCAAATCGTCAAAATGATGATGCCATCGTCCATCTGGTAAGGACGAACGGCTCATGTTCTCAAGAAGCTTTTCATGGCAGTTTTTACTCTCTGAGGTTTGCCATTGTCTGCAGAGAGATGACGGCCGAACAGAAAAATTAATTCAATTGAAAAAACTTTCTGTGTCAGGTGGGATTCGAACCAGGTTGTCTGGCGTGATAGTTCCGTCCAACGTGAGGTGGAAGGTGTTCAACCTTCTCTTCCACAATCTCACACAGAGGCCGATCAAAATTTTATTTTCTTCATTTGTAGTATTTTTTTGTGTAGCATACAAGTTTGTATAAAATGTGCCACTTTCATACAGATCGCTGGTTAAGCATTGTTCAAAATATTCCCAAGGACTTTTTAGATTATTCTCTTCTTGGTCATCATTTGGTTCAAAAGTGAATGGATTTGGTAGATACTCAAATCTATGCCACTTAGTGTCTTTGTTTTGTGTTATTTTATATTGTGTCCGAAATGAATTTTCTAAAAATTAAATTCTGAATTCTGCTCCTGATTCTGCTGTTTCTGCCTATGCATTTTCATTGCTTTCAACATTGAAGCCTTGCTCACAACCAGAAGTAAAAGGAATACCTCGCATAAGTCGTCAAACTTTTCCTCGAGTATTTTTTCATTGTTGGTTTTGTGTCTTATAAAAGAATCTATAAGAATCTCATCCTCAGGTTCCATGTCGGCAATTTCGGCTTCAAATCTGATTTCAGCTGCTTCCAAAATATCACTTTCCTATTCCTCATAATCTGATAAATTCGCCTCTATCCTGTCCAAAAAACAATCAGAAATTTCTTCATCTGACAATCCATTTTTGCGTAAACTCATTGTTCAACTATTTCAGCAAGCACCGAAAATTTCATATAAAAATTAAAAAAAATCAACAACCTTTCCCGAATTTTGTGCAATATATTGATCAAGTTATTTATATACAATATATTGTACATTTGCTTTTGAGTAAATTGTACAATATATTTTACACTTTTTTTAAGTTATCAAAACAATTTTTTTCACAATTTTTGTTCTTAATTTGTTAACCAAGTAGTAACAAATAGAATTTAAACTGTTGTTTTAACCTGTTATAAAATAACAAAACTTATATTTACCTGCTCAAAATGTTTTACTTTGCTTACTCACTTCTTACAATCACACAAATTCTAAGTGGACTGTTTAAAAAATCAAATAAAAAAATAGCTACACTTCGCATTATTCTCAAATTTTAATTTCAAAAATTCAAAACATGCTAAATTAAAAAAATAAAATTTTTTGTCAAAATTTTTAATTTTTTTTTGATTTTGATTTTTTTTTTTATTTTTGATTAATTTTGACAGAAGAAGAAGAGAAAAGTTAAATTATTTTTGTACAATATATTGTACAAAAGCAAAGAAAGGGTTAATGTTTAAAAAAACAATAATTTTACGGCTTTTGCTATTTTGACTGCAGCAATTTAATCACTGGTTAAAATTAACATAAACCATTGAGGTGAATTTAACCTCTCCTTGTAGTTAAATTCAACTCACAAATGTGGTTATCTTAACATCATATTTGAACCAGTTTTTGTGGTTAGAAATCAGGTTAATTCAACCAAATACCAGGTTCAAATTTTAATGCCTAAATCTAGAAAGAAAAACGATTTATTTAGTTTTATATTTTTATTTAATAAATACATTGTATTTAAAAAACAATTCCAAATAATATAAAGTTCATTGTTTACACACTTTAATATAATTGCTTTTTAATATAATTGCAATTGCACCGTTACACACCCTTCAGTAACAACAAAGCATGCTACGAATTTTGACAGTTCGACAGTTAAAAGCAGTGCTGTGAATAAGGTAGTCAAAATTTGCATCGGTTTTTAAAACGATAATACATTTATTTTTTGTTTTTTCGGAATGTGGAACTTATTGTGCACATATCCTGGTAAAATAAGGAAAAGTCACATTATTGATTATAACTTCTAAGATAAAAGTAAATAAAAAATTCATTGAGACGGAACATGGACCACCAATAGTGAAGAATCTCTCAAAATACAATGATAGCTTTTTTTGATATAGAGACTGCCTTTAGTAACGTCAAAGCATAGGCTATTGTAGTGTGTATACGTGAGCTTAAATGCATATTGTGAACTACTTTTTATGAACTTATAATAACATTCCATTCCCACACTTTGTTGCACTGTTTATGTAATAATAATTTGATACCGCATATAGCGACCTCCAACTCTTAGAATAACTCTTAGCAATCCGCTACTGTTTACCAAGCAATGCTTACCAAGCAATTTTACGATACCAAGTAATCTCACGAGTACACACAAACCACTACAGCATTAGTATGTAAGGGGTATATAGATTAAGATATATACACATTTAATATATGCAGGATATATTCAGTCTAAGTTAAAATAAGATTGCATTTAATAAAGTGACTTCAACCTATTCAAACGTGTATCGATTTTCTCAAAAGTAGTGTAAGATGGCGAGCGTTCTAAATGTTTACATGGCGACCGTGACTTAAAAAGATGACTACATTCTAAAGATGTCTATACTTTAAAAAGATTACTACATCCTACATTGTAAAGATGTCTATACTTTAAAAAGATGACTACATTCTACACTCTTAAGATGTCTATAATTTAAAAAGATGACGACTACATACTACATTCTAATGATGCCTATATTTTAAAAAGATGACTACATTCTGAAGATTTGTTTAAGAATTGTGCTTTAAAAAAAAAATCGTTGCCATTAACTCACCGAATAAAAAACTAAACAGCAAAACAAGTCAGAAAAATTAACAAAAATACCAATAACGCAAGTACCTAGGAAAAGATACTTGAGGTTTTTACCCAAAAAAAGGCGTGAAAGAGCAAACCTTTAAAGGAGATTAAAAGAGGATCCACCACCATGACACATTACCCAACAGATAGCAGAAAAAATTACTAAAATCGACATGGAAATAGAAGAACATCGATCGAAAAATCAAGCAACAAAAGTCTTAAAAATAATAGCAACAGGATGCAATGACAGCTGCGAGGAAACAAATAGTACAGTAAAATAAATGAAATTATAAAAACAAAATATAATTGTAAATCAGGGCAGCGTTATAGACACGCATCCTGGTAGGGGTCGGATGCTTTCCAAGCCCATGACCAAATAATTAATCAAAAAACATAAAAAAATGTTTTATAAAATTGATTTTCTTATTTATCGTATCCAAATTTTATTATTGTCTTATATAATTATAAATAATATTTGTATTCATCAAAAAGTAATCATGAACATTGAGCAAAAGCGCAAAAAAAAAGATATCATTTATATGTAAAAAAAAAAATAACCAATGCTTATAATGATTTATTCAAATTAAGTGAAAGTCCTGAATACATATTATTATCATTTATCGAATAATCATTGAGATATTTAATTTCTAAACGGACTTTATTATGTGTAGTCTACATGCAAAGCTGGAACATCCAACCGCTAATGACATAGAGGTAAATCAATTGCAGGAGGATACAAATGCGTACCTCATAGCAATAATTGTATTGTTAGCAGCTATTTTGGCAAACAAAATCTATATCCTTCATAGAAGAAAAATTAAAAAAACAATATTAGCCAGGGCAGCTTCTACGGTACAAATTTTAGTCCGTAGATTCTGCAAAAAGTCTACATCTTAGAAACAAAAATTTAATTATTATAAGTCTATTAGTAACCTATAAAATGTATGGAGAAATGGGAACTAGTAGAAAAAAGCTTGAAACTCTATAAAGAGAAATTCAAAGAATCGTATAAATGTATTTTTAAAACAAGTTTCGTAATAAGCAAAACAGTTAGTTGCTTAGAAAGTTCGCACACATACATACTTAAAACTTATCAAAGTTAATCCAGCGGCGGGGATTTTAGGGAGTTTTATTAACTTGAGCTGGTATGATTTAGTAGAGGGGCTAATAATCCAAGTGACCCCCAGCTGAAGCTTCCACTAAATTGAAAATAATTATTTACATCATCACTCGGTGTGTGTATCTATAAGTTGATGATGTCACAGTTTTTTGTTTAAATATTCTTAAAGCAGAGCTCTAAGCTAAGCTGATATACATGAATACATGCATATATCTTATTACCGTTTATAATTTTATTCTTAACCCTCAAATACCTAGTAACAATTCATCACATTCTACTTGACGACTTTGACTTTGACAATATGAGTGTTTCAATACGAAAATCTATATTTATAATGATTATATCAATTTAGGTACGGTAAAGGTTTAAGGGTTAGAATATGTGAACAGGTTTGGGTGTAGTAATAGCATTTTTGCTGTCTTTCATATAACATTACAGTCGACAGCAAAAGTTGTCTCAGTTTTACACTAAAATTAACTAGGTGTTTCTTTTATTAAAAAAATGAGACCTACCATCAAAGTTAATCCAGCGGCGGAGATTTAGCTGGGTGATATTAACTTGAACTAGAATGTTTTATTAGGGGGACTAATAGCCCAGACGATCTCCCAACTGACGCTCCCACTCTAATTCAGATACTTATTTGTATCATCACTCGGTGTGTGTGTCTATAAGTTGCTGATGTTGCAGTTTTTGTTTACATATTCTTAAAGCAGAACTCTAAGCTAAGCTAAGCTAAGCTGATATACATACAGACATAGAGTTTATCAGCGTGAAGCAAGCAAAGAAGCATGATCAGCATACGGTTTTTTTTTTGCTAAACACCAATATATACAAACATAGTCATAATATATGTTAACATGTTTGCATATATTTGTAGATGACGCATAGTTTTTCCAGAAATTTTAATTTTTTTTGATGTTGTTAGCGACATAACAGTCTTCCCCACTCAAAAATTCTGAAACCAGAAAGTTGAGTCTCAGAATTTCTAGCATGTGTTGAGGAGATTTGTTATTTTTCCAGAAATTTTGTCGTACATGTTCAAACATGTTTCTTGATTGAGTCTTGAGGATCTTATCGTTTTTCCAAGAATTTTATTTTTGTTGATAGCGTTGTGTCTGTAGTACGAGGTTGGGTGTGAGATAGGAGGGAGGGAGATAAAGAAAGTGGGTGAGAGATAGATAGACAGATGTAGAAATATATAGTTTACTTTCAACAAGTTCTTTAGCATAATTATGCTCAACTTTGGTTATTGTTAAGAACCAAAACGGCATCAACAATTAATGTAGCGCAAGTCTTAAGCAGAGCACGCATTAATTGTTGAAACTAATGTAGGCTAAGCAGTGTAAGCACAATCAATTAAATTGTTTAATAAAAGTTAAAACAATTCAAAGTGTTTCATTTAAATTTCAAAGCCCTGCTTTATTGGTTTCAAGTGCCAATTAAGTGTCCCCTCTTTATTAATATAAAGTGTTGATAAAGAGTCTGTTGGAATCATCTAAGATTCCAACATTTTGATGACCCCAACGTGATGCACACATTGATCAAAAAATGCGACAAATCGATTCACATTAGATTTGAGTAATCATTAGAAAGACCGAGAGAACTACTGAAAATTGATGAATTTTTATCATTTTTGGAACTAAAATTTTAATCAGTGGAGTCGATTGGTTCTAAAGACAAATCGTCATCTACACAGCCTACGACTAGAACATTCACTACAGTTGCAACCACACAGAAGAATAACAATGCATGCAGATTGTGCAACATAGTCTCTCATCCATTGTACGTTTGCAAAAAATTTCTTCAACTATCTACACAAGAAAGGCTGAATTGGGTGCAGAAAAATAAACTTTGTGTCAATTGTCTCAAGCATAATCATATAACAAAAAACTGCCCATCACGATCCTGTACTAAGTGCAACATGAAGCACAACACGCTTCTACACATCGATGGAAGAACAACACTACCACCACCAACATCTTCAGCCGAACATAACAAAGCACTATCATCAGTATCACTAAGCACATCGAGCAAACCCACGCAAAGAGGATACGTTTTACTCTGCACACCATGAGTGATTTTGGAATCTTCATCTGGAAAAACAATTGAATGTAGAGCCATCTTAGGTTCCGGGTCACAAATAAATATTATATCCGAGCGAATCATCAAAATATTGGGAATTAGCTGCAAACAAACATATCTTCAAATTGAAGGAATTGGAGAAGGAACAAAAATTGCTCACAAGAGTGTACCTCACACTAAGATCCAGGTTGAATGAATTTTGTGCACCCTTTGAAGCTTTTATGCTACCCAATCTACCAACACATAAATTAGATTCATCAAATTGGAAAATTTCATCAAACATAGAACTCGTCGACACAAAGTTATATCAACCAGACAAGATTGATGTTCTTTTGCCAAATACTCACAAGCGGTTTCAAACGATAGTATGGCGACAACAACTAAACTATTTTCAGCTTAAAACAGTGACATACGGAACCAGATCAGCTCCTTACCTTGCAACAAAGTGTTTACAACAATTGGCGGTTCAGTTCACACAGAATTTACCTCTCGGATCAAGGATTTATCTCATGATTTCTATGTCGATGATGGCTTGATCAGTTCAAACAGTCTAACTAAATTAGTTGAAACCCAGCAACAACTTATTAAGATTTTATCAACAGCAGGTTTTAAATTGCAAAAATGGTGTGCCAACCATCTAAATTTACTGCAAGGCATTTCAGTTAAGGACCAAGAAGTAGATTTAAATTTTGAGAATGAAGATAACACAACGATCAAAACGCTTGGCCTTATCTGGCATCCAAAGGCTGACACACTTTACATAAAGGTCTTTCGGAAGGAAATTACTACTGTAACAATGAGAAATGCTTCATTAGATCTGGCACGTCTTTATGACCAATGGGCCTGGTTGCGCCGGTAGTGGTAACAGCTAAAATATACATTCAAGAATTATGGCAATTAAAATCAAAATGGAATGAGCCTGTTTCTACCGAATGTCGTGACAAATGGTTATCATTTTATCAAAAGTTACCAATGCTTAATGAATTTCAATTCCCTAGACATATCTTCAAAGGTCAAATTCCTCAATCAGTTCAACTAAATGGCCTTGCAGACGCTTCTGGGAAGGCCTACGGTGCTGTGATCTGCATTCGTTCGAAATTTCCAGACGGGTCAGTAACAGTCAACCTATTGTGCTCCAAGTCTAGAGTTGTCCCAATAAAAACACAGACTATACCCAGACTTGAACTGTGTGCAGCATTACTTTGCGCCGAGCTCATGGCAAAAATAAAAAATGATCTACAATACAACAATTATCTAACCTATTTTTGGACAGACTCACAAATTGTCTTGTCCTGGCTGCATTCTTCTGCAAACTTTCATACATTTGTTGCAAACAGAATTGCAAAAATTCACGAGTTAACTAACAAACAACAGTGGTATCACGTGCCATCAAAACAAAATCCTGCTGACGTATTATCCAGAGGAATAATGACCAATCAGCTCAAGACCTGCTTATTGTGGTCCATGGACCCGTTTTTCTTCATAGAGAAAATTCTGTCGCTTGACATCATCGTTATTAAGTTACAATGCAAAACACCCAATACTTGTCCCGTATCTTGACAAAATAATAAAACTACTTATAAAAATGATACACGACACTCATCTACATTGCGGACCACAAGCCCTCCTAGCTCACACCCAACATCTGGCCAATAAAGGGGAAAATAATGGCAAGATCCATTATTAAAAATTGCGTACGATGCAGTAGAGTCAAAGCAACTCTACTAAATCAATTTATGGGAGATTTACCAAAAGAAAGAAAATTCTAGGAAAAAGACCCCATAAGGCGTACATAGCTATATTTTGTTGCTTTGCTATCAAAGTAGTCCATTTAGAACTAGTGTCAGATCTAACAACCGAAGCTTTCATTGGAGCCTTAAAACGTTTTATCAGTAGAAGAGGTCACTGTATAAACATATTCAGTGACAATGCAACAAACTTTGTGGGGGCAAGCAACGAGCTGCGAGATCTAATAAGTTCGGTCCACTCAGCAGAAGGTCAGGAAGCCATTATCAAAGAATACAGCAACAAGGGTATACAGTTCAACTTTAATCCTCCACGGGCACCTCATTTTGAAGGGCTTTGGGAGACCGCGATAAAATCTGCAAAGTATCTTTTATCAAGAAGTGTATCATCTGCATCGCTGGCATACGAAGAACTTGAGACCGTGGTAGTTGAAGTTGAAGCCATTCTTAACTCAAGACCAATAATGCAAATGTCATCTGATCCAAATGACCTAACAGCACTTACACCGGGGCATTTTCTTATCGGAGAAGCTCTTACCACACCGATAGACGTTACGGCTAAAGTCATGGATACCAGTTTGTCGACAAGGTGGAAAATGGTGACACATCTCAAACAAGAATTCTGAAAACGATGGTCTACTCAATACCTCAATCAGTTACAGCAACGATCAAAATAGAGAAGTCGATCCCCAAACATTGAACTTGACACTTTAGGAATATTTAAAGAGGACAACGTTCCTCCATTAAAATGGCCATTAGGCAGAATAATTAAGACGTACAAAGGAGACGATGGTTTTGTTAGAGTAGCAAAGGTTAAAACTTCATCAGGAATCTGGAAGCGTCCTATTAACCGACTGGCTCCACTTCCTACGCAAGAAGAACCGACAACAAGCGTAAAAAGAGACGAAGCAGATAGTAATATTGAAGATATTCCATCTAAAAAAAGGAAATTCTCTACTGGAACTATGTTGCTATGTTGTTTATTGCTTTTACCAATTGTTCTAGCTGAACCCATTACATTATCAAGACTCAACTCAACCCCAAGCATTCACTTCGAAGGAATTGGCACAACAAAGTTGGTAACAGCTGAATGGAATCTCATAGCTTTCTTCAATTTACAACCAATCAAAACATATCTTGCTATCTTTGTAAATGGTACAATCTCCCTTAAACAGCGTTGTAAACAATTAAAAAATTCACACATTGTGATTTGCTGGTTAAACAATATGAACAAGACATAAATCATCTTCAGCGGAACAACCAACTATTTGCAAAGGGACGACGGAAGCGAGGTGCAATAAACGCGATTGGAAACATAGCAAACGCCTTCTTTGGGGTACTAGATTCGACATACGCTGAAGAAATGTCATCTACAATCAACAGTATAAGTGAAAATGAATATCACTTGTTAACTTTGTTAAGAAACCAAACTTCAATCGTTGACTCAACAATTAACATAATGAAAGAGGATTACAAAATAATATCAACAAGGTTTCAACAGCTCGATGAACAAATTGATGCACTTCGCAACCCCATAAACAATGAGCAGGAAGATATGATGCAACAAAATGGCTTTCAAGTCTTCACTACCTTAGCAATTCAGCTCACTATGTTAAGGGCTGACATCGAACAAATACAGGCAGCCATACTTGACATATTAACAGACATTCATCACGGAAAAATTCGCCAATTATTATTATCACCTTACCAACTTAAAGAGGAGATCATCAAAATCAAAAACTATTTGCCTTCGATACTTCAATTACCAAGTATCATTGATCAAGACAATTTATTAACCCTCTACAAACTTATGAAGGTTGTACCCGTACTAATCGAAGATCATATTCTGTTTAATATCCAAATTCCACTGAGAGATCAAAGATAATTTAAATTATTCAACTTATTACCAATTCCACATGTGGTGAACAATACAATAACAACAATAAAGATCTCAACGCATTACTTGCCCATCTCTCGACATCGGGACAATTATTTTCCAATGAACTCTACCTTGTTGCAGCTATGTTTGACAATAACCAGCAATAAATATTTGTGTTCATATATCCAGACTATGTACAATTATGGGTCTGGCATCAATTCTTGTGAAGCCGAACTATTTAACAACGCAACTAAGGTCAACTGTGAAATAATGGAAATTCATGACAGTTTTACATGGAAGCAAATTTAAAGGTCCAATCAATGGATATTCGGTGCTACTCTTCCAACTCGGATGAACAGAGTCTGCGGATCTGAATCTTCACAAGTCACACTTATTGGTTCTAGAATTCTCTCACTAAAGTCAAACTGCATGCTTAAAAATAATAAGTTAACGGTCCACGGTCTTCAACTAGTCAACACTACTCAACAAATTTCATACACGAGTATGAACAACATAATACCTATTAATGCCTAGCACAAATCAATGAACTTAATAAAAAATATGAGCCAATATATCGTAATGGTCGATCAACTGGCCACTTTTCACGAAAAATTGACCAAACAAAACATTTTCGAGCTGCCTCATCAAATTCAGAGGCATAACAATCATCACCTGGCGATCGGATATTCATTACTCATTGGCATTGTAATTCTATCTGCACTAATTTGGAAATGGAGAACAAACCCAAAAACTACAACAATAAAGGCACCTGAACCACTTCCCCGTTATAAGAAGTCGTTCGATATCAGTGTCAGTTAAACTTCGTTCAACGGGGCGCAGAATGTTAATAACCAAAACGGTATCAACAATTAATGTAGCGCAAGCCTTAAGCAGACCACGCATTAATTGTTGAAACTAATGTAGGCTAAGCAGTGTAAGCAAAAACATTTATAAACTGTTTCTAGTGGCTTACGATGCATAGCATGCATTAATTCACTGATTTCCACATAGTTGCATAGTATTTTAAGCTTGTTTTTTATTTTTACTTTGTAATATAAATTTTTAGCATAAGCATTTTTTACCTATAAAAGGTACAATAAATAAATATATCAATTTAATTACGTTAAAACAAGCTTAAAATATTATGCAACTAACTATGCGGAAATCAGTGAATTAATGCATGCTAAGCATCGTAAGCCACTATAAACAGTTTATAAATGTTTTTGCTTACACTGCTTAGCCTACATTAGATTCAACAATTAATGCGTGCTCTTCTTAAGGCTTGCGCTACATTAATTGTTGATACAGTTTTGGTTCTTAACAGTTATATTGTAACAGTACGTTCAAAAAGTTCATAGGATGACACACAGATGGCGTTACTCGATTTTTTCCATATGATTTTTATTTAGGGCCAATCATCAAATGATACGTATAAAAATTTGACAAAAATCTGACAATTGATTCGTGAGTTATATATAGCATTTTGTGTGCAACTATTGTTATTGAAAAAAAAAAAAAAATGGGAAAAAGTGAATTTTGAGTTCTGATAAAGCAATGCTTTTTGATGATAAAAAAACAGTGGACACCAAACAATGACTTCATAAACATTATCCGGACTCTGCTCCATCGAAACAAATGGTAGAAAAGTGGATTGCTGAATTCAAACGTGGTCTTACCAGCACAAATGATGCAGAGCGCAGTGGACGCCCAAGTCAGACTGTTATTCCACAAAGCATCAAAAAATCCACAAATTGGTTATGAACGATCGCAAATTGAAGGTGCACGAGCTAGGTGGCATTGTAAAGATATCAGATGGTAGTGTTTTTACGATTTAACAAAGTGAAATCTGTGCAAAGTGGGTGCTGATGAGCTCACAGTCGACCAAAAACAACAACGAATTGATGCTTCAGAGGAGTGTTTGGCGCTGTTAAGCCGCAATAAAATCGAATTCTATCGTCGATATGTGACAATGGATGAAACATGGCTTCACTATTACACACCAGAATCCAAAAGACAGTCAGCTGAGTGTACATCAGTCGATGAACCTAATTCAAAGCGAGCAAGGACACAACAGTCGGCGTGTAAGGTGATGGCGTCTGTATTTTGGGATGCAAAAGGAATAATATTCATCGACTATCTCAAAAAAGGAACCACCATCAACAGCGACTATTACTGTGCACTTTTGGATCGATTAAATGCTGAAATAAACGGCCACATTTGCAAAAGAAAAAGTGTTGTTTCACTAAGACAAGGCACCGTGTCACAAATTGGTGAAAACGATGGCAAAATTGAATGAATTGGGCTTCGAATTGCTTACCCACCAGCCGTGTTCTCCAAATTTAGCCCCAGCGACTTTTTCCTGTTTTTGAATCTCAAGAGAATACTTGTGGAAAGAAATTCAAGTCCAATGATGAAGTAATCGCTGAAACTGAGACCTATTTTGACGAGAAAGAGAAAACGTACTATAAAAGTGGTATCGAAAAGTTGGAAAATCGCTATACTCGTTGTATCGCTCTCAAAGGCAACTATGTTGAATCATATAATCGAGTTTTATCAAAATTTTGTTATTGAATGACCTGTTATCAGTTTACTAACACAACTTACTCGATAACTTAGAGTTCTGTGGTAAGCAAAACAAACAATCGTTCTTTCAAATACAAATTTTCTTTTTTCCCAGATACAAAACTATTTACTGTAACAAATGATACCTTATAGCCAATATGTATACATTCGACGTTTGCAATCGCTTGAAAATGCCGTGCAAGTACATCAGATTTCTTCCTCTAATGAAGACATTGGTGAATCAGAAGGATTAATACCGCCTGAGTGGCTAGACGATGATGATGAGCCGGTGCAAATCGATGAGATCAGTGAGAGTATCTCCAACGAAGTCGAAAATGTTGATTTACTTTGCAGATTATTATTGTTATAATAATAAAGTTGTAGAATAAGCAAATTAAAATATGTAGACATATAATTTGTTCTAGAATATTTAATTATCATATTTTATTATTAAAACGTAAAATAATCAAACTTTAAAGTTGTTGCAAACATACAACGAATTTTATGATTTTATCCATACATACATAGTATTTTTATTTTTTATTTAATCTTAAAGCTAGATTGATATACAGCGAGCATATCGTCTTTAAGCAAGTGTAGAAGCATCTTCAACACATGTTTATTATTATTAAACAAGTTGAACATAAAAAAATAAACATAATATATGTAGTTCAATTTTTATTAGATAAGATTACAAACTTTAAATTAATTCAATCATTTACATTTAAAAAAAAACTAGGCAAACGTTGGATGCAACAACCGGCGCGCACGATTCTATCTACTCGACTGACTTTCTTTCTGTTTCTCTTTTTCTTTCGTCTCTGGTCGACCGCTCCAGAGTTGTCCTTTTATTAAATTAGAAGTGTTGCCCACTACGCGTTTGCTTGTCACCTCCAAATCCCACATTCGGCCATCCTGAATTTAAATTCGCCCCGAATTTCTGGCTAAACGGTATCATGAATTCAGCTACGGTGCTAGTCGTATTTGGTCCTTCATGTTCGCCTAATTTATTCACCTTGTATCTGCCGTGGTTCAAAACCACCGTTACTACATACGGTCCGAGATATTTGGGTCTAAGCTTTAACCCTGTGCCGAATTGTGTTCGCTTAATGGCAACTAAGTCGTCTACCCCGTATACAGTTTCTTCCTGTCTTTTACTGTTAAATGTCTTGTAGTTCTCATTTTGTATCTTCTGAATATTTCTTTGTGCTTCTCTGCGCACCGCATCTCTCTCTGCGTATAGCTCGTCAATGTCACTGTCAGCTAAAATTTCACGTAAGTCAGGATTATCAACTATGCGCATGTCCAAATCGGTGAGGATTTTTAAAGGTGCCGCTTTCGTACTTCTCGGAGCATTATTGCTGATGATTTGCTGGACCTTATCAACATGACGATACCAATGGGCAGGATTCTGATGACACATTTTCGAGAGCATTGGAATAATTATCCTATGCATGCATTCAACCTGACCGTTACCTCGCGGTGCCCAACTGTGATAAGTAGGTGCTGAATTCCCTCTCTTTCGCAGTACTCTCGGAAAGCATTCGACGTAAACGCCGTTCCCCTATCTGGCACAATTCGCTTGGGATTCCCAAAAGTAGCAGATTGTCTCTCTAACCTATCTATTACCTCTTCTGTTCGTAGGGTATAACCAAACGAATTTGGAAAACCCATCTACAATAACGAAAATATGGTTGTACTTATTTTTTGTGTCAGTAAGTGAACCAACGTGATCCACGTGGTATGTCCCTAACGGCTCACTAGCTTTGTCGATTGGCGTCAACATGCCTTTTTCCTTACCTAATTTAGAATCGGTGATGATACACTGAACGCAGCTTCTCACACACTTTTCTGCTTTTGACCTAAGCTCTGGTATGAAATAACTCCTTTCCAATAATTCTTTGGTTTTTTCAACTGCAAATTGACCTTGCTGGTGCGCTTACTGAATCATTTCTTCCTCCAACGCTGAGGGAACAACTAGCAGCTCCTTAACGGGATCTTTGAAAACTAGGTTATTTCTCAGAAAGAAATCGTCGTAACTTCCCTTCTCTAAAACTATTTTAAGTATTTTTAACCAATCATCTTGCGCTTGCGCTTCACATAATCGAAATTTTAACGAATCTTCGACCAAGAGGCAATATACGCGACTCAAAGCATCCACGTGCTTCATGCGAGACCCCGTTCTGTGCTCAACAATATAATCGTACTCTTGTAGGTACATGGCCCACCTCAAAATCCTATCCGGTACGTCCTACCCGCCACTTCTTTAGGGCCTGAATTACGGCTAAAACTTCAAGTTCGTCTCATATACTCTACAGGATGGAAAAGCTGGTCCTCCGAATATTTTTGCAGTAGAACTGCCCCATAACCATATTTACAAGCATCGGCATGAATTTCGGTTTCTGCCAAAGGATTACACAGTTTCAGCGCAGGAGCGATTGATCAATTGATCCTCGTTTTTACAAAAATCTTTGGTTTTCCGCAGCAAATCAGTAAGTGGTTTGGCGACCATTGCATAATTTGCCATAAACCTTCGGAAATATGACGTCAGACCTACAAATCTTTGCAGCTTTTTCCTAGTAGTTGGTACTGGGAAGTTCATGATGGCCCTTGTTTTCTCTTTAGATGGAAGAATCGCTCCCTCTTGAATAATATAGCCTAAAAAATCTATTCTTCTTTTAAGGAACTGGCATTTCCCCCATTTAATCCGCAAGCCATGCTCTTCAGCCAAACTCAACACTTTCTCTAGTTTACGAATTCCATTGTCAGCATCCTTTGCTGGAATAACGATGTCGTCCATATAAATCACTACTGTACCATCATTCAGCAACCCCTAGAAAATTGCATGAATATACCTACAAAATACAGCTGGCGAATTTGAGATCCCGAATGGCACGAAAACAAATTCGTACTGTCCATTGTGCGTGACAAAAGCAGTGTACTTTCTTGAACCACTCTCGATTGGTACGTGGAAAAACCCATTCCTCAAGGCAAGCGTGGTAAACACATTTGCACCCTGCAACCTTTCTAAAACTTCGTCAATCCGAATTATTGGAAAATTATCTCGTAGTATTTTCAAATTTAATTTTCGGTAATCGCAGCACAACCTTTTTGAACTATCCTTTTTTGCGACCAACACAAAAGGAGATCCGTATTCCGACCTACTTGGTACTACAATCCCCTCCTCTAACCAATCTTCGACTTGTTTCTCAAAGATACACTTGTCCGCGTATGAAGTTCTACGTGGAGTTTGGTATACCGGTTTGTCATCACTTAGAATGATTTTCATTTCGACTGGTGAACTGACCGCCTTCCGAGGTACGTAGTTAATTATCATCGAATGTATTGTATTGGCTTGAAGTTTGTTCAAATGCGATAAATCAACTTCATTCGGTTTAGTACAGAACTCAAAATCAGTGTATCTTTAGCCACGCTTCAAACTCACTTAGTAAAAAATTATGTTCCACTACCGCTTCTTCCGATTTAGGTGCTACTTTCTCTTTAAACTCAACTTTACCCTCTTTAATAATGAGATCTACATGTTCAAGAATATTATTCCCTAAAATTGCCGCATACACCGTGTCGCGTTCTCTGACAACGTGAAATTTAACTTTAAAAGTAACATCGTTAGCGGTTATCAAGACTTCGAAAGAACCCATTGTCGTGAGTTTACCGCTTCCGACTCCTCTCAAATGCAACTTTTCCCCACTAAACTCGATATCACCTAACATCATAAGTGTATCGTACCTCATAATCCATAAATCACACCCAGTATCTAACAAAGTTTCAAAGTTTTTTTCCCAGTATCAAAATCGTTTATATTTAAATCAACGAAAATTATTCCCCCCTTTGGCCTACTTATTATGCATTCCGTTTGATTACTCAGCATATTAACGCTCTCTGCCTTAACTTCTTTTACACCAGCTGGTTTATTCTGGCACTGGAATGAATAATGCCCTTTTTGATTACATTTAAAACAAGTAATGCCATCACTTCGACAAGCTTTTGCTAAATGTCCCTCTATTCCGCACTTAAAACATTTTCTCGAACTTCTCGCTGTGTGTGTTTATCATTCGCAATGGCCTTGCTACCAGAATCAAAACTCGTAGGCTTCCTTATCTCAACCAACGTATACAAATATTCCTGCAAGCTCTCTTTTGGTTGCTTACGCCTATTTCTGAGAACACTGTGCACTTCCGATGCACACAATTTTTTGCCAAATTGTAACGAACCTCCTGGGCGTTACTTTTAGGTTTTCCAGCTGAGGTATCCTCAGCGGCTGTCCAGGGTTCGGTATCAAAAAAAAGATGGAGGTTTTGTTTATTATTGAATCCTTTGATTCAATTTATTTAATTTTTAATAGTTTGCTTAAATTTAGTTATCCATAATATTATGTTTCTAGCTATCTTATTATTAATTTACATGAGTTAATCCCTGTGGGGTTTTATATGTTATGTAACACTGGATGGTCGAAGCTTTTCGTGACCTTGAAATGTCGTTTAGTCTCGAGTACCAGTCGTTCGTTACAGTTGCTACTCGTTCTAGTAGGCTTGTCTTGCGTAATCGATATTACGGCTTTATGCTGCGGATCGGCTACTCGCTTTGGTAGGCTTATTTTGCGTATTGTGCTACGGCTTTATACGGCAGATCTGCTATTGTGGAGTCTTGTCGGCTGGCTCAGCTTGATAGCGTTCGGCGTGCAATGTTTCGAGAAGCAGTGGTCACAAAGAAAAGGAGCGGGTTTGGGCGCTGCGCTCGTATGGAGCACGAATGTGTGACACGGGAAAGAATTTATGTTATCCTGTCCTCCGGTGACACAAATAGGAAGATGGGGAAAGAGATAGCTGGCGACTCGTGTAAAGTCAGGAGGATGTGAGGCTAACAAGAATTTATGTTATCCTGTCCGTTAGCAACACAATTAAGATAGAAGAAGGTAGGCAAGTCCGTGTAGGACGAGAAGTTCGTGGCACGAGAAAGAATTTATGTTATCCTGTCCTCTGGTGACACAATTGAGATATAAGGGATAGATTTGTGCTCGTGCAGAGCGAAAGATGCGTGACACTAGAAAGGATTTATGTTATCCTGTCCTCTAGTGACACAATTCGAAAGGAAAATAGGAAGAAATAGTATTTAGGATGTGATTCGCTTAGCGACTGTCAACTTACTGCCTTCTGATATGTTGCTGTACCAGTATTTATTCACGCGGAATTTATGGGTTGCCTCCTTATAATTTCCAGTGGTTAAACTACCACTTCCTTTGGCATTCGAAGAAAAAACTCCCAGAATGGTTGTCTGCACTCGGTGATGGTTACGGAAAAATATCACCCTCCTTTTAATGTACGTCTGCTTCAGCTTGACGGTTTGAAGATTAGAACTCTCGAATATGCGTCTGTTCTGCTTGTCGGTTTTTTTTTATAAGACTCCTTATATATATGTCTGTTCGGCTCGATGATTCAACTAAGACTTCTTGTTATACGTCTGTTCGGCTTGATGGTTCAAATAAGACTCTTCATTATACGTCTGTTCGGCTTGACGGTTGAAATAAGACTCCAATATACGTCTGTTCGGCTTGACGGTTGAAATAAGACTCCCCGTTGCATGATTTTCTAGCAGCGCTTTCAGCTATTCATTCATGCTTGGTTTCGTGTGCAAAAATAGCGTTTTGCTTATTACGTCTCAGTGTGTGTGTGTTTAACTTTAAGCTGTACCAATGCTTAGTGTTGTTTATTGTACTTCGCTTGCATTGGTGCCGTGTGCAAAAATAGCGTTTTGTTCACTATCAATTGCTGCATATATATTTATGCAGGCTTAATGTATTGTTGTTATTCTAGCGGTCGCTTTGGTGGCGTGTTTCTTTTGTCGCTGTGTTGGTTCTCTCTTGCTGGCTTGAGTCGGTATATTAAAATGATGACTGCTTCAGTGGTGCCGTGTGCAATTGAGTGAGTTTGCAAAATGTTCGTCGCATGTTGCGTTCGGTTGTTTGTCGTGGTTGCATGCCTGCGTGTTCGTATATGTGTATGTATGTATTAATTAGTAATGTTTGAATTATGTCAAACATGTTGTCTTCGACTGTCCAGTGTTACAGCGTAACTTAATCTTACTATTTGTAAAAGGGCGAAGTACTTTTTGTTTAACATTATGTAGTAGCTAATCTTTTACCCTATTTGTATATAGGAACTACTTAATATAGCAATTATATGAACAAGTAGTAAAAGTTATCAAATGTTCAAAAAGAAATAGATGATTTATAAAATATAATTGATTAATAGTATAAATACTTGGCAGGTCTTGATTGGTGGTTGATTGTAGGATGTCTGGTGGCTAGGAGTGGGCGTCTAATTGTGAGGCCATATTTCCCTCGGAAATATGATCCTTACACCCCCCTGTAGTTCGCTGGAGAAGTGTTACTTCGGCGTCGCCGGTACGGCGAATGTAAATCAGGTAGAGTCTGTTGTTGACTCGGCGTCGAAACTTTCGTCGTTGGCCGATCTTGCGGCGTTTCTGGGCTTCGTTGATGATATGGTGCAATTCGTTCAGGTCTTCTGTGGGTATTGATTTTAATTGCACGTTTTGGTGATCTTGCGGTGTGTGGTCTGGGATATTCTCATCCGTCACTTTTCCGGCAAGTGTAGGGTGTTGCTGTAGATTGAGATGTGCGCAAATGTTGGCACTGAATGATGGCACTTCCCACGTCTGTGCCGCATCATCGGGTTTGTCTACGAGCATGGCCTCATCTTGAGGCTCCGGTGCAGCTTGCGTTTGGGTCGAAGTGAGCGTTACATTGTCGGCAAATGTAGGGTCCGATAGACCCCACTGGATGTTGTCGGCTTGTGGCACTTCGCCTGCAGGTGCGGTATCGTTGTGCTTGATTAACCAACCAAGACATACTTCGATGTCTTCTTGGTCTTGCTCTGTGTTGAGAAGAGAGCTATCTTTGTAGTCATCATGGCTGATATCGTCTCGTTGTATAGCATGTATGTCGAGGATCTAGTTGGTGGCGTTTATTGTAGCTACCGTTGGGCTGAGCGATTGATGAGGCTGTATGGTCGCCTGCTGCTCATGCATGATGGAGGTAGTGGGCGATTGTTGAGGCTGTAAAGTCGCCTGCTGCTCGTGAGTGGCATAACTAGTGGCCGATTGTTGAGGCTGTAAAGTCGCCTGCTACTCATGCGTATGGCAGATAGTGGGCGATCGTTGAGGCTGTAGGGCCGCCTGCTGCTCATACATCGTGCTGATAGTGGTCTCCTGTGTGATGGCTGGCAGTCGAATTGGCGGTAGTATTTTACCGGCTAGTTGCTGAATGACTTGACTGATCCTTCGTCGCTTCTGACACATAAATCTGGTCGAAAACCAGTTGGTCTTGTCGATCGGAAATCGATAGTCCGTAATCGGATCCAACATGAAACTCTCTATGTATTCGAGAGCATAGAGGCCACAGTCCGTGTAGTTCGTCTGCTGCGGGACTTTCATATGGTGGCCTGGCAGGTTTTCTGCAGTGAAGGGTGGCAGTGCTGGCTTTACCTGTTTGGCTCGAAACTCATTCGTCAAATAATTACGAAGCGGGGTCAACACGTGGGAACGATCGATGGTTGCTAGTGAATCTAGTAGCAAGATGACAGGCTGTGCGATGGGGTACAGCCGACCTGGTGCAAACTGTTGAGTGGTGTCCAAGAATCGTATACCTCTCATGGTCGGAAAGCAGATGATGGCCAGGAACCAGTGTTTTGCCTCGTTGATTGATACAAATATAAACTTTTTATTTGTTATACCCTCGCGTCGTGTCCAGGCACTGACTCCTGCATGTTGGCGCAATCCTAGTGTATGCGGTGTGTCGCCAGGTACAGCTTTTATTTTAGTGAGCCGTTCGAAGAAAAACGGGCTGAAAATGTAGACGTCTTCCTTTTGTATTTCTGGCACAACGTTGTTGGTGATCCACCGCGTATAAAAATCGATGATTTTGTCGTTGAGGTACTGGCCAACTGTGAGACACTTGAAGTCATCTATTGTTACACTGATGCCTCCTGGTCCTGGTGGGTAAGTAAATAGGTTTGCTGTAGGTGCATCGTTGCTGTCATCGCTTGATAGTTCGATGGAAGTGACTGTGGTTGCAGAGATCGCCTGCTGTTGGTCAACACAATGTGAGGAGCTGACATTGAGGCTATCCGTCGGAGTAGCGATGCCTTTTGGCTTCTGTTGTGCATTGTGGTGATGCATCGGGGCGATTATCGGCGTAATTGGGCTCTCTGTTGTAACGAGATATAGCCTGTTTCTCGCCATGGTTGGTGCAACTTCGGTTGTTGTGTTGAGACGTCGTTGTTTTGTTGACGTGGGGCCTGGTAATGGCTCAGCTAGTAATATGGTGCGCTTTCTTGCGGTGTCCAAGTCTTGTAGGCGCTGGTAATAAGCCTGCACACTTTCTTCAAATTTATCCATCAGGATATGGTAGAAGTCTCACTGCACGTCGCTGTGTGTTCTGAGAAGAACAATTAGGTGAGATCCTTTGTTTTCAAAATATGTAATGTAACTGCGATGTTTGCTATACGTCGTTAAGACTGCAATATTTCAATTGTAAGTTACTTCTGCTGCGTAATTACGTGCGTGGTTTTAGCTGCCACTTGTTTTTGTTTTGTGCGTTTATATATTTAATGATAAGTACCTGTGCTCACGTCGCTAGGAATGTAAGAAATAAAAACGTTGTGTTATAAGACACGTTGCTGTAGCTAAATTTTATAAAAATACACACTTTTAACTTATTTAAGTCGTAAGACACTTGAAAAGAAACAATATTGCGTAGTAGTATCACTGATGATTTAAACTGCAATGGCTGTTGGTCATTTGAAATTTGTTCTAGTGAGCTTTGGTACAAACTTCTTGCGGTATTGCCATCTTCGAATTTTTGATTCGTTAGTTTAAGTGTGTCGTGTGCTAATCAGTGTTGCGACTTTTTGACGTTTGACATATCGTATGTGGTATTGTTTGACTGGACTCTGACTGATGTATGGTCTAGAGTTTATTGCAGCATTTCTCACATGGCGTAAGCGTGGTTTGCAGCATTTTACTTGCTGGTTGTGTGATGACATGAATTTGCTTAAACTGGTGCAAGTGGTTCTCATAATGAGATGAAAATTTGTAGCATGATGTAATTACAGATTCTTACAATTTTGGATGTCGTCGATTGCATGATGATGACGTGGGTCAGTTGTTAGCGCGGGTGATGCCGCGTGTCCCAGTTGTTTGTGGCAGTTGGTGCTGCGTGAAGATTGGTAAGCTGACTTACTTGCAGAGGTCGCTGATGACCATGTTGATGCGTACGTTTTATGCTGGTACGGCTGTGATTGTGCATTGTTGGGCAACTTTTCTCGCAGGTTGCGCTGCGGGTTCGAGTTGATGACGCAGTTAGTGCTGCGGGTCCCAGTTGTCGTCGCAGTTAGTGCTGCGGGTCCCAGTTGTTGTCGCAGTTAGTGCTGCGGGTCTCAGTTTGTTGTCGCGGATGGTGCCGCGGATCCCAGTTGTTGACGCGGGTGATGCCGCGCATCTTAGGTCTAAAGTCTCGATATTTTCCTGGTGGTGAGTGCCACGTGACTCAGTTGTTGACGCGGGTGAGTCCGCGCTTCCAGTTTTTTTCGCGTGGGTAGGGCTACCTTTTATTGGCGCAGGAGTTTCTGCGCATTTTTGCAGTTGACTGTAGGCAGGTGGTGCTGCATTTTCTTTGGCAGTGACTGCTCGACTTGACATGCTGACGTTGCTTCTGACGTTTTACTGTTTGTTGGAAACAGCGCCGTTGTACCGATGTGGTCGATGTTTAGACCGCAGAATGCGATCACGAAACTGCTTGCAAATATTTTTGCGTGTTGTTTGAGTTGTGGTTGTCAACCTTACGTATTGACGCTGATGAGCTGCTTACTGCTCGGTGGCTGTATAATGGCGACTATCAGGGTTCTGACTTGGTTGACGTTGGCCCGTAGTTGGCGGGTACTCGGCTTCTCAAACTTTTGACCAGCTGATGGTGTTCGTAGTAGCGGTTTGCTCCATTTGATGACGCAGGTGGGGCTGCTGTTACCAGGTGTTGACGCGGTTGGTGCTGCGCATCCCAGTTGTTGACGCGGGTGGTGCCGCGGATCCCAGTTGTTGACGCGGGTGGTGCCTCGGATCCCAGTTGTTGACGCGGTTGGTGCCGCGGATCCCAGTTGTTGACGCGGGTGGTGCCGCGCATCCCAGTTGTTGACGCGGATGGTGCCGCGGATCTTACACGACGAGAATTATACAGATGTCGTGCTGGTGCCGTCAGCGTGGAACTTCTTTATTTCGCTGAGGTGCACGGTGCGGTGCCGGGAATCTATTCCAGGATCCCAAAGCCCGTGATGGCTGCGAAGTTTAGTGATACAACTCCTTGTATTCGCAGGATAAACGTCGTCGAAGACATCGTGATTAACAGCGGTTTTATTATAGTACGCTCCTATTCTTCCGCTCACCTGGTTCAAGGAAGAACCATCAAGTAGGTATCTTACGGCCAAATCATCGTGTCTGCACGCAGTGGCTAGCATGATAGTGCACCAGAAGAAAAAATGCAAAAGTCGATGAGAAAAGATTTGCACACCTAAATTGTGGTATACTGTCCCTTTTTGATTGCGCCGTGGTTGTGTGAGTGGTTCGTCATGCCTGATGATGGTGCGCACGACGGCATTCGATGTAATAGCCAGTTTGTCAAATTTCGGCATACCTTTTTCCGTGGTCACGCTGACTTTTTCGTGATGTATTTTATCTGGTGGTATACTGTCGAATTTGTCAGCTTTTATTGACATTGCTCTATCGCTTGGCGGCTTGATGATTTCTGTTGCTAGTTGCTTGCCAGTCGGTGCTTGTAGATTTGCATGATTTTCTTGTTGTGGCGCAAATTTCATTGGCGGCTTTTCATCTCTTTGCTGGTTGGATACGAGTCGCGCTGGTGGTCTGGCGGGGTGTTTCTCCCGTGTTTCTGGTACTATCGGAAAATTCTGGTCTGGCTGAGATGGGGCAGGTAGTGTCATTGGCTCTGCACACTTTTGTTGTTGCTGTGTGTATAGCTCCAGTGGCCATTTGGAGTGTTGGTCATGTGGTTCTGGTTCTGTTGGTGAACTGTGATCCTGTTGATGACGTGCAAATGGCATTGTTTGCTTTGCAGCTCTCTGTTGTAGCTGGGTAGGTGGCTCTAGTGACCTGTTCAGATCTCTATCACATGATTCTGACACTGTTGTCCGATTGTGATTTTGCGGTTGAGGTGCTGGAGGCTCTTCGTGGCTTACCTCTGGCGCTGCTGGCCCATTGGAACACGATTCGTAGCGTGATGATGGCGCGGCTGGCCCAGTGTGAGTTGGCTGGTTGTATATCTCTGGTGCGGCTGGCTCAGTGTGGCAAGATTCGTTGTTGCTTACTGACGCTGCTAGCCCAGTGATATGTAGTGTTGGCGCTGCTGGCCCAGTATGAGATG
Organism: Coremacera marginata; assembly: GCA_914767935.1. Lineage (NCBI taxonomy): Eukaryota > Metazoa > Arthropoda > Insecta > Diptera > Sciomyzidae > Coremacera > Coremacera marginata. Next base: position 107,428,646 of record OU612045.1, read on the forward strand.
GTTCTGGCGCGGCTGGCCCAATGTGATGTGGCTGGTTATATGTCTCTGGTGCGGCTGGCTCAGTGTGGCAAGATTTGTCGTGACTTACTGACGCTGCTAGCCCAGTGATAGGTAGTGTTGGCGCTGCTGGCCCAGTATGAGACGGTTCTGGCGCGGCTGGCCCAATGTGATGTGGCTGGTTATATGTCTCTGGTGCGGCTGGCTCAGTGTCAGTGTGGCAAGATTTGTCGTGACTTACTGACGCTGCTAGCCCAGTGATAGGTAGTGTTGGCGCTGCTGGCACAGTATGAGATGGTTCTGGCGCGGCTGGTCCAATGTGATGTGGCTGGTTATGTTGTTCTGGTGTAGCTGGCCAATTGTGACAGGTTTGGTATCTTTTTTGCGCTACTAGCCCAGTGTGGTGCATCCGATGACCCGCTGATGGTCGATTCTGCTGGTGTTGAGCTGTAGTTGCCTTTTTGTAGGATAGTGTTTCGCTGTGTACTACAATATTGACAGGAATTTCATCTTGTGATGGCGTTGTGGACTCAGGTTGGAGTGTACGAGTGTGGCCTCCCATTTTGAATGTGGTTTCTATACGTACGAGGAAATCTATGCCCAATACGAGGTGATGTAATGGATCAGGCAGAACAAATAGCCCAATGTTACAGGTATTATCTCCGAGACGGACAGACGTTTCCAATACCTAGGTGATTGTTGTGGTCCCACTGTGGGGTAGGCGTATGGTTTCGTGTGTGGGTACTCTCTTCCGTGGTATGCTCAACCCATTAGCGTAGGCTTCGCTGATGAAGCTGCGGGTGGCACCAGTATCAAGAATTGCATCGAATAATTTATCTCCGATGATGACGGTGGCCATGATGTGATTGTCTTCGTAACGTAGTGATTTCTGGGTGTAGGGGTACAGTGATTCATTGACCGCTCCGACCCCTATTGCGGGCGTGGTCTGCTGGAGTTTCCCGAATTTCTGCGGCAGCATTCTCGTGTTCTACGGTCACGTTGACCACAATCCCAGCAGAAAAAGACTCTCGGATTAGTGCAGTTGGTTGAGGTGTGCCCCTCCTGGGCGCATCGTTTGCATACACGGGTGCTAAATCCATTGGGGGTCTCGTGAATCGATAGCCGGTGTTGTGGAGCATCTGGTGTGGTTCGTCGCTGAGGTGTGTGATTGGTTGTGGGCGAGGATTGAAAATTATTAACTGCCAGACGTTCATATTCCTCTGCCTGCGTGGTTAATTCTTCTAGCGTTGAGAAATCTTTTCTCCGTTCGTAAAGCTGATACTCGTGTCGCATGTTGTCATAAATACGCTCCAGTCTTTGCGTTTGACTGTATCCTGCATGGCGCATCAAGGTTTGAATGTCCAAGAGATAACCCTTGAAACTTTCTCTTGGTTGCTGTTCTCTGGCTCGAACCTGATCTTCCAGTCGCTCTAAGTATCGTGGCGGGAGGAAGAACCGTAGTAGATCCCTCTTGAAAGATGTCCAGTCAGCCCAATGTTGATTATTATTTCTATACCACATGGCTGCCTTGCCTTCTAGTAATTCCGGCATAGTTCGTGGTAAGAAATCCTTTTTTAGGCCGTATGTGTCCGCTAGTTCCTCAACTCGATCGACGAAAGCGATGGGGTCGTGATCACCTCCATATCTAAACGACCATTTCCGGACGCGCTCGATGACGGTGTAATATGTATTTGCCATCGGGGTCGGAAACCCTGCCTGTGGCACTTCGTTATGGAAAGTGGTGTAGTGGGTGGACGGTCCAGGTACGATGGTTATGGGTACCTTCAGGCTTGGTGTCTCGGTTAGTTGTTCGTTACCTGAATTTATGTTGGGTGACACAGCTCGCGAGTGCCTCGCCTGCAGCTCGAGTAGACGTCCCTCGACTTCTTTCGCATGCTTATCTTCATTAGCGAAGGCTGCCAGTCGTTTGCGCAGCTCTTCGACCGTACCTGTGTCTTCTATGCTGAATTCGTTGAGGTACGCTATGAGCTCGTCCTTGCGTAGCCCGTAGATCCATGTGGTCTTAATCATTGCGTCGCTTATTAATGCTATAGTGTATCGATGATGGAGCAGTAATGATTTTGCTGCTTTTGCTGGGGCAGTAATGACTTTGCTGCCGATGATTTCTGTAGATTTAATATTATTTTGTTTTTTTGTTTTTTTTTTTTTTTTTTTAACACTGTTCGATTTTAAAAAATCGGAATGCTGCTGCTTGTCTTGAAAGCCGTAAATTTCTTCTGTTGTTTCGCCGCGGAAACAATTGTTGGATGTCTTATTTGATTCTGGAGTTTTTCTTATTTTGCGAGACGACAGTGATTTGTCACGAAAGCTTCTTATTTACAATTTCTTTATGTTGTTACTATTTGGTTAACTATTAGTGCTTCGCTGAGAAGGTTGGTTGTTACTTGCTATGAAGGCTTTTATGAATGTTAATGCTTCACTGAGAAGGCTGATTAGTGCTTGCTATGAAGGCTTTTGGTTTTGTTAAATGCTTCGCTGAGAAGGCTGATTAGTGCTTGCTATGAAGGCTTTTGTTTTTGTTAAATGCTTCGCTGAGAAGGCTGATTAGTGCTTGCTATGAAGGCTTTGTTTTTTTTTTTCTTGTTATGTTAGTGCTTCACAATGAAGGCTGGCGGTTTATTGTTATATTATTATTTTATGTTATTTCATTAGTTATATTGATTTATTTAAATTTATATTATTATTTATTATTTTTTACTGGTACTCCGCGTTGCTGCAGAGTCCCTGCTCGGGCGCCACTTGTAACGAACCTCCTGGGCGTTACTTTTAGGTTTTCCAGCTGAGGTATCCTCAGCGGCTGTCCAGGGTTCGGTATCAAGAAAAAGATGGAGGTTTTGTTTATTATTGAATCCTTTGATTCAATTTATTTAATTTTTAATAGTTTGCTTAAATTTAGTCATCCATAATATTATGTTTCTAGCTATCTTATTATTAATTTACATGAGTTAATCCCTGTGGGGTTTTATATGTTATGTAACACTGGATGGTCGAAGCTTTTCGTGACCTTGAAATGTCGTTTAGTCTCGAGTACCAGTCGTTCGTTACAGTTGCTACTCGTTCTAGTAGGCTTGTCTTGCGTAATCGATATTACGGCTTTATGCTGCGGATCGGCTACTCGCTTTGGTAGGCTTATTTTGCGTATTGTGCTACGGCTTTATACGGCAGATCTGCTATTGTGGAGTCTTGTCGGCTGGCTCAGCTTGATAGCGTTCGGCGTGCAATGTTTCGAGAAGCAGTGGTCACAAAGAAAAGGAGCGGGCTTGGGCGCTGCGCTCGTATGGAGCACGAATGTGTGACACGGGAAAGAATTTATGTTATCCTGTCCTCCGGTGACACAAATAGGAAGATGGGGAAAGAGATAGCTGGCGACTCGTGTAAAGTCAGGAGGATGTGAGGCTAACAAGAATTTATGTTATCCTGTCCGTTAGCAACACAATTAAGATAGAAGAAGGTAGGCAAGTCCGTGTAGGACGAGGAGTTCGTGGCACGAGAAAGAATTTATGTTATCCTGTCCTCTGGTGACACAATTGAGATATAAGGGATAGATTTGTGCTCGTGCAGAGCGAAAGATGCGTGACACTAGAAAGGATTTATGTTATCCTGTCCTCTAGTGACACAATTCGAAAGGAAAATAGGAAGAAATAGTATTTAGGATGTAATTCGCTTAGCGACTGTCAACTTACTGCCTTCTTATATGTTGCTGTACCAGTATTTATTCACGCGGAATTTATGGGTTGCCTCCTTATAATTTCCAGTGGTTAAACTACCACTTCCTTTGGCATTCGAAGAAGAATCTCCCAGAATGGATGTCTGCACTCGGTGATGGTTACGGAAAAATATCACCCTCCTTTTAATGTACGTCTGCTTCAGCTTGACGGTTTGAAGATTAGAACTCTCGAATATGCGTCTGTTCTGCTTGTCGGTTTTTTTTTATAAGACTCCTTATATATATGTCTGTTCGGCTCGATGATTCCACTAAGACTTCTTGTTATACGTCTGTTCGGCTTGATGGTTCAAATAAGACTCTTCGTTATACGTCTGTTCGGCTTGACGGTTGAAATAAGACTCCAATATACGTCTGTTCGGCTTGACGGTTGAAATAAGACTCCCCGTTGCATGATTTTCTAGCAGCGCTTTCAGCTATTCACTCATGCTTGGTTTCGTGTGCAAAAATAGCGTTTTGCTTATTACGTCTCAGTGTGTGTGTGTTTAACTTTAAGCTGTACCAATGCTTAGTGTTGTTTATTGTACTTCGCTTGCATTGGTGCCGTGTGCAAAAATAGCGTTTTGTTCACTATCAATTGCTGCATATATATTTATGCAGGCTTAATGTATTGTTGTTATTCTAGCGGTCGCTTTGGTGGCGTGTTTCTTTTGTCGCTATGTTGGTTCTCTCTTGCTGGCTTGAGTCGGTATATTAAAATGATGACTGCTTCAGTGGTGCCGTGTGCAATTGAGTGAGTTTGCAAAATGTTCGTCGCATGTTGCGTTCGGTTGTTTGTCGTGGTTGCATGCCTGCGTGTTCGTATATGTGTATGTATGTATTAATTAGTAATGTTTGAATTATGTCAAACATGTTGTCTTCGACTGTCCAGTGTTACAGCGTAACTTAATCTTACTATTTGTAAAAGGGCGAAGTACCTTTTGTTTAACATTATGTAGTAGCTAATCTTTTATCCTATTTGTATATAGGAACTACTTAATATAGCAATTATATGAACAAGTAGTAAAAGTTATCAAATGTTCAAAAAGAAATAGATGATTTATAAAATATAATTGCTTAATAGTATAAATACTTGGCAGGTCTTGATTGGTGGTTGATTGTAGGATGTCTGGTGGCTAGGAGTGGGCGTCTAATTGTGAGGCCATATTCCCTCGGAAATATGATCCTTACAAAATTCTTCAATTAAATTTTTTCTTTAACGAACGCCAACTTCTTATACCAACCAATCCTCTAACAAAAAGCTCGGCGGCTCCCTGTAAAAGCTGTTTGGCATACACGAATCTTTGTAAGTCACTCCAACCCACCATGTCAGCAGCATCTTCAAACTCTGCTGCCCACTGATTGACGTCATGTGAGTCAGTACCAGAAAATTGAGATATGCTATCCTAAATAAAACGTAAAGTGAAAGAAACTCTTTCTTTTCTTTCTCTTTCTCGGTTCATGCATGTTTCCTGCGTCAGCATAGTCATTGTTTCTCTATGCATTGTCATCCTCCTCTGTTCGATGCATTACAAATTAGTTGAATTTCAATAAAATCCAATTTTAATCAAGTTAAACAATATTTTGAAAAAAATTAAGATTTTTAAATCCCGTGTAGTTGCAATTTTTAATGACACAAATGTTATTTAAGAAGTTACAATAAAGTTACGTTAAAGTTCAATGAAAATTTAATTTCAAACTATACAAAATATGTGTGTTAAGAACAATCTCACCAACGATGCTTGATGGCAAAATAAGGGTGGATTTTCGTTATGCTGCTCTTTTACTGCTCTCCGTGTTGTCTTGTTAACTTGCGTCGTTGACTCCGCTGGTGCACACACACTAGTCAATTCTCTGCTCACTTGTTGTCTGTCAAATTATGCTGTTGCCTCCGCTAATGCGCACTCACTTGCCTCTGCTTGTGTTTGACCAACTCGTATAATTTCTCAAAATTTTCACCTTAAATAGAATTATATCCTCTCACTTGTTGTCTGTCAAGTTGCGCTGTTGCCTCCGCTTATACGCTCACAATGCCTCTGCTTGTGTTTGACCAACTCGTTGTAAAATTTCCTCAAAGTTTTTGTTGTCTGTCAAGTTGCGCTGTCGCCTCTGCTTATGCTTATTTTTGACCAACTCGTTGTAAAACCACTACGCGTTTGTTTGTTACCTCCAAATCCCACATATATGCTTAAAATGTTTGCATGCATCTTTTTTTTAACCCTCAAATCCCTAGCATCAAATTCTACTTAACGACTTTTACTTTGACGAAATGAGTGTTTCAATAAAAGTATTTATATTTAAAATGATTATATCAATTTAGGATCAGTGAAGGTTAGAATATATTTTTTAAAAATTTCATCGTGCGTGCTAACAAAACCGAAAGTCGATAGCACTGTGTCGGTGGGTGGATAGGAAGAGTATTAATGAAACAAAATAATAAAAGAGTGCAATTTATTTTAGAATATTTGATGCTGGAGTCTTATTAAATTTTATAAATTTCATGGAGCCTAGCATAGACCTTCTTATCGTTTACTGTTTTGTTTGTTTGTTTAACTTTCAAATTTAAATTTGACTTTGTCTTTATTTATTAATATTTAAAAGTATGTTCTACGTTAATTGACGAAGATTATTTCGATTCTAACAACATGAAATTCAAAGGAAGCAAGGTGTCACCCAAAAGTCAACAGCGATGTATCGCTAGTGTTTGATGACTTAGTAATGAGGTGGTGAACTAGGGATAGGATGGGATGTGAGAGAGTAAAAGGAAGTTTGAGAATAATTCCAAAAGTACAGAAACGACTTCTAGCTAGTTTCAAGCACAAAAACAGCTGATTGCCTATCAAACGTATACAGCGCCCATTTCAACATGTCACAAACGTAAACAGCGGCAATTTTAACTACATATTTTAAATATGTGGAGTGGCGGCCGTGGCGTAGTGGTTAGAGTGTGTGACTCTTACGCCAGAGAACCCAGGTTCGAATCCTCCATCTGACACAGAGAATTTTTTCAATTGAATTAATTTTTCTGTTGGGCTGTCACCTCTCTGCAGACAATGACAAACCTCAGAGAGTAAAAACTGCCATGAAAAGCTTCTTCAGAACATAAGCAGTTCGGAGTCGGCGTAAAACATGTAGATCCAGTTCTCATTCATTTGTGTGCAAACATTTCACATCACACACAACAAAATTGATCATAAGAAGCTCGGTCAAAGTCCTTTCAAGGGCTGAGATGGCCATTTCGTTTTTTTTTTATTTTAAATATATTTATATGTATTGATATTTTTTGATATATAAAAACTTTTAAATTTATTTTTGTTGCAAAATACACTCAGTTCTGTTTTTACACGACTTTTTTGATTTAACACGAATTAAAATAAATCTTTATTTCGTTTTTACACGCTTTATTTTGATTTAATACGATTGACCCAAATTCTGAAAATAACAATTTTAGTACTAAAATTTTTCACCGCTATAAAATTTTTAATTTTTATTATACTCCCGTGTTGCCGCGTGTAAACATGCATGTCAACAGTCGTCCCTATTGTATTGTATGTGTACTATATTGTTTTTTTGCATTCTTTTCTAAGTTTGTGAAATTGGTTTTTTTTGCATTCTTTTATAAGTTTATGGAATTGTTTTTTTTGCATTCTTTTATAAGTTTATGAAATAAAAATATACGCAAATATTAGCTATAACGCTCCAATATGAGTTCAAAAATGGGTTATTGTATTATTTCTACAGATTTGTTAAATTTGGAACCAATCTTCTACTTTTCCATAAGTGCAATGCATTTTTTACACGATTTTTTTTGCACGAAATCGTTGGGAACGTATCTACCGTGTAAAAACAGAACTGAGTGTATAAGCAAACAACAAATTGACTTTTGCTTGTTCTTCTTGATGCTTATTCTTCTTGATGCTTGTTCTTATGCAGCTAGAACAAATTTATTTTAGCATACTTCGAACAACTTTCGAGCTCGAGAGCTATTTTAGCTTGTTCTTCTAGCTAGAAAAAGTACGAAAACACGTTCTAGCACGTTGCAAGTTACTACAATCGAGTACGGAAATAGACCTAATAATAAACATATGTTGAAGATTTTCTTAACGTCGATATGATCGCTGCATATCAGTTTAGCTTTAAAAAGATTGAATAAAAAAATAAAAAAAAAAAACTGGAACGACAACCACTTATAGCTACATACTATGTATGTATGGATAAAATCATAAAATTTATTGTATGCTTGCAACAACTTTAAAGTTTGATTCTTTTCGTTTTAATAATAAATCTAATAAAATATGATAATTAAATGTACTAGAACAGATTATATGTCTATATATTTTGATTTGCTTATTCTACAACTTTATTACTATAACAATAATAATATGCAAAGTAAATCAGCATTTTTGCCTTCGTTGGAGATACTAACAATAGAGTTCAGCTACTTCAGCTTTTTCGTACTTCCTCAGCATTAACCCATTTAAAGCCACAAGCCAGAAATCATTGAAAATATCAATGACAATAAGGCATAACAACTTACCATGCATATATAAATTAAATTATACAATTGTTTTTAATCTACTTTTTGACAAGTTAACATCAAAAACGCTACTTATTGCTAAAGGTACTCATGCGGTTTAACCGTTGTGTCAACAGCTGTTGGGTTTTATCCACATCGACAGTAGATGTACCCGGGTACTTCATACGTTTTGTATGGCAGATAGTTGCTTTTGATATACAAATATTAACTACTACCTGGATTCTTGTAATTTTCTGGTTTTTTTTTTTTTTTATTTATTGGAAATATTGTCTAGTTAACAAAACTTTTATCATAATTTGGGAAAAAAAAAATTTGGTACCTAAATAATCCATTTTTACCAAAAATGGGAATTGCCAAAATCCATAAAAATTTAACAATTTCCAAATTCTTTTTTAATCCTTGTAATTTGATCCCTTTTTACCAAGAAAAATAATTAACATTGAATTTTCATTCGCAAAATTCCGTTATATTTGAACTGAAAATCAACCCCTCTTGCTCATAGTGCTATTTTTAGTACCTGCGCAGAATAATTATAACTCATAAAATATTTGTTCAATGTAAACATTTTTTTTTTGGAATGTGTAGGAAAACACGTCTACTAACAGGAACAAAAGGGTATTTGGGAATATCTTGCCTACCTACCCTTGCACAACCAGTTTTGCAGGCAGAAACATGATTTTTTGCGCAGGTTTCGTTTTGAGTAGTTTTGTATGCATAAGTCAGTTTATGTGCGATTTTTGAAGTGTAAAGACCTAAAAATTTATTTTGTGCGGCAAATATATAAAAAGTGAAAATAAAATGGCAGATGGTGAGTGGCTAGCTCCGCGTCGATTGAATGCACTACCGTATGAGGAGCAGCGTGACTATATACGCACATTTGTTGAGGCTTCTGACTCTGAAGAGAGTGACCACGAACAAGCGGTAGATCAAGAAGACTTAGAAGGAAATATTGATGACATTTGTGGTGAATCATCTGACGCTGAACAAGTCCAGGAAATTGTGTATCACCTAGAGGACGAGAGGGATTCAGACGAGGAGTATGAAGAACCGCCACTTGAAACTGGTGATTATTATACGGCAAGAGATGGCAATGTATGGTCGTCAATACCACCAATACCTGGACGAATACGTGCGCACAACGTTCTAAGAAGTCGCAATCCTGGACCAGTGCCATCGACAAATGGCTTGACAATGGCAGAAACCTTCAATCTTATGATGTCAAATGAAATATGTGATGTAATTATTCGAGAATCAAATAGAAAGGCAAGGCAAACTTTTGATGCGTACAATGAGCAGCATCCAGATGCAGAACCACGAATATGGGTGCCTATAACTGAAGTAGAATTTCGTGCATATTTGGGTGTGCTTTTGATGGCTGGCGTATGTCATTCCGGTTATGTTCATACCACTGACCTGTGGAAAACAACTTCACATCCATTATTTCGTGCATCAATGAGCTTACGCAGATTTTGGGCAATCAGCCGCTTCATACGCTTTGATAATGGAAACACTCGGAATGCACGCAAACAAAATGATAAGGCAGCTGCAATTACAGACGTATTCCTGATGCTAAATGCCACTCTGCGCAAGTATTATATATGTGGCACAAACGTTACCGTAGATGAGCAATTATACCCATATCGTGGTGGAACTGGCTTCACACAGTACATTCCATCCAAACCATCCAAATATGGAATAAAAGTGTGGTGGGTCTGCGACGCCATTTCATCATATCCCGTGCAGGTAAATCAGTGTTCATACATTCATTTTATTATATCAACTTGTTGCAAATAAACTAAATGACTAATTCAAATTTCATTTTTCAATTTTTATTTTTTCAATACAGGGTCAAATTTATACTGGAATGGCAGCGTCCGGCGAACGTGAAAGAAACGTTGGTGAGCGTGTTGTGAAGGACTTAGTTGTCAACAATTTTGGTGGAAGTGGGCGAACAGTGGTATGCGACAATTTCTTTACAACATATAACTTAGCAAAAACTTTGATGGTGGACAACAGTTTGGCTTTGTTGGGCACTTGCAACAAAAGGCGTATGTTCGTGCCAGCATCATTTGCCAATCCTAAAGGACGTGAAGCAGAGTCTACGCTATTTGGATTCTGTAACAACATGACGATGTGCTCATACGTCCCAAAAAAAATAAGGCTGTTGTGATGCTGTCTACTTGCCACGACACTACAGAAACTGCAGGTCCAAAACGGAAACCATTGCTCATACTTGATTATAACAAACATAAAGGCGGCGTGGATAATATGGATAAGTGCTTGACTGAATATTCAACCAAACGGCGCACAAATAGATGGCCTTTAGCATTTTTTTATAATATGCTTGACGTAGCTGCGTATGCTGCGTATGTTATATATATGGAAAACAACCCCCATCTAAAACCATCTACCAACCGCCGTAGGATATTTCTGCAGCAGCTCAGCGATCAGTTATGCAGACCACAAATCGATATAAGAGCGGACAATAGCCATATTACGCGCATATTTTCTACTAGACACGCTATGGAAGCCATATATGGTATGCCCTTGAAGATGAATGTTGGTGCACAAGAGGAAGAGGAACGTGACAGTTCTGGCCGCATAAAAAGAAAAGGAAACTGCTATATTTGCATTGCAAAACGCCAAACGAGAAAAGTATGTGCAATTTGTAATAAGCCTGTGTGCGCAGAGCACTCGAAGGATCATCCACAATGCCTCAGATGCTGCTAAAATTCATAAAATATATTTTTTACTTTCATTATAATGATTTTCTATAAATAAATAAACAAATTTCCATAAAATAAACTAAATATTTCCATTTATTTCTATATATTTGTATGAATTTTCATAGAAGTACCTGGGTACATCAGCTGTTGACGCTAGGTCATTTTCTAGTAACTGAATTATATTTTCCAAACGGTTGGTCCAATTGACCTGAAATTTCACACCAATATCAATTACATATTTCCAAGCTATGATACGAAGTTTCATCAAGATTGGACCAGCCGCTTGGAAGATATAGCAATATAAAGTGAACTTTGCCATTTATTTCTATATATTTGTATGAATTTTCATACAAGTACCCGGGTACATCAGCAGTCGACGCCATTCCACTAACTTGAATTTGGGCTGTATCGACTGAACTGCTGCTCCAATGGAATCCTTGATGAAACTTTTCCACATGATGCAAAAGTGTATGGTTGAGGATATCATGAAATTTCAGGTCAATCGGACTAACCGTTTGGAAGATACAGGAAAATTAAAGTTGCAAATGTACCCGTGGGCTCTACGATCGACACAACGGTTAAAGGAGAAGTAACCATATAATTTGTTCTACTAAATGGTAAATAAATTAAATTGTTAGCGTTTCTACTGCTTCTACGGTTAGTGTTGAAATTTATATGAGAAAGAAGTTCTGGAGAATCGAATAAACCTGTTGTGAGTTGGTGTAAATATACGATATCTGCAGACTTCCTTCGCTCACTTATGGAGTGCATTTTTAACAGTTTTAAACGATCCTCATAAAGAGGAAGGTCTAATATGTCAGTTCCACTTAAGCCTCTTAGAGCAAACCGAACAAAGCATTTTTGGATTCTTTCTTTTCGATCTACATGCACATTGTATATGCATGCACAATTGCATAATACAACGTTGTAGTTGTAATCATGGTATTAAATTGAAGATGCTTTTTTAAAAATATAATCAATGTGAATGCTAAACAATAGCTTAGAATCCATGCATACACCAAGGTCTTTTACGGTACCTTCACGACTTAAAGCAGTATCTTTTATGTTATAATCAAAAATTAAATTGTTCATTTTACGCTAAAAAGTCATAGTTTGGCATTTATCTGGATTTAGAAACATATTATTTTTAGAACACCAAACTTCAAAAGATTTCAGATCAAACTGGAGTAGATCTGAAGTGTCCTTAGAATTTACCTTTCTGTATATTTTCATATCATTGGCATAGATAAGCAGATGAGAGTGTTCCATATGTGAGTTACATCATTGATTGCTAAAATAAACAGAAGTGGTTCAAGGTGGCTACTCTGAAGAACACCTGATTCAGCAATAAATTCAGAAGACAATACGCCTCGGAAACATATTTGATAAGATCGCTCCACCAAATACGATTTAATCCAGTTCACAAAATATTGCGGACATCCCATTAACTTGAGTTTAAATAAAATTAGGTTGTGTGGTAACTTATCGAAAGCTTTACTAAAGCCAGTGTAAACGCAGTCGACCTGGTAACCAGCGTCAATCGAATTTAAGCAGAATGTTGTAAAATCGAGAAAATTAGACACAGTGGATCTGTCATTAACAAACCCATGCTGACGAGTTGTTATGACTTCACCACACTGAATTTTTACCCGATCGTACACGATCCGCTCAAAAAGTTTAGGAATCGATGAGAGCTTAGCGATAGGCCTATGTTACTGACATCATTCCTGCAACCTTTTTTATAAATAGTACTTATAAATGATTTTTTCCAAAAAAGTGGGAAATAACTTTCGTTAATTGATTTATTGAATAATACAGAAAGTGGTTGACTCAGAATAGGACCGCATTTTGTTAAGACTGCGGCAGGAATTCTGTCGGGTCCAGCGCTAAAGTCCTCCTTGATCGATCAAATATACTTTAAAATATCCTCCGAAGTGAAGGATATAGATTTCAAAGAAACTCTTGGTACGGAATTCATATATTCAAAGAACTCTCTATCTATCAAGATTAAAAGAATCTGAACAGAATTATTCTTTAAAAAGTTTGGCAAATCGGTCACAAATTATGAGTGAATCATCAGTAAATCCATTAAGAGTTCTGAACGAAGAAGAGAATCCATCGACTTTTTTCTTTGTGTTCATGAATCCCCAAAATTTTCTTGGATCAGACAATATTCTCAGTTTAACATCATTTAGATATTCGTGATATAATAAAGCGGAGCGATTTTCAAATTCCAGAAACAAACACTTGTAAGTTTCTAGGTCCTTTGAGTCTAGGCTATAGACGTATTTCTTCCAGCCTTATTCCTGTTGTTGCGAAGAGATTTTAAATTTTAAAATTAAATGAGAAAACATGGCAAAAAGTTCCATGTAAAAAAAACTAATGGAATTATCAAGACTATTTTCATTTAAGTATTCTGAAATTGCATTAAACTTACTTTGAATTAAATTATCCAACTTCAAAAAGTCAGCTTTTTTAAAATTGAATTCATAAAGTTTATTGTGACGATGCTTTTCCAGGCCGAGGTGTGGCTCGCCGGATTCCAAAGTTCGTGACAAAATATTTACTATGATACCGGACACTAAATCAAAACACTGTTCAAATTTTACTTCAAGATAACAATCTTTATTTGCTAATATGGCTTATAACTAAACGTAGAAATTAACCTAGGTCTAACCAAATTCTTCACAGAAAATTTAATCATAAATAATCATAAAAAGATATAATTGGTGTCCTGCAAGGTAGCACATCGACTGAGGAGATATTTCGACTACAACCCCAGACGATGGCCGAAGAAATATGAATTGTGATTTACAGAAGGGAAAAAGGGCGGTAAATCGACTGAGGAAATATTTCGACTACAACCCCAGCAATGTCCGCAAAGACATGAAGTCGTGATTCACTGAAGAGGACTGGCGAATCGACTGAGGAGATATTTCGACTACAACCCCAGACGACGGACGAAGAAATGTTAAATCGGGATTTATTGCAAACGGCTGGCGAATCGACTGAGGAGATATTTCGACTACAACCCCAGACGATGGCCGAAGAAAATATGAATGTTGAATATGTAAATGTTAATAACAAAATGAAATTAATAATAAAGTAATACTATATGTATATCTGATTGAAGCAAAAGGTAAATTTAATTCAGTTATATTCAGGACTATTTGGATTAGGATGCAGTTGGCCTAACTGGGGAGATATTTCGACTACAACCCCAGCGTCGGCTGACAGGTTAATTTATGGTGGGAAAAGGGGAAATTTTTATGACCAGGCTTAGGAGATATTTCGACTACAACCCTAGCTTTGATCAAAGAAAGGAAAGGTAAGGAGGGTTAAGATGGTGCTAGGTCTCGCTTGACTTTTAGCGATTAACTCAGATCTAAATAATACACTAAATAAATATATAATGTGAAATAAATATATAATGTGAAGCTGATACTCTTTTCCTGGGTGGTTTCTATAGTTGGCGGCGCTTGTTGACGTCTGTGTCAGCGTCGCAGTCCATAAAAGCGACTGAAGTCGTGGTGGCAGCGCTGCGTGCTGCAGGGATTCGGTGGCGCTTCTGCCGGCGTTGGCGGCGCAGTCCACTTGGCGTCTCTGTTGGCGCTGGCTGCGCGGCTAGCGTGACGTTCTTATCGGCGTCGAAGGCTCAGGCGCATTCTAGGCGTCAGCTGAGGCGACGAGGCGATCCACAGTCCGACTTGACTGTACGCGTACGCGTTTGAACGTTCCCGACTACGTGCTGCATGGTTTGGCAGCTGCTCGTACGATGACTTATTTATTCTCGACACTATGCTGACGATGGTTGTTAACCGACTGACACTATTCTGGCGATGGTTACTAATTGACTGACCAAGTTCTCTGTGATGTTGGCCCTTTTATAGCTGTCGGTTGCTTGTTCTTCCTACAAGCATGCATAGTGTTGGCTTCTCCTTCTCGCTTATGTGAAGTTGCTGTACTGGCCTACATGACTTTTAGCACGCACTTGGCTTGTGGCGTGATGTCTGTACCTGGTGCGTATTTGTGTGTGCACATCAACATCATCCGATTATTCCGTTATTGCTCGTGTGTCTCTCAATAAATGGAATCCGTTGTACATGCAAATAGAGAAGTAAGAAGTAATTAGTTGGAAGCTGACGCAATTATGACCTACCCAGCGCGAACATTATGCACTAAGGCATGAAGCGCGGCTTCTGGGGTAAGGTCTTATGAATTGTATGAATTCCCTTGGGAATCAACAGAGCCCCTGTCTAACCACTATCTTCCCTACTCAATAAGAAAACTGAATAACTCCTAGTATGTTTTACTTCATTAGTTTTATTATTACGTTTTTTTCTTTTTTTCTTTTAACTTCAATGTTTAACTTATTCTAAGTAATGGACTATATACATAGCTTCTTATCCTGTAACTACTCCTAACTTCTTTCTTAACACTAAATAAATTTTATTTCGGCTTTATCTAAAGCGACTGCGTGGGGTAAATACTTCCCCGCTCATCTAGAACTTACAGCGGTCATTCCCAATGGGTGGTTACGGCGTGTCGTGTGAGTGTGGAGCGCATCCTCGCCCCATGGTGACCCGGTCGGAAATCTAGAAAAGAATGAAAACATTAAAACATGTAATGGAAAAATTCGCTGGGAATTTTTGTCCTTAAATTATCAACTGAATTCGAATTTACTATATTTTCTCTGTTGAATTTATACCAAATACTCAATGGTGGATGGAGTTCATCAACAGTAGTTAGAGCATGAAAGGCCCTCTTAACAACAACATTGTTACTGTATGTAGTTAAGACCAGGTCAAGAAGTCTCTCAAGACTATTATAAATACAACTCAGTTGTTGTAAGGCAGAACATATATTGTCAACAAATATATGTTCTTGGCGTGTCTTCGAATCAGATGCACAAAAATATGTATCATCCTCTGAAGAATGCCATTTTAAGTCAGGCAGATTGAAATCGCCCAACAATAAAATGTCGTCATTTACGTCAAGTATATTTCTAATATATTTTATGCAATCAGCAAGGTTTGCATAAACCCCACTACTTTTTGGCGGAATATATATAACCTTAATGCATATGAGACCGATATTAGCAGAGCAGCAAATATCAATAAAATAACTTACAAAAGAGTTCCTTACAGCTAATAAGACTCCACCACCGACAGCAGAAGTATTGTCAGCATGCCTGTTCTTTCTATAAACTTGAAAACTATTATCAAACAATTCTAAGTCAGCAATGCTTCCATTGAGCCAAGTTTCAGTTAACGCGATAATATCATCAGAGAAGTTCTGAGTTGACAAAAATATGTCTCGCGTCTTTGAGCGTAGTCCCCTTACATTTTTATAGTAAAGGGATAGCCTAGTTAGATTTTTTGGACCTGAAAGGCGTGTTGAGTCGTCTTTCGAGATCTATTCTTAGGCTTAAACTCAGCAACGAGACCATTATCGGCCCACAAATTAGAGTTAGTGACAGTTGCAAGCTCATCATTGGCAGCAAAGAGAATAAAGGAGGCGTGGAAAGGTTTATTACCAATTTTTTTGGATGAACAGAATGCATTTCGACTTAATAGATTATTTTGTTTGGCAAACGTCAATACATTTTTAATTGTTGTGTCGGGCTGAAGACGTGAAATAAAAATTTTTTTCTTGACACTGCCCTTAAATTGAATTGATTAGTGGGCTCAGTTGAAATCGGAATCGGCGTGCGAGTATTTGGCAATTGAGGAATAGTAGAGGATGGTGTACAAATAACAAAATTATTTTCTTCGGTTGGCATAGCAGAGGGCTGCATAACCTGAGAAGAGCTTGAAGACGCGTTGCGACGTTTGTTTTTCTTATTTTTCCTCTTTAATTCAAAATGTCCTCTTTAATCCCTGGTCATCCTGAGATGAAATTGTTTGACTGCCGTTAGAAGTAGTCTCAGAAACTGGAAGCGAAATATTTTCCGTTAAATAAATTTTGTCAGAAACGCTAGTACAGGGTGCAGCGCTAACCTCGCAAAAAAAGGTAATAATCTAAAATTATTATTTAGCGAGTTAAGACTTTCCCCAAAAAGCTTATTTTTTGAATAGAGTTCATCTGGGGAAAGAGCTCTGCACGAAGCACAATATCAGCGGAGACCAGATCTGACAGACATTAAATCGTCAGCGCAAGTCTTAGAAATACCGGCACAGGATGCATGGAACATCTGCTCGCATAAGCCAGAACAACTGAACATAGGGTTAAAAATGTTTTGGCTTTTACATAGCTCGTTCAATGAACAAGCAGCAATATTTTCAGCAGAAACATAGTCCATGTCTTGTAATTCTTAATTAGAGCAAGTTATTAAATATTTTAAATTTTCTCTCAGGGCTTAAATCTATAAACTCTTAACGTAGTGAGCGCACAGTTAAAAAACAACAACAACGATCACTACCCAAGAAACAAACAAAACAAAACAAAGGAGAATAAAATAAAAATAAAAAAAAAATACACAGCAATCAAGCAAGCATGGAAATAAAGAACTACTACAATAAATGTTTTTTTTATTATACTAAACAAAACTTTTACACGTTAAAATAAATGTTTGAACATTTATTTATTTATTTATTTATTTATTTATTTATTTATTTATTTATTTATTTATTTATTTATTTATTTATTTATTAATTTATTCTAAGTCAATGAATACAATTCTTTCTGACTGCGATATAATATAACGATTTTCAAAATAGATAATTCAATTACTATAAATCTAACTTAAAGAAAATTAGTTATCATAAATTTTAAAGATGCCTTTGACGAAGAAAAATCAATAATACATTTTTTTGACATATTGTTAAGTTCATTTAAAGCCCTATTTACAGGCGAATCAAAGGCATAATTAGTTCTGCATGTATTTAAATAAAATATATCAGAATATCTTAGAGATCTACATGGTACATTAAAGTTGTTTACACCGTCACCCTGTATTTAAGTTTAGTTTAAGTTGAATTTTAATAATTTGTATTTGCTTAAACAGCTAAGTGCGTTGAGTGAGTTTTCAGAGTTATTCCGAAAACTCCAAAAAAAGAGCGCTCTCGTCGGCTTGTCGATGTCAAAAGCGCAATCCAGCTGGTAAGTTCCCCCCTCTCTCTGTATTTTTCTAAATAAAATTTCTAAAACCAAATCTTTATTGTCTGTTTCTTCTTTTTCTGGAAAAACTAAATCTGGCAAAGATCCGAAAAACCACCAAGGATTATTTATTGGTCCTTCGAGCCGGATTTGAAGCCACAAAATTCCAAAGGAAGCAACAGCCTGTAAACAACAACAAGAGAAACCACAAAAACTCAACGCCAGCAGCAACCCCAACAATTAATCCAGGAAAAAAAAAGGTGCGTGCAATTTTTATAATTCAGTGTTTTTTTTTGTTATTCGGTGCAAATAGTGTTTTTCTATTATAAAAGTCATAAATCCAACCGTGGTAAAAAATTCGCTTGGGATTTTTTCGCAACAAAATCAAAAAAAAAAAAATATATATATATGCAAAATTGTGTGCGCGCAAAAATTAATAAAAGTTCTTAGCTTTCGCTCTCGGTGAGAAAATTTCCAAAAAATATAAAATACACGCAAACATTGCAGTGACAAAGTGGTGTGAGAGTGAAAAAGTGCAAAAAACAGTGGTCAAAATTAGAGAAAAAACTTTGAAAATTTTGCAATTTCGTTTGATAATTTCCTCAAAAGAAGAGTGTTAAAATAAAAGTGAAGAAAAAAAAAAAAGATTAATCACGATTGAGTTTTGGTTTTTTCATTTAAATTAATTTAAATTAATTAAGAAAAAACAGAGGAAAAAAATAATAAAGTTTCGAAACGAAATTGCAAAAAATTGTTTGACCACTCAAATTACTGCGTGCATCAAAAAACAGCCAGCTGCGCTCACGCACACACACATTCATTCACACTAAATCCTCCACCATTTAATTGCAATTACAATTGACATTTGTTCTCGCGCTCTTTGGTTTCTTGGTGTGCTTACGCACAGTGGGCAAGTCATAACCAAAAACCCGTCAAATTTAATTAGCGCACAGTGGGACAAAAAAGTCAAACACTTTAAAAAAAAAAAAAAAAAATTTCTGTGGAAAACAAAAAAATATATATATACATATATAATAATAATTTTGGTTGCTCGAAAAAATAGTGTTATATATTATATTATACTATATTACATTTATATATCATTTTTAATAAATATTTTTTATTTTTTGATTTTTTGTGGTTGCCCTTTCTATAAAAGGAACACATTAATATTTTTTTGAGATTTTCGCTTGGTTTTTTAACTAACATAAATTTGTTTTGCTTGAAAACAATAACTGCATATCAGTCAATTATCTTTTTTCTTCTCGAATTTTTGGTTTTTTCGAGAAAAAAGTTTTCAAACTTTAAAAGAAGAGCAATTTGCATATCAATTGCTTAAATAATTTTTACCAGCATTCTTTTTAGTTCATATAACGAAACGAAAATGACTGCGTTAACTACTTTTATCCGTTTAGCGGATCAACTTGTTGAATTCGAAGAACAATTTAACGAGATCTCGTTTGAAGAGCATTCGATATTCATTGTCGAAGTTCATAAAGAAGAACTTAAGTCGCTTTGGACAGAAGTAAAGGTAGCTTACGAGACTTGCGCTAAAGAAATGTCTACTACCAGACAAGGTTCCACTGACGCCGCAACCCTAAAAATAAAGTATAGAACTAGTTTCGATACTTATGTTAGGTGTGGGGCTAAAATGAGTGAAATTATTCATGAATTGAATAAAGCGAATGAGTCCAAACATGAACCCGAAATTAAGCTGCCTTCTTCAAGCCACAATATTAACCTTCCTCCTTGTGATACAGAGCTCTTTTACGGTGATTACATGTCTTGGCCCTCTTTTAGAGATATGTTTACGGCGATTTACATAACCAATGCCCGGTTAACGCCTGTTGAGAAACTGTATCACCTAAATCAAAAGACTCGAGGAGAAGCAAAGGAAATAGTGAAAAAATGTCCACTTACCTATGAGTGGTTTACCCTTGCGTGGCAAAATCTTAAGGACCGCTATGAAAATAAGCGGATTCTTGTGAATAGCCAATTGAAAGTACTTTTCAATCTCCCGGTTGTCTCTTCTGAGTCAGGGAGTGCTATTAAAAGGTTACAACGCGACATTAATAATTGCATCTCATCCCTTCAGATGCATGATATCGACATCAGTAACTTGGATGCAATTTTCACCTATCTGTGTTCTACGCGCTTACCAGAGCATACGCTCTCCTTATGGGAGCAGAGCATAGTGAATAAATCTGAAATTCCCAAATGGACAGATTTAGATAATTTTTTGACTAGCCGTTTCCAAACTCTTGAGACTGTCTCGGACATCAGGAGTTCTGGTAACAACAAAGGTGCTGTACCAAAATCCAATTACGGCCAACAAAGCAGCAGCTTTGCGAAGAAAGTTAATTCACATCATGTGAATTTATCGAACTCCAGCTGCAAGCTTTGCCCATCACAACAGCATCCGCTGAGAAATTGTTCCAAATTTTTAAACATGAGTGTGAGTGATATGTTGACGACGGTGAGAAAATACCACGTCTGTCTTAATTGTTTGGGAAGTTCCCATGAAATCAAGGATTGCAAGAGCAGTTATAGTTGTGTAACGTGTAAAAAACGTCAGAATACACTCTTGCATCGCAATTTCCAAAATAATCCGAGTACAAGGTTCATGCCAAATGCTGGAAATTCGCCGCAATCCCAAACGCCTAACACAAGCACACATACTCATGCTACCCAAATACAGTCCACTACCGAAACGCAAATTGATAATGTTCAGACGTGCTTTACAATTAGTAAGAAAAGTGTTCTTCTAGGTACTGCCATGGTGACCATATGTCACGGAGGTACGGTTTACACTGCCAGATCGCTAATCGATTCTGGGTCCGAAGGAACATTTATATCAGAAAGATTACAAAATCTTCTGAATCTCCCTACCCAAAAAGTAAACGCACAACTTTCCGGTCTGAACAAAAGCGTATCAGCTAAAGTTCAAAAGAGCTGCAAGTTGATCATAGGATCACCGGGTAATTCTGAATTACGAATTGAAACAAAAGCTCTAATACTTCCGCAACTTACTGAAAATCTTCCAACTTGTTCACTGGATAGCTCCGTTATCGAGAACCTCCCAGACATCCCTCTAGCAGACGTCAACTTTTACAAAAGTACCCAGGTTGATGTTCTGATTGGAGGTGATATTTACCCTAAAATAATTTTAGATGGTATTCGTAGGAATGTCCTGGGATCGCTGATTGCGCAAGAGACGGTTTTCGGGTGGATTTTCACTGGCCCTATGCCATTAGAAAATCAACCGACGTCTACGACGTACGTCACTTATTTTAATGAAATATCGTTCGATCAGCAGATCTCACGTTTTTGGGAGTTGGAGGAAACCCAGAAAACCGTCTTCAAAACTAAAGAAGACAAATGGTGTGAAGAACATTTCACTAAAACAACACGACGCAATAGTGATGGTCGCTATGTAGTTTCATTGCCATTTAAGACTGAATTCCCTCTCGAAGTGAGCTTGGGTCAGTCTCGCCAATGTGCTTACAAGCAGTTTATAAGAAACGAAGTAGCTCTCATGAAAAGACCTGATTTCAAATCAACATATGACAACGTCATACAAGAGTATGTGGAGCTGGACCACATGGTAAAGGTGTCGGCACCCAGGTATGAACAGGCTCCAACTAATTATTACCTGCCTCATCACGCGGTAATAAAACCTGATAGCGTCTCGACGAAAGTAAGAGTAGTTTTTAACGCTTCATGTCCGACATCGAACGGTATCAGTCTAAATGCTATTCTGTACCCGGGTCCAGTGCTACAAGCTGATTTGACACGTTTGATTGTCAAGTGGAGACTCTTTAAATATGTTTTCAATAGTGACATTGAAAAAATGTACCGTCAAATACTAATAGATCCGAAACAGACTTCGTTTCAACGGATTCTGTTTAGAGAATCTCCCGACGATCAAATCCAGGACTTTGAGCTTAAAACAGTCACATTTGGACTCAATTGTGCCCCGTTTTTGGCAATCAGAACACTCCATCAGCTTGCTGAGGATGTGAAAAAAGAGTTGCCGCTAGCTTCAATGGTTCTTCGGAATTTTATGTATGTCGATGACGCGCTAGCGGGTGCTCACGATATACTGACAGCGATCAAAACCCGAAACGAACTTATTTCGGCTTTGGGCTCAGCTGGCTTTGCTCTACGGAAGTGAACAGCCAACTGTAAAGAAGTCATCGCTGACATTCCAAAACAACATTTGCTGAACGCAGACTTTTTGGAGCTAGAAGATTCGAGTGTGGCCAAGACTTTAGGTATTCGTTGGAATGCAAGTCAAGACTGTTTCTACTTTGTAGCAAAGCCATTGGAGATAAAAAATAGTTTCACGAAAAGAGAAGTTTTGTCAACAATAGCAAAATTGCTTGACCCAGCTGGTTGGTTAAGTCCCACAATCGTTATTGCCAAAAGTCTAATGCAGCAAATCTGGTTAGAAAAAATAGATTGGGACGATGACTTAACTTGCCAAAGTCTTCGAAAGTGGAAGCAATTCCGCACATCAATGAAGTAAAAATTCCACGATGGGTACACTTTTCTCCATGGAGCAAGATAGAATTCCATGCATTTTGCGATGCTTCTGAAAAGGCATACGCTGCGGCGGTATACATTCGTGTTGAGGGTGTGGATGGGAAGGTAACTTCACATTTACTCACTTCCAAGACGAAAGTAGCACCGGTAAAAACCGTTTCGCTTCCCAGACTGGAACTATGTGGAGCGGCTCTGCTCGCTGATGTGGTGGAGCTCCTGATTCCAGAACTTTGCGTAGAGCAATACAATCTATATCTGTGGACAGATTCTACCATTGTGCTTGCGTGGCTACGGAAACCACCATGCTCTTGGACAACTTTTGTTGCCAATCGAGTGTCAAACATTATCGAAAAGGTCGGTAACGATAATTGGGTCCACGTGGAGTCCCAGGAAAACCCTGCTGACTTAGGAAGCCGGGGAGTAATGCCCCAGGATCTCATCGGAAATCAGCTGTGGTGGCATGGCCCCTCTTGGCTAACAAAAGATAAAAAAGCATGGCCAAAACTTACAGAGGAAACGCACCTGGATACAGAAATGGAAAGAAAACCAGTTCAATCCCATTTCTCCTTCTTCAATAACCACGAAGACGTTCTGGATCGGTTTTCCTCGTTTTCTAGAGCATTACGAGTCCTTGCTCAAGTTTTTCGTTTTTACCATCGGGTTCAAAACAAAAAATTAAGTATTCCTACTGGTCAGGTCTCAAATCAGGAAATTGATTTTGTCAAAAATCGATTAATCGTTTTATGTCAACAGGTAAATTTTCCGGACGAATGTCACAGCCTTTTGGAAAAGACCCCTATCAGTACAAAAAGCACAGTCCTAACCTTGAATCCATTTTTGGATAAAAATAACGTTTTGCGAGTAGGAGGACGCTTAGCGTTCTCTCCCGCACTTTCTTATGACGAAAGACATCCAATCATATTGCCATATAATTGTCAGTTTTCGCGACTTTTGATAAAGTTTACGCATGAGATTTCCCTACATGGTGGTAACCAGTTGGTTTTGCGACTCATTAGAATGCAGTTTTGGATTTTGAAGGCAAGAAACCTTATAAAAACTACCATTCATAACTGCAAGGTATGCGTCATTAATCGAAAAAAGGAACGTACGCAGATCATGGCGGCATTACCCCCTTCGCGAACCACTCTTACCAGAACATTCGCATCAACCGGTGTTGATTTTGCGGGCCCGTTTGAAATCAAGAACTATACGGGTCGAGCCTGCTTGATTACAAAAGGCTACGTTTGTGTCTTTGTCTGTTTTGTGACAAAAGCGATACACCTTGAAGCTACCAGTGATCTTTCGACTGCTGCCTTCATGGCAGCATTCTCTCGATTCGCTTCAAGGAGAGGCTGTCCAGCACACGTTTATTCAGATAACGGGACGAATTTTGTTGGAGCCTCACGGACTTTTAAACGCGAATTTAAGGCGTTTCTTAGCTCAACGCGTGATGTAGTTGTTTCCAACTATTCTCACCAAAAACATTTTATTCCTGCGGGTGCTCCCCATATGGGAGGTTTGTGGGAAGCCGGTGTCAAAAGCTTCAAATCCCATTTCAAGAAAGTAGCTAGTGGTATGAAATACACGTTCGAAGAGTTTTTGACATTGCTTTCACGAATTGAAGCGTGTCTAAACTCACGACCGATTAGTCCGATGTCTGAGAATCCGGATGATTTAGCTCCCTTTACTGCAGGCCACTTCTTAATTGGTGCGCCTATTCTAGCCCCGTTCGAACCTGAGATAACAGAAAAGCCCATCTCAATCGTAAACCGATGGCAAAAGATAAAAGCTTTACATCAAACATTTTGCCAACGGTGGAAAACCGAATATTTAAAAGAGCTTCACAAGCGTTATAAGTGGAAATATCCGCAAAAAGATATGGAAATAAATGATTTAGTTGTTGTGAAAGAAGAAACTTTACCCCCAAACGAATGGCGGTTGGGCCGAATAACAAAATTATATCACGGAAAAGATGCGACGGTACGTGTGGCTGACGTTCGAACGGAACGCGGTTTAATAACACGACCGACCGCGTTGCCAGGACGCTAGTTTGACAAAATTCTACCTCTCAACCCCTTTTTACAGCTCAAAATGGTCAACTGCCGCAACATAAGAAAACCGAAGGAAGTCTCGAAGGTGCCTGTCGATTGTGCGATAAACGGCACCCGTTAAGATTTTGCCCAGAGTTTCGGTCGAAAACTCACGCCGAAAGACTGCGCGTGGTGGTGTTACATCGCTACTGCTCCAATTGCCTATCGCCAAATTACACCACAGCAAGGTGCCATAGCGAAATACGGTGCAAGTATTGTGGCGAAAACCACCATAGCCTGTGCACGGGCCCTCTCAGGAGAAGTGGGATGAGTCCAGGCCTCTCGGCAAACGTCGCCGCGGTGGACCTAGGCCTCGCCCGTCTAGGCTGCAACCGGCTAAGGATGAACAGAGTTCATCGGACAGCTCGGAGTTGTCCGAAAGGAGCGGACCGAGACCAAGCCCGTCTCGGCTGTCCCTGACGGATGACGCTGGGCCCGAGATGGTTGAGGGCGCTGCGAAGTGGGTTGGACCGAGACCCAGTCCGTCTCGGCTGACGACCACTGAACCGTCCAATGGCCAAAACAGCTTGGTGCATCACTTCAGACCACCACTAAACTCAGCAGCGCGAAGACTGCAAACACGTGGTCAGCGCAGACGCGAAAGACGCGAGAGAAGCCATCGGCAAGATGGTAACCGCCAACCGGCGCTAGTCCGCTCGGAAGTGGAACGCCCTCGATTCCGGGGTGACGCACGAGCGATGATTGGACGACAGATGCCTCTAACAGTTACGCAGTGTGCTGTCGCGATTTCTCCCACGGCTACGGTAAAAATTGTAGCGCAGGGTCGGGTCCATATGGTCCGAGCCCTCATAGACCCGTGTCGAGCAGTGTCGTTCATTTCCGAGGCCTTGGTTGCTTCGCTGCGTTTGGCCACCTCTCGATCGGGAGCAGACCGCATGTGTTGCCTGGAGATTCGCGGCAAGTTTCAACGGAGTGACCGAATAAGCGTGATGGCTCAGGTGAAGCGTGGTTACTCGTGTGTAACGCCGACTCAAACACTTGATGCGCGCATACTAGAACCGTATGCCAATCTGTTGTTGGCTGATCAGGCTTTTTTCAAGTCGGCTCCGGTCAGTCTAGTGTTGGGCGTGGGAGTTTACTCCAAGATAATGCTCCCGGGCCTGTTTCCGACTTCTGCCGGCCAGTTGACCGCTCAGAGCACCATATTTGGATGGGTGCTATCGGGCTTATGCTCAATATAATTTTTTTTTAAATTAAATTATATATAAATTTACATGTATATATGCAAACACTGAAATAAACACTGAATTTTAAAAAATGAAACTGCACTGAATAGGTTTATAAATTTAAGGCATTTTAAGTTTTTATCCTATATATCTACTTAAATAATTTTCTAGTTTTTTGCAGTTTGCTGCAAGGTGGGCGGCAATGTTTACACCGTCACCCTGTATTTAAGTTTAGTTTAAGTTGAATTTTAATAATTTGTATTTGCTTAAACAGCTAAGTGCGTTGAGTGAGTTTTCAGAGTTATTCCGAAAACTCCAAAAAAAGAGCGCTCTCGTCGGCTTGTCGATGAGAGTGCTATTTAATATCAAAAGCGCAATCCAGCTGGTAAGTTCCCCCCTCTCTCTGTATTTTTCTAAATAAAATTTCTAAAACCAAATCTTTATTGTCTGTTACTTCTTTTTCTGGAAAAACTAAATCTGGCAAAGATCCGAAAAACCACCAAGGATTATTTAAAAGTTAATTAAGCTTAACAGATTAGGACAATCAACAGTCCCAGATACAACAACATAAATGAATAGCAGTGATAATAATAATCTTCTTTTATAAAAAGGCTTCAAATGTAATAGAGCACAACTGGAGGATATTGGCATATAGGAAGGTATTGGCAATTCAAAAGTTATAAAACGCAAAGCGTACCTTAAAAAACATTTTTGCACACGCTCAAGACGCGAAATATGAGAGGTATAATACGGACTCCATATAAATGATGCATATTCTAATTTCGAACGGACCAACGAAACAAAAAGAGACTTAAGCGCATATGGATCCGTAAAACCAAGATTATTTCGTAGAATAAAAGCCAACATTTGATAAGCTTTAGGAACAATATAATTTAAGTGATTAATAAAAGTAAATTTAGAGTCAAAAATTTCGCCGAGGTCTTTCATAATAGTAACACGATTTATTGGCAGATTATTTAGAAAATAGAAGGTGGAAACAGGACAAATAGATTAAGAGTATAAAGCAACAGCACATTTATCAATATTTAAACGTAAACAATTTCACACCAATCATAAACCAAATTTAAATCAGATTGTAGTTTTGGCCAAACGACAAACGAAAGACAAACTTACGAATTAGCACCAACATTAAAATAACTCAAAAAACATTAAAACAAAAAAATGTTCACTAACACAGAGACAGACACAAGTTATGTATAACGCTCCTACCCATGTTTCTGCTGAAGATGCAGCAGAACCATCTTCGCTTAATGTATCGGCGTAGTTTAGTTCGCCAACTTAAATAAACATTGCGGGTAAAATAAACATAACGTTTGAGTGGCTACTATTTAAAATAACGACGTTCTCACGCAATTCGATATCGTGAGATAAGTCTCTACTTGTGTGCCCACAGTTAATATAAACAATTGCAAATTTAATTAAAAACCTACAGAGGATGCATTATATGTTGACACAACATAAATGCATTTTCTGCAGAAATAAAATCTTACGTTGCTTCAACTAAATGTTGGAAGTTACGTTATGGAAAGATGATTGATAAGACATCAATAATCTTTCCACGATTCTTCCATACTATCGATCCCTTCGTCTTCACAAACAGGTTACTTGGTAGCCAATGTTAGATTTTAAGTTCAGTTTTAAGATATACTTAAGCTCAGCAAGTGCAGTTTTAAGTTGCCACTTAAAATAAAATACTCAAAGTTTAATTTCGGTTGTTTTATTTTAATCAACTACACGAAACTCACTACCGACACTAACTAAGAGACGAGATCAACTGAATCTGAACTCTCACTGATGACATCAACTTGCACCGGATCATCATAATCGTCTAGCTATTCAGGCGGTATTAATCCTTGTGATTCACCCATGCCTTAATTGGAGGAAAAAATCTGATGTTCTTGCACGGCATTTTCAAGCGATTGCAAACGTCTAATGTATACATATTGGCTATTAGGTATCATATGTTACAGTAAATAGTTTTGTATCTGGGAAAGAAGAAAATTTTTATTTGAAAGGACGATTGTTTGTCTTGCTTACCACAGAATTCTAAGTTATTGAGTAAGTAGTGTTAGTGAACTGATACAATATAACCAAAGTTGAGCATATTTATGCCAAAGAACTTGTTGAAAGTGAATTGTATAGTTCTATCTCTGTCTATCTATCTCTCACCCACTCTCTTTATCTCCCTTCCTCCTATCTCACACCCAACCTCGTACTACAGACACAACGCTATCAACAAAAATAAAAGTCTTGGAAAAACGATAAGATCCTCAAGAATCAATCAAGAAACATGTTTGAACATGTACGATACAATTTTTAAAAAAATAACAAGTCCCCTCAACACATGCAAGAAATACTCAGACTCAATTTTCTCGTTTCAGCATTTTTCGATTGGGAAGACGGTTATGTCGCTAACAACATCAAAAAAATTAAAATTTCTGGAAAAACTATGCGTCATTAACAAATATATGCAAAACATGTTAACATATATTATGATTCTGTGTGTATATATTGGTGTTTAGCAAAAAAAAACAAAATGGTGATCATGCTTCTATGCTTGCTTCCCGCTGATAAGCTCTATGTATGCAGGTATGCATATATATCAGCTTAACTTAGCTTAGCTTAGAGTTCTGCTTTAAGAGTAAAAAAAACAAACGAAATGGCCCTCTCAGCTCTTGAAAGGACTTTGACCGAGTGTACGGGTTCAGGGCCACTGAACTCGCACGTTTTCCTGGCTATGAAGAGTCAATTTTCATGGTCAGAGAGTCGTGCATTTCAAGGTTTTGAATCAGTACATTTCCATCGAAAAAACAACTTTGGTCTTGAACGCGAGTAAACTCAACGTAATAAAGCTAGAACAAAAAACAGTTCAACCAGAGCATAGAAATATGACTCTTTTGTTTTGCTTATTTTCGTATGCTCGTCAAATATGCTGACGACTCAACTCATGGCCAAGGTTGTTTTTTGTGCATACAGAAATATGCACTTATATTTTAAGTCAATTTTGTTTATGTATTTTTACATATTTCATCGATTTTATTTGTTAATATTTACTGTATATTGTATTGATTTTCGCCTATAAAAGGGCGAAAAGACTTTAATAAAAGGTGAGTACGTGTTTTACAATCAAGCCGAGTGTTTCTTATAATCAAAACTTTCCAGCTCCACAAACAGTTCAAGTGCTGTTTGTGACAACAAACTTAAAACCATAGTCCAAGTTTATGTGCTTGGGTCTATAACCAAACTAAAATAAATCCAAACGCGGGCTTAAACATTGGCGCCCCCGGGTGGACTCACACGCCACCAAATCAACTGTAATCAAACTCCTGTCTTCTATTCAACAAATAGACAAACTCCTGCTGGGTTTCTTCAAAAATGGCTACTTTCCAACAGACCTTGGAAGTGCAAAAGGGAGTTGGAGAAGAAATACAAAATCTGATCAAAAACTTCAAGAAGGATTCACCACAAAGGAAAACGACCACAAGTTATTTCAATGAGCGACTGCAGCGTCTCAGAAAATATTGGGAAGAGTTTGAAGAACACGACAGTGAGCTTCGAACACTTACTAATCAGCCCATGGAGCATGACTATTTCACCACAGGATACTATGAGAAAATCAACAATTTAGCAACCAGCTATATCAATATTTTTCAAGAAGAAGTCCATCGATTAGAAACATTAAGCAAGGATTCTACAGGGAAAGAAGTAGGCTTTTCCACCTCAGCAACAGCAACAGAGCAACGATCTGATTCAGCCGCTGCTCCTCACAGTCGTCCATCATTCGATTCATCGGCAGCAACAAACCTTACCAAGATGATCAGGCGACAACAAGCCTTGCTGAATTCACTCGACCGTTTATTGGATGGCTTGGCGAAGTATCCAGATGACCAGTCAAGATGTCATGAGGCGAATCTTCAACAAATAAACATACTTTGGTTGGAAATAGAAACTTTAAATTACAGCTTGTGTGAAAACTGTGACCAACCAAGCGAAATTGGCTACAATTATGAACAATATGTGGCATGCGAAACTCGAGTATATGCTAGTCGGATACAATTTGCACGCCCAGCTGACGTACCACAACCAGAAAACGTTGCAAATGAAGAGCCACTAAAACTACCAAGAGTCACCATTCCACAATTTGATGGGGATATCCTCAAGTGGCAACAATTTTACGAACTTTTTTCTCAAATAGTGGACCAACAAGCATTGCCAAAAATCCACAAAATGTGGTATCTCAAAACAAACCTATCAGGGGAAGCTGAAAAATTAATCAGGCATCTGTCACTCACCCAAGATAATTACGACTTGGCTTGGGGTATGTTACGAGAAAGATATAACAACAAAAGAGTACTGTGCTCCACGCTAATACAAAGGATGTTGGGGCAAGAATTCAACGCCTCATCGGTTGTTTCTATAAAAAATTTACATGACACTACGCAGGAGTGCCTGATGTCACTGGAAGGCCCCGGAATAACAACTTCGTCCTGGGATCTACTGCTTCTCCACTTACTTGTAAAGAAGCTTGATAGATCAACACACATCAGGTATGAGCAATTCCTAAAAAATCCAAAGGAGTTGCCAACAATTAAGGATTTTTTGACCTTTTTGGAAGCCCAATTCCAATCACTAGAAGCAGTAAATCACAAGGACAGACAAGGTTCAGCAAGATCATGTGTGTCAGCAATTTCGACAAATCAATACTCTCAATATGAGTGCAATGTATGCAAGTCTGGAACTCATCCATTATTTGTCTGCAAGACCTTTTTACTCATGAAGTCAGCAGAGCGGCTTCAGATAGTAAAAACCAACAAGCGATGCGTTAATTGTTTAAAAAAGGGACATTTTGCAAACAACTGCGAATCGAGAAAATGCACAAGATGTAACAAAACACACAACACGTTACTTTATCTCGACAACCAAGATGACATGAGGACTCCGTCGTATTCATCAAACATCCTACAACCTATGTCAACAAAGCCAGTCCGTTCATCATCATCATCATGCCAGCAGCAAAAGGCTATGTCAACAAAGCCAACCAGTTCATCATTATCAACATCCAACAATCAAGGATCAATGTTATTAAAGACAGGAAATGCGCTCACATCGTCATCTAACAAGACGGGATTCATTCCAGTCAGCTTATCCGCAGCAGATGAGGCTAGCTGCAACAAATACGTTATGCTCAGCACTGTTTGTATACAACTAATAACAAACAGTGGTCGAGAGCTTAAATGCAGAGCAGTGTTGGATTCTGGCTCTCAAGTAAATCTTGTTACAGAGAGACTTGTTAAGAAGCTGGGACTCCAACAAAAACACGCTTCATTCAGTATAGAAGGGATTGGAGCCAACAAGAAGGATTGTAAATCACGAATAAGCGTAACAATGCGATCCACAATAAATGGATTCGAAGCACGGTTGGAAGCGCTTGTGTTGCCAAAAATTGTAAGCGCTCAGCCGTCAAAATTTATAGATGTGTCGTCATGGAATATTCCACCCAATATACCACTCGCTGATCCAACATTCTTTCAGCCTAGCAACATAGATGTGCTGCTCGGTGCAGAATTTTTCTTACAAGTACTATCAACTGGTCAAATTAAATTAAGCAACAATCTCCCAAGTTTACAAAATACTATATTCGGATGGGTAGTGTCTGGCAAGGTAGAAGAAACCAAAGTTACTTCTGCTACATGTGGCATTTTTAGTGAAGCTGATGAAGATACAAGTGTACTAATCGAAAGGTTCTGGAAATTGGAAGAAGTTGAAAACCACAAATCCCAATTCACAGCTACAGAAAAGCGATGTGAATTGCATTTTTCTCATAACACTCGAAGAAACTCCGATGGACGATTTGTGGTAAAAATTCCCTTCACGGATAATCCAGCAGCATTAGGAGATTCAAAACAAATGGCTCTTAATCGTTTCTTGGCAATAGAAAGGCGGCTAGGAAAAAACCCTGAACTGAAGATTTCTTACACTAACTTTATGGAAGAATATAAGAGTTTGGGACACATGACTGAAGTATCAAGCACAGGCATTTGGCGCAGACCACATTACGTTATTCCACACCATTGTATTAGCAAACCTGATAGTAGCAGTACCAAGTTACGGGTAGTTTTTGACGCTTCCGCGAAGACATCATCAGGATTATCATTAAATGACATAATGCACACAGGGACGATCATCCAAAATGATTTGTTTACCGTCTTACTACGCTTTCGAATTCCAAGATACGTTTTCACTACAGATATTCAGAAAATGTATAGGCAGATCTTAATCAACCCCCATGATCGGATGCATCAAGTTATCATATGGAGGAAAAATCCCGAAGAAGAGATTAAATATTATCAGCTAAACACAGTGACTTACGGGACCAAAGCAGCACCATATCTTGCCATCAAATGTTTGTTAGAGTTATCCAAAGAAAATCGCACAAAATACCCCCTGGAAGCCTCGGCGTTGCAGAACAATTTTTATGTGGACGATGGCTTACTCGGAAGTGATAGTCTAACCACCGCCATCACGGCTCAAAGGGAACTGACAACAATTTTAAGTACCGCAGGATTTGAGTTGCGAAAATGGTGTGCTAACCATCCGCAATTGCTGCAAGGGATTCCAGCAGATCATCAAGAAATAAATCTCGATTTTGACGAAGAATCACTTGACAGTGTTAAGACCCTAGGATTAACATGGCTGCCGAAGGATGATACATTTTGCATCAAGACAAAAACCATCTTTAGCAGCAACACAAGAGTCACAAAAAGAAGTGTGAGTTCAGAGTTGGCAAGAATATTTCATCCATTGGGAATAATGGCTCCAGTTATCATCAACGCTAAAATATTCATGCAAGAACTATGGAAACTAAAACTTTCGTGGGATGAGGCGCTGCCTGTGGAACTACACAGCAAATGGATATCATTTCGAGATCAGTTCCAAGAGTTAAATGCAAAACAAATTCCTCGTCACGTATTTAATCATCAGTTTCCAGAATCAAGTCAGTTGCACATTTTTACCGATGCTTCGGAGAAGGCTTACGGGGCTGTGGCATACCTACGTTCAGTCAATAAGGACGGTAGGGTAGCTGCAAGACTGCTGTGTGCCAAATCCAGAGTCGCACCCATAAATCAGCAGCATCAGACAATTGCTCGATTGGAATTATGCGCAGCCCTACTGGGTGCGCAACTTGCAACAAGAATTCAACTAGACATTCAAGATTGTAGCGAATCCACATATTTTTGGACTGATTCTGAGGTTGTATTATCTTGGATAAATGCGGAAGCCTCATCATACGAAGTTTTCGTAGCAAATCGTATAGCAAAAATTCAGGACTGTTCCATAGCACAACAATGGCGGCACATAACTTCGAAACAAAATCCAGCAGATGTGTTGTCAAGGGGTTGTCATTCAAGAAACTTTATGCAATGCAACCTATGGTTTTATGGGCCATTTTTACTACATGGAAACGAATCAATTTGGCCACAACCATTCTGCAATAATAGTCCAAAAATAACAGAAGAAGGCAAAAGAAAAGCACCAAAGGCTTTAATTGCAGCCAGAAATGACGCAGAAAACATGATCTATTTAATCAATCATGGTAACTCATTTAAGAAACTTCAGCAAGTTGTAGGCTACTTGATTCGCTTTGGAGAGCGTGCACGAGGCACAATGCCATCCCACCAAGCCTCATGGGTACTAACACCTTTAGAATTGGATAAGTCACTGAAGGCGATTATACGAACTGTGCAAACGGCCGATTTTAGTACAGAAATGCTAGCTTTAAAGAAATATGGTGTCGTGAACAAAAACAGTGCAATACACAGCCTTAAGCCATTTTTAGACGACGACGGCATTTTGAGAGTCGGCGGCCGACTAAATGCATCCACATTACCATACGAAACTAAACACCAAATGTTTCTACCGTATAATGATCCGATAACAAAGTTAATAATGCAATCTATTCACGAAGATCACATGCATTGTGGTCCAACCGCATTAGTGGCGCATACTAAACAACGGTTTTGGCCTGTGAAAGCAGCAAGTATGGCAAGATCAATAGTTCACCACTGTGTCCGATGTTACAGGACGCGGCCACAACTGGTACAGCAAATCATGGGAAACTTACCAGCAACGAGAGTTACGCCAGCACGGCCATTTATCAACGCTGGTGTAGATTATTGTGGACCACTTTGGGTGCACTACAAACTACTCGGGAAGAGACCAACAAAAGCAGATTTGGCTATATTCTGCTGCTTCGCCACAAAAGCAGTTCATTTGGAAATTGTAAGCGACCTGTCAACTGACGCATTTATCGGAGCCCTAATAAGGTTCATCGCTCGAAGGGGGCACTGTCAAAACCTCTACAGTGACAACGCAACCAACTTTGTTGGAGCAAAAAACCAACTTGCTGAATTATCACCAGCAATTCATTCAGCCAACGCGCAAGAAAAGATAATGAACACGTGCAATAGAAAAGGAATACATTTTCACTTCATTCCTCCCAGGGCTCCTCACTTTGGAGGACTGTGGGAAGCAGCCGTAAAATCAGCAAAAAATCTGCTCCAAAGAAGTGTCGCATCGGCATCTCTCACATACGAAGAACTCGAACCCATTGTAGTGGAGATCGAATCAATACTAAACTCGAGACCAATCAGCCCCATGTCAAACGATCCTAATGATTTAAGTGCACTTACTCCTGGACATTTTTTGATCGGCGAACCACTTATAGCACAAGACGAAGCCATCCTTAGGAACCAGATGGAAAGCCGTGTCACAAATCAAACACGACTTTTGGCAAAGATGGTCTCGTGACTATCTTAACGAACTTCAATATAAACACAAATGGAGGGAACAGGCTAATAACATTAGGAAAGGTACCGTGGTAATCATCAAGGAAGACAACTCCCCGGTTCTTCAATGGCCACTTGGACGGATCACGAAAACTTATAAGGGAGAAGATGACATTGTACGTGTAGTGGATATCAAAACAGCTTCAGGAATATTTAGACGGCCAATCCATCGATTAGCTCCCCTACCAATAGAAGACAACCAAGCAGAGGTTCCTGTTACTACTGGGTCTACCTATCACAA
Organism: Coremacera marginata; assembly: GCA_914767935.1. Lineage (NCBI taxonomy): Eukaryota > Metazoa > Arthropoda > Insecta > Diptera > Sciomyzidae > Coremacera > Coremacera marginata. The sequence goes on from OU612045.1 coordinate 107,463,658, forward strand.
GGCACCTAGTCATCACGACGACAACGACACTGAAGTAGCACGTAAGAGACGAAGATCATCATCACCCACCTTAGCATCGGTATTATTAGTTGCGGTAATCATGCTACCTCTTATATTGGCAACCGAAGTCAAGAACTATGAATTTGACTCCAACCTAGGCATCCACTTCGAGGGAATTGCATCAATGAAAATCTCTAGAACACAATGGCAACTTATTGTGTATTATGATTTAAACCCTTATTGGAAAGAAACTGAGTTTTTCACGAATGGAACAGCAGCCTTGCGGCACCTTTGTCAAGAACCGAAACTCGTACACTCTCAAACAAGTGTATGCACATCCATTGTACAAACTTTTGACAATCTTGAAAACGTACTCAAACAGGACAATAATCTTCTTACCATAAACCGATCTATAAGAAGTGCACTTAACACTGCAGACACCAATGGATTCAAAGTCAACAGAAATAAAAGAGGTGCTTTAAACATCGTAGGAAATATCGCTAATTCATTATTTGGAGTTTTAGATTCCGAATATGCTGAGGAAATGGTCAATACTATCGGAAAGGTCAAAGAAAATGAAGGACATCTTCAAATCTTACTCAAAAACCAAACCTCGATTCTTGATGCAACCATTAACATCATCAAACAAGATCAATCGGAGATTAAAAAGAAATTCGACAACATCGACACAAGGGTTAACGAGATTTGGTCACAAGTGCACGATCTTGAAGACATGGACTATCAATTCAAAATGTTCCAAATCTTCATTTCTTTAGCCACACAACTTACAGACACAGCAGCAAATCTGCAACGGATCCAGACATCCATCATAGACGTTCTAACAGATACCCACCACGGAAAAATCAGTCCAATGTTACTTACACCAAACCAATTACAAGAGGAATTGGTAACAATTCGGAACTATTTGACACCAACACTGCGACAACCTGTCGATCATGAGGAGCGCATACAACTCTATAAACTCATGACTGTGGAAGGACAATTAACAGAAAGCCATGTCATTTTTAAAATTTCAATACCTCTGTGCGATCAAGAAACATTCGAACTCTACAAAATGTTTCCAGTGCCCACTATGGTCAACAACAGCTTAACGGCAATCAATCCCTGCGATGACATTATTGCCGTTAACGCACATAGAGATCAATATCTCCCCATTAGTAAATCCCAACTGAATACCTGTATTCTCGTAAAATCAGAATCATACGTATGTACCAATATACAGGCAAAATACAACAAGGGTTCTGAAATATGTTCCTGTGAAATACAGCTGTTCAACAACGACACCCAACCAGAGTGCAACGTAGAACTCTTAAAGACAAATTCAACATGGATTCAAATGACAAACAACAACCAATGAATGTATGCGGTAAGCGCTCCCACACGAATAACTTCTGTATGTGAAGGCCAAAGTGAACAACTCACTTTGAAGGGATCCGGCATACTATCTCTGAAGCCCCAGTGTGTTATTAAGCAAAACTCTATCACAATACAAGGTCAAAAAACATATTTCAGCAGTCGACAAATATCGTACACCAGCCTAGGTAATTTGATAGATGTCATAAAACCCAAGGAACCTGATGCTCTTAGCAAGAAAACTGAGCAATACTATACGCAGCTGCAAAACCTAACCGAACTCCAGAGCTTATTAGCGCACCAAAAATATCTTGATCTACCAGCACAATTTCAGAAATTCAACTACCATTATTCAGCAATTGGATATACAGCATTGGTTTTGTCCATTATAATCACAAGTTATATTATTTGGAAGGAGAAATCAAAAAACCACCAACTCCAGTTGACAGAAACACGATGTCCGCAACCATTACACAATTACCACGCCAGAGATCAACAACATCAGATTTTGTGGTCACAGTGACATAATTCAACTAAGTGAGATCTTTATAACTTTAGATCTCACCAGGGGGAGAATGTACGGGTTCAGGGCCACTGAATTCGCACGTTTTCCTGGCTATGAAGAGTCAATTTTCATGGTCAGAGAATCGTGCATTTCAAGGTTTTGAATCAGTACATTTCCATTGAAAAAACAACCTTGGTCTTGAACGCGAGTAAGCTCAACGTAATAAAGTAAGAACAAAAAACAGTTCAACCAGACTCTTTTGTTTTGCTTATTTTCGTATGCTCGTCAAATATGCTGACGACTCAACTCATGGCCAAGGTTGTTTTTTGTGCATACAGAAATATGCACTTATATTTTAAGTCAATTTTGTTTATGTATTTTTACATATTTCATCGATTTTATTTGTTAATATTTACTGTATATTGTATTGATTTTCGCCTATAAAAGGGCGAAAAGACTTTAATAAAAGTTGAGTACGTGTTTTACAATCAAACCGAGTGTTTCTTATAATCAAAACTTTCCAGCTCCACAAACAGTTCAAGTGCTGTTTGTGACAACAAACTTAAAACCATAGTCCAAGTTTATGTGCTTGGGTCTATAACCAAACTAAAATAAATCCAAACGCGGGTTTAAACACCGAGCTTCTTATGATCAATTGTGTTGTGTGTGGTGTGAAATGTTTGCACACAAATGATCGAGAACTGGACCTACACATGTCTTACGCCGACTCCGAACGGCTTATGTTCTCAAGAAGCTTTTCATGGCAGTTTTTACTCTCTGAGGTTTGCCATTGTCTGCAGAGAGGTGACGGCCGAACAGAAATTTAATTCAATTGAAAAAATTTTCTGTGTCAGATGGACGATTCGAACCTGGGTTCTCTGGCGTAAGAGTCACACACTCTAACCACTACGCCACGGCCGCGTAAGAGTGGGAGCGTCAGTTGGGGGATCTTCTGGGGTATAAGTTCCCCTAATAAAACATATAGTTCAAGTTAATAGGACCCAGCTGAATTTCCGCCGCTGGATTAACTTTGATCATAGGCCTCATTTTTTAAAAAAAAAAAAAAACAACTAGTTAATTTTAGTGTAAAACTGAGACAACTTTTGCTGTCGACTGTAATGTTATATAAAAGGCAGCAAAAATGCTATTACTGCACACAAACCTGTTCATATATTCTAACCCTTAAACCTTTGCCGTACCTAAATTGATATAATCATTATAAATATAGATTTTCGTATTGAAACACTCATATTGTCAAAGTCAAAGTCGTCAAGTGGAATGTGATGAATTCTTACTAGGTATTTGAGGGTTAAGAATAAAATTATAAACGGTAATAAGCTATATGCATGTATTCATGTATATTAGCTTAGCTTAGAGTTCTGCTTTAAGAATATTTAAACAAAAAACTGTGACATCATCAACTTATAGATACGCACACCGAGTGATGACGTAAGTAATTATTTTCAATATAGTGGAAGCTGGGGTTCACTTTGATTATTAGACCCCTACTAAATCATACTAGCTCAAGTTAATAAAACTCCCTAAAATCCCCGCCGCTGGATTAACTTTGATAAGTTTTAAGTAAGTATGTATGCGAACTTGCTTAACAACTAATGTTGGTATCCTCTCTGTGAGGATACCCGTAGGTCGTTTGTCGTGGCCTAAACTTTCTCATTTGGATGGATACGATTTCTCGCCGTATCCTGTTATAAGAGGCGGCTGCAGGCGACACACCTGAGCCGAGTTTCTAGTGGGCACTTGGAACCAGTTACCCAACGCCGTGGTTTTTATGAAGTTAACAGTTTTCATACTGACCATTCATGGTCTTGTTTAGGACTCCCAGTTTCCTCGGTAGTCAGAGCTAAATCCAAACTAAAAAACTGAATTAAAACTCACGATTTAAACTATACGCTCTTTGATTAGCTTTCAACTGAACCCTTTATTTAGCAGAGACCAGATACTTATTACATATGTGGGCTCGCTTCTTTTTCTTAATTTTGTTACATTCTTAAGTATAGCTTAACATATTTACAATAGTTTCGCAATACCGGAATGCTAATTTGCATTTCCTTATCTTCTGACCGTGATTATCTAAATTACCCGGATGACATTCTTATGCTTGGTAATTGTGCCAAGGTTGTTTAATTGCAATAAAAATGCTCATATTGCATTTAGCTTGTCATACATTCTGTTGCTTATTTCAAAAGAGGGAATTCACGTGCATCCAATATTGCCCAATTGTTAATTCCAGGAAAAATACTTTAAATGCATGCAATTACAACGGTGCAGAAGGCACAACGAACTCAGTTTATTTCTCACGATAATGGCAACAACAACATGCTGGCGGTATTGCTTATTATTTAAGCTGCTCGCTTGTTACCATTTAAGTTATGGCACGCGTCATAGCTTAAACTTAATACTGCAATTTCATGCAGTCGCACTTGGACTTGGCATTGGACTTGAATTCAGAAATTCAAGGTTGTTGTATGGCACTAAGGTAGTGCCTACAAATATGCATTGGTTTATTTGTTTCGTTTGTGATTAATTCACAACACTAACCTATACATTCATTCAAAAAATATGTCCGTCCACTTGTTTAAGCAATAATACCTTACTTAGGTGGCCGTAACAACCCGTGTCCGGGTTTCGGCCGACCTCATCAGCTCTCGCCAGGTGCTTCTGCTTTGCGCGCGCCTTCTCCAATCGGGTACACCAAGTGCGGTTAGGGCTTCCTCAGCCTGGTCTATCCATCGGAGGCATGGTCTCCCTCGTCGTCGTTGACCAGCGACCCTCGCCTCGAGCACCTGGGTCCTGTCCATCGTATGCCAGCGTAGTCGCTGCACAGTTATACGCTGAACAACATCAATGTCTTCGTAGAGCTCATAGAGCTCGTGGTTCATTCGGATGCGATAGTCATCGCCGACTCGAACAGGACCGATGATTTTGCGAAGAACTTTTCTTTTGAACACCCCCAGAGCGGCTGCGTCATTTTGCGAAACTACCCATGCCTCAGCGCCATAAAGCAGCATAGGTATAACGAGCGTCTTGTAGAGTGTTAGTTATGTCGATCGAGAGAGGGCTCTGGAACTTAGTTGCTTACTGAGCCAGTAGTAGCACCTATTAGCAATTATTGTTCTTCGCTTTATCTCCTGGCTGATTTCGCTGTTGGTATTAATGGCGGTGCCAAGGTATACAAACTCCTTGACCACTTCAAAGTTATAGCTGCCGGTTGAAACGTGGGAGTCTAAACACCGCGCTCCCTTGTTTGTAGATAGCATATACTTTGTTTTACCCTCATTTATCGTCAAACCCACTTTGGCTGATTCCTTTTCGATAGCGGCGAAAGCAGCGGTAATATCTTTCTTGGTTCTGCCGACAATATCAATATCATCAGCATACGCAAGGAGCTGGACACCTTTATAGAAGATGGTACCATTACGATGCACACCGGTCTTTCAAACGAGCCCCTCCATGATGATGTTAAAGAGATCGCAAGACAGTGGATCGCCTTGCCTGAAACCTCTTTCGGTATTGAAGGTTGCGGAGAGATCATTTCCTACCTTGACGGAGCTGCGTGTGTTGCTCAACGTCATTCCGCAAAATCTAATCAGCTTTGCAGGTATACCGAACTCAGGCATTGTTGTGTATAGGCAATCCCTTCTCGGGCTATCGAACGCAGCTTTAAAATCGACAAAGAGATGGTGTGTGTCAATTTGATTTTCGTGGGTTTTCTCCAGGATTTGTCGTAGCGTGAAAATCTGGTCTATGGTGGACTTTCCAGGTCGAAAGCCACACTGATAAGGCCCACTCAGTGTTTTTGTAATCGGCTTTAATCTTTCACACAGTACGCTTGAGAGAACCTTATATGCGATGGAAATAAGACTGATTCCTCTATAACTTGCGCAGATTATTGGGTCTCCTCAATTCATCGCCGCCGGTTTTAAACAATTCAGCTGACAGGCCGACAGCACCCGCTGCTTTATTGTTTTTGAGTCGTTGGATAGCAACTCGAACCTCTTCATGGCTAGGTGGTGATACTTCCACTCCATCATCGTTGATTGGTGGCACTGAACTGCGCTCTTCATGGGCGGCATTGGTGGAATCGTCGCCAGTAAGTAAATTGGAGAAGTGCTGTCTCCACAATCTCAGCCCATAATGAGATACATCCATTTTCGTCTCTACAAGTGGATGCTCTGGGCTTAAAACCTTGGGTTAGACGCTTAACCTGTTCGCGGATCTTGGCTGCAACATGATAGTGGTCGGAGTCAATGTTGACTCCCCGAAATGTACTCACATCTAGAACACTAGAGGCATGCCTTCCGTCGATTACAACATGATCAATTTGGTTTCGCGTTTTTTGATCCGGGGACAGCCAGGTGGCCTTGTGGATGTCAAGGTGCTTAAATCTAGTGCTACTAACTACCATGTTTCACCCCGCGGCGAAGTCAATCAGTCTTAGACCGACTTTCGCATTAAAATTGGCGAGGACTATTTTCACGTCATGGATCGGAAGATGGTCGTATACGTCCTCAAGACTAGCGTAGAAAGCGTCCTTGATGGCTTCGTCTTTTTCCTCCGTCGGGCGTGTGCGCAAATAAGGCTGATGAAGAACAATTTTGCCTTGATGCGGATCGTGGCCAATCTTTCGTTCACAGGTGTGAACCGGGAAACAAGGTGGCGTAGTTTTCGGCTAACGACGAATCCACATCTGAATTCGCGCTTCACCGCATGGCAGCTGAAGTAGCTATCGCAGTGTCTTTGCTTGGAGCAGCCATGCCTTTTCCATCGCATTTCCTGGATGGCGGTGATGTCAGCCTTTATTGTTTTGAGGGCTTCCGACAGTTGGATAATGGCACCTTCCGTGTAAAGTGTCTGGACATTTCAGGTGCATATCCGTAAATCATTGTCCGTTTTTCGCTTGAAGTGGTCGACAACGTAATTGGGGTTTGTTTAGTTTTCATTGGGCAGTAGTAATGTGGCGGGACCCAAACCCTGCGCACATTTCATGGTTAAGGTTCACGGAGCGACCTGCCGCTCAAATTAGCCGTCAAACTGACGGATGACAGTTTGCCGTTGCCCAGGGGAAACCACGAGGAGGTTTGAGTCGACTTGGGGCGACTTCGACATGGACAATGCTGTCCTCGCTAGGTTGAGGCAGTCAGACACGTTGCCATGTGAAGGTTCACCCCCTGATTCCTTATGTGTTGTTTCATTTTCACTTTTGTTTAATTTTAGCTAATTCTAAAAGTTAACTTTCTTTGTTTTTTTTTAACTTTAACCTTTTTATATTAAAATTTCCTTTATTGGAAAATGCACTAATTTTCTTATAAATAAAATATTTTGATATAGATAACGACGACATTGTGTGTTTAAAAATTTAGCTTTTTCTAGATCTTTCCGTATGTGTAGATATTTGATCCGAAATGCTGATATTTTACAGTGCTTCCATACAAACTGTATGCTTCTTACTTGTTTTCCCAAAGAATGAGAAAAAATTATCCGTAAATTAAAAGATATGACTTTCGATGTAAATATCTCCGCTGGCCTTAAATATATTAAATTTAATAAATTTTTTTTCAAAAATTTCAATAAAATTACTTTAAAAAAACAATTACAAGGTTATTATTTGCTGTGCATTCATATTTTTAATCTATTTTTCAAAAATGATCCAAAATAATGAATGTTTCTCAATTTGTTACATAAAAGTTGTTTTTGTTATAAAAGAAATTTAAATCAAAAATTGAATTTTAAATTCCATTTTAGATGGCATAAAATTTATTAGCAAACATTTTTTTAGTCTTACACAAAAATTTATTTGCTGTTTCTGTCATTAAAAAACAAAAACATTTTTTAAAAATCCTTAAATCCTGTGTATACTTTTGTTTCATTTGTTTCATACAATGTTTCATATTATACGTAATAAAAAATTTAAAGAGTGCCGTTAAAAATATAGTTTGCGAATCTCTTTTCAAAGACGGCTAAAAATAGAAATTATAAAAACATATACCATAAAAATTTATTCGAAGAAAACGTTTGTAATTATATTATCCATACTACGCCGTACTACTCAAAACCGCGAAGTAGTACTACTCAAAAAAAGTTAAAAACGGCAGCCCTGCTTGGAATCTAAAGCAAAAACTGGATCGCAGTAATTTCTGCGGCGTTGTCAGCTCATTGACATTCCTCCTGTATCTGGAATCGACTGCTTTTATAATTAGGCTAAAATAAAACACTGTTTTTCTGTCATAAAGCTTAAATTTGTGTAATTTTAATAAAAATATGGCAAGATTTTTAGAGAGAAAGTTTTCAAATGAAAAAAAAAAATAGAAATATTTCTGTTTTGGCGTTATCATTGTCGTTTTTTGCCTCAATGATCTCCCATAAGGTTTTCATTGCTTCTCCCAGCCCTCTGCCTGCAGACACGACAACGACGTGATTCTGGTCAGACAGCTATGTGGCATTGTCAGCTCGTTGACAATTGTTCCTGTTTCTGCTTCTAGTTGCGCTACGCAGACACCCATCACTGAACTTTTGAAGAAAACAGCGCCAGCAAAGCTTTCGGAGAAATTAAATAACGCGGCGAATTTTAAAGCTTTCATTTGTAAAAGCGGGGTTTCAGACGATACAGCAAGCTGTCCTTGCCGTACGGCACCTTGCCGTAAATTAACCGTGATAAATTTATCCTAAATAATTTCTTATTATTTGTCCCAGATTTATCAACAATACACAAAAGTGGTAATTAGATAATTTGCAAAAATAATTAGTTTCAATAATTTTAGGGCCAGTTTTACGATCATTAGTTAACCACTGTACAGAGTTTCACAATCAAAGTTAACTAGATTTGTTAACTAACAGCTGATTTTTGTAATAGAGGAAAAAACCAAAATAAAAAACAAATAATATATGATATTTATCGCATATATAAGCGTTATATTTATCCGATTGCTTATTTTCGATGATGTCCTTGTATTTAGTGATAATTTTCAAAAAAAAAAATCTATTTCTTTTTGAGAAAAATTCGAGCATCTCGCATATCGCACTTTTTGTTGCATTCATTTTTTTTCAATTACGCGAAAGAAAAGTATTTAAAGCAAATGTCGAAAACATATGTTTTATACAGTAATGCCATATCTTTTTAACAAAATTGCCATTAGTTGACTAAAGCATTGTGAAACCCAAATCATGAAAAGTCATAGTTAACTAACAGCCTTTAAACTGCCTTTAAACTTTTCAGAATATTTTTTTAAAATAATCACCAATCAAAGTCTGTATGTTCTCTTTCTTACAAATGGTTACCAGTGTTGATACTTTTTATGCACAATTACCAGATCGGATTAATATATGACTTCTGAAGTCAAGCAATGAAAATGTAAAAAATCGCTTATTTCCTCATATTAAATGCGTTCATAACAAATTAGTCCGGAAATGTCTAAATTTCGCTATAATCCTACATGCACAATCCCGATTTGATGGGAATGACGCTGATCAAGAATTTGGTGTTATTGGTGTTTCTGTTTTTTTTTTTGTTTTTGGTGTATAGCTGTGCCTAAAGTAGGGATGTTCATATTCGGTTTTTTCGAAGCTTCGATGCATTCGAATATTCGAAGCAAACTTCGGAACTTCGAAGTTTTTTGATGCGAAGCTCCGAAGTTTACTATTCGAATCGGAAAAACTTCGAAGACTTTAATACTTCGAATCTTCATATATTGTTTGCATTTATACAGCTATACATCTTTTGCTTGTATTTATATATTTCTATTTGACATAAAATTTTTGATCACTTTATAAATGATGGGTAGGAATTCATAGATGCAGAAAGAAAATAATTCTAGTTGTTTCAGTCAGTGTACAATTAAACACATTCCCGCGACATTGAACGCGTTCCATAACCGTTGGTTCTCTGCAATGTACTTTACATTGACCGATGCACAAAATAAAAGCTAAAAGTCTATGCTGAGATTTCAGTTGCACTCATATTGCACTGACTCAGTGACGTAGATAGCTTTTGATTCTGGCGGGATGTCCGTAAAAAAAATAACCTTAACAAAATTTTCTTTTGAATACCCGATTATCTGAGTAGAATGAGCAGAATGTCGTGTTGCACATCCTAACTTTGTTTAAACGTCGAAAATCGTTGAAAGAAGACGCTATGGCATGTAAAATATATACATATGTATACTTACTTATTTCGGGTGTAGGTGAAAAAAAGTCGACAATTTTCTTCATATCGTTGTTGGGCGTGCAATACCGCGTATCCGCCATTTGCACATACACACACACACGGTGATAGTAAAATTATACAGGAGTGCAGAAAAACTGCTTTCTTTTAAACTATTGAATGGATTTTCAACTACGGAACTTCTGAAATCAGCATTTAATGGAATCCTTCCTTTGTTAATTAAATCAAATTGAATTACAACCCCAATTTCAATTTTAGCCTTTTTTAGCTGGTACGCGGTATTGCACGCCCAACGACGATATGCTAAGTTAAGTATGTGTAGTACGCCAGCTTTCTTCTTTGGTCATATAACACTTGTTTAGAGTATTTGGGCCTTTAACGAGTACTTAACTGGAAGGACATTTGATAGACTAATTTGGTTTCGCTGATCACGAAAATTATATCGATTTATTATTCCAAAGAAGAGTTTTCGCTTCTTATCAACAAAAAACCAGTTTTTTAGTTCTTTTTCCAGTTTTTATAAAGAATTTTTAGAACAATGAATTTGAAATTCACAAAATTGATGCCAATTGAAACGGGAGATCTTTATCTTTAAAACGGTATACCATGTGTGCCAATTGACCGAAAATTAAGCTGCTTTTTAAAAAATCAGCTTTTTCCACTACTTGGCTGGAACTACATAACCATGGTGTAAGAAAACCAGGTGAAAGCGTTTTTTTCACCACAATTGAAATCGCTCCCGATCTGTCAAAAAATTCTGACAGTGAGAGAGCAATTGTTGATAAGTGTCAAATCATTATTTTGGTTGCTTAATGCACGAAATATTATAAATATTTTCTTAACTAAATTGTGAAGTGGTAACAAGTTCAATGTGTGATAATGTGATAAATAAGTCTTATTTGATTCAACCACAGCGACGTGTTATATTGTTATGGAGCACTTATTACAAAAATGTATCAAGGGAACTATCTGGCCAAACACCTAGATGCCAATTTAATGTGGTGCCGTTGCTGTGTATATTATAAACAATTGTCGAACATCTGCGCTGGAAAGTGTTCCAATCATCGACAGCATCATCAGGAAGCTTTCTTTTTAAGAACATACCAAATATCATCGAGTAGTGGATTTACAGTGTTAAAAGACGCTATTATAAATAGCGCCAAGGTGTCAATGCCATTCCAGACAATAAATTGTTCCTCAACTTACAGAATGTAATGGAATTAATTTTATTGAAGCTTTTGTTTAAGAAGCAACAAGTTGTTCCACTTAAGTACGTGTGCGAAGCAATTCCTCTTAGCCAGCACAAAAAACTGGAAGACATTGACTGTGGATTACACCATAATATAACTTAAAAATTAATGATATATGCAAATATATTAAGGTATCTTATTTACATTATCAACCATTCCATTCACTTGTATTAATTTTCTTTTGGGATTCATTATAGCCAGAAAAGACTCAAACAAAAGCAGGCAAGCAAATTGATGATATTTTGCAATTGAAAAAAATTACGCAATTAAATGTTACATGCTTTTCCAACTTAACAAATTTGGAAACTGCATGCGTGGCAACATGACACTTCAATGAAATTCTGATGAAGCAATAAGAGTACACTTGGTATATTTAGAGTGGTACACTTACTTCATTTATGTACGCAAGTATTTATTTCATTTATATTTAGATCTCGTTGGATTGAGCGTACCTAGGACTGAAAAACTGCTGCATAAATGGGAACTGAAATTGCTTACTATTCCCATTTACTAATGGGAACCTAGCAGGACAATAACGCCACAGTTGCTATCGACAATCATCAGATGCACTCGCCGGAATCAAGTGTTCAGCTGAAAAAAAATACCACATGCGTTATCCCTGGTTAATTAAATGTTGCCATCTTTGAATTATGAACATCAAACCAATCGTTGACTAACTGTATGAAAGCAGCCGTTTCTAATGGGAGATACATTTCTTTGCCAAGAATGGTATACCGTCGTATACCAACCGCAAGGCTGGCAAAAATCCTCTACCTAACCCTCCGCGTGGGTGCCGGCTGGAAATAACTGCTATAGTGTCTCAATCTGCGACGGCGGTTAGCCAAGGGGAGGATGCAGCCACAGTGCTCTGACTCTCAATAGTTCTAGTGCTGTTGGTGCGTGCCCTTCCCATCGGTTTGAGGTATGGGCTGAATCAAGGTGTTATGAGACCCGTGCCGAGGGTTTACTAGGCTGGAGGCCCATCAAAAATAGTCCAGTCGCTCACGGAGCGTATCGGATACCAGGCGCCCTCCGATACTATTTAGCCTTACCCGCACACAGGGACCTCTGTGGGGGTGGACCTTCCAGTGTCCTACACTCGTGAGAATCAAATGGAAACAAACAAACAAAAAATACAAAAACAAAAAATCATAAAAAACCGGCGCTTTTTCGGTGGGTGGGTTAGTCTCGCCTGAAGCCACACCAACACCAAGGACTGCAGAGCCGGTCATTAAAACAGCCGCTAAGGCACTGGGGGAGGACCTTGGCCCGAGCACTTCGGCACAAGCCACGGCTAGATTAAATTCGGGCCGTGGAACGTCGGGAGCGAAGGCCGGGAACAAACCCGGACCTGGTATGGTTGTTGATCGGCCCTCAGGCGCTCGGCAAGAGCAAGCGCTACCGTCCGTCGAAACTAGGTTGGTACGAAAGATGTGCTAAAGTAATACTGCAAAAGAGCCAGAACAAGGAAGTGGGAACCCCCCCGAAGAGCGTCCCTATAAGGGTGAACTTGTCAACAAAAGGCAAAGATCTTCGGAGGAGACACCTGCTGCAAAAAGGCCGAAAACGCACAGTCGTTTCACTGAAGCTAGGTCGTTCAGCGAAGTGGTCAAAGGGAAAGGAAGGGTGCTGGCAGTTATTGACAAAGGGAGAGCGGACGGGACACTCCCCCGGGACAAATGGAGGTGGGTAGAAGTCGTACTGGGTTCTTCAACCAAAGCTCCGCCAAGCCAGGCGGAAGCAGAGGTTGCTGAGCGCCCGTGTTGCACACTGGATGGTGATCTGAAAGAGACCATGTCGGAGGACTCGGTTGACCTCATCGGGGTGTCTGGCCTATACTGTGAGGATGCTCTTCTCTCGGAGGAGCTATCCGAGGAGGAAGAGGCCAACACAACGGTCGTGGAAAGCTACAAATCTGGAGTGGATGAAGGTGCTCCAGATTAACCTTCACAACTCAAAACTCGCCTCCGCGAATCTATTAGTCCACCTTCATAAAGGTGGATTTGATGTAGTCCTCATCCAGGCACACTGGGTATATGGTGGAGGACGAAGGGGTATAAGATGTTGGTAGCTAACAGCGTAAGTATGCCTAGAACATGTATCTTAGCCAAAAACAATATTAATTTATTTCTATTTTTTAGATAATGCGACAGGGATCCGGTTGCAGCCGGTCTAGAGCTTGATAGAAACACTTATTGGCTGGCTGCAGCCTACTTCTCGCATGATGAAAGCCCGCCTCCAGAGAACTTCAGGAAGATGGTGGACGACGCTGGCGGTATATGTCGAGGGGTCATTGTCTCGGTTGACGCCAATGCGTACAACTCCGTGTGGGGAAGCACACACACGAACGAAAGGGGTGAGTTACTTCTTGAGTATTTAATTAGTACAAACCTTTATATATGTAATAGGAGTGAAGACCCAACCTTTGTTATTAAAAATAGAAGTGAAGTCTTAGATATTACTTTAGCCTCAGACTTCATATTCGACAAAATTGGTGAGTGGAAGGTGTCTGAACAACACTCTTATTCCCACCACCGCTATATTGAGTATACCTTTCGTAACACGTCTCCTAAGCCAATCTCCTCTATCAACATTAGGAGATCGAACTGGGGACTCTACAGAAGTGCCTTGACAAAATCTTTGCCATCAGGTCCAATTGAAAAACCAAAATCGGCTATGGATTTAGAAAATATAGTCGATGTTTTAAGCACAGCAATGAATCGCTCACTGGCATCCTTCTGCCTGAAAAGGGTACTCAAGGGGAAGCTTAAACCAAAATGGTGGTCTTCTGAGCTGAATGGCCTAAGAACTAACTGCAGGAAGCTCTTCAACGCAGCAAAATGCTCTAGAGCAGAACATAATTGGGCTGCCTACGAGGTAGCCTTAAAATATTCAAAACTGAAACAAGGAAAGCTAAAAGATCCTCTTGGAAACAATTCTGTGAAGGAACTGAAGATTTTTCAGAGGCATCCAGGCTGCGGAAAATTCTTGCTACCACTCCATGCACACCCGGCTACCTCAAAAGGTTGGACGACTCATAGACAATGCCTAGCGAGGAATCTCTTAGCCTTCTTTTAGACATGCTCTTCCCTGGTAGCGGCGCGCCCTTGTGTGCGCCCCTGCCTCACCTTAGCTTTTCCCAGCATAAGGTTGAAGACATCGTCTCTGATAGAAAGTTAAAATGGGCGGTAAACAGCTTCAAACCCTATAAATCACCGGGACCCTATTTACCTTTTACCCTATTGAATTACAAGAGGCTATGCATACAATAATACCTTGGCTTCGAATAATTTTTAATGGCTGTAAAAGTCTATCATATATTCCCACAGCTTGGAAAAAGGCAAGGGTGGGCTCTATACCCAAGGCAGGGAAGACATCACATACCACCCCTAAGGACTTTAAGCCAATTAGCCTAACATCTTTTCTATTAAAGACGTTAGAACGCCTCTTAGATCTGTATCTCCGCAGTAACATTGATTCTGCACTACTATCGGCTTCACTGCATGCCTACAACAAAGATCCGTGAAAACGGCCCTACATACGCTGGTCGGGACCATAGAAAAATCCTTCTTAAATAATAAGTTTACTTTGGTTTCCTTCTTAGATATAGAAGGAGCTTTTAATAACGTAACACCACAAGCAATACGACGAGCACTAGTCGGACTGGGCGTGAATAAGATCATTACAGAGCTTATAGACAAGCTACTTAACAGTAGAATAGTTCTATCGGACCTGGGCGCATACAGCGCCATTAGATCTGTCTCAAAAGGTACGCCTCAAGGAGGTGTTCTCTCTCCACTCCTCTGGAATTTGGTAGTAAATGGCGTATTGCTATCTCTGCGGAGGGATGGACTTGTAGTGGCAGCCTACGCCGATGACCTAACAATCGCAATCATAATGCAAAGAGCCCTTTGCAGACTTGAACAGTGGGCCAAGCCCTGTGGTCTTGGAGTTAATCCGGCTAAAACAGAGCTAGTCCTATTTACAAGGAAATATAAAATTCCGTCCTTAACACCAATCATACTAAATGGGTCTGTTCTGTCCCTTGCGAATAACGCAAAGTACCTGGGACTCATACTAGATATAAAGCTCAGCTGGAAGTTAAGCATAGCAGAGCGCACTAAAAAACCCACAGTGGCACTTTATACTTGTAAAAAAGCCATAGGAACAAGATGGGGGTTTTCGCCTCGTATCATTCACTGGCTGTATACTGGGGTCATAAGACCTATTCTTCTATATGAAGTAGTAATATGGTGACCGTCCATAGACAAGGCCACATATATGAAACAACTCCAAAAAGTGCAGAGAATGGCATCTATATGCATCAGTGGTGCTCTGAGAACAACACCGACTGCAGCCCTAGAGACCATTCTTCATCTTTTACCACTGGACCTGGTTGCCAAACAGACAGTAGCCTGTTCGGCGATAATACTTAGAGAACTGGGAGTATGGAAAAGTATGACAATGGGTCACTCATCCCTACTTAACAACTTCAACTTCATTCCATCAAGAACTGATTAGTGCAAGCCCTCGCTTTCCTTCGAAGGAAGGTATGGTACGCTTATTCCGCCTAGAACATACTGGGTCAATGGTACACCATGGAAGCGTGGGTGTCTATATTTCTATACAGATGGATCAAAATTAAGCGACAAGGTCGGGTATGGGGTCTACTCAAAAGAGCTTGGAATATCTCTGGCTCGTAGGCTTCCTGACCACTGTAGTGTGTTTCAAGCCGAATTGATGGTAATAGGGGAGGTTGCATCATGGCTTTCAAAAAACGTCTCTAAACGGGAAATTCCTATCTTCTCTGATATGAAGTATGAGTAGCTCACAAACTCTGAAGTAGCCAAAGAATCCATGCTTCATTAGGGGAAATGCCGAACTATTTCAGCATCAACCTAATATGGGTACCTGGGCATAAAGGCATTAATGGTAATGAAAAGGCAAATGACCTCGCTAGAAATGGGCCACAAGCGCCACTATTCATGGTGAACCCACCGTGTATCCCGTTAGCGACTCTCAAGCTGCTAATCAGTAACAATATCATATCGAAAGCCAACACTAGGTGGGCTGAGCTTTCGACATGCAGAGCATCAAAGCTTATCTGGCCGACACTAGATCTCGGCCGATCGAGAGCCCTCCTCTCGCTGGTAATAGAACTAGCCACAATAGTGGCTGTCATCACAGGGCACTGCTTGATAGGCAGACATGCCTACAGGTTAGGAGTTATCTCAAATGACTTCTGTAGAAGCTGCAGGGACGGGGAAGAGGAAGAAACCATCTTCTGTGCTCCTGTTCTGTGCTAGCCAGAAGAAGGCACAATTATTAAGGCTTTTTCTTCTTTCGTGAGCTTGACGACCTCTCAACGACTGATGTCAGGCGTCTAAAATGGTTCATCAGGAGCTCAAGTTGGTTCCATTATTAATAAAAGCCTGTGTGCAGCGGTATCACAATGGACCTATCTGGTCTAAGTGAGCTGGTGTATGTATTTCATTTACACCGGCTGCCGCCTCTACTTAACCTAACCCATACCAACAGCAATGGTATTGCTAAAAAGCTGAGCAGCGAGCTTAGCTTTTTGGCGACCTGTGAGTTCAAAACAATGAATATATTTAATAGAATTTATATTATTTACTTGAAAATTTTTGATAAAAGACTTTAGATACCTGTATTTTTCACTGTCAAGTGATCATTGCTAAGCTTGTACACAATGGACACATCGGACTTCGAAGCATGATTTGCCAGTTATTTAATTGTTTTTGGAGCTAATATTTTGTTGTTGTCCACAAGCAGACCGGTATCAAGAAAATGGTTCCGTATTAATTTAAGCAGATGTGGTACATCTGCGATCACGAAAAATTTTGCATTATTATCTATGGGATGTTCGAACCAGGGCTTTTCTATAAAACATTCAATGTAAAAATTAAAAAATTTTGTGTATTTATATATTAATTGAACAATCTTGACTTACGATTAGAGACTTGAAGCTCTTTCCATAGTAATTGGCCCCACATCGGATACCATAGCCAGCAATTTGAAGCCAGCTTCGTGAAGTGATATGATGATGTTATTCACGATGTTCACCGTCATTTTACAATCAAAATCGTAGAAGACGGGCAACTTCCACGAAGCTTTCAAGCCACGCACAATCGCAACTTGGACATATTTTTTTGGCTTTCTAATACTATCGGCGATTGAGTCATACTCATATGCCTCTTGTATCTTCATTTCATCGAATGACAAAACACAAAGATTTTCGTCGTCCGGAAGGTTATTTCGAGACTTAAGGCAATCTATGGCAAAACTGAGTACCCCTTCTTCGATATTTATTTTCCTTGCCCATACAGTCAAAGGCGCAAAATGAGGCAAAGGAAAGCCTTTACCATATAGGTGCCGGTAAGCCCTAGCAGAAGCTGCATGCAAATATATTGCATCGGAAATATCTTCCCAATCCCATTGAACTTTTTTTGCTGGCTGTTCCAATTTTTTTATTTAGCCTTGAGTAAAAATTTTGCTAATGGAAGGGTAAAGTGTATCATGCGTTTCTAATTGCTTACGATGGCTGGCGTTTTCTTCTTCAAGCCTGGCTACTTTATCTTTCAGAAGCATTATTTCTACTCGAAAGCTGTGTTCTAAAAAATTGTTACTAAACACATGCATAGATAAATAAATGAAACTGAAATATTTACATTTTTAATGGCACATTAACTTACATTGTTTGGGTGCTGCGGTTTACGTGGGTGGGCTCTATTTCCATATCAGTTGATGGTTCTATATGAACTTGAGGTTCTATATGAACTAGCGGTTCTATATGAACTGCTCCCATATTAACTGCCTCTGGCGTAGGTGCATGGAGCCTTGGAACTGCACCAGGTTGCAGTCGGATAATTCCTGATGATCCTGGGCTATTCACAAAGTCTTGCTTTGTAAAGTGGCTTTGTGGCTTTGGCATATTAGTTCACTTTTTTTAATATTAACTCCACAAGCATCAACCCAACGTTGCCGCTTTAAATAACACAACGGCGTCTTAAAAAATGTATAAGGTTTTTTATCATATTTATTTTTGCATAACGCACAGCGTCTTATAACTTTATTATTTTCCATAGTTTAATATATATATATATTCCTAAAAATTCACAAGAAACCCAAATTTCACAAACTTAGTTTTGCTCGTTAGTTTTGCTAGAATTTATCATCAGCTGTTTTTGACAGATGCGGTACAATTTTTGTGAAAGAGGTGAAAAAAACGCTTTCACCTGGTTTTCTTACACCATGGCTACAACTAAATTTTGTAAATTTTTTTTCTTTGATAAAAAGTTGAGAAAACTTTTGGCTTAAGTCTACTTGAATGAACCCGCTGAATTTCAAGGGGTTGCTTGGGTCACAGGGGGCACAGAAGGGATGGTAGCTTTTTTTAATATCATTATAATCTACGATAGAAATGCTTCCTTGTATGCATGATACAATTATAACTCTGCCATGCCTTGTACCAAACAACTTTCTGAAATTGTTTCCTTGATGTTCCTTGACAACTTGAAAATTGAAAAATTTTATTGCAACAATATGACGTATTAAGTAAAGGCATACAAATCAGCTTACTGCATACATATGTGCTAAAACTTTAAGCGGAAATAATCCTTTTCATATTTACACTGGCGTTTATATTGCGTCGAATCTTCTCGAAATTGCATCCAGCAATTTACATACCTTTATCCCAAAAGCCCTCATACCACTTTTTGAATGTTGCGATGTCCTCGTGAAACCGTTCAACCTGTTCATCGCTCTCAGCTCCCACATTTTGAGGAAAGAAATCTAAATGGCTATGAAGAAAGTCACAGAAAGACACAGATAAATAATTAAACGTGAAACTCATAAAAAAAAAAATAAACTAACGGTTTTTGCTTTGAGCTGTCTCATTTTTTGAGATATTAAACTCAAATTTCGTGATTCTTTTCTTCCTTACCACTTTTCATAATTTCTTCCGCGTGCATGGATCAGAAACCCTTAGTACAAAATTTAACTTATCCACTGTTATATCTCTAGTTATTGTTGACCAATTTAGAAAAATAAAAACTGAACTAATAGAAATTTTGAGAACTTTTTTGAGAAAAAGAAGAAGTTTTTGCAATGCATATTTATTTGGACTCGTGTTTAACTTAATAGAATCAATTGGCAATAACTTGAGATATTTAGTTATGCTCTCTCCCCCTTTTTTAAGACGTGTCTTACCTGTTTGCAGTTCGTGAACAAATTTCAAAAATAAGGGAATGTGTTTTAGTAAAAATTTTCAGATTTTGTCTTTTTTTGGCAATCTTTTCTGCAACTTCTTCAGGTATGAGAGCAGCGTTCTGCAAAATATAGAGAACAATTTCGCAAAGTTGCTTCAAAGAAAATTTTTGGAATTATCTACAGATTATATTGTAGACTGTTAATTTGGCAAAGTTATTTAAAAATAAATTTCAAAATGCTCGAAAAAGCATATATTTTTATATTACATATGAAATTAATTATGTATTTATGAGATCATTTATAAAGTATTTAAACAGCACAAAATATGTTAAGAAGAACCTGCAGAGTTAATTGAGTAATGATTTATTTTGAAAAATGAACACGTCCGTTGCCACATTTTCAGTGGCGAGGCAATTGCGTTGCGCCGAAACAATCTTTCCACCACTTGAAAATACTCGCTCAGAAGCCAGGAAGTTGCTGGGACACACAAATACTTTTTTGCTAATCTAGCTAATTGTGGAAACTTTTAAACTCGTGACTTCCACCACTCAAAAGGATTCATATTCACATCAATTTGTGGTTCTGCCAGGTAATATTAGAATTGTTGAGAATTCGAAGTTGTTAATTGATTTTGAGTGCTATTAAAAAGAAAATCCAATGCACTAATTGATGGTGTATCTATTCCCTTGTTTTCATTCCCTTGTTTTCATTGTTTCCCAAGCAAAAAGTCGAGTTAGCTTCCTCCGCAATTTGTTCCCTAATAGCTATTCTTTGTGCAGGCGATTCAGCTTTGAAGATCCAAAAACGAAGCTTTGTGGGAGAGTAAAACTTCTTGCGTATCAATGGCAAAACGCAAAGACAAATCTACAGCTAACGTTGTGGCGATTTCGTGTCGAATTTCAAAATCTCTTAACAAATGATTATCAATAATCGCTCTAATAATTGGTCGGACAATAGAGAGCGATCCTCCAGATAGCACAGTCGATGCCACTTCGAACGGTTTAAGTATTGGGATGACGTTCTTAAACGCACTCCAATCGACTTCGTTAATCTCAAGCGTTTTAGCTTGGGCTGGAGAAGTAATAGAACGATCGCCAAGTACAGAGCTCGCGACGCGTTAACTGAATGATGGAAGTGAGAGACGATTTTTCTTCCTTTGACAAGCGCGCCAGCGATAAACGTTGACCTTAGTGCACTTCTGACGGCTAAATTAATAGTATGCGCATGTAGTATTTTATGGAACTTTTGGCATACTCCTTACTGTGGCAACGATATTATAAGCATTATCATTGATAATGCTCACGATTTTATGTGAAATATCCCAATCTGCAACTATAACTTGCAGATAATAAAGATGAATGTACATTTACACTAAGAAAACCATACATGGTGAGAGAGTTCCAGCAGTCTGTATCCAATGCAACAAACCCACATTTATGCAAAATTGCAACTATTTTGCATTTTATACTATCCTCGAGCACGCACAGACGTCGAATTGTCTGGCCCGAGGGACATATAAAGCCAGATTCGACAGCTTCCATGAATTCCTTGAATTCGAGGCTGGACGTAAAGTTGAATGGCAGCCGTCGGCAGGCTACTAACTTTGTACATGCTTAAACAATTTTCTCGCTTCAGTCTTTACTAATTGTTCGAATTTGAGCCGCCATACAAACGCGGTTTTCTGGTGGACGCGCAGAGTGGCTTGATGAGGCATATTCCTCAGTCGTATCATCGATTGAGACTAAAATGAGTGTTAGATTTTGAAAAATGATGGCAGATTTTTTCTTATAGAAGGAATTATAAGAAGTATGGCAAAAAGTAATTTTTGTCACGCTTTATTACGTTTATTACTTAATATAAATTATTAATTTTAATACAATTTCTAATATTAGAATTATTAAGCAGTAATTTTTATATAAAATCGTTAAATTAAGTCTGAAATAAAAAAAGTGGTAGATTTTCGAAAAAACTAAAAAAATTGGTAGACTTACCACAATTGTGGTAAAGTGACGCCAGTGATTATGACATTTTTGTTTTTTTTATTTTTTTGCTTCTGTTTTTTTTTTTGCATAAAACGAGTTTAAACGTTCAATTTCGGTGAGTTAAATTCGGTTTAATTTCATTAAAGCTTAAACTCGTACTGAAAAAGTGGCCCTTAATATAACCTTTTATTGGTATAATGGAATCAAGCAAAAACGAAACAGCAATTCTAAGAATAATTGTGTCGAAAAAAAGCGAAGTGTCGTTTTTGAGATTTCACTCCAGCAGATTACAGAACGAGGCGCAAAAAGCTTCGCTTCAAAGCCTCTTTAAAAAGATCAAGAATCTATCTTTATACATACACACTTACATCTGGCTGAGGTCGAAAACGCATTTATGCAAAGCATAAGTGATTTTTTTCTTTGAATTGGTGCTTATCTGATTTACCCAAACTGCGAAACTGCATTGTTAATTTTAAGCACGCTTTATTTCCGCAGTTTTGGTGAATCTACCAAGCACTAATTCAAAGAAAAAATCACTGATGCTTTGCATAAATGCTTTCAGGAACTCAGCCTCTATGTCAGTACGGTTCATACATGTTATGTTAATTTATCTTTCTTCATGCTGGCGCTTTCTCTGTAGAGCTTCTTCAAAAATTGAGTGAGTCTCCAGATGCGTGCGAAGTGTACTTGTAGATCCATGCGACCGCAAAACTCCCTCGCATACATTGCAAATCGCTGATTGGCCATCAGCACTTCTATTAAAATAACTCCACACCCAGGATCTCATTTTTTTATAAATTTATATTTTTATATGAAGCCTATCACAAATTTTAAAAAATTTTTAAGTAAAAACTTCGAAGCTTCGAACTTTTTCACTGCCTGTTGTGCTTAACGAATAATCGAGCTTCGAAGCTACAAAGTTTTTTTCCTATTCGAACAAAATATTTATTTTATTTATCTACGAACGAACAAAATATTTATATTATTTCTCTACGAACGAACGAACGAACAAAATATTTTTTTCTACGAACGAACGATCGAACGTTCGTGCGCTGGCAAAAAGCACTAAAAATAGCTGAATTTAAGACCAAAAACCAATTATTTTAAAATTAATTATGTCTTTCGTTAAAACTTAAAAATTGGTGTGGCTAATTTTTTTCGCTGGTTGTATAAAAGTGGTGGTATTTTTGCATTAAAAAATGTGGCAATATTGGTACCGCACACAGTTGATGTCTCTATTTTTGTGAACTTTGTTGACTTTTTCTAATCTTGCTCAAAAAGAGCTTTAATAAAAAAGCTTTTGTCTCGCAGCGAAAATCTGTATATTTATTTCGGTAAAGGCCCCCTTATTCCAGTTAATCTGCAAATGTTACAGCAACACTTGATATGTCATTAGAAAGGTCGTGAGCCGTAGGTTAGCAGGAAATTATTATATTTTTGATAAGTGGTAGCGTTGAGCAATTATGGGCGTTTAAAGTTGAAAAAATGGCAATAAGACTTAAGACACGAACTCGCTCTAACGTGATTGAGAAAATGTTATTTTCAAAGCGACGTAGTTAAGTACACCCGATTTTTGGGGCGTTATCACTAGTAAATAATAAATTGTTGTATCTTGTTAGCTTTGGGCACAACATGTTAAACATTTAATGGAGCTTACAAAAAGAGATCTTTTTCCTAGTGAGGATAAGAATAAAGAAATTGTATGTTCAGCTAGCCACAGTACAACAAAAAATTGTGTGTTTGAATATGTGTGCACTTGCAACATAGTCGAAGCTCATACGAGTAGTTTATATTAAAATGCGATTGTATTATAATTGATAATAATATAAAAGCTTGGTTCATTATAAATCCAACAAGTTTTATTTCATTGAAATTAGATAAAAATTCGTCGAGTTATTTAAATTTTAAGCATTAATCTTTTAAAAACAGCACAAACTCGTTGTTTTTCATGCTGCTTTGCCTAAACTGAGTTTTTCGCAAATAAGATCAAGCAAAACATAGTTATTTTAGTGATTTTTGACAAATTGAATAAGTCGACGAATTTTCAACCGATTTCAATTAAATAAAACTTGCTGGATTTAGAATTAGCTAGAATTTTTATTGCTATGACATAACGGGGCATTTAATACAGAATATGTCAACAAATTGATCTTAAATAGAAAATTTAAGGAAATTTTTCATCATACAGATGAAGGATTGAGCTTAATACAATTTTTGAAAGAAGAAGTTAATTTAGATTTAGTTTCTGGAAGAACAATGGGAACGACTAGATATGGTAAAACTATTGATGCTATGTTTTCACGATTACCACGAACCTAATATTACAGTATTTAATAATGACGTTACTATTAATGAAATTCATCAATTTTCCTCATAATGAATTTATGTAATAAATATATTCTAAAATTTAAAAAGTATACAATCCTATTACTAATATAAGGGATGCCTTTATTCAACCCCTTTGCCCTTAATATACATCTCAAATTCCAATTCCACACTTCCTTTTTTATTAACGTCTCGCAAGTTTCTCCATCGTTTTTTGCAAGTGTCGCTTAAAAAAGTTTTTTACAACACTCTTACCATTACCATTTAAATTGCATCTGTCAGCAATAAGTTTCCAAGCTTCCTCTTTTTTCGTAACATTTTTATAATTTGATGATTATAAATCATACAAATAATCAAATTTTTGCACTCTTCAATTAGTTTTTCGTCGAAGTCCATTTTGCTTATAAAAGTTTATTTCAAACGGTATTTTTAATGGTGTAAATACAACACAAGCAAAAAAATAAGCGTCATGACAAAATAAAAACTAAGAAAATCGCTCTGAACATACCCAATCGTTACCAAAAATTTGGTAGCACTAATGGCTCTCAGTGAGAAAATCGTTAGTCGCAAGAGAAAAACAGAATAGATTCCAAGTCTGCGATTTATCGTTGCGACTAACGACCTGCGATTTTATTCTGGACGTGTTCATACATTTTCATGTATTCTATTCGATTGCGATATCGTGAACCGCAACGATCTGTTCGGGCTCTTATTGGTTCATTGAGGGAGATTTTGTCAGAGATATATCCGCAGTTATTAACTTTATTAATAACGTTGAAAGTGAAGCATGAACCCAACAACTTTCTTCTTAATAAAAGCGGCAACGAATTAAGGAGACGAAGTCTATTTTCATTCGGTACAAAAATCACGTGGGTTATAGGTATCTCTCAGCGCAAATAGTAGGAATTGCTTTTGAATAGATATGATTCTATCGCTGTGGGATTCAAAAGGTGGATCCCAAATAATGCAGCCCTATTCGAGAATTGGACTTATGACCCATACATTTTTGAATTCATTTGCACGCCTTTTAATAAAACCGAGCTTGTTTGCTAGCCCTGGATAAAAGTTTATCTTAGTGTATATTAAAGCGCAGCTTATTGTCCAAGACAACTCCATGGTCGACTATATTATTTACTATGTTAAGTCCGATATTATTGAGGCGGTAGTTGTGATTTAATACCTGGTTCTTACAGGAAAAGCTTATTATGTTGCACTTATTAACATTGAGGTCAAGTTTTCTTTGAATTCACCAGTTCTCAAGAGATAACAGTTTTGATTGTAAGAAATTAGCATCCACCTGTGATTTAACTACATAGTATATTTTTAGATTGTCTGCGTACAGAAGGTGTGGAATATAATTTAACACTGTAGACAAGTCGGATATAAAGATATTGAATAGAAGAGGACCAAGGTGGCTACCTTGAGGTACCCCAGAGGAGACTTTTATTTTCTTCGACAGAATTCCTTGAAATATAACATATTAGGATCTGCTACGTAGATAGGATGCTAGCCAATTAAGTAAAGATCCAGAAAACCAAAATTTCTTTAATTTATGTATTAAGATGACGTGATCAACACTATAAAAGGCTTTACTGAAATCAGTATAAACGGCATCAATTGTGTCTCCTTTCTCCATTTTGCTTAAAACGTAAGAAACCAAAATCATGAGGTTAGTGGTAGTGGTAGTAGACCGTCCTTGTCGAAACCCATGCTGCTGCTCGTTTAGTAAAGGTTTAAAAACGCGAGTAAGCTTTTCGCAAATATTTTTTTTAAAAAGCTTTTTAATGACTGATAAAGTTGCTATGCCTCTGTAATTTTCGGTTGACCTTTTATCGCCGTTGTTATTTATTGGTGTTGGTTGGGACGTTTTTCAATAAAAGGGAAACATTCCAGCAGAGAGTGATTTGTTAAATAGTATATAAGTTAATTTATTTTTTATTAATTTTTGTTTTTAAACAACTTTATTTTGCTGCTTTATTAGAACTGACTTAACAAAAATAATATATCTTAAACTAAACCAAAGCTGCATTAGTATGTGTGAGTTGTCTTATGGAGTTATTCTTGCTTTCGATGCAGTTTTTGGTGGGAACGTTTTCTAGTGGATGCCTGGCGTCAAATTGTGCCTGGCTTACAGTTGGTGCGTGTAGCGGACTATTCGAAACAACTTGTGTGTTAACACCTCCCCTCCTTAATTCAAACATCCTCGTTTGATTTAGGTGTTTGAATGAAAACTTTATGGAGTCCTATTGCCGATTTTGAAAGTTGTGGATCGCCCTTGGTTACTTTTGCAATTTTAACTCCTTTTAACTTCTTCCATATAGTAGTTTTTATTACTAGAAGAACTATGAGCAATATTGTTAAAAGGGTCAGTACAATGTTGGTTCCAAATGGTATTTGGTAGTGGGTATCCAATAAATTGATGTGAGCGGTGTTATTGAAATTAAGTTCCTTCATCATTTCCAATGAAAGCATCTCTTAAAATTTTTGTAGCTTGGAAGTAAGTTGTAATAGGGCGGGTAATGGTGTGTATGTGGTGATTTCCTTGGAAGTGTATGTTTTGCTATTAATTTTTATAGTTGTGTTGTGAAATCGTATTAAAAATGTTCCTTCTAATTCCATTGTTTCATTTTCTATTGATGCTGATTCATTGAACTGGTTTAACAATAAAAGTCCTGGGGTTATTTCGTCGATTTCCGGTATGTGTTGGTTGTTTACTATTGTGCAGTTTGGTACTTGGTTATTCATTAACTTAGGAATGCATGCAGTTTTACTTATATCTACAATATTGTCATAAGGACATATTGATAATTTATTATACGTTTTACACTTTTCTCTTATTCCAAATGTTTCGTTCATGCATTTTAAGATAGTATTATATTCGATTTTATTGATTTTGTTTTTCTTTTTCACGGGTTTAATAATCGTTGTTTTACAGAGTTCTGTGTTATTTTCTGGTTAACTTACAATATAAATAATAGATTTATCATTTGATGCAATTTTTATTTGGGCCTTCAAGTGACTCATCAATGTTTACGTACGGTATGCTCTCTTTATCAAATATATCTTTTACAATATCTTATTCATAGTTCGATAACATATAGGAATTTACAATATTTGCCTTGGCCCAATGTATCGCATATTCAATGTTTATTATTTCCTCTTTAATTATTTCTAACTTACTTTTCATAATCATTATAATTTCGTATTCAATTTTGCCTTCTGACTTAACAATTTTTAGAACTTCATTAGTTACATTATTTATTTCATTTATTCTTTCTTGGTCATTTTATTGATTAGAGCTTGTTGATTATTATTAATTAATACGTTATTAATTTTGTCGGTTAATATATTAAAATCGGAATGGTCTGGCATTCCAGCTATCCACTTCCATGTGCTACCAATAAAATCTAAGGATCTTTTTGCCCGTTTTTTTGTTGGCTTCAAGTTTCTTAAATGCTTCTTGATTTGGGATAATTCGTGTGAACGGATTGTGTAGAAAGGATGGTTGGGTGGTATTTTTGTTTTAATTGTAGATTCTATTATTTCTGTCGTATCTTCGCATTGTTTTATGTCGATGTCGTGTATTATCTTAAACCTACCAGTCTGGAGTTTGGCGCTGCCTGTATGTATTATAACCAATTGAGAATTGGTATATTCCATAATTTGCTTATTTGCTGTGCATGATGCCTCGAAAAACCTAAAATAAAGTAATTTTTAGTTTCCATTTTAAGCTTTTATGTACTATTCGTCCTTTTTCTGTTAAAATTGTACTGTTCCTGTCTTCCTTGACTATTTCCTGAATAAATGTTTTTGACAATTTCGTACCTAATCTTTTGTTTCTTCGTACAAAGATAATCTGTCCTGGTAAGTAGTGCTTTGTTGCTTGCTTGTTTTTTTTTATTGTGGTATTGTTATTGTTTTTTCTGTTTCTTAGTTAGTCTTTCTAAATTACTTAGTCTTGCCCTTTCTAATCGTGTGGTGTGAATGTTACATTTCGTCCGAAATATAAGTCAACCGGTTTTATTCCTGTTACCGAATGTACCGAGTGGTTGTTTTCGGATACTGCTCTTTCTAATAACTCTTCAAAATTCCTGAGTCCTCCATTTTCTTTAAGGCAACGCATTCTTCCAAAGACCTTTCCACTTGTCCGTTTGCCTGACTTTTATATGGAGGTGTAGTGTAGACGTCTATTCCAAGTTCGTCTTTTAACATGAAAGTGATTGAGTTTGAATTAAGAGATGGTTATCGTTATCAATAACGATGGATTTTGGTACTCCAAATGAAAAAATGATGTCTCTTAAGGGTCGTCGTACGTCTTCTATCGATCTGCTGTCTAGTAGTTTTGTCATGGCGTATTTTGTAAATTTGTCTATTGTGGTCATGACAATTTTTTTGTGTGTCAGAAATTTGTCTATATGTACTGCGTGACCAGCGAATGTAGGCAAGGGTGTTTCTGCTTACAATATGCCTAATTTTGGTTGATTAGTTCGTCTCTCGTATTTATTTTCTTTGCATGTCGTGCAGATTGTAGTTATTCTTTTAGTTTTGTTTAGCATTTCTAGAAAATAGTATTGTTCTAGAATTTGTGCTATATTTTCTATTGCATTTCTATGTGCGCGGTTGTGAGTCTCGAGTATGATATTTTCCTGTTATTGTTCGTTTGCAATGTCCTCTACTAATTTTTGGGTATATCTTGCTTTATAGTTACTAAAGTGAAGTGGTGGATAGATATTTTGTATTTGGCCCATAATGGGTTCATCGGTGCGTATTCCGTTGTTGACGGACGAATTAAGATATCTCTTTAAAAGCGACACCAGATTTGATTCTGAAAATTGTTGTTCGGTAATGATGTGTCTATGGTAACTTGGAAATACAATTTTGAGTTGATAGGTTGAGTAAACTCACCAACCTTAAGAAATATCTGGTTCTTGAATACATTTATTGAGATTTCTGTGCATGGAATTAAATTGTGACTTGAACTTTCGTCGCTATGGATCGTTGATGTTAGGGAGCTAATTTGTACGGGTATCCTAGAGAGAGTGTCGGCGACGACATCCGCTTTACCTGGTTTGTATGTTGGATGATAATTATATTCTTCGAGGATGGCCTTCCATCTCTTCATTTTCCTATTGGTATTTTTAGCGCTTAGAGCGTAAGTAAGCGATTGATGGTCTGTAAATATGTTTATCTTTTTTGAACGGTATAGGTACTTTCTCAGAGAATTAAGAGACCAGATAATGGCAAGCATCCCTTTCTCATTCGTAGCTTAATTCTCTTCAGTTTTAGTAAGAGTTCTGGAGATGAATGATATTGGTCTATTGTTTTGGGACAATACAGCCCCAATCGCATAATCAAATGCGTCCATAGTTAGCTCGATTTCTTTTTAGAAATTTGGGTGAGATAGTATAACGTCTTTTAATATAAGTGAATTTTTTATTTTATTGAAAGATTCGATTGCATCTTGGTCTAAAGTTATAAGTTTATTTGTTGAAGCAAATTTGGAAATGTGATCTTCCTCTCCTCGTAAAAGGCTTGTCAGCGGCTTGGAAATTTTTGCATAATCCAAAATGAATCGTCGATAATATCCGGACATTCCGAGGAATGATCAGAGTTCTTTCAGATTCTTTGGTAGGGGCATTTTGGCTATTGCGTCTATTTTTTTTTTGTTTGTTTTTATCCCGTCTATTCCCACGACGTACCCTAGAAACTCGACCTCTTTTTTTAGGAATTCGCACTTATCTAATTAAATTTAATTTTAATTAGAATCTAATTTAAATTTTCCAAATGTTCTTTTTCATTTATGCCAAAACTGATGATATCGTCTATGTAGACGTAACACCTTTTTCCTATATGTTGCCTTAGTATATCGTTTAAGGTCCTTTGAAATATTGCTGGGGCATTTTACAGCCCGAAGGGTAATCTGACAAATTCAAATTTTCCATTGTTATCGGATTGTATCGGATAGCAAGCCATCGGATAGGGATAGGATTTCGAATAAATGGGTGTCTTGTTTGAAGTGCGAATATCGCCTTTTATTGTAGAAGTGTATGTTAGTTTTTTGTTGGGATCTGAAAACAGTTTTGGACAATTTCTGATGATATTATTCAAATGTTCTTTCTGTGTGTGTGTGTAAGATGTGATAAACACAAATTGATATGGTTAACGTCCTGTGCTGCCTGTTCTTAAGTGGAATTTTAATGTTCGGAGAAATTATCATAAATCTTTTGTCCGTGAGTATTGTTGCTTTTAATTGTTTAAGCGTATCGTTTCCTATAATGCCATGAAAGGTTGTTAATGTGGGTTGTATAAAAAAATTTTAATTTTTCGGTTTGTGGACCAAAGATGTTCACGAAGGTGTGGTGGGTTATTTGGATATTTCCGGCAATTAAGTTAACAGTGAAGGGTTTTGCATTGGGAATAGGATTTCTAATGCGCGTCGATTGTATGTAGTTTTTATTGGTGTCAATTAGGAAGTTGAGTACGTCTTCACTTTTGGTTTTACATTCAAAGGGAAGTTAAGACTCTTTTAATCTAAAAAATAGTACATGTCGTTAGTGTGATCTATCTCTTCGAACCCTTGGTTAGTCGTTTCATTGTAGTATTCGTCAGCTGTGTGTTGGTATTGTTCTTGGGAATCAGAGAACGTATAATCGATATCGGTGCCAGAGTCTCCGACATTAGTTGTATCACATGCGATATTTGTATTGGCATGGAAATTTATCTGAACTTTGTTTGGGCGATGCTCCTGCTGGGATGCTGGTCGTTTATTAAATTGTTGAATGTTTGGCCTATTCTGATAATTGACTTGTCTAGTTTGGATGGAAGGGTCTTCCTCTATAGGAACGGGAGGTTTCGGAATCCTGATAAATTTCGTTGACCAAATTGTGGTCTTGGTTGGAATGGATTATTGGTAGCATAGTTGTGGTTATAATAATTCTGTTGTGATTGAAACGGGTTATAATTTAAAAAGTACTGATTATTCGGTTAGAACATTTGCGGGTTACTGTAAGAGTAATGCTGATTGTTTCGTTGAAATCCGTTTGGATTGTTATTTTATCTTGGTTGTGGGATGTGAGTCAGTTCTGGGAAAAATCTTTTCTCAAATGTTTGTAAAGGAGGAAAATTTGAACGTGGTGGTCTGGGTGGTGGAAGAGGATTATTGATTTTTCTGAAATTATTCGATCTTTGGATCGAGTTCATTCTATACATCATGTTGTCCAACTTTTGTGCAAGGCTTGTGGCAACGTTTCCGGTTCTCGTACGCCTAGTAATCTTGGAAGATCTCTATTAAGACCACGAATAAACGTATCTAAGGCTTTATCTCTCTAGGCGTTGGTCATCGTTTGAAGAGATTCTTCACTGGATTCTAAACAAGCGATCTTGTCCAAAATCAATGAAAGATATTGATAAATTTGTTGGTAGAATTCCGTTATTGTCAGATTTCGTTGAGTTAAAGTAGTCATTTCATATTCCAACGTCCCTATGTCACGTTTGTCAGAATAGTGCATCATTAAGCCTTTTTTTAATACAGTCTAATGGTGTCCGGTAGGATTCTAATGCGGTGTCCGCATCACCTTCAATTTTGTGTCGTACATTATGTAAAATAGCATAGTAATTTGGAGTGTCCTTAAAGTTTTCGTATGCAGTGAAAATTCCATCGACAGTTTTCCGCCAAGAATTAAACTCTCCTGCTTGGCCAGAGAATTCTCGTAAGCATTTTTCAATATCAGGTATTTTGTACATTTCTTTCACGTTCGTGGAGCTGAATGGTACAAAATAGTCACTGCCATAATTTTCAACAAAGGGGTTATTTAAATTTTGTATCGTTGCAACTACTAATTCAGTAATTTGTTTACTTAAGGTGTCTGTCAGTTGGAATGGTTGTTGGTTGGATTGGGATGCAGTATTTTGGGAACTCTCAGTTTATTTAATTCTTGGACTAAATCGTCTTCCATTGTAATTGAATTTTGTTTTAATTCACTTATGAAAATATTAATTTTGTAGACAAATAAAATATTTCGCTTATTCTTATTAATTGGAAAAATTTCTTTAGTTCTTTTTTTTCTTTTTTATATTTTTTTAATGATTTGAGGAAATATTTTGTAGACAAATAAAATATTTAAAGTTTCTTTAGTTCTTAAAATATTCTTTCTTTTTATTTTTTAATGATTAGAAATATTTTCTGTTCTTTTTTGTATTCTATACTTTACTTTTTAAAACACTTTTTAATTTTTTATTTATGTTACTTCTTTAAATAAAATTGATTTGACTTACATAAAAACTAATATTAGACCTATCATTATTCCAGTGGTGTCCTAGGTGAATTTTACGCAGTCGGCTGTCCTTAAATTTAGAACTCCTTTTCGTACGTAGATAATCCGTTTACTCAGGGGCCTCTTTTCCTGCTATGTAGTTCACCTGTCGCTGTTGCGCTCGTCCGATTAATTTCCAAACGTTTTTTGTTTTGTGGCACTTCTGTTTAGCGTTTTAACGTTAATTTTTTTGTGGCACTTCTATTTAGCGTTTTAAAGTTAATTTTTTTTTGTGGCACTTCTACATATTTAGCGTTTTAACGTTCATTTTTTTTTTGTGGCACTTTTTACCGTTTTACTTTTTATCGTTTAGATTCGCGACTCCACTGGTGCCTGCTCGGGCGCCAGTTAATTTATTTTTTATTTATTTTTGTTTTTTAAAATGAGGCATCAGAGGAACTCTGATGTCGTCAACTTTATTTTGCTGCTTTATTAGAACTAACTTAACAAAAATAAAATATCTTAAACTAAACCAAAACTGCATTAGCATGTGTGAGTTGTTTTATGAAGTTATTCTTGCTCTGCTTGTGCTGCTGCTTTCTATGCAGTTTTTTGTGGGAACGTTTTCTAGCGAATGCCGGGAGTCAAATTGCTTCTGGCTTGCAGTTGGCGCGTGTAGCGGACTATTGGAAACAACTTGTGTGTTAACATACATACCACCCCCGAGCGACGCACAGTGATGCAATTGGCACAAATAAAACGGAAAATATTATTTTGTTTAAGTTTTGGTAGTTTCTAGCGGATGCCGGGAGTCAAATTGCTTCTGGCTTACAGTTGGCGCGTGTAGCGGACTATTCGAAACAACTTGTGTGTTAACATACATACCACCCCCGAGCGACGCACAGTGATGCAATTGGCACAAATAAAACGGAAAATATTATTTTGTTTAAGTTTTGGTAGTTTTCGATATTTAATGTATAGAAAAGTACAAAAAAGTATTTCAGAAATTTCAAATTTCAGGTCAAGTGGTCGTGGCAGCTGCCATACAGCACACAGCTGCAAGCACATTTTTCGCTTTATCTCAGAAATAAGATAAGGTACGACAACAAATGAAGCACATACGTCTAATATGTGATTTCCAAAAAGTGTCAAAGATTTCGCATCGATTGGATAAGTAGGCTTGGCAGCTGCCATACAACTTAAACAAATTTTTGCGCAATATCTCAGAAATGAGATAAACTACGATAGCAAAATCAAACGTACTCGTTTAATATGTAATTTCTTAAAGCGTAAAAAATTTCAGCGTGATTGGACAAGTGGGCGTAGCACCTCCCATACATATTAAATCTATTTTGGCCCATAACTAAGAAATGAGAAAAGCTGCGATAACTAAATTTTCTTTACGCTAAAAATTTCTAAAACTAAGAATTTATTTATTTTTTCTTATTTTACCATTATTAAGAATGCGATTTTTAACTTTAATTCGACTACAAAGCTCAAGAAAGCTTCATAACAAGAATAAAATAAAACCAGTAGTGTATTTAGCAGAAACCGTGGCACGACCAAAAAATTATAAGGCCAAAGTTATCCTCATGAATGGCACAGAAGAAAATAAAGTAATAAATTAACATAAAATCCAATATGAATGGGATAAAGTAGATAATTTTAAAACCTTCAAACTAGATAGAACAAAAGACATAAAAAAATAGATTAAAACACATAGATACAACTGTACCACCTCACATTCCCTGATACCGCGAATCATGAACCCCCCTTTTTTTGTCAGACCATACAGACTGTCTGAAAGGGCGTCCACAGAGGGAGAGGGGAGGGACAGTTGCCCCACCCTCGAACTCAGCACATCCATACTAAAATTTTAAAATTACTTCAGTCAAAAAAAAAAAAAATTTATATTCGTTTACTTAACATGTAATATGTAACATAATTATAAAAAAGTGGAAGTGGGTTAAAGTGGAAGTATGAGCAAAAGTATGGTTAAAACTAAATTTTTTTATAATTTTCAATATAAGATTATTACAATCAAAAAACAGAGTTAAAATTTAAGTGTCAAAAAAAAAGAATAGTTTAAATAAAATCATTTGCTTACTTATAGTTATAGTGAGTCCGAGTTTCATTGTCGTGTGACTTATTTTGAAAGCTATACCGAAAATTTGGGGTGCTGAAAAAGTACCACGCCCTTCGTACAACGTCCATAAAATATTATCAGTGGAACGGCATGTGTAAATTGAGATCAAATACTGAATTTCGGGGCTGTGCGACCTATAATTCCAAAACTATATGACAGCTTATATGAATATGACAGCTTGCTAATTGTTGCGAATTTTGCTTCGCCAAGTTTGTGTATCAGAAAATAGCAACATATCAAAAGGACTGGATTTCTCATTTTCGCTTTTTTTTTGCGAATTTTTTGGGTATGGGAACAGGAAAAAGCAGGAAATCGCACGAATTCGTACGAATTTTCAAGAACGGGAACAGACCTACAATTTGAAAATGCTAACATTGTGATCAATTTTAATACATGTCGATTTTTTCGGTGGATATGTGGATATGATACTTTTTCAAAAATCATAGGCAAATCAAATTTTTGAAAATACGGGACAAATTTTGTCACGGAGGGACATTTAAAATTAAGTACGAAATACGGGACGTCTCGTAAAATACCAGACATCTGGCAATACTAATATATACAGTAGCCGCTCGCTTATGTGAACTAATGCAAACAGGCCTTGTTCACTTTTGTGCATGGTTCATTTATTGGAGGTTGAAGTTATAGATGTACCGCTTGA
This sequence comes from Coremacera marginata, assembly GCA_914767935.1. Classification (NCBI taxonomy): domain Eukaryota; kingdom Metazoa; phylum Arthropoda; class Insecta; order Diptera; family Sciomyzidae; genus Coremacera; species Coremacera marginata. The sequence goes on from OU612045.1 coordinate 107,498,561, forward strand.
CTCATATTTTATCAGATATACATAAAAACAAAATACTAATATTTAACAACGAAGTACTGACCAATAAAAACTTAATAAAATATGATAAATTCATTTTCAAAAATAATCTTCTATATATCTAAAAATGAATGTATGCATTTGGGTATGTGGGTATGTGTGTATATCACGTATAGACTCCAAAACCGCCGAACCAATCTTTATGAAATTTTTAGAGATACTGAAACAGCATTCTGAGAGTGTTCCTGTGGAGTTTGGTGTTGATTGAACAAGGGTGCGTGGTACCTCCCATGTAACCCAAATTGGCTCTATCGCCCACAAACCAAAAAAAATGCTATACATCAGACGGTTTTAATCGTATAAACCTAAGATTTGGTAATTTAAATCGTATGGTTACTGTCAGTCAATGTACAAAAATTGGGCGTGGTCACACTATCTACGCCCACTTTTCAGAAATCATTTCAATTCCTGAGATGTACACGTTTTGATAGTGACTCTTGGTATACAAGTACTATAGGTCCAAGTGGCAGTCACTATGTATATATAAATAAAATATAAATAAAAAAATGCTTTATATCAGACGACTTCTGCCGTAGAAGACTAAGATTTGGTAATTTAGTTCGTATGGTTACTGTCGGCCAATGTACAAAAAATGGGCATGGCCGCTCTATATCTACGCCAACTTTATCGAAATCATGCTTATTCCTAAGTTGTACACGTTTTGATAGTGAATGTTGATATGCAGGTGCTATGGATCCAAGTGGCAGTCACTATGCATATATAAATGTTGTCATGCCCACTTTTACCGCCCACAAATCAGTAAAAATGGTTTATATCAGACGGCTTTTGCCGTAGAATACTAAGATATGGTAATTTAGCTTATATGATTACTGTCGGTCAATGTACAAAAAATGGGCTTGGCCGCACTATATCTACGCCCACTTTATCAAAATTATGCTTTTTCCTGAGTTGTACACGTTTTGATAGTGAATCTTAGCATGCGATGCTATGGATCCAAGTGACAGTCTCTATGGATATATAAATATTGTCACGCTCACTTTTACCGCCCACAAATCAGTAAAAATGCTTTATATCAGACGGCTCTTGCCGTAGAAGACTAAGATGTAGTAATTAAGTTTATATGGTCATTGTCGGCAACTATTAAAAAATGGGCGTGGTCGCACCATATCTACGCCTACTTTTTCGAAATCATGCTAATTCCTGAGTTGTACACGTTTTTATAGTGAAACCTAGTATGCAGGTGCTCTAAGTGGCAGTCAATATATAAAGGGTGTTTAAATTTTAAGGGCCGATGTTGATTTTGAATAAAGCACAAATTATTTAGGAAATTATTGTCGTTTCTTTTTATTATGATAATATTGGTATGGTTCAATTATGAAATCACGCGAATTCGTAAGAATTTTCAAGTACGGGAACAGAAAATTTATTATGGAACAAAATAACGGCCAAATGGCAGCCGCGACCTCGGCGGCACACCGCCATCCGATGGTCCAAATTTTCGATGACGCTGAGGCATAAGTGAGGTTCTATGCCGTTAATGTGCCGAGTTATCTCATCCATTAGCTCTTGAATTGTTGTTGGCTTATCGACATATTTCTTTCATTTCTTTCATTTATTTTTCTTTCAAATAACCCCAAACAAGGAAGTCCAACGGTGTAAAATCACATGATCTTGGCGGCCAATTGACATCCATTTGAATTTGAATTTGAAAAATTTGAAGCCATTGAATTTGTCGCGCAAAAGAGCCATTGTTTCGTTAGCTGTGTGGCAAGTGGCACCGTCATGTTGAAACCACATATCGTCCACATTCATATCTTCCGATTCGGGCCATAAAAAGGCCATTAGAAAGGTGATTTTATTGCCTTTATAATAAGTTATCAAAATAAGTTTTATATAAGTTAGTTTTTCTGCTAGAAAAAATAATGTAAACCAAATTATTTTAATTTTAATTTTATTTTTAATTTTAATTTTAATTTTAATTTTAATTAATTAAATTTTAATTAACGTCCTGATAAGGGTTAAACATATATGCATTCTTTTTACTGTTGTTTAGCTTCACTGCAAATATTTTGAAATAAATTTGTCATTTCCTTTTTACATTTGAACGCGTTTGGTTTTTGTTTCGCAGACCGCACCTAAAAGCTCCGACTCCTACGTGATCACGTCAAATTTAATTGTTCTTATTTAAATAGCGATATTAAAAGAGATAATATATTGTTAATTAAAACTTTATATACTATATATAGGTATAGAGTATGTACTATATATATACTTTACTTTTTTATTTATTTATTTAAAAGAAACATAATTATAAATAATTATATTACTTATATATAAGGCGCGAGCAGAAAGCTATAGGCAGTTTACATTTTATATTTTGTTGTAAATGCTTGTTTGTTTTAAATATTGTATAATTTGTCTTATATATGGGTTATTGATTTGTAATTTTAGTATGTCCTAACCGGAGCCTAATTATTTTAATTTGTATTTATATTTTTAATTTTAAGTATATTTTGTTCTTGTTTTGTATTTAGGACAGTTTTTAGAAATTTATTTATATCTGTTGTGTTAAAATTAGGTGTAGTAACTAATGGCGTTATTGACGCTTTTTTGTGCAGCGGTCCGCAAGTTCGTTTCCTGGTATGCTGCAGTGTCCGGGTACGCATAATAATTTAATTTTGGGGGTATGATGTGTTAAAAGAGATCTTATTTTAGCGGGATATGTATTATTGTTGTTTAAATTTGTGATAGCGTCTAGGGATGAGATCGAGTCAGAGCATATAACAAATTGTCCTGATTTATATCTTACTATATTTATTGCGTCTAAAATTGCAATTATTTCTGCTGCTGTAGTGAATGGAGGGAGTAAAGCTTTTTTTAGGGAAATTATTTCTGTTGTTATTGCGTAAGTAGTAACTTTATTTATCTGTGAACCGTTGGTATATATGAATGTATGTTTTTAAAATCTTCTTTGATGGTCTCAAATTGTTGCCTGTAGATAATTGGGTTTGTGTCTGCGTTTTGGTGAATTCTTAGTTTGGTGATTATCAAATTGTTTGAGAGAAGCCAGGAAGGTTTTCTTTTAGTTGTTTTAGTTGGTACATGTGGTAGATCATGTTAGCCTGCAAAGTGCTATAGTTTTTTCAATAGTGGATAATATAGTTTTTCTCTTCTTACGTTTGTAATTTTGAAGAACTTTGTAAATTGGGGTGTTTCTAAAGGTAAGAAGGTTTTTGCACAGTTTGGCTGTAAAGTGGTCTATTTTTTCCTCTACTTCGAGATTTTGGCCTCGTAAAGGAGGTTTTTGACTGGTGTAGTGCGATAGGCGCCTAGGCAGGTGCGTACTGCTGCGTTGAGGATGGTTTTTATTTTGCTAAGAGTCGTTTTTGGGGCGAATCGATATAGGTAAATGGCATAATCTATTTTTGAAATCAAGATGGATTTTGTAACTGAGAGCAATGTATGGGTGTTGCAATTGAATTTTCGGCTTGCGAGACATTAAATATGTATCCTTTTGGAGAGGGATTGAGCAAGGTTATTGACATGGGTTTGCCATTTGTATTTGTTGTTAAAAGTTACTCCAAGTATCTTTATATTGGTAGTGGTGGGGATTAATATATTATTACACGAAATGTTGCATTTACAATTAAGTTTTCTGCAGATAGGAAGTTGTTTACTTTTGTTTATTTACAGTGTGGCACCTGAAATATTGCACCAGTTTTTTATCGTTTGAAAAAGAGGTTTTCAATTTTATCTATGTTTTTTTGTTATTTTTCAAAGTTTATTATCAGTTGGGAATCGTCAGCATATGCGCAAAAATGTATGTCTTCTTATGTTGAAATTATTTCGGCTAATTTTTAGTATGCAATCAAGAAAAGAACTACAGACATTGGTGATTCTTGCGGGATTCCGTTTCTAAGGGGGAATGTATTTGATGTGCTGCCACCGACTCTAACTATGATTTTTCTGTTTGACATAAAGTTTTTTATATAGTTTATGGTTTTTGGGCCTACTCTCCATTCGTACAACTGTTTAATGATGGCATGAATGCCTATACTATCAAAAGACCTCATGAAATCGAAGGAAATGATGGAAGCGTGGCCTTTTTTTCCTAGGGATGCGGTTATTAAGGAGTCTGCGTAAAGCAGAGCATCTGTAACCGACTTACCTTTCTTGAAACCAAATTGGTTTTGGTGTATCAGGTTGTTTTGCTCTACAAACCACCATAAGTGCTTAGCAATGATTTTATCCAGTGTTTTTGCGAGGCAACAATTAAGAGAAATGGGTCTGTATGAATTTGTATCTATTTTGTTTGTTTTCGATTTTAAGATTGGTATCGTAAAGTTTGTCTTGTATGTTTGTGGTATAAAATTATTAAGTGTATTGTTGTATAGATATAATATGGTATTCTATGTTTTAGAGTGACAGAGCTATTTTTAATCATAGGGTATGGTATTCTATTTTGGCCAGGGGTTGTGCCTCTTAGTGATTATAATGCAGAACTTAGTTCTGAGAAAACTATTTCATTTTCTATTATAAATGTAGGTGCTGATGGAAAGATAGATAGGGTAGTTAATGTTGTATTTATGAGTTATAAATTTTTGGTTGAAGTTGTGATCTGCTGTGAGTTCTGACCATTGTTGGGAGAAGGTGTTGGCTATTGTTTTTTTGCATGTTGTTCTCTGGTTATTGACTCGATTACTTATGCTGTGTATTTCTTTTGAAGGGCTTAGGCCGCAAAAGCGCCGTATATTTGACCATATTTTAGTGGTTGGTGTGGACGGTGCTATTTCGGATGTGAATGCGGTTGTGGCTGTTCTTTTTCTTTGTTTTAGTTCACGTTGAAAGAGTACAATGTATTTTCTGTATGAATAATCCGGGTTGGATGATGGAGAGAGAAAGAATAACTCGAATGCGGTTATTTCAAGTAGTTCAGGAACAGTTTATTTTTCCGTACTGGATGTAATTCAAGTTGAGTGGTTTTACAAAAAATTAACATATAAATGATTCTTAGAAGGTTAGTTAATATGAAAAAGTTATAAATGATTTTATTTAAAGGTATTTTTTATGAAAAAATGAGCAGCACAAAAAAAAGATGAGTTGTACGGTGGGCGATCGTAACCGAAGAGAACCGGAAATCGCCATACATTTTTGTAGATAAGTCTAGTTCGAAAAAAAGTAAGTGTTCCGAAAGTTCAAAAGGTACAAAGTACTAACCAAAATATACAAAATATTAATCCACGGATACCGATCAGGGAGACTTCAACATGGCGCCCGCCTTGCACTTGTGCAATCGCTCACAGCATGCTTTCCAAATGCTTAAGAGCCCGGCTGACCTTGCCTAGCTGTTCTCGAGGGTTGTTGCTGGTGCTCCGCTCTCTGTTAGCACGTTCCATAGTGCGCTCTCGGGGACGTGAACGCCGCTGGTGTTGCTGAGATGCCCGGCCAGGGGGCTTCGGATTAGTAGAAAGTTGCAGTCGGTGCACGATTCCTAGTCCTTTTGTGGATGTACGCTCGGTTGAAGGCGCTCGCCGATCTTTTGAACCATTTTTTGTTGACTTTTGAAGGTGATGCGGGGGTGCTTATATGCATGCAGAAGTGAATGGTGCATGTCCCCGCACGTCTTACACACGACCTTCGAAGTGCACTTTCCAATGGAATGGGATCTAGCGAGGCAGTTGGAACAGTATCCATTCTTCCTGATGGTTTGCCGGCGTTGTAAAACGTCCATCTTCATGAATAGCTTGAAAAGCGGATGGAATGGTAGCGCTTGCACAATCGGCACTGATACAAATGTCTGGAACGAAAAACACATTATAAGAATTTGTATAATAAGTGGGAACAAATGGTCATGAGAACAAAATTGGGTGTATTAAGTGTATGCCAGAAATGTATGGTTTAATTGTAGGAGAGGTTGTTACTATTAGAGTATAATATGACAAGAATATAAGCGAGAAAGAATGAGAAATAATGAAATTTGGTCATCATCCTAGCGAAGACTTAGTGAGTGACTTGATTTTACTGAAAAAGAACATGTTAAAAAATTGGCTGGAAGAGGGATTGGTGAGGTTGGAATCTGTTAGTTAGCGGGTAAAATGCAGAGTTTGACTATTGGTCGTGTGAAAACACCATTCTGCGCTCTTATGTCGCCCACTCGAACCCTTTTATCGGCTCCAAGATATATTTTCACGAACGCCATTCGGTGGGTGGGAGCAATTCGTCTTTGAGAACGACAAAATCTCTCTCGCATATGTTGCGTTCCGGGTGCTTCCATTTGCAGCGTTTGTGGAGTTCACACAAATACTCTTCTTTCCAGAGTCTGCTGAACTGATGGTGAATGATTTTTAACTTTTCCCATCTGTTAATTAGGGATAAATGCTCCTTATCGGGCTCCGGGATTAAGAGCATGGGGGCCCCACGTAGGAAATGGCCAGGAGTCAAGGGCAGAAGCTGATTAGGATCGTCGCTCATTGGAGAAAGCGGGCGCGAATTAAGCACAGCTTCGATCTTGACCAGAAGAGTCGAGAACTCTTCAAAATTGGATTTCTGCGTGAGTGCAACCTTTTTAAAATGGGTTTTAAACAGCTGCTTCCCACAATCCATCCATGTGAGGGGCACTGGGTGGTATGAACGACCACTCAAATCCTTGAGCTATGTATTTTTGAGAAATGTCAGACGCCGCTTTCTGTATGAATATGTCATATTCTTTGAGCAGGGTGCGGTTTGCTCCAACAAAATTACGACCGTTGTCGGTATAGACCTTCTTGAGTAATCCACGTCGGCCAACAAATCGTGCAAACGCTGCACAAAAGGCTTCTGCAGAGAGTTCAGAGACCGCCTCGAGATGGACGGCCTTGGTGACAAAGCATATGAAGACGCTGACGTACCCTTTGAGCAACGGCGCTCGTTTAAGTGCGGAGGATTTCAGCTGAAAGGGACCTGCAAAATCTATTCCTGTGTTGGTAAAGGGCAAGGTAAAGTCGACTCGCTCCGGAGGCAGAGCAGCCATAATATGAGTGCGCATTTTCTGCTTGTATATTGTATATTGTGCACACTTTACATTGAGTAATGCAGTGTTTTATTTTATTTTTTAATTTGGGAATATAAAACTCTTGGCGCACGGCTCGGAGCATCAGTATGTGCTCTGCGTGAAGCAGAATTTTATGAGTAAATTCGAGAAAGAGGTAACATAATCGGGACCTTTCAGGTAAAATGACGGGGTGCCTTTCATTATACCATTAACCCTTAACACCGCATTTTTGTCAAAAAAGGGATTCAAGGTTAAAAGTGAACTTTTAGTCGAGATAGAAATTGAATTTTTTAAGTTTTGATGCTCAGTGGGATAGTATCTGGCTTGGGATTGGGATATCAGCCGCAATTTCACGAATTCTATTTCGGCTTGCGTTACATTTCCCCGGTTCTGAGTGAACTGAGTACGATAACGTGGCAAACACGACTGAATGAAGCGAAACGCTTATGCCAACACTCGTAGGGCTCGAGCGTAAGAGGAAAATCTGTCAAGAAGATCATCATCAGGAGTGGCGCTATGAAGGGCTTCAACCTTTCAAGCCTCGGGAATCACAGCGATAGTCGGGTGAAATTTGGGCCACTGGTGTGGAGTCTGCAAAAGCCAACCGGGTCCATTCCACCACAGTGAGTTCCGTATGAGGTCTTGTGGAGTGCATCCGCGAGTTCCAAGGTCTGCAGGGTTTTCACTGGTTGGCACGTGTCTCCATTGCGCATTTTTCACGTTTTTCAGGATCTCCGCTATCCTGTTCGCCACATATGTGTTCCACATATAGGGGGGCTTTTCAAGCCAGGCCAAGACAATTGAGGAGTCTGACCACAAATGGAGTTCGTGTTCCAGTAACCGGAGTTCGGCTATGACGTGGTTGACCAATCTAGACAACAGCACTGCTGCGCATAGTTCCAGCCGCGGTAAACTAAGAGTTTTGAGCAGGGTCACCTTACTTTTGGAGACGAGCAACCGGGTAATAGGTGTAGAATTACCATCAACGGTGCGAATGTACAGGGTAGCACAATACGCTTTTTCCGAGGAATCGCAAAATCCGTGAAGTTGGATATCGTGATGTGGAGAGAACCAGTCCATCTAGGAATTGCAATGTCCTTGAGAGCGGGCAAATTTTCAAGAAAGGAATTCCACTGTACCAACGAGACTGGTTTGACACATTCATCCCAGTCCACGCCTTCCAGCCATAACCGCTGCAACAGCATTCGCTTGAATGACTACTGGGGCTAGCCACCCGGCAGGGTCAAATAGGGCTGCCACCGCAGAAAGAATTTGTCTTTTGGTAGCCGAAGAGGTAACGGATAGCGATTGGATATTGTAACAGAATGAATCACTGAGTGCATTCCATTTTATCCCTAGAGTTTTTGTCGAGCAAGCATCATACAATTTAAGAAAATCGGAATCGAGCAAATCTTCGGACGGTAAATGAGACAGCAAATCGGGATGATTTGGGTAGGTTGCTCTTGAGAATGAAAATGGTTTAGAGAAGAGTGTTGAGATGGTTTGATCATCTCATTCTCAAACATCTTCCCTAAATCCATCATGTGTGATTTGCATCGGTAGTAGGTATCAACGCAGGAGTTATATTTGGTTCTCGTTGATACCCTAAAAGTTTCATCTACTGATGAGTCATCAGCGACCATAACTTCCGCGTAGGCGTCATTTAGCCTAGCCCACCTTTGGTCCAAGTCGATAAGTTGGACGTGTACACGTGAGTCAGTGTGATCGTCGACAGGGATGGTTTCAAATTTCGAGGAAAATTGAACCAGATCGTCCGACGTGAAAACAAATTTTGCCTTAATGCTCATTTTTGCTGAGGATCTGGTCACTCTAGTGGATCGAAAATCCAATGCGAAAACTTTTACTTAACTTTGAGCAAAAGAGATCGATCGAATATTCTTCAGAAATTGCACGAGGCGGCAACTCTGAATACCCGTAAAAACTTTGAGAGACGCACTATACTATTCAGAAGATGCTCGAGATGGCACCTCTGAATACTTGTGCAAGCTTTGAGAAGAATTCGGATACTATTCAGTTGTTGCCCGGGATGGCAACTCTGAATACCCGTAAAAAATTTTGAGAAGAGAAAAAAAAATAATCTGAGAAAAATTTGAGCAGAGAACGAATACTATTCTGTACTTGCGCGAGATGGCAACTCTGAACACGCGTAAGCTCTGAGAGAAAACCGGATATTATTCAGTTGTTGCCCGGGATGGCAACTCTGAATACCCGTAACAAATTTTGAGAAGAGAAAAAAAAATAATCTGAGAAAAATTTGAGCAGAGAACGAATACTATTCAGTAGTTGCGCGAGATGGCAAGTCTGAACCTGCGTAAGCTCTGAGAGAAAACCGGATACTATTCAGTTGTTGCCCGGGATGGCAACTCTGAATACTCATAAAAAATTTTGAGAAGAGAAAAAAAAATATAATCTGAGAAAAATTTGAGCAGAGAACGAATTCTATTCCGTAGTTGCGCGAGATGGCAACTCTGAACACGCGTAAGCTCTGAGAGAAAACTGGATACTATTCAGTTGTTGCCCGGGATGGAAACTCTGAATACCCGTAAAAAAATTTTGAGAAAAAAATAATCGGAGAAAAATTTTAGCAGAGAACGAATACTATTCAGTAGTTGCGCGAGATGGCAACTCTGAACACGCGTAAGCTCTGAGAGAAAACCGGATACTATCGTATTCAGTTGTTGCCCGGGATTGCAACTCTTTTTTTTTTTTGTTTAAAACATGGGTATGTTTGTTGAAAATATGTGTACTTAAAATGTGCAAAAATCGGTATACATGTGTGAAATGTGTATATTAAATATGTAATGAAAATGTGTGAATGATATGTGTAAAATGTGTTTTTTATTTTCATAAATTATGTAAAAAATTCTTACATAAAATGTGTGTTTGATTTGTTAAAATGTGTGCTCACACAAGTGTGTGCTACAAAGCGTCTGTGCGTGTAATCGAATAAAACTATTGTGAATATTTTAAACCAATACTACATATATCATGATTTTAATATGTGTGTGCTGTGTGTGTGTGTGTAACTAAAGATGATGTGTTTTTATTTTAATTTGTTTAATTTACAAATATGTAACTAATTTGCGTTGATTTAAATGTTGATGTTTAAATATGTGTACCATGGACTAGCCTCCATAAAAGTATACATGTAAACTTTACCTTTCGACCTTGGGGCTTCCACAGGATCCTGGTCTGCTGTGTTGGCACAATTTTCGCCACTTCCTTCGTTGCTTGCTGCTGATGATGTAGAGCCTCCTCTGTACGAGCAACCAGAGTCGAACTGCTGTAATTTTCCTTTAGCTCCTTCGCCTTAACCACACTTTTTTTTCTTTTTGTCTTTAGGTTTTCTTTTAAACACACCACACTATTATATTTGTGCACACTATTATTTTTATGGTTCTTTTCTTTTCTTTTAATGTTTTTTATTAATTTATATTTTAATTGCAATTTGCAAATTTTCATTTAATTGCTTACGCGTTTTTTTTTCTTTTTTCAATATAAAATGGCTGACTCGTATGTACTAATCAAAAATATTCTGGCTTACCTTTGCTTCGTACTGTTAAGCCGCATGGTTGCACAAACGGCCGATGTAGTAGTGTGAATACCTTTTTTTTTTTTTTTAATTTGCCGTCAGACCTGCGACACTTGTCACTTTTTATTTTTTTTTTATATATCCAGCGATGAAATACTGTTTTGTCCAGGCCTGATTCCTGTGAAGGCTCGAAGGACCAATGAATAATCCGGGTTGGATGATGGAGAGAAAAAGAATAACTCGAATGCGGTTATTTCAAGTAGTTCAGGAACAATTTATTTTTCTGTACTGGATGTAATTCAAGTTGAGTGGTTTTACAAAAAATGAACATATAAATGATTCTTAGAAGGTCAGTTAATATGAAAAAGTTATAAATGATTTTATTTAAAGGTATTTTTTATGAAAAAATGAGCAGCACAAAAAAAAAGATGAGTTGTACGGTGGGCGATCGTAACCGAAGAGAACCGGAAATCGCCATACATTTTTGTAGCTAAGTCTAGTTCGAAAAAAAGTAAGTGTTCCGAAAGTTCAAAAGGTAAAAAGTACTAACTAAAATAGACAAAATATTAATGCACGGATACTGATCAGGGAGACTTCAACACTGTATTTAATAATATTTTCATGTGTTATATTTTTGTTAAGGTCAGTCCAGCTTTCTTTTTGTGTAATTTATTTAGGGTTTTATTCCACCATGGTACTTTGTGTTTACGTATTTTGTTGTATGTGGATTGTGGGATGCTAAGATGTGCACTTTGCAGTATGATTTTGGTAATGTTTGCATTTTCTTTATTAATATTGCTGCTTATTTCTATTTTGTTGTGTGCTTCTATTTTTAGTTTTTCAAATTGTGGCTAAACAGATTAGGGCAGTCAGTTCCTTTGACAAATTGTCTTTAGATTGGCTGGCTATTTGTTCTACAAAGAGTCGTGAAATCAACGCATAGAGTTGCATATAAAATCTGTACAATTTGTGCTCAGATATTTATATGCAAAATTAAGGAAGAAATATAGGAAAAACACAGGTAAGTTAAAGTTAAATTGTATACAATTTTATTAATAAATTCTTACTTTTCAGCTCGACTTCAATAATCGAAGAATGTTAGGATATATATTTCCAATATGGTGGATGCCGGTAAGATTAAGATAAGACTCAAATAAAAAACACGACTTACTTGCTGCTAATCAATATGTGATTATATAGAAGGAAGCAAAACCAGCTCTTCGGATAAGCCAAACGATCGACTCGTCAGAGCATCGATACTGGAATATCGATACTCGAACCAGTCGATAAGTAAGTATGTAAAAATCTATGCTTTAGCTAATCTTTTACAATCTTCTCTTTTAGGGTTGCGACGCAAACATGCCGGCCCCCCTTGAAGTATTACTGTAAAACATTTCAATATGCAATACATTATTCTAGTCTTATTTTTCGTTCCAACGTTATAATAATTTATTTCAGTGCTTTCATTATAAATAAAATTTAAATTTAAGAAATGCAGGATAATTAGAAAATCAGGATACATTTTAAACTCATTGCATATAAAAATACATATCAAATACTTAAATGAAAAATTAACGCCTACTGGGCTATTGCGCGCGATAACACCCATTCGAAGATGGTGTTCAGCGTCACGACCCCCCAAACCACTCGGGAAAATGCCTGGCTAAATGATCTTCGAGTAAGCGTCTACCCCTAGTACCAGGCTGACAAAAGAAAAAGAAAAGTCGGGGTCAGAAAGCATCAGATTCGAAGAATGTGCCCTGATAGATGTGTCTAAAACTTATGAGCACCGCGCAGTGCGATTTTTCTGAGTGCTGCCTTGCAGCGGCAGACGAAACGCGTGCGACTCTTCAGCGCTTTCAATGCATCGCGCCAACCGCGTCTCGTCATCTTCATTTTCGGACGCCGAGTCCCCCTCAACGCTCAGTGCGACCTTTGACAAAAGAGGCCGGACACTTACACTCCCCTCGACGCCCATCCCGCGCTGACGAGAAGGCTCAGGCAAGCGAAGCCTGGCCCCGACTTGCGGCTTGGGCGGTGACGACTTCTCCCCGTCATTCAGTCGGTACAGGTGCAGCATGGTATGGTGCTCTCCATAACATATGCCGCGAGAGACACTGGGAACAAAATTTAAAAAGCAGCACCAAGGGCAACCGTGCGGCTGAAGCATCGCAAAATCCGTGAAACTGCACATCGCCATCAGTAGAGTAATCGATCTACCGTGGAATCCAGATACTGCTATTCATTTTTTTTTTATTTATTTATTTGTTTATTTGACTCTAAGCGCTAACAAGAGTTCACTTATAACTATCGCTAACTTTAATAAGCGTAAGCAACACATAGCTTATATAAAAATGATAATGCTTGTAATGAAAAATAACTAAGCTACTTTAAATTTTAAATTGGAATAAACTTTAAATAGTTAGATAGGAGAAAAAACAGACAAAAGAGCTATAATGAGAATAATTTTCCAAAAAGGCTTACCAACGTTGCAAAGTAGAGGGCGTGAGCTGATCATCCCACCCGATGCCATTTAACCAAACTTGCTGCATCATCATTTTTGCGATGACCACGATCGGGGATAACCATCCCGCTGGATCGAAAAGTTTTGCGATCGCCGACAAAACCTCTCGTTTTGAAAAACTTCCCTCCTAGTCTAATGGTCGCGCATGAAAGTAGAAATAGTCGGACCGGGCGTTCCACCGAATTCTTAATGTCTTAACGTTGCTCGCGTCTTTCAGCTCGAGAAAATCTTCATGCAGCTGATGACTTCTAGGAATCTCTCGGAGTAATTCTTCGGAGTTTGAGGTCCATTTTCGCAGTGCAAAACCTGCTGATTACGCTGCCTATTCAAGCTTAGTTGCTGACTGCAAGTCACGACCTCCCACCAATGCGTCATCTAAGTACATATGGTGATGCAGAACCTTAGACGCTAACGGCAAGCTGCCTTCTACATCGTCGACTAGCTGCAAAAGTGTCCGAATTGCTAGAAATGGAGCACAATTCACTCCAAAAGGGACGGTTTTGAGCTGAAAATCTTTCAGCTGATCCCCTGTTGCATCTCTAAAAATGATTTGCTGGAATCGCTGATGCTCTTCACTCACTAGAATCTGGTGATACATCTTTTCGATGTCACCATTGAAAACAGATTAGAAGAGCCGCCACTTCAAAATAAACAAAGTCAGATCACTTTGCATGACAGGTCCTGCATGAAGAACATCATTAAGGCTAACGCCATTTGATGTAGGGCTAGACGCGTTGAAGACCACACGGACTTTTGTAGTGGTACTATCAGGTTTGGTGAGGGCATGATGAGGAAGGTAGTAACTCTGAGAGTGTCTCGGAGTTACACTAGCAGTTACTTCCGTCAAATGTCCTAGCTCCAAATATTCCTTTAAGACACCATCGTATACCTGATAAGCGCCTACATTTTTATTCAGCCTTACCTCATTTCAAAGAAACTGGCGAACCGCAATATAATAGGATTCACCTAAAGAGGTGCTCTGTGGAACATTTTCCCTGAAAGGCAAGGTCACCACATAGCGGCCGTCGGTAGTACGCCTTGTAGTCTTCACGTAATTGTCCTCACAGCATTTGTCTGTAATATTAGACACTACCCTTGAGGTACCTCTTTAATTTCCCAAAATGATTCTAGTTGCCGATTAAGTGAAATTTCACTAAAATATGAAACGACAGATGAGGAGTGAGGATTTTTCGATGTTGTAGAAATGGAACCGGTTAATATCCAGCCAAATATGGTTTTTTTGAGCAATAAGTGACCCAAGAACATTTCGACGGATACCATCAAGAAGGATCTGTGGGTATAAATCACCACCTAATAGTACATCAACTTGATCACTGCAGTAAAAACGTTTGTCTGCAAGAACAAGCTCTGAAAAAGCTTGCTGTAACAAAGGATCCACTGAGCATGATGGAAGATTTCCTGTAATCTTTGACTGGATGAGAGCGTTGGTGGTACTTTTTGTACTTTGGCCGAAACCACATTGTTAAATGCTGAAACTTGAGCGAAAACTCGGTGAGTAGGCAGCTGAATAAGTCGCTGCAACCTCTAAGAAATGAAAAAGTCCTCTGAGCCAAAATTGGCCTCTGCGCGGGTTTTTTGATTAAGGTGGAAAAGTTTTTCGACAGGTGTTAGCCGATTATTCGAATATAAATGGCTGAAAACATATCCCTTAACGAAGGCCATGTGAAATAATCACCGTGAAATATCTCAGTATCACACGGTGGCAACTTTGGCGAGACATTGTTATTTCCACTTGCGAAACATTAACTTCATTTAGTTTTTTTGCCGTGGACAACTTATCGCTAAGTTCGTTCATCTTTGCTAGACATCGAACATATGTTTGATAGCATGAGCGATATTTTACTTTCGCTAGGGTGACGTCATCCACTTCGCCACTCGCAAATTGTATGCTCATCATGAGGAATATCATTGAAGTCTTTTTCCATATCAAAAATGGTGTCGGCATTTCTCATGAAAGAGATAAGTTTCTCCATCATTTGCTTTTTGATCGAAAACGTGCAATAAAGAAACTATAAAAATCGACGAAAACCGAAAAAAAATGTTTTTTCTAATAAGTAGAAAATTCGGTTGGGATCGGATACCAGAACAAATTTTGTAAAAAATAGAAAATTGTATTGAAAAATTTTATTTTTTTCATTTAAAATTGTTTCTAATAAGTAGAAACTCTCGAGATATCTTTTCAAAAAATTCAGAACAAACTTTCTAAAAAATAGAAAATTGTATTGAAAAAAATTTTTTTGTTTCAAAAATTGTTTCTAATAAGTAGAAACTCTCGAGATATATTTTCAAAAAATTCGAAAAAGATTTTTGAAAATTTTTTGAAAATAGTGTTGAAAAAAAATTCTTTTTATGATAATGAAAAATTGTTTCTAATAAGTAGAAACTTTCACGATTTCTATCATATTTTTATTTTTATTTATTTATAATAAGTTTGTCAACCTAGTATTACAAGATTTAATATCTTATGAAACTACGCTAGTAACATGAATTTATAATTAGCAATAAATTAAATGACAATAAATTAAATTTGTTTTTAAAGCTTAATATATTTATAATTTTAGACGAAAGTTTTAATTTAGTTTTTATTTACTTCTAAATGGTAAGTTGACAATAATCTGATGCATTTCAATAATTCACAAAGAAATACAAATTAAAAATTAAAATTATCTTTAGAAATTCACAAACTGCAAAATTTTAAAAAAACAAATGAAGATATATTATTTCTTAGCATTGGTTTAAACGAATACCATACAAAAAAAAAAAACATAAAAACAAAGTTTGAAAATATAAAATGGCAGTAATAACACTAATTTCTCAAATTTTTGCACAGATAAGTAGTAATCGTTTTTTACATTGCACAGCGCTGGTAAGTGCTTGAACACTAGAAGGAATAGCGTTCCAAAAACGTATCGAAAATATAAAAATCTTTCTTTCTGATGTGAGGCAGTTTACTTACGCAGTCACAATTGGAAAAATTTCACATCCATAAAGAAGAGTTGGATCAATATATGTTTTTATACGTAAAGTTCTTATCCTTTGAGGTGTACAGTACTGTGTCATCCATAGATTTCTAAGCATTCCATACACTTTTCCTATTATACTATGAATGTGATCGTTCCATGTTAAGGTTCTATTAAACATTATGGCTACATTTTTAGCGCTGTTTATTTATAAATAAATGTGGTAGTGAAAACATGTCAAAAATCCGTTTTGATATTGCCAAGCACTTAGATTTGCTAGGATTTATGCACAGTCCATTTTTTTTGGCCCAGTTTACAACGAGATCAAGATCGTGGTTTAGGCCAGCTATACAGGTGCAGATCGACTCTCGATTACAACTAACATTCAACTGGACATCATCGGCATATAAATGAACATGTCTATGTGTCAGTATCGACGGAAGATCGTTAATGTAGAAAGAAAAAAGTAACGGGCCAAGAACAGAGCCTTGTGGCCCGCCTCTTTGAATAGGCAAAGGCTATGATGCTGTATTATTTACGTAGACTATATGAGATCTATTGGACAGATACGAAGATATGAGACTTGTTGAAGTTGACGAAAAGTTGAACATTCTTGAAAGTTTTATTAGAAGTATTACGTGGTCAACAGTATCAAAAGTCTTAGAGTGATCTAAAACTATCAACAATTTATTTTATTATCATCTATGGCCACGCGAAGTTCTTCAGTTACGTCGATTAATGCAGTTAAACAACTCCGCTTAGTTCTAAATCCAGATTGTCGATCTGTAAGTAACGAGTAGACGGTAACGAATTTAGTAATTTGCTTGTGAATAATTAGTTCAAGAGCCTTAGACACAAAAGACAGGATTGCAATTGGTCTGTTCTCATTTCCAGATTTGAGAATTGGAATAACACGCGCTTTTTTTCCAGTTTTCCGGAAATACAGAAGTGGTCAGAATTGAATTAAAAATATGTGTCATATATGGAAGAATAAAAGGAAGTAAAGCCTTAAAAAATAGTGGGTGAATTTCATCTGCTCCAATAGCATTCGATTTTATAGCTTAGATACTTTCAAGCACATCAGCCTGCTCAACACAAGCAAAGCTGAACAAAATATCATTGTTTAGTATACTTGAAACTTTGTTGTAGAAATTCGTTTTAACTACTGGCAACTGAATATTTGTAAAATTATTGTTAAGCTCATCAACGTTAACTTCGCAGTAAAGGTCAGTTTTTTTATTATTCAATCCTGTATTCCTTATTTCTTTCCAAATCTGTTTGCTTCCAATTGCAGCATTGAATTTACATTCATAATATTTTGTTTTAGCATCTCTAATTTTCTTTACCACTAAATTACGCAGTTTCTTATATTTTGACCAAAAGTCCAATGTTTTGTATCGCTTCCATCGATTGTAGGCAGTATCACGTTCAATTTTTGCATTTTTTTTAGATATGCTAAACCACGGTCGCTGTTGTGGTCGAATTAATTTAGTTTCTAGGGGTACGAATTCGTCGAAAAGATTATTAATATTGTTCTGTACAAACGTCCCTAATTCGTCAGTTGAAGTCATACTATAAATGTCGTTCCAGGGAAAGTTTCTAATTTCACTTTCAAGACGCATGTAGTCAATATTCTTAAGGTCCCTAAAATTAAAGCATTTGGTGTCATCGATCAATTGAAAGTCATAAATGAGAAATAAAAGGTCGTGTTTAGAAAAGAAAGGTGTTGAAAGTTTATCATAGAGAAGAATCCTATCATCTACAAAATACAGATCTAATAGGGTGTTGGAAGTTTTAGTAAAATGTGTAGGCGTCGTTGTATTGACAGAAAACAGTCCTAGTGTTCGTATATTAAGGGTGGATTGACCATCAACGAGAACGTTACAGTTGAAGTCTCCAGCTATGACGATGTTGTTGTATGTAAGTGAAATATCCTCAATTAAACTTAATAATGGACTAAAATCGACATTACGATTTGGTCTATAGATACTACCTATAAGAATTTTATTCAGACCATTACTGAGGCAAAGAAATAAGTATTCAATAGAACTGTCACAGGAAGATTTACAAATTATTTTACATATACATACATAGAACTACGCACGAAAATAGCAGCCCCCTACCATGACCTTGCCTGTCAGCTCGGAATAATTTAAAACCATCTAAGTTAAAAAGACTATCGGGCATACTTTCACGAAACCAAGTTTCTGTAACACAAATCACGTGTACGCCAGAAGTTTCGAAAATATATCTAAATTCGTCAAATTTGTTCACAAGACTTTGTGCATTAATATGGCATGTTTTAATGCCATTTCTTTGATTAGATAGTATACGGATCAGGTTAAAAACACTATCTTTAGAACGAAAACAGTTACTATGAGGAGCATTCATTATTAGTATATAAAAATTTTATTCCTAGAATAGCGCGTGCAAATATTATGCTTAAACATATTAAATAGTGCAATAGTTTTAGGTAGTATTTAAGAGTGTATATATAAAGCCAAGTAACGTAAGTTTGAAAATAAAAATAAGAATAATATAAATATTCACGTTCAATACTTAGTATTATGTTGCAGATTTTAGTTATAACGCCACTGTACTGTTTAGACTTTACGAAAGAAAGTATTGTTTCTTTGCTCATCAGTCTCGCGGGACTGGCCAGCAGCGTGAGAGTGAGCGTTGTTGTTGTTGATGCTGTTGTAGTTATTGATGTTGTTGTAATTGCTAGTTTTTGGTGCAATTGATGAGCGAGAGTGGCTAGCAATAAGGCACTTCAGTTTTTCAATGCTGTCGGCGCAGGTAGCATTAGCACTGTCTCAAAATTTAACGTAGACCAAACCTCGCAATGTATATGTAGCTGTTAGTTATTGTTGTTTTTTATAACGAGAAGCCGCTTGCAGAATTTCGTAGTTCGTTTTTGTTAAGCTTTCTTTTATATAAATAGGTTGATTAGAATCGAAACCTGCATGATGCAAGCGAATTAAATCACGAGTTCTGCGTTTAAACTTTGCGATAGATATAAGGGTGGAATTCCTTTCAAAAGGTGACTCAAGTTTAATTACTATTGCAGGGTCTGTTGAAGTTCTCATATTTTTAGTCCGTTTTAGTCGGTAAATGTTTTTAACATTTGGCAGCAGTGTGTCGGTCCCTTAAAATAAAAATCCCTTAAAATATTTACGACTTGGGGTTGATTTGATGATAACGTGGGCAAATTTAAATAAATTTTCAAAAAGGTCCCAAAAATGACAATCGGAATATGTGCGATAATTTTTGGTCACACTGGCAATACTTTTTTGAAATCCACCACAGCTGTTTTTTTTTGCTTTAAGTTAACTTTAACTCGTCGCGTTGCTTACTTGAACGTATATTTTTTGTTCGCGTTTCGGTACAAAAATCTCGCTCGAGTCGTATCTTTATTCTATTGAAAGTGTTAAAACTGTCAAATAACAAAAATTTAAACCAATAAAAGTGAAATAGAATAAAGAATACACGCGTAATCGACCGGTGTGTATGTGTGTGTGTACACGAGTAATCGACCGGTGTAATAAGCATAAAATACGCGACGTAAATATATATATATATATATATAGCAGTGCAAGCAATTTAATACGCGTGTGTGTATAAAAATCTGAACTCAAAGCCTCAATTTAATGATGTTTAAAAATTATCAAAAAAAATTTGATTTAATCAATTGCAGGCCATATTGATTGCTATCACCGCTAACTTATTAACGTGTAATTAATATCTACAGTGATATCTATATAACAATAAAATATTAGCTAATATTTTACACTTTCACTTTTTCTTACACTTTCGCTTATGCGTGCGTGTGTGTTTTAAAGAATGGTAAATAAAGAAATACATGTATATTGTTTAGAATGCTTGCACTTTGTTTTTTAGAAATAATAAAAAACATGTTTTCTAAAAACATCTAATATTCCTAGCATATTAATTGTTAAAAAGAAACAAGACATACAGACTGACGTATGCAAAAATTTTCAACACGTACGGACGGACAAATTTGACTATTGCGTGTGAATGTCTGTGCGAAGAAAAAATTTGCTTATTTCTTAACAAAAGTTGTTGCCACTTTAGTATTACTTTTATTTAACGCGCACTTTTTCCTTTTATTTATATAAACTCTATTATTTTTTTAAAGAATATTTAATTTAAAGAATATTTAAAATGTCGAAAAATTTACTCACGCACTTTCGGAACGGCCGAGAACAAAGAAATGGCGCACTGTTGTTAATTTTTAACAAATTTTTCTGCACTTTCTGCTGCATATATTTCTTTTTACTTTTTGGTTTTTTTTTCTAATCACTGAAACACAAGAAACTACCGAAGACACTGATTGATTGAGTACAATATAAAGAATTAATCAACTAACCTTTTTAGCTGGTGACCGGAGAGTTGATGTTCAAATTTTTCCTTTTTCCTTAGGCGATTAAATTTTCCACAATAAAAGGATCTGGAAGGACCATAAACAGATTAGGGCCTGAAAAACCTCTTTTCAGAAAAAGGTGTTCACACTTGAAAAGCAACTTTTCATTTGATAGACAGTAGCCATATGTTTGTTATTATAGCGATTTGTTTCATTGTGCTTGGCTTAGCAAACAAATATCGCCTCATGAAGGTCACTCTACTTCACTCGCTCCTTTTATTATTTATTTTCAATTTCCCGGTTTGTAAGGAACCAAATTTCTGGGAAATTTAAAGCATAAATACTTTCTTTCTTTTCTAGCTCGTACGGTGGACCGTGAAATTTAAGCACGGAGGGTGCATTACCATCCGAACCTCTGGCCACAGAACCAGGAGGGAAGGCCTGCCGTCCTCAGGCGCTCCCACCATCCAAATTGGTTCTTGCCAGTTTTGATGTATTATGTATATATTTTGATATAGGATTAGTTTAATGAATATATTTTTTTTTATTATTATTATTTTTTTTTACTAGGTTATAAGTTTATAATTATTGCGTTAGCGATTAAGCGAAAAGGCCAAATGAATAAATGGCAAAACCCATGAAGGGTTAACGAAAAAGAGTTAGTTTGAATTTTTATCGAAGGAAATAGATTCAGGCAGTTGTTTGTCTCTTGATAGGAAAATGGGGTAAGTGGGAATTAAAATCCCCGGTAGAAGCCCGGGGAAATGTCGGTCATGTCAAACGTTGTGTTCGGGCAACATGACCAACATTTCCCCGTGGCTATTCTGTTTGATCGAACCTTAGCACAATCCGATACGTACGAGAAGAAAATAATGCTAGCTGGGATAATGCGTAGTAATCAACATTTTTGGGGGGGTTTAAAAGTTGCATGCAACATCTAACATGTTTCTATTTCATTTTATGTACTCATGGATAACGGACAATGCGACAAAACCACCACTACCAGCATCGCCGAAATGAAAGCTCGCAGGTATGATTCGAGAAGGTTCGGCAACAGGGAGTAAATAGTATAAAAGGACAAACTACAGGAGAATCGAGGCTTTTTGTGATAAACAGTTGAAGTGAGCGGACGTACCGCTGGGTAATAGTGAAGCTAAAGACGTCGACTGCGTGACGTCGACAGTAAAAAGCAAAGTGCCGACAGCGAGGGAGCAGCACAATTGAAAGAAAAGAAAACGTTGACTGCGTAACGTCGACAGTGAGGGAGCAGCATTAATAAGAAACGTCGACTGTGTAACGTCGTCTACAACGAAGGATAAGCTACGGGACCAAGAGGAGACACCACGGTCGGATTCACAGGACACGGTAGCGCCAGCAACATAAGCGGCCGTGCATAAGTATCGCCACTATTTTTTTTAAGTTATATGAAGTATTCGCTAAGGCCATTTTTAACTCAAATATAAAAAATTTACCATTTAGAGGCAGTGGTGGTGTGACAGTGACAGAGGTCAGGGAAGGACACGTCAAGGTGACACGGTCATCGTCACCCATATGATGTTGGGACACTAAGAGCAAACATCAGTGGTGGAGTGCGGGTAGTGGCGGTCCGGAAGGTAGGTCGACTGAAAAGGTGTGCCATAAATCCGAGAAAGTGAACGAAAACGTACAGGATCGTCGGGGCTGGAAGAAGTGGTCTCTACCACGTTCAGCCTCGACATCCTTCGGGTATCGCGTGTGTACAACCGGGCGAAGCAAATAGACACTCATGAGGAGTCGTCGGAGCAGGAAGATGTGGTTCTACCACGTTCTGCCTCGACACTCGGCCGCGAATTCCGTCCAGCTTTGTGTAGAAGAATTGCCAGGATCGTGTGTGACCAACGATGCAATATGTGCCAGTACGTGTGAGGGATTGTCGGGCCCGGAAGATGTGGTACTACCACGTCCGGGTCCGACTTCCACCAGCCACGTCTTTTTACGCGTTAGTGCCACAATGGGCCCCCAGTGGATCGTCGCGGCTGGAAGAAGTGGTACTACCACGTTCAGCCCCGACATCCAAACCTACGAGAAACACGCACGAGATCAGGGCCTAGTCAAATTATCGGATGGAGATGAGTAGGCAGCTGGTTGGCTGGAACACAGGAAGTAGTATAGTTAGTTCGCCGTGACCGCCCCCACCCGCACGAAACCCACTGACAAGCATTATCAATCGAAGAAAACCAAACCCAAAACGTTGAACCCTGGTGACCCTGTCAGCGTGACACCTCCCCAGCAGGTAAATAATCATTTTCAAAACAAAAAAAATTAATTAAAGATTTAAGAACACTGAAAATTGGCATATTTTAGGTTATGAGTTAAGCTACCCTGTATAGATTAAGAATTTGAGAAAAAAAAAAAACAAAATAAACCCAGATAAATATTTGTTGCATAGATTTGAGTTTTGACTTGGGGCGGGAGGAGGAAATAAATAATTGTATCGGTCCCTGGATACGACGAGCGTATCCTTGGCAGGAAGAAAGGTCCTCACAATGGCGCCCGAGCAGGGACCTCAAGTCAAAATTTCAGAGTAGCCAAATTAAAGACTTGGTCAGTAGACACAGTATTTGATCGGGAAATTTTAACTTGTTTCAAACCAGTCAAACCCGTGATTAGGTAGGAAAACACCAGACGTTACGGTCCATCATTATTTCCCAATAGGAACAGGGTAGCCAGTTGATAGATTAATATACTTGCGCCGAGTAAAAAAAAAAAAAAAAAAAAAAAAAAAAAAAATAATAATAATAAATATACATACCTAGGGATACGCTAATATAAAGTAATACTGGGAAACTTTTAGCCAAATTACCCTGAGTACGGGTAAAACATAGAAGCTAAAATATTAAGTGAAATTCAAAGACAATTTTAGATAGGTACTAATCTCGTAACCATCAACGAGTACCAGAACCAGTATAGGGAGTTCGGTTGCTTGAGTGGGATGGTTATGCACACATACAACGAGCGCCAGTCAAGAGCGTTAGCCGGGTTCCGGTTAAATAATAGAGAAACCCCAGCATAACGAATAACGCCACTGGACCTCGGGCAACCAACTTGCACGTTTATCATATAACACAAATTGTATGGTTAAAAATTTTAAATTTGATTTTCATTTGATCCTAGAAAAAAAAAAAAAAAGAGTAAATAAATAAACAACGGCACTGAAGAATGAATCAACCATTGTAGAACTTCAGCAATAAATTCCAACGAGAATAGCTGCTGAATTTCCCCGCATAACGCACGGTTTGATCGCATCCATACACAGTAGCCAACCACTATATCCTGGCCAATTAAGCCGTAGTCAGATACTAAAGCTTGCCAGTCGTAAAAGAAAAGAACTTAATTGTGTCATCACCCAAAAACCCGAGGGGTGTGGTGAAGTAGACATTGAAATTTGAAGTTAAGCACCGACATTTAATTAAAATTCTATATATATCATATTGAAATCAATGTAATTTACTAATTTTCTTTACCACGTCGATTTCAGGGCTAAAGCCCATTTGCCGTGGCTGACGATTTACTCAGAAAGATCTTTCTTATACTCGCCTCTAAACGCGGGGGGATAGAAAAGACCGGAAAGAAAATAAGCCAGTACAGATTAACAATAGACATCGTGATACCTTATAACGACAAGGATCGCCATTTTGATCATAATCTGCCATCGTCTTACAATCAACTATCATCATGGTAAAAACCTCGTGGATTTATTCCTTACGAAAGGCTGACCTGCAGATCTATGCCGAAGAATTCGGATTCAGTCCTGAGGGCACCGTGGAAGAGCTCCGCAAACGCTTCGCAGCCGCAGTGGCGGATGGCGACGGCGATTTACAACTTCAAAAACGTTTGGCCGAATTAGAGGTCAAACATAATGAGAAAAGATCGACCTCACCACGTCCACCGAGTAATCCCACTCCGCCTGACGCTACCGGATCAACCGAATCCATCATGCCACCAGTTCGTGACGAATATCAACGCAGCGAGGAGCCAACCAAGTACTCGTATTTGTCGACTATCCCGGCCGTAGTGGTCACAGCTCCGTCTGACCAGGCCGTGGAAAAGCTACAATTAGAAGGACCAACCATTAACAAACAATATCAGGGTACCACGACCCACAGTCGAGTCATCGACCAGGTGAGGAAGTGGACCGAAAAATTTGATGGCAGCCAAGACCCAATAAATTTTATCGAGCGTGTCGAAGAATTGACTGATGCGTACGGGCTCGACCCAGATCACCTGCCCAGGACTATGCCCGAATTGTTAAGGGATAACGCCCTCATGTGGTGGCGAAATAATCGGACACCACAAGAATCCTGGCAAAGTTTTAGAACCAAATTCCTGGGATACTACCTACCGACTCGATTTATGGAACGTCTTGAAGACCAGATTCGAGCGCGAATCCAGGGTGACCATGAGCGTTTCAAGGGGTACAGTTTGGAACTTTTGGACTTGATGAGACATGCTAATTACACACCCGTCCAAAAGTTAGAACGTGTGTTTCGGAACAGCCGTCAGGATTATCAACTATATATTCGACGACGCGATTTCACCACTTTTGATGAATTGTTAACCATGGCAGAAGATTACGAAATTCTACAAGATGAGAGTAAATTATCCCAAACCCCAACAGGACCTCGACGGGCGCTCACCCAAGGTCGGAACCGGGATGCACCTCGACGAAATATGCTGACAATGTTCCCCGAATCTTATCCGGAGGAAACAGCACCACCCACTCCCATGAAACCCGATAATTTAAGGTCACCACCATTTTGCCACTTGTGTGGCCGAGAAGGTCACCTGCCACGTCAATGCTGGAACAAACGAGTGATCTCTGGGTGTAATTGTGAGTCAAGAGTGAACCCACATCGAGAGGGCCATCAACAACCGGCCGCGGGAAACGCCAGCGGGCCCACCCTCGGAGGAGCAGAGGGTGTGGCCGACACCACCAGCCCTCAGGAGATATAAATTGTTTACAAGCCAACGACCGCCATCTTTCGGCACACGTGCGGGTCGGAACGCAAAACCTGGTAGCGGCCATAGACACAGGAGCCACACGAAGTTTTGTGAGCCCAACTCTCGCCAGCAGATTACGCACCCCTCTGAACAGCAGACCAACTACCACCAACGTGCGGTTAGCTGACGGCTCACGCAAGGTAGTGACAGAGAGTCTTAGGGTGACCATAACCTTGGGAAAGACGACGTGCCAAACAACACTATTGATACTACCCGGCGTCGCCGACGAACTATTACTAGGAATGGACTTTCTAGCGCAGGCCCGAGCCACTTTCAGCTGCGGCGGACAGTCAATTACCTTACAGCCTCCCGCGCAGCTCACAGATGACGAACCAGCGTGCACCACTGCCACCATCGAATCCACGGCCACCAATCCCTCGGTTGATGAATTTCTACGGGATGAACTCAAGAAATTTGAGGCACTAGAAGGTACGGCCAAGGTAACTCCTCACAAAATAGTTATGTTAGACGACCGGCCGTTAAAACAGCGATACTTCCCGCGAAATCCTGCGATGCAGGAAATCATAAATCGGGAAGTCGACGATCTACTAGCGAAACGATGCATCGAACCTTCTCATAGCCCTCACAGCGCCCCGATTGTGTTGGTGAAGAAAAAAACGGGCACCTGGAGGCTATGCATCGACTATCGCCAACTCAACGCCAAGTCCGCCCCAGACGCATACCCACTACCTCGAATACATCATATTTTGGACCGACTAAGGAATGCTCGTTACATTAGCGGCTTAGATCTGAAGAACGGATACTGGCAGATTCCTATGGATCCCCAGAGTAAACAGTACACCGCCTTCACCGTTCCAGGACGTGGCCTATTCCAGTGGAGGGTGATGCCTTTTGGACTACATTCTGCCCCAGCCACTTTCCAGCGCACGCTTGATCAAATAATCGGGCCAGAAATGGAACCACACGCTTTCGCTTACTTGGATGATATTATTGTCACGGGTAGTACCAAGGAAGAACACCTTAAAAACCTGAAGGAGGTGTTCCGACGCTTGCGCGAAGCAAATTTGAAACTCAACGTGGAAAAGTGTGAGTTCTTCAGAGCAGAAACAAAATATTTAGGACATGTCGTGAGTGGTGACGGCATACACACCGACCCTGACAAGGTGGAAGCCATTAAGATGCTGACACCACCCACCAGCCTGAAAGAGTTGAGGAGCTACCTAGGAGTGGCCTCTTGGTACCGGCGATTCGTGCCGGACTTCGCCACTATCGCCCACCCAATGACGTTATTATTGAAAAAGGGCAAACACTGGAAATGGGGGCCTGAGCAACAGACGGCATTCGAGACATTAAAACAAAAACTTACTGAAGCACCTGTCTTGGCCTGCCCAGATTTCAACGAGACTTTCGTACTGCAAACAGACGCCAGCGACTATGGGCTGGGGGCAGTATTAACGCAAGAATTCGATGGCGTGGAACGGGTGATCGCCTATGCCAGCCGACACCTCATACAGGCTGAGAAAAACTACAGCCCCACAGAAAAGGAGTGCCTAGCCATTGTTTGGGGCATTCGGAAAATGCGCTGCTACCTAGAAGGGTACAAATTCGTGGTTATCACAGACCATTTATTATTAAAGTGGTTAAATTTCATAGAAAGCCCGTCCGGCCGCATAGCAAGATGGGCCCTTGAGCTCCAACAATATAACTTTGAAGTTAAGTATCGCCGAGGCAAATTGAACGTCGTGGCAGATGCACTCTTTCGAAACCCGTTGGAACACCTAGGCAGGACCACTAGCCAGTCCGAAGGGAGACCGACGTGTGCATGGCTCGATCGACGAAAAGCGGAAGTACGTGAAGATCCTGAAAAATTTTCGGATTACATCGAGGAGGATGGAAACTTATATAGGCATATACCGAATCAGATCGGGGATGAGGATGCTACACCGTGGAAATTATGCGTGCCAACCCCATGGCAGCTAAGAGTCATGAGGGAAAATCATGACCAACCAAGCGCAGGACACCTGGGCGTACGCAAGACCATAGCCCGGGTCACCAACAGGTATTATTGGCCTGGGCTGTTCAGAGACGTCAGCCGATACGTCAGACAATGCGAAACCTGTCAGCGGTATAAACCAAATCAACAGGCACCAGCCGGAAAAATGTTGTCACGCGTAGCAGATGAACCCTGGGCAGTCGTGTGCGCCGATTTTATTGGACCTCTTCCACGTTCAAAACATGGAAATACAACTATTTTGGTGTTCCACGACAAATTCAGCAAGTGGACTGAGATAGTCCCTCTACGAAAAGCCACGAGTGAAGGTTTGAAGAAGGGTTTTCGAGAACGCATCCTCGCACGCTTTGGAGTACCAAAGGTTTTCATCTCCGATAATGGTACTCAATTTACCAGCCGGTCTTTTAAAAATTTCATGCGCGAGTTGGGAGTGAGGCAACAATTTACGGCTCCATATACACCGCAAGAGAACCCTACGGAAAGAGCCAACAAAACCCTCAAAACAATGATAGCCCAGTTCTGCCAGGACCAACATAAAACATGGGATGAACAGTTACCTGAGTTTTCTCTGGCCATGAATAGTAGCAAATCAGATGTTACGGGTTACAGTCCCGCCTTCGTAGTACAGGGACGCCAGCCAAGGTTGCCCGGCGCTCTCTACGATGAACACACTACCGGTACCGGCCGAGAAATACAATCGCCACCAGCACGGGCCACTCAACTGCAAGAAATCTTCAAACTCGTTCGCCACAAACTTAGTCAAGCTACGCGCGACCAGGCGCGTCACTATAATTTGCGACGAAGTGACTGGAAGCCCGACGTAGGTGAGGACGTGCTGGTTCGACAACACCCTCTGTCAAGCGCGATAAACAACTTCGCCGCAAAACTAGCACCGAAATTCGAAGGCCCGTATAAGGTGATGGGTTATGTCTCCCCGGTCATCATCCAGATACGCAAGAAAGGAGACACTCGCGTACGAAATGCACACGTCAGCGACCTCAAGAAATTTTACGACAAGGTAAATTTCATATATACACCATAACATCAGACACTCAATTTTTCTTTTGTCGTGGCAGCACCCACGTTAAAATACTGTGAAGTCGTGGCAGCACCCACGTTAAAATACTGTGAAGTCGTGGCAGCACCCACGTTAAAATACTGTGAAGTCGTGGCAGCACCCACGTTAAAAGACTGTGAAGTCGTGGCAGCACCCACGTTAAAAGACTGTGAAGTCGTGGCAGCACCCACGTTAAAAGACTGTGAAGAAGCGGCGACATCCGTCTGTAACAACTGTCAAAGCCAGTGAGAGCCATCATGAGAATCGAGCCACTGTCACTGGTTTGCATAGCGTTGAAATGACAGCCATCAAAAGAAGGGCCTAAGTCAACAACCAGCAGAATGTTAAAATGTTCATAATAAAATTCCTGGCAGCATCCATGGTAATAAAGACTGCGATATCGCGGCAGCAGCCGCAGAAACAACTGCAGAGTGGACGAGGAAGAGGAAACCATCGGTAAGTCCGAAAGAGGAGTACCCCCGTCACTATTAAGTAGGACAGCAGCCATCGTTAGATAGAGCCGAACGCCGTCCAATACAATGACAGAAATAAATCTGTCAACCAGGGCCCAGAGGGGCCGTTGCAATTACGACGACTGGGAATAGGGTCCGACATTACCACGGGTGAAAGCACCCGTGTGCTAAGCTAGAAAACCCCAAGAAATTCTAACTCGTCAAATTGTAATAATAAAAAAAAAAAAAAAAAAAGAGGTTTTGCTAAGTCTAGGGCCATATAGTCAAGCGAACCGAAAGCCACTTGAGAGCCTTGGACATGTGGTCCATACCCAGCTAAGAAAAGAAAATATTATCTACCCAGCTAAAACATAAATTAAACCTACATCTCTTTCTACAGCGTATGTCATGAGCACGTCAAACTCCTGGCTGACAAACGAGACTGTCAGGCCGACATACCAATACAGTGTTGAGGTTAGTATGAACCAACCCTTAGATTGTAGTAGATCGTATAACAACTCTGGGTATTTAAAGTCGTCAACAGTTAAACCTTAAACAAGTCGCAGAGGTTAAAGAAGACACCACTAACCAGCCGTTGGTATCCTAAAAACAAGAAAAAGAAAACAAAATATACGGAAAATGTCGGAAATATCGAAAATGCAGCGGTCACCAGAAACCGAAGAAGATTGTCGACGTATTGTCCACGAGGAGCTCACCGTCGCCCCAGCCACTTCATCGACCGCCGTGGTCCCACAGAAGATCGGCACCGATCGACATATTATCAATACCGCACCTATGTTAATCGTCGCAACTTATCCTAAAGGTCCAGGTGCCATCACCGTGCGAATCTGCGATTACATGTGCATCGAAGTTGGTCTATTCCTGAATGACGTGGTTGTCGACATGTACCTGAGGTGGATGTACGACCAGCAGAATTTGCGCGATAGAGTAGATGCCCACGTGTTCAGCACCCACTTTTACACCATGCTGACATGACCAACTGCTCCACAGGCACCACAAGAACGTAGAGAGAAAGTGCGCCGGTGGACTCGGAAGATCCGCTTGGTGCACAAGAAATACTGCATCGTTCCAATAAATGAACAGTACCACTGGTATGTGGCCATCGTGCGGCTGAACCGAAAGACCAGCCAGAATCCCCCAGGAGGTTGCATCTGGGTGTTGGATTCCTATGCCAACGTACCACGAAACCATGTCGCCCCGGTACTACGGCGATACTTCGAAGAAGAATGGCGTGATGCATACCCAGATTGCACCTCGGGAACATGGGGAGAAGAGGAGATGCCATGCCATGCAGTAACGGTGCCTCAGCAGCCAAATTGTAGCGACTGTGGGCCGTTCATGCTACAGCTCGTGGAGAGTTTCCTCCAGCAGCCACAACATGCACGCGAGCTACACGACGCCAATGTAAAGGCATGGTTCACAGCGGAACGTGCGGCGTACAAGCGTACCGAGCTGGCGCAACTACTCCAGAGTCTCGCCTCAGAAGAGACACGAGTGGTGTTACCCCGTTTATACTTGCCCAGCGGTGAGGACGCTGAACCCATTAGCCAACCTAAAGCGGGAGTAACACCACATGACAAGCTACGAAAAGGGCGCGCGATGCCGCGACGATTCCGGCATGATGACTCCACCGACTCGAGCAGTAGCTCCTCGAGAAGTAGTACTTCCAGCCCCAGTAGTTCCACCGCTTCTGATACCGACTCCAGTAAACCAAGGCACAGTTCAGTTGAAAGCCAGCGTGCGATCGCCTTCGAGCCAACAGCACGAAACTCAGCATCAACAAATTCAATGCAGCGAGTCGAAAGTGTCATCAAGGTGACAGGTTATCCCTCTCCACGGCCAATAGTGCGAGTCAGCGGAGTGAGGCGCGAGTCGCCACCAGCCTCCAGCCGTCAGTGGTCACTGGACCAAATACGCACGCCTAGGCTATCCAGTTCCTCACCAGAGAGCATCGGCGAACTCATCGCACCAGTCATCAACGACGAACCACGCGGAAACCACGCGCTCACGCCAGAAAGAGAGCTCGCAGATGACAGTCTGGCCACAGAAGAAGCACCAGTTCTCACGGAAACCCAACTAAAAGCCGCGATAGGAGACCGACACCGTCGCTGGAAACACGGCAGGCGCATGCGATTCCTGGCCCACGTGGATAGGTGGCACAATAAAATTATTATCCATCGAGACGGCCGCATATTTACCACCCCGGTCCCCCCAAAGTAAGGAGGAGATGTAAGGAACCAAATTTCTGGGAAATTTGATCCCACATGTTAAAGCATAAATACTTTCTTTCTTTTCTAGCTCGTACGGTGGACCGTGAAATTTAAGCACGGAGGGTGCATTACCATCCGAACCTCTGGCCACAGAACCAGGAGGGAAGGCCTGCCGTCCTCAGGCGCTCCCACCATCCAAATTGGTTCTTGCCAGTTTTGATGTATTATGTATATATTTTGATATAGGATTAGTTTAATGAATATATTTTTTTTTATTATTATTATTTTTTTTTACTAGGTTATAAGTTTATAATTATTGCGTTAGCGATTAAGCGAAAAGGCCAAATGAATAAATGGCAAAACCCATGAAGGGTTAACGAAAAAGAGTTAGTTTGAATTTTTATCGAAGGAAATAGATTCAGGCAGTTGTTTGTCTCTTGATAGGAAAATGGGGTAAGTGGGAATTAAAATCCCCGGTAGAAGCCCGGGGAAATGTCGGTCATGTCAAACGTTGTGTTCGGGCAACATGACCAACATTTCCCCGTGGCTATTCTGTTTGATCGAACCTTAGCACAATCCGATACGTACGAGAAGAAAATAATGCTAGCTGGGATAATGCGTAGTAATCAACATTTTTGGGGGGGTTTAAAAGTTGCATGCAACATCTAACATGTTTCTATTTCATTTTATGTACTCATGGATAACGGACAATGCGACAAAACCACCACTACCAGCATCGCCGAAATGAAAGCTCGCAGGTATGATTCGAGAAGGTTCGGCAACAGGGAGTAAATAGTATAAAAGGACAAACAACAGGAGAATCGAGGCTTTTTGTGATAAACAGTTGAAGTGAGCGGACGTACCGCTGGGTAATAGTGAAGCTAAAGACGTCGACTGCGTGACGTCGACAGTAAAAAGCAAAGTGCCGACAGCGAGGGAGCAGCACAATTGAAAGAAAAGAAAACGTTGACTGCGTAACGTCGACAGTGAGGGAGCAGCATTAATAAGAAACGTCGACTGTGTAACGTCGTCTACAACGAAGGATAAGCTACGGGACCAAGAGGAGACACCACGGTCGGATTCACAGGACACGGTAGCGCCAGCAACATAAGCGGCCGTGCATAAGTATCGCCACTATTTTTTTTAAGTTATATGAAGTATTCGCTAAGGCCATTTTTAACTCAAATATAAAAAATTTACCATTTAGAGGCAGTGGTGGTGTGACAGTGACAGAGGTCAGGGAAGGACACGTCAAGGTGACACGGTCATCGTCACCCATATGATGTTGGGACACTAAGAGCAAACATCAGTGGTGGAGTGCGGGTAGTGGCGGTCCGGAAGGTAGGTCGACTGAAAAGGTGTGCCATAAATCCGAGAAAGTGAACGAAAACGTACAGGATCGTCGGGGCTGGAAGAAGTGGTCTCTACCACGTTCAGCCTCGACATCCTTCGGGTATCGCGTGTGTACAACCGGGCGAAGCAAATAGACACTCATGAGGAGTCGTCGGAGCAGGAAGATGTGGTTCTACCACGTTCTGCCTCGACACTCGGCCGCGAATTCCGTCCAGCTTTGTGTAGAAGAATTGCCAGGATCGTGTGTGACCAACGATGCAATATGTGCAAGTACGTGTGAGGGATTGTCGGGCCCGGAAGATGTGGTACTACCACGTCCGGGTCCGACTTCCACCAGCCACGTCTTTTTACGCGTTAGTGCCACAATGGGCCCCCAGTGGATCGTCGCGGCTGGAAGAAGTGGTACTACCACGTTCAGCCCCGACATCCAAACCTACGAGAAACACGCACGAGATCAGGGCCTAGTCAAATTATCGGATGGAGATGAGTAGGCAGCTGGTTGGCTGGAACACAGGAAGTAGTATAGTTAGTTCGCCGTGACCGCCCCCACCCGCACGAAACCCACTGACAAGCATTATCAATCGAAGAAAACCAAACCCAAAACGTTGAACCCTGGTGACCCTGTCAGCGTGACACCTCCCCAGCAGGTAAATAATCATTTTCAAAACAAAAAAAATTAATTAAAGATTTAAGAACACTGAAAATTGTCATATTTTAGGTTATGAGTTAAGCTACCCTGTATAGATTAAGAATTTGAGAAAAAAAAAAAACAAAATAAACCCAGATAAATATTTGTTGCATAGATTTGAGTTTTGACTTGGGGCGGGAGGAGGAAATAAATAATTGTATCGGACCCTGGATACGACGAGCGTATCCTTGGCAGGAAGAAAGGTCCTCACAGGTTGTTTTATAATTGGGAAGAAAGTTTGTCTATAAATCACAACAAATGAAAACAGACAGACGAAATGTCAAATATCAGTGACAACTTGGATTTTTGTAATAGATTTTGACTTTACTTCAACGAACAGACTTTCGAACCAGGGTTGTTTTCTAACTTTTCAGAGTTTTTCGCTGAAAAGCAAACAAATATCAGCTTTTCCTTTGACAGTTCTTCTATGGCGAAAAACTTAAATCATGTAGCTTTTCAGCTGAAAAGCCATTATTATTCGAAAAGTGGCTTTTCGGCCTTAGTGTGAACATACTATTA
Organism: Coremacera marginata; assembly: GCA_914767935.1. NCBI lineage: Eukaryota > Metazoa > Arthropoda > Insecta > Diptera > Sciomyzidae > Coremacera > Coremacera marginata. Next base: position 107,532,363 of record OU612045.1, read on the forward strand.
AGGAAGAAATATAGGAAAAACACAGGTAAGTAAAAGTCAAATTGTGTAAAATTTTATTAATAAATTCTTACTTTTCAGCTCGACTTCAATAAGAGAAGAATGTTAGGATATATATTTCCAATATGGTGGATGCCGGTAAGATTAAGATAAGACTCAAATAAAAAACACGACTTACTTTCTACTAATCAATATGTGATTACATAGAAAGAGGCAAAACCATCTCGTTGGATAAGCTCGATTGACTCGTCAGAGCATCGATACTGGAATATCGATAAACGAAGGAGTCGATAAGTAAGTATGTAAAAATTTATGTTTTAGCTAATCTTGTACAATCTTCTATTTTACGTTGCGACGTAAACAGTGGCCAATTGGCTTTTTTTATTTTAAAAAATGGTCTAAAAAAGTCCTGGTAGTCGTTTGTCTAAGCGTTGAGATACAAATGTGGAAATGGACACTGCCCATTAGGTCTTCGAACAGTTGTCAGTTTGTGTAATCACTGTTACTTGCTTGCTTTTCAGTAGGGAGAGAAATCAACACGGTATGATGCGAAACAATACGTACGATACGAGAGTAAGTGGATCACTGATATAAAGGGTGATTTTTTAAGAGCTTGATAACTTTTTTTTAAAAAAAAACGCATAAAATTTGCAAAATCTCATCGGTTCTTTATTTGAAACGTTAGATTGGTCCATGACATTTACTTTTTGAAGATAATTTCATTTAAATGTTGACCGCGGCTGCGTCTTAGGTGGTCCATTCGGAAAGTCCAATTTTGGGCAACTTTTTCGAGCATTTCGGCCGGAATAGCCCGAATTTCTTCGGAAATGTTGTCTTCCAAAGCTGAAATAGTTGCTGGCTTATTTCTGTAGACTTTAGACTTGACGTAGCCCCACAAAAAATAGTCTAAAGGCGTCAAATCGCATGATCTTGGTGGCCAACTTACCGGTCCATTTCTTGAGATTAATTGTTCTCCGAAGTTTTCCCTCAAAATGGCCAACTTTTTGTTGCCAAAAATGGAAGAACTGAACTTGGTTGACATGTGGTTTCAACAAGATGGCGCTACATGCCACACAGCTCGCGATTCTATGGCCATTTTGAGGGAAAACTTCGGAGAACAATTAATCTCAAGAAATGGACCGGTAAGTTGGCCACCAAGATCATGCGATTTGACGCCTTTAGACTATTTTTTGTGGGGCTACGTCAAGTCTAAAGTCTACAGAAATAAGCCAGCAACTATTCCAGCTTTGGAAGACAACATTTCCGAAGAAATTCGGGCTATTCCGGCCGAAATGCTCGAAAAAGTTGCCCAAAATTGGACTTTCCGAATGGACCACCTAAGACGCAGCCGCGGTCAACATTTAAATGAAATTATCTTCAAAAAGTAAATGTCATGGACCAATCTAACGTTTCAAATAAAGAACCGATGAGATTTTGCAAATTTTATGCGTTTTTTTTAAAAAAAAAGTTATCAAGCTCTTAAAAAATCACCCTTTATATAAACTTCTGGCTTTGAGAAAGCCTACCGTTCAAATTTGCCAGAAAAGCACTATAAATAGTACTTATGGTATTTTCAACCATTGTGGGATGTGGTAATTCCCATAGTATTTTGTGGTAAGAATCTCTTGCGTGGGGAAAAAATACCACATGTGCGATATTTACCACGAGTGGGAAAAACCACAAATTACCACAATACCTCAAAATACCTCAAATTACCACAAAATACCACAAAAATTTTAGCACGCGTGGTAGAAATACGAATTAAGAGATCGATGCGTTATTTGAATTGTGTAAAGGACTGAATGCCCTTGTTTTGGGGTGGTTTCTATGTTTCAATATAGAACAAATGTACGTTAAAAAATCACATCATCCTGTTGCATGCACGTGGATGCATGCCTGCACTTGTTTGTAGTGGTATGTATACATCTGTTTTTTTCTCTGTTTAGTACAATTCATCATTAAACGGAGCCAATTTTCATGAAAAAAATCACACTCTTATGATTGTCTTTATTTGAAGCAGTTGTGAAATTTAAGAATTGAAGAATTGAAAAGTGTTTAAAAATTATGTCTGGAAGAAAAAGATCTTTGCCGCAAACTTCTTTCTGCAAAACACTGTAAGTACCTCAGGGAAATAAGTATATATGCATCAGCTTAATTTGAAATAAAACAACGGAAACCATTGGAATTCATTTCATTTTTTAATATATAGTAGTATTAATGAATAGTAACATAAAACTAAACAACTTCATTTCAATATGCTTACAACAAGAAAAATAGGCAACAAAATATTAATGCCTCTTATGAAATAAGTATATGTGCATATAGACATTTATTCAATTAAATTCTACCCAACCATTTTTTTTTTATTGTTAGTAATCATGTAAAAACTTCAACATGGTTTTTTTCCGTGTCGGTCCACAGTAACGAACCTTGCTTGTTTTACACAGTATTGTATCTCCACTTTTCATTCTGGTTGTCAAGTTGATGCTGCCTACACGGATTTTGCAAAAGCTTTTGATAAAGTTTCCCATTCACTATTGATCAATAAATTAGAGAAACTTGGTTTCCACTCTACAGCCCTTATGTGGCTATCGTCATATCTAAGTAACAGAAAATGTTTTGTTAACATTGAAAATTGTAACTCCCTTTCTTTCATAGCCTCATCTGGGGTTCCACAAGGTAGCATTTTGGGCCCACTATTATTTATTTTATTCATAAATGATATTACCAATGTCTTTAAGCATTCTAAGTGCCTACTCTTTGCAGATGATCTTAAGATTTTTTTAAAAATTCGAAATTTCTCTGATTCAATTTTGCTGCAGATTGACATTGATGCTCTTTATAACTGGTGTACATTAAATCGAATTAGTCTTAACATTGATAAATGTGTTTTTGCCAGGTTCTCGAAGTCTAGTCGCCCAAAATTGACGTCCTATAAGTTAGCCAATGTTCCTTTAAGGTGTGCAAATGAGGTTAAGGATCTTGGTATAATTTTTGATGCTAAATTTTCTTTTGTTAGCCACTTGGATTACTTAATTCCTAAAGCATATGCGTTGTTAGCTTTCATGCGCCGGAGTAGTTCAAATTTCTTAGATGCCTACACACTTAAATCTATTTTTACTTCTATTATTCGTTCAAAGTTGGAATATGGTTCTTTTATATGGAGCCCTTTTTATGATGTCCATATCTTACGACTGGAACGTGTCCAAAAATCTTTCGTTCGATTTGCATTAAGAACTTTAAATTTCGTAGAGCCTATTCCCTCTTATAATGCCCGGTGTCTACTTATTCATCTTCAATCTCTGCAATCTAGACGAACTATTTCATCACTTTTGTTCATTTTTGATCTAGTGTCGGGTAATATTGACTGTCCTGAGTTATTAGAATTAATTGATTTCAATGTTCCATCAAGAATGCTCAGAAGATCGGATATATTTTACCTTGAGACGTTTAAAACAAACTATGCTGTTAATTCTCCATTATATAGGGCGTTATTGAATTTTAATGTTTTAGCAGCTAAGTGTAATGTTGATTTCTCTATGTCTAAATTGTCAATGAAGCATTTATTAAATAGTCATTTTTAGTTAGCTATGTCTAAATTGTCAATGAAGCATTTATTAAATAGTCATTTTTAGTTATGGTCCTATATAATTAGAATTATGGATTTATTTATATATATTTTGTTATTAAAATTTTTTTTTTTTTTTTATTACTTGCGTAGTCTGTAAGAACCTTGTTCATAGACTGAAATAAATAAATAAATAAATAAATAAATATGTTTTCCTTTTTTTATAAACACTTGAGTAACTCTATTTGGCATAGAGTCAACCAATTTCTTTAAAGTTAACGGGCTTATTTGGCTCCACTCGCAAAGTAAAGCCTCTTTCAGCTGTTTTGTGGTCTCAAACTGACGGCCGTTCTTATAAATTTTGTTCGAAAGTATCCCCCAGAGGTCCTCGATGGGGTTTAGGTCCGGACTGATTGCTGGCCACTCCAAAACTGGTATGCTCCTGGATGTAAAGAACTCCTTCGTAGTGCGCGCTGTGTGAATAGGTGCATTGTTCTGCTGGAAGATCCAATCATCTCCATACAGGTCCCCAGCAAATTCTACGAGCACTTCATCCAACAATTGTACATAAATGTCCGCATTAGTTTTGGTTGGAATGAAGCAAAGCGGTGACTTTCCAGCATACCCAAAAGCAGCCCAAACCATCAGCGATCCGCCACCATGATTTCGCTTATGACGAGTTTGGCGGGATTGCCTTACATCGCGCCAGTACTTGTGACAGCCATCAGGGCCGTCCAAATTGAACTTCTTTTCGTCAGAAAAAATAATTTTTTGGAATTCATCGTCCCAAAATTTAACTTTTTCTGCAAATGCCAAACGAGCGTATATGTGGCGTTTCAATAATTTAGGTACAGGCTCTCGGCAATCATATTTGATCACTTTATTTTCGGTCAAGACTTGATGGACTCTTCTTCTTGATACGGCTAGTTTCAAATGACCTTTGATCTCCATGCAAGACATGTCTTTTTGGACTGCTAATCGACGTATTTCGCGTTTGCACCGTTCATCGATAGTAGTCGGTCTGCCACAGCGCTTAGTCTCGCCATAACCATCCGGATTTTTTAGGAAATTTGAAATTGTATTTCTGTGTCGATTTACTCTGGAAGCGATATCGGCAATTTTTGTACCGGTTTCATGTAAACCCTTTATCAATCCGCGCTCTTCCTCTGACAAATGATTTGCACGTGGCATTCTAATACAAATACCACATTTGGTGTCAATATTATATTTTACAAGTGTAAACACTTCTTTTACTTACATGCTTTTAATTAAAAAAATATGACCCCTTCACTTTACTTAACTCGTTCACACTCAAATCCATACTGATCTGTGTTTGCACATATACTTATTTCCTAAGCAAATCACGAGTCTGAACACGATTTGATGATAACGGTACTCAATATGAAGAATAAGGAAGGCTTTTGCCTAGGACAAAGAGACATTACATTTAACAAAAAAGACTTGCGTACCCAAAAAAATTTGCCGTTACAAAGAGAGAAGATACCGATAAAAACAAAAATGCACATATACTTATACACACTTATACACAGTTTAGATATTAATACGCATTCTAATATTATAAATTTCAAAAAGGAAAACATGTGATGTACGATGTAGGAAATGTGAGGCTGTAGAAAATATGTGTGTCTGTCCGTCAACGTCAATAAGAACAAAAACAGCCAAAATTCTGTTAGAGTTAAATCCGAAGAATTTAGAAAAATTTTCCAATTGTCCTGATGACGCAAGCGATGAAATTTTAGAACTTGCCAAGAGCGAGATGAATTGCTTATCTGAAGGTGTTCAATTACTAGACCCTGAAAACATTGTTGATAACAGAACTGCTTCATTGCAGGTTCCGACACCACTCAAGTAATAATTTTATAACTTTATAAATAATTTCTTTATATGTTTCAAAACGTTTCATTCAGGTTTCGAACAAAACGTTTTCAAGTCCGCTGGCTATTCGATCCTTTATTTCAGGACTGGATGGAGAAGGATCCAAGCTCCCCCTGTCATTTTATTTGTAGACCATGTGGAGGAAAACGTCTTCAGGCAGGAAAGGAAGAAGCGAAAAAGCACGTGTTATCATATAGACATGTTACGCAAGCAAAATACAGCATGCAGAAAGCGACGACAACTATGAAAACCAACCCAAATGGTAGCAACCACAAAGAAAAAGAGATTTGAACAGTTTGTGCAACTACATTGGAGATTCAACGACGAAAAATGCGACGACACTTGGTAGAACAAAAGCATCATGTATTATAAAGAATGTTCTAGGAGAAGAACGGTAAAGGCACCTTTTCAAAACTCTTCAACAGAGTGCGTTCAGCATTATATGCGACGAGTCGACTGCTATTGACTTCACGAAGCAATTGGCACATGTTGCTCGGTATGTAGATGACTCAATGGATCATGACGATTTTTTGACTTTGATCGAGTTAGAAGAAGGAAAAGCCCAGGATTTGCACCGAGAAATAGTTGGTAAGAATACATGCAATGCTTATAATATTCTAAATTAAAATATTTTTATATTTGATAGATTTTTTTCAGCAACAATTCAATTGATTACAAAAACAACATGGTTGGCTATGGTTCGGATGGAGCGTCCTTAATGTTTGGAGTTAATAATTCTTTGTTTACTCTTCTTAAGCGAGATATCCCACAAAATACAATACAAATATAATTACAATTTATTGGAATTTTGTAAATTTTTATTTTTAATTTATTTTCTTATAGACTTGTTTGCAATGAAATGTGTTTGCCACTCGTATCATCTGTGTGCATCATATACTTGCAAAGAACTACCCGATATGCTTGAGAACTTCTTAAAGAACGTCGCAAACTATTTCTGCTTTTCAAAAACACTTCAAAAACTTCATGCATTTCAAGACCTCTTCAATCTTAATCAAGATAAAATTCTTCACCCTGCACCAACTCGGTGGTTATCGCTTCATAAAAGTGTTGAAAGGGTAATTAAACATTACGAACAACTTAAACCTTTTTTTTTTGAGGAAGAGCCTGATAATCAAAAGGCTTCTGGCATTTGTGTAGAACTCACCAACCCATTAACTAAGTTGTATTTAAATTTCTTAGATTACGTCCTTCCAATATTTATTGAAAGAAATGTTGAAATGCAGTCTGCCAAAGTAAAAATTGATAAAGTTTTTACAGAATTTTTGATAATGTTCCCTTTTATGTAATTTTGCAAACATACCAACTAGAATAGATCGAGAAATTTTATTTTCAGAAAATTACAAAGACATTCAGTACAATAACTGCTTAGAGAACAATGTTTCTGATTTAGATTTGGGTCCAATTGTTGAAATTGAACTGAAGCTCATAAACGACTCCAAAGGAACTTTTAATTTTAAACACAATTGTTTAAATTTCCTTAGAACAGCCTCCAAAGAAGTTCTTAAGAGATTTCCCTCAGAAAATGTAAATATATTGAAAGAAATTTCTTCTTTAAGTCCTTCAAATTTAAAAAATATGTCTATAATGCTTTTAATTCAGCTTTTACCAAACGTAATTCCTAGGAAAATTATAACAGCATATATAGGGAATTCAAAAAAATTACGAATGCAGACATTGATTTAATTTTGCCTTTTAGTGAATTTTGGACAAGAATTTTAAATGAACAAGATGAACACATTTTTATTTATCCGGAAATGAGAAAATTGATTTCGTATATATCTTGCCTTCCTCATTCTTCAGCTAATGTGGAACGAATATTTTCACAAATAAATAATAATAAAAATAAATTAAGAAACAGGCTTTCAACGGATATGCTTTCAAGCATTTTATATGCTAAGAGCTTATCGAATTCGAACTACACAACAGAAAGTTCATTTCAATGAAATCCACTATGAACTTTATTCCAGCGAAATGTATAAAAAGTAATTTAATATAGCTCTGTACATATCAATTTTAACTAATTTATAATGTGTATATATTTTTATTTCATTAATATTTAAGAAAAAGAACTGAACTAATATGCTTATTATGTTTTTAATAAATAAAGAACTAAATAATTTTTAAAATTAATGTTTTTTATTAAACATGGTAAGATCTTGGTAATTATGTTAAGATGATGTCAGAATCAAATTAGTTTTATGGTTATCACTGCATTTTAGTATTTTTTGATAATTTGAGGGATTTTGTGGTAATTTGAGGCATTGTGGTATTTTGTGGAAGTTTTGTGGTTTTTGAGGTATTTTGCGAGTGTGGTAATTTGTGAGAATTAAGTGTGAGAAAAAGAGAATTTTGGTGGTAATTTCATCTGGCGACTCTGCTACCGTTCTTTTTTTTTTTTTTTGTTGCTTCCTTATTTTTTCTGCATATACAAACCGCAATGTCAACTGGACAAAAATCAGCACATGCATGCTCTCAGATAAGCGCCGAAGCACATACTTTTCTTAAAAAGAAAGCTGTTTCCTTAAGGGATCAACTAATCGATTTTAAACCTTAAATTGTTTTCCGAGGCACCAGAAGAGTTTTATTGGAGCGCCGCAACAAGAACTTCGAAAGCACGTAATCTATGCTCGAAGAAAAGAATAGTCATCGTTCGTCGCCCTATTTTTGGAGTTTAAGGCAAAACTCACGAGGCAATTAAACTCTCATCGTTAAGCAAAACACACGCATTCATCTACAGTATGTCAACTCGCGATAGGTGAAACTCAGCATTCGTATACAATTCTTCAGCGAATGCGGCTCCCAGAACTGCAAATTCCGAGTTTTAATGGAACCTATGCGGAATCGCCTGATTTCATTGCAATGTTCAACACAGTCATTAACAACAGCTCTGATCTTAGCAAAATCGAAAAATTTTAACACCTTCGTTCGAGTTTAATAGGTGCAGCGTTGGACACAATTCGCTTGCTAGAGCCAAATGAAGAAAACTACTTGAAAGCATTTCATATATTAAAAAATCGATTTGATAAATTTCTTAATTTTCGGTCTCACATTAAGGAAATATATGGCTTAAAGGGAGAAGAGAGTGATTCTGCAGCTAGCTTGGGGTAGATGAGATGACAAGGTCAACGCTTACTTCCATGCCTTACAGACGATTGGATCAGCCAACCAACGCAGATGGGCTGCTGATTCATTTCATATCTAAAAAACTTGATAAAAATTTGCCAACTTCATAGATACTCAAAATGGACATCTATGGCAACATTTTTGGAGATGCCGCATGCTTGTGAACTTGGAGGCAGTCGTGTTGATTCAAAAACCTCACAAAAGATCAGCTGAGTTCGTCCAGTCATTCCAGCATTGCCGTACTCGCCATGCGTTTGTTGCTTCAGGTCGAACATTCACATGCCTATTTTCTATATCCAACGAACATACTATTTATAATTGCACTCAATTTATCAATCTTTCTCCAACATTGCGCTACCAAGAAACAAAGAATATTTTTAATGCCTTTAGTGCTTGTACAAGAATTACACCCACTTCCAGATGCAGTGAGTGTCGATAGCTCACAAGCAACCACATCAGCAAATATGCAATCGTCGTTTCTATCAGCACTATCAACCAGCAATTCTGTTGGAAATCAAAGCTTTTCTTTGCGTTCCTAAGCGACGGAAAACGTCGTTCTGCTTGCCACAGCAATTCTTTTAATAAACAAAATCGGACTGGATGTTTTGTGCCATGCCGGGTGCTTCTCGACTCGGCCTCATAGATCAATTTAGTGACGACACGCATATCCCTTCAGCTGCAGCTTTAAATGTAAGCCACTGTTATGCAGATATTTGGAATAGGAGAATCAAATTTCGTCGCAGACAAAGTTCTTGACATCATCGCAACATTTGAAGCAGGTGACTATAACTTTTCATTTCCAGCTATGGTAACCCACACAATCACAGAATATCAGCCAAATTTTGACATTAACACGGATGGATGGAGGATCCCAGGGAACATCTGGCTGATCCGCTATTCTTCAAATATCAGCATATCGTCGTTTTAATAGGAGCATCCATATTCTTCAATCTTATGTGTGTTGGTCAAATGCGCTTGGCGGATGGTTTGCCAACTCTTCAAAAAACCAATCTTGGTTGGATTGCTTCTGGTGGCGTTTTGCATTCATAACACAAATCAACATCTGTAGCTACTGTTCAAGCTCAATTTATTAGATAGAGAGAAGAGCCCTACTTGACCTATATTCTTAAGCAATTTTGGGAAATCGAGTTCTGCGCTTCAGCTTCAACTTCTTCACAAGAAGAAATTTACTGTGAACAACATTTCAAACAAAATTGTGTCCGTCTCTGCTCTGGTGAGTATGTCGTCTAGCTTCCTTTTAAACAAAATTTAGAGTCACTTGGCGCTTCTTATACGAAGGCGCTTTCAGTTGATCTCGTATACTTGTCGGTATCGGTGTTGTTTTTTTTAGTGTGTTGTAATAGCAATTATTTAGTGCAAAATTTAAAATTTTGTTAAATCGTTTGTATTAAAAATCTATTAAGAATTGTATGTTGTATGTTGTATGTAAAAAAAAAAAAATTTATTTTGTTTAGTGTTCTTTTAGTTAATACATAATTTATGTTAATAATATAGAACAGTTTTTGTTGTACTTAACACAATCTAGTGTTTGTATACCTAATTTTTTCTATTCCTCTTTGTGCGGTGTTTGTTTATCTGTTGTGCAGTGAGAGTCTCTAGTGTTGTTATTGTGCTTAACACTTTGTGTCCACTGCATTTTACTGTGCCAACCCTAAAAGCACATTTTACATTTAAAAACTTTTTTCAATGGATTATTTTTCCATTGATAATATTTCTGCTTGTTCTCTGAACGAGCAATGCAAAAGCCAGAATATTCTGTACCCTATGTTCAGCTCTTCTGGCCCATGTGAGAGAATGTTCCATGCTTCTTGTGCTGGTATTTCTAAATCGTGCCTTGACGATTTAATTTCAGTCCGATCTGGTCTTCGCTGGTATTGTGCTTCGTGCAGGGCCCTTTCCCCGGATGAACTCTATTCTAAAATTAAGCTTTTTGGGGAAAGCCTTAGCTTATTAAATAATAACTTCGGAGAAATTGTTTCATTTTTAAGCGAAGTTAGTGCCGCACCCACTACCAGCGTTTCTGATGAAATTACTGTTCAGGATAACATTTCGGTTCCTTCGTCCATGACTGCTTCTTCCGGAATTTTGTTAGTTTCATCAGAAAAAGACCCTAAAAGCTCTAAAAGAAAGAGGAAAAACAAAAACAAAAATAAGCGTCGGAAGGCGTCCTCCAGACCTTCCAAGGCAGAGCAGCCCTCAGCAATGCCATCAGAAAATAATTATACGGTGATTTCTTATACACCTTCTTCTATTCCTCCATTAACTAGTAGTCCAAATACGATTTCAACTACGCCTAACAGTCATTTGACTTTAAGAGCAGTTTCGAGGACCAGAAACGTTTTCATTTCACGTCTTCAGCCCGACACATCAATAGAAAATATATTGACGTTTGTCAGGCAATCCAAGTTAGTGAACTCAAATGCATTTTGTTCATGCAAAAAAATTGGTAATAAGCCTTCCCATGCTTCTTTTATTTTAACAGTTGCAGCCGATGATTTTACAACTGTTCTTAACTCTAATTTGTGGGCCGATAATATTCTTGTTACTGAGTTCAAGCCAAAAAATAAGTCTAAAAGGGTGACTCAAGCCGCCCGCCAGGCTCAAAAAAACTAAATAGGCTGTCCCTTTACTATAAAAATGTAAGGGGACTACGTTATAAGACGCAGAGCTTATTTCTATCAACTCAAAATTGCTCTGAGGATATTATCGCGTTAACAGAAACGTGGCTGAACGGAAGCATTACTGATTTGGAATTGTTTGAAAATAGTTTTCAAGTTTTTAGAAAAGACAGATACACTGACAATATTTCTTCTGTCGGTGGTGGTGTCCTTTTGGCTGTAAGGAACTGGTTTGTCAGTTCTATTGTTGACATTCCCTGCTCTTCTAATATTGAACTAATTTGCGTTAAAGTTATACATTGTAACTCTAATGTATATGTTATTAATGCGTATGTTCCTCATAAGAGTAGTGTAGAGGTCTATGCAAGCCTTGCGGAGTGCATAGATTACATAATTGATTTACTTGACGTTAATGACGACATTTTATTATTGGGCGATTTTAATCTACCTGATTTAAAATGGCATTCTCCTGACGATGATACGTACTTTTGTGCATCTAATGCGAAGACCCGCCAAGAACATATAATATATGTTCAGACTTACAACAAGTGAGTTGTATTTATAATAGTCTTGAAAGACTTCTTGACCTGGTCTTAACTACAGACAGTAACAATGTTGTTGTTAAGAGGGCCTTTCATGCTCTAACTACTGTTGATGAATATCATCCACCATTGAGTATTTGGTACGAATCCGACAGAGCAAATATAGTAAATTCAGTTGCTTCATGGTAAACTTAATGCAATTTTAGAATATATAAATGGAAATTGCCTTGATGACTCCATACATTTTATTTATATGGAACTCTTTGCTGTGTTTTCTCAATCCGTACCTTATAGTCTCAAATTTGCGAGGAATTCTGCGTACCCGTGGTACACATAGGACTTAAAGACTCTTCGCAACAACAGGAATAGGGCATGGAAGAAATACGTCTGTAGCTTAGGCTCAAACGACCTAGAAACTTACAAACGTTTGTTTCCGGAATTTAAAAATCGCTCAGCTACATTATATCACGAATATTTAGATAATGTTAAGCTGAGAATATTGACCGATCCAAAGAAATTTTGGGGATTCGTAAACACAAAGAAGAAATCTGATGGATTTCCTTGTTCATTTAGAACTCCTGAGGGATTTACTGACAATCCCGTCAAAATTTGTGGCCTATTCGCCAATCTTTTTAAAGTATCATTCTGTTCAGATTGTTTTAATCCTGATGGAGAGTACTTTGAATAAATGAATTCCGAACCCAAAGTATCTTTGGAACATATATCCTTCACTCCAGAGGATATTTTAATGTATATTAGATCGATCGATGGGGAGTTTGGTGCTGGACCTGACGGTGTTCCTGCCGCAGTGTTAACACAATGCGGTTCCGTTTTGAGTCAACCACTTTCTTTATTATTCAATAAATCTATTAACGAAATTTATTTTCCACTTTTTTGGAAAAAATCATTTATAAGTCCTATTTCTAAAAAGGGTTGCAGGAACGATGTCAGTAACTATAGGCCTATCGCTAAGCTCTCATCGATTCCAAAACTGTTTGAGCGGATGGTGTATGATCGGGTGAAAATTCACTGTGGGGAAGTCATAACAACTCGTCAGCATGGTTTTGTGAATGGCAGATCCACTGTGTCTAATCTTCTCGATTTTACAACATTCTGCTTAAATTCTATTGATTCTGGTAACCAGGTCGATTGTGTTTACACTGACTTTAGTAAGGCATTTGATAAGCTACCACACAATCAAATCTTATTTAAACTTGAGTTAATGGGATTTCCACAATATTTTGTGAACTGGATTAAATCGTATTTGGTGGAGCGATCTTATCAAATACGTTTCCGAGGCGCATTGTCTTCTGAATTTATTGCTGGATCAGGTGTTCCTCAGGGTAGTCACCTTGGTCCTCTTCTGTTTATTTTAGCTATCAATGATGTAACTCACGTCATTGAACACTCTCATCTGCTTATTTATGCCGATGATATGAAAATATACAGAACGATTAATTCTAGTGATAATTCAGATCTACTCCAGTCTGATCTAAAATCCTTTGAAGTTTGGTGTTCTAAAAATAATATGTTTTTAAATCCAGATAAATGCCAAACTATGGCCTTCTCGCGAAAAAGGAATAATTTTATTTTTGATTATAAGATTAAAGATACAGCCTTGAGTCGTGTAGACACCGTCAAAAACCTCGTTTAACATTCATATTGATAATATTTGTAAAAAAGCATCTTCAATGCTTGGTTTTGTAAAACGCTGGGCCAAAGAATTTAATAGCATGATTACAACTACAACGTTGTATTATGCAATCGTGCGTCCTCACTTAGAGTATGCAAGTCAAGTTTGGTTCCCAAGTTACAATGTGCATGTTGATCGAATAGAAAGAATCCAAAAAGTTTTGTTCAGTTTGCTCTAAGGGGCTTAAGTGGAACTGACATATTAGACCTTCCTCCTAATGAGGATCGTTTAAAACTATTAAAAATGCAGTCTTTAGGTGATCGAAGGAAATCGGCAGATATCGTATATTTACACCAGCTCATAACAGGTGTATTCGATTCTCCAGAACTTCTTTCTCACATAAATTTTAACACTAACCGCACAAGCAGTAGAAACGCTAACAACTTAATTTATTTGCCATTTAGTAGAACAAATTATATGGCTACTGCTCCTTTAAGTCGCATGAGTTCCTTTGTTAACAATTGTAGCGTTTTTGATGTTAATTTGTCAAAAGGTCAACTCAAAAGTAGATTAAAATTAGTTGTGTAAATAGATCTATTTATACGCATGGTTAGTTGTTACGTCTTGTGTTGTCCCTGAGCCCAACCCATTTATTGGTGGGTAAATTTTTCCCACATTAACTTGTTTTTGGTCACGGGTATCCATAACATTGATATTTTTCAATGACTACTGGGTTGTGGCTTTAGATGGGTTAATGCTGAGGAAGTGCGATATAGCTGTAGTAGCTGAACTCTATTGTTATTGCATGAAGGCATTACAACGTTTTAAAAGCCTCGAAACGAAGCTTCTGTGCAGTCGAATTTTGAAAAATAAATACTCTTAATTTATAAAGGGTGGTTAAATTTTAAGGGCCGATGTTGATTTTGAATAAAACACAAATTACTTAGGAAATGATTGTTATTTCTTTTTATTATGATAATATTGGTATGGTTCAATTATGTATGGAACAAAATATCGGCCAAATGGCCACCGCGACCTCGGCGGCACACCTCCATCCGATGGTCCAAATTTTCGATGACGCTGAGGCATAAGTGAGGTTCTATGCCGTTAATGTGCTGAATTATCTAATCCTTTAGCTCTTGAATTGTTGCTGGCTTATCAACGTACAGGGTTGTCCATATTCGAAGCGCCCATTTCATTTTTAAGTAAATCAAAGAAATTACCATTTTTTGTCTGTTCGTCATGAATATCATTTAATTGGGTTCAAGTAAATTTGCTGACATCATTTCTTGAATATGATATCTCGTAAATGGTTGCCATTGGCCTCTACGACATATTGTGCCCGTTTTGCAGCATTTTCCATGGTTTTCTTCAACATTTCGATGGGAATGGCGGTTATTTCTTGACGGATGTTGGTTTTCAGCTCTTCTCGGGTCTTCGGCGTGTTGACGTAAGCCTTTGATTTCAAATAACCCCACAAAAAGAAGTCTGGAGGCGTTAAATCTGGTGATCTTGGCGGCCAATCGAAATCACTATTTTTTGACATCAAACGGCCAGGGAACAATTGCTTCAAAAAATCGATTGTAGTGCGGCTTGTGTGTGGTGGCGCGCCGTCTTGTTGAAACCAGTAGTGCCTGATACGCTTTCGACGAACGATTGGCATTAAAAAATTGTTTATCATATCGCGATAACGCTCCTGATTGACAGTAACTCTGTGGCCATTATCATCCTCGAAAAAGAACGGCCCAATGAGCATTTTAGCACAAACGCCGCACCAAACAGTGACTTTTGCATCGTGAAGAGGTACCTCTTGAATCTCTTGTGGATTTTCAGTTTCATACAAACGATAAATTGTTTTCTTGGAAGGCGCACTTTTCACTTTATTTATTTTTTTGAAAGCACGTTGAGTTTTCACTATTGACTTGTTTTGTTGAATGTAAATTTCAACAATTTTAGAGCGTTCGCGTGGCGTGTACTGTTCCATTGTAAACATTTGCTTGGAATGACGCTTTAAACGCAGTATGTCATTAGTCGATTTGGCATCACTGCGGAAAGTTACAGTGTTGCCAGATGGGCGCTTCGAATATTGACAGCCCTGTACATCTTTTCTTTCAAATAACCCCAAAGAAAAAAGTCCAACGGTGTCAAATCACATGATCTTGGCGGCCAATTGACATCGCCACCACGTGAGATAACACGGCCATTGAACTTGTCGCTCAAAAGAGCCATTGTTTCGTTAGCTGTGTGGCAAGTGGCACCGACCAGTTAAAACCACATATCGTAAACATCCATATCTTCCAATTCGGGCCATAAAAAGTTCGTTATCATCTCACGATTCACAGTAGAACACCATTCGCAGTAACTGCCTGACCGGCCTCATTTTGGAAAAAATACGGCCCGATGATGCCGCCAGCCCATAAACAGCACAAAACAGTCACTCTTTGTGGGTGCATTAGTTTTTCGATAATTACTTTTGGATTATCATTCGCCCAAATGCTGCAATTCTGCTTATTGACGAATCCACTGAGGTGAAAATGTGTCTCATCACTGAAGATGATTTTCTTCGAAAATTGATCATCCACTGTTGCCATTTCTTGCCACCATTCTGACCATTGACGACGCTTGAAATGGTCAAGAGGCTTTAGTTCTTGAGTCAATTGCGCCTTGTAAGCGTATAAATGCAAGTGCATAATGTTCTTCAACGACGAGCGTGAGAGGTGTAATTGTTGGGCACGACGACGAGTTGAGGTGGACGGCTCTTCAGCCATGCTATCGCGAACAGCAGCAATATTTTTTGCAATACGAGCTGTACGAGCATGCATTGGTGTTTTCACATCTCCTACAGACCCAGTTTGGTCAAATTTTTGCACGATTTTTCTGATTGTACGCACATTTGGACGATTAAACGAACGAAGTGCACGATATGAATTTTGATTTGAACGCCCATTTTCATAATAAGCCTGAATAACTTTAACGCATTGCTCGATTGTATATCTTTCCATGGTTCAAATTGAGTTAGTCTGAAATTGAGAAATGTCAAATGAAATGCAGAAAAAACTTTACGTTTAGGTGTGGTTCACATTCAACATCGGCCCTTAAAATTTAACCACCCTTTACAAGTATATGCTCATCTGAAACATGTGTGGCCCAACTATACAGCCAAAGCTTTTCAAGACGCTTCTACAATTTCGATTTTTCAAAGTGACATTGACTGACATTGACTCTATGGAGGGATAATCCTGCTGATGATAAACAAATCTTCACTCTGGACATAGTTATTTACGGTAACAAGCCCCTCTTGCCTCAAAAATATTGCGCAAAGGCTTTTACGTCAACGATCTCATATCCGGCGGCAACACAGTAGCTGAGGCTGTCGAAAAACGTCGAGCGCTAACTCAGCTACTCAGACTTGGAAACTTTGCAATAAGAAAATGGTGCTCAAACGACCCTAGGGCATTAAATGAAGTTATACGATCCTTGAGAAGTCATTGGACCAATTATTATGAAAGTAAAAATGTTCCTTCAACGAATGTGGAAGAAACAATTACAGTGGAATGAAAGCCTTTCACAGGAACTACATACAATTTAGATTGACTTGTGTTCTGAATTGGATATTTTTCGCAATTCTAAACTTCCTAGGTACGTATCGATGCCTGGTTCTGACTTGCAGGTACATGGTTTTTGTGACGCTAGCCTTGCCGTGTGTACATACGATCAGAGTGTAATGGAAAAGTCATAACGAATCTTTTCTTTTCAAAATCAAGAGTATCCCTTCTAAAAACGCTCACAATCCCTAAGCTGGAACTGTCTGCTGCCTTTTTGCTTGCGGAGTTATTTAATTCAATAAATTAAATGCAAGATGCGTTGCTAAGTCAGTACAATATACATTGTTGGACAGACTCAATTGTGGTACTTTCCTAGCTGCGTGAAGAGTCTTCAAATTTTAACATTTTTGTTGCGAATAAAGTAAGTCGCATTCAATTGCTTACCAATGGCATGCTATGGTATCACGTACCTACTTAAGAAAACCCAGCTGACATATTATCGTGGCTCATCACCCAAGGAACTTTTTGACTATACGCTCTAGAAGCACAGACCTGAGTTTCTTCAGCAACCACAGCCTCATTGGCCTAAATGGCCGCATCTGGTTACTGAATTACCTGACCGTCGATGCTCAGTCTTAGTTGTAGGATCTCATATGGAGAATTTGTCACTCGCGTGCAAATATTAAAGTGCGTTTTGGAAGCTTATGAGCATATTTAGTGCTTTAATAATATAAAATAAAATAAAATAAAATAAAATAAAATAAAATAAAATAAAATAAAATAAAACAATATAAAATAAAATAAAATAAAATAAAAAAAATTAAATAAAATAAAATAAAATATAATAAATTAAAAAAAAATAAAATAAAATAAACTAAAATAAAATAAAATAAAATAAAATAAAAAAAAATAAAATAAATTAAAATAAAATAAATTAAAAAAAAATAAAATAAAATAAAATAAAGTAAAATTAAATTAAATTAAATTAAATTAACTAAGACTGATTGACTTCGCCGCGGCGCGAAACATGGTAGTTAGTAGCACCAGATTTAAGCACCTCGACATCCACAAGGTGGCCTTCCCGGATCAAAAAACGCGAAACCAAATTGATCATGTTGTAATCGACGGAAGGCATGCCTCTAGTGTTCTAGATGTGCGTACATTTCGGGGGGTCAACATTGACTCCGACCATTATCTTGTTGCAGCCAAGATCCGCATACGATTATGCAATGCGAAGAACATACGCACAGGAATGCAACGAAAGCTAGATGTCGCTAAGCTGCAATTACAACGGACTGCCGAAGCCTACTCCGCTCAACTCTCGGTTAAGCTCAACCAAACAACCTCTGGACCCGACGACGCCGGCGGACTTTGGGCGCATATATCCCACTCCATGCGCGCTGCCGCTGAAGAAGTCATTGGTTTCCGGCGCCCGCAACCTCGGAACCAATGGTATGATCAGGAGTGTCGCATTGCGACTGCAGTAAAAAACGCCGCATATAGAAAAACGCTGCAGTCAGCTGCAACGCGAGCCGTGCGAGAAAACTACCGCGAAAAGAGGAAGGAAGAGAGGCGCCTTTTCAGACGCAAGAAAAAAGAGCAGGAAAAGCGTGAGCGTGAGGAACTAGAGGTATACCAGGGCAAGAAGGATGCACGAAAATTCTATCAACAGGTTAAGCGTCTAACCCAAGTTTTCAAGCCCGGAGCATCCACTTGTAGAGACGAAAATGGAGATCTGAATACGGATACGCAGTGTGTGCTAAGATTGTGGAGACGGCACTTCTCCAATTTACTTACTGGCGACGATTTCACCAATGCCGCCCATGGAGAGCGCAGTCCAGAGCTACCAATCAACAATGACGGAGTGGAAGTACCACCACCTAGCCATGATGAGGTTCGAGTTGCTATCCAACGACTCAAAAACAACAAAGCAGCGGGTGCTGACGGCCTGTCAGCTGAATTGTTTAAAACCGGCGGCGATGAATTGATAAGGCGCATGCATCAGCTCATCAGCATAATATGGCTAGAAGAAAGCATGCCCGACGATTGGAACCTCAGCGTACTGTGCCCTATACTTAAGAAAGGAGACCCAACAATCTGCGCAAGTTATAGAGGTATCAGTCTTATTTCCATCGCACATAAGGTTCTCTCAAGCGTACTATGTGAAAGATTAAAGCCGATTACAAAAACACTGATTGGACCTTATCAGTGTGGCTTTCGACCTGGTAAGTCCACCATAGACCAGATTTTCACGCTACGACAAATCCTGGAGAAAACCCACGAAAATCAAATTGACACACACCATCTCTTTGTCAATTTTAAAGCTGCGTTCGATAGCCCGAGAAGGGATTGCCTATACGCAACAATGTCTGAGTTCGGTATACCTGCAAAGTTGATTAGACTTTGCAGAATGACGTTGAGCAACACACGCAGCTCCGTCAAGGTAGGAAATGACCTCTCCGAAACCTTAAATACCGAAAGAGGTTTCAGGCAAGGCGATCCACTGTCTTGCGATCTCTTTAACATCATCATGGAGGGGATCGTACGAAAGGCCGGTGTGCATCGTAATGGCACAATTTTCTACAAAGGCGTCCAGCTCCTTGCGTACGCTGATGATATTGATATTGTCGGCAGAACCAAGAGAGATGTTACCGCTGCTTTCGCCGCTATCGAAAAGGAATCAGCCAAAGTGGGTTTGACGATAAATGAGGGCAAAACAAAATATATGCTGTCTACAAACAAGGGAGCTCGGCGTTTAGACTCCCACGTTTCATCCGGCAGCTATAACTTTGAAGTAGTCAAGGAGTTCGTTTACCTTGGCACCGCCATTAATACCAAAAACGAAATCAGCCTGGAGATAAAGCGAAGAACAATAATTGCTAATAGGTGCTAAGTTCCAGAGCCCTCTCTCGATCGACAAAACTAACACTCTACAAGACGCTCGATCTACCTGTGCTGCTTTATGGCGCTGAGGCATGGGTAGTTTCGCAAACTGACGCAGCCGCTCTGGGGGTGTTCGAGAGAAAAGTTCTTCGCAAAATCTTCGGTCCTGTTCGAGTCGGCGATGACTATCGCATCCGAATGAACCACGAGCTGTATGAGCTCTACGATGACATTGACGTAGTTCGGCGTATAACTGTGCAGCGACTACGCTGGCTGGGTCATGTCCATCGTATGAACGACGAAGCTCCAGCGAAAAAGGTACTCGAGGCGAGGGTCGCTGGTCAACGACGACGAGAGAGACCATGCCTCCGATGGATGGACCAGGCTGAGGAAGCCCTAACCGCACTTGGTGTATCCGATTGGAGAAGGCGCGCGCAAAGCAGAGGCGCCTGGCGAGAGCTGATGAGGTCGGTTGAAACACGAACACGGGTTGTTACGACCAACTAAATAAAAAATTAAATTAAATTAAATTAAATTAAATTAAATTAAATTAAATTAATTTAAATTAAATTAAATAAATTACATTAAATTAAATTAAATTAAATTAAATTAAATTAAATCAAATTAAATTAAATTAAATTAAATTAAATTAAATTAAATTAAAATAAATTAAATTAAATTAAATTATATTAAATTAAATTAAATTAAATTAAATTTCATTAAATTAAATTAAATTAAATTAAATTAAATTAATTTAAATTAAATTAAATTAAATTAAATTAAATTAAATTAAATTAAATTATATTAAATTGAATTAAATTAAATTAAATTAGATTAAATAAAATTAAATTAAATTAAATTAAATTAAATTAAATTAAATTGAATTAAATGAAATGAAATTAAATTAAATTAAATTAAATTAAATTAAATTAAATTTAGGTCCAGACCTTATACCACCAATTTCACTTGTTCAATGTTTAGACCAATTAATTACGCCGTTACATATGATTTTTAACAAATCCTTGCATACAGGTATATTCCCAACTTTTTGGAAATCTTGTCATCTTACGCCAATTTATAAAAATGGCGACAAGAGATCAGTTGAAAATTATAGGGGTATTGCAATATTGTCAGCAATTCCAAAGCTATTTGAATAAATTATTTGTTCCAAACTCACGAGCATAATTAATCCGTGTTTAAACGAGCAGCAACATGGTTTTCGTAAAGGACGATCAACAACCACAAATCTTGCAATCATGGCATCAGACATTCTTACTAAAATGGAAAAGGGCCACCAAATAGATGCAGTCTATACAGATTTTAGTAAAGCCTTTGATCGTGTTGATCACGAAATCCTAGCTAAGAAACTAGAAAAATTTGGTATATCAGGTACTGTGCTGAAATGGCTCAAGTCTTATCTCTGTGAAAGATCCCAATATGTAAAATTTCAGGGTACTTTGTCTAAAAAGATTGTTGTCTCGTCGGGAGTACCTCAAGGTAGCCATCTTGGCCCACTTCTCTTCAACATATTTATTGCAGACATATCTGAAGTTTTGCATGATGTCCCCCATCTCTTATATGCAGATGACTTAAAATTATACTATAACATTAGATCAGAAGTGGATTCAGTATTCTTACAGAATAAGCTTTTTTCTCTGGAACAGTGGTGTAGTAAAAATAAACTTTATTTAAATATAAATAAGTGCTACGTTATAAGTTTTGCCCGTAAAAACGTAATCACATATAGCAGATACATGCTAAATAAGGTAGAACTTAAAAGGGTCAACCACATAGCAGATCTTGGAATAATTCTTGATAGTAAGATGCGCTTTAACCTTCACTACGATCATATCATATCCAGGGCAAACAAAATGCTCGGATTCATAAAAAGACGTGCAAAAGAATTCAAAAACCTTTGGGTAACTAAAACCTTATACTGCACATTAGTACGACCAATCTTAGAATACTGTTGCATAATTTGGAACCCAGCTTTTGTAGTGCATAGTGAAAGGCTAGAATCTATTCAAAGACAATTCTTGCTTTTTGCATTGAGAGACCTATACGATCCTCGTGACTATACAAATTTACCACCATACGAGAGTAGACTTAAAATCCTCAATTTAATGTCGCTGTCATCAAGGAGAATATTACTTTGCTCATGCTTTACATTCGATGTTATTACTGGTAACAATCAATCTAGCCATACGGACAATCATGGGAAAATGGGAAATAATTGAAAAAAATACGAAAATCCCCAAGAACAAATTTTTAGAAATTCTGGACTTTTGCCTAAACAAAAACAATTATTTTATGTATGACAAGAAGTTATACAACCAGACGTTTGGTATGCCAATGGGTAACCCATTGTCACCTACAATTGCGGACATAATATTAGATGACTTCCTGGACCAATCGATGAAGGATTTATTACAACAAAATATAAAAATTAAATGCATAACAAAATATGTCGACGATATCTTCGCGATTATTAATAAAAATGACCAGAATATAATTCTCCAAACCTTGAATTCATACCACGAAAAACTACAATTTACATTAGAAATAGAGAAAAATGGAAACATACCATATTTAGACGTGAGACTCTACAGGAAAAACAATAAAATAATTTTTAACTGGTACGCAAAACCATCTTCATCGAGTAGAATGATGAACTACCTATCAACGCAACCAACTATACAAAAAATGAATATGGCCAAAAATTTTATAAATAAAGTCCTGACAATAAGTGACGAACGTTTTAAAAATGAAAACATAAACCAAATTAAAAGCACTCTATACAAAAATAATTTTCCAATTAAAACAATAAACAACCTCATAAAAATATTTTTAGAAAAACAAAAATACCCAAATATTAATAAAAATAGACCAATACAAACTGATGGCAATCCTACTCAGTTCTTTGGAGTCACATATATACCAAACTTGACAGACAGCAGAAACCTACACAGAACAATAAAACAACAAAACTTCTCTTTTGCACACAAACCAAACAAAACTTTAAAACATTTATTCACTAACACCAAAACAAAAATTGAAAAGGAGAATCAACAAGATGTAGTATATGAAATCGCATGCAACGGCAAAGATGAAGAGGCATGCAATCTTGTATACATTGGAACGACCAAAAGAGCGCTAGGAGTGAGACTTAACGAGCACAAAGCAGATCTGAAAAAAGAGAAGCAAACTACAGCACTAGCACAACACATTGTAGAAAGTGGACACACAGCTAATTTCGACGACGTAAGAGTAATTGACAAGGAGAGAAGAGAAGTTAGACGATATTTGTTGGAGTCTCTGCATATTCAGAAGAAAGCAACAACTATGAATACCAAAGAGGACAACGACAACATCAGCTCGGTGTATACCACAGCTTTAAAAACTTGACCAGCTGATAATGTTTACTTTTTGTCTCTTCGTTACAAAGTTTAGTCGTTAGTTTTTGTTTTTCTGTTTTGTTAAAAAAGTTTCATTGCTCAAATTTTCAAAAAAAATGTCAAGTGCAATATAATTGTTTATATTGTAATGTATTTATATATTTAATGTTTTTTATAATTCAAATAATAAATTAATTGTTTAATGTTGTAGATTTAATAAAATAATCCCCTGAAGAAGGAAGGAAATACTTCCGAAACGTCGGGAAAATTGAAATAAGTTATTTAAAAATTTAATTAAAAAAAAACCACTTGACCAAAAAAGCCCAAAATTGAAGACAACAATTTACGTTTTAATCAACGTCCCGTTCAACAAAACAACAATTATAGAAATTATGGATGGCAAAATCAAACTAAACCAGTACCGATGGAAGTTGATAGTTCAGGCCAATTTAGACAACAACCTAATCCTCAGTTTAGACCGAATAACTCTAGACCACCCTTACAGTATAATAATAACACACAAGAACGAACTATAAAAAGAAGTTTCGAGTCAGGTAACAGTTATCGACCCGATATTAAACAACAAAGGATTAACAACATACAGGAGAATGCTTTTTTAGACGAAGCCATCCCTTACCCTACATATTCAGACAATTACGAGGAACAAACATAAATTTAAAAATTTTGATAGACACAGGAGCAACAAATTGCTACTGTAGACCAAATATTTTACCTAATAGACAACAATTACAAATTGCAAAACGCAAAAGACGATAAATGGGTATACAACGATTACCCATTATCACAATGCACATATTTTTAATCATTTAACACGATTTTATGAAATTGGTAATCTACAAAGCGATATGCTAATTGGAATAAATCTACTGAGCAAAGCACAAATACAATTGAATTTTGAAGAGAATTCACTTTTGATTAATAATTATAAAGAAAAATTTTATGTACTTGATGACATTCAGTTGGGGCAAATAAATAACATAAAGGATAGCAATGAGAATAAAGTAGCAAAAATAAAACATATAATTTTAAATGATCATGGAAAAATAGACACGTCTCTACCCTTTAGAACAGATGTAAGCGCAGAAATCAGAACGACCACAGATAGCCCTATTTGGAGTAAGCAATACCCCTACCCGCTGTCTGCTAACGAATTTGTGAATAGGGAAGTTAAGAAATTGTTAGAAGAAGGTATAATAAGAGAAAGCAAAAGTCCTTATAATTCGCCCATATGGGTAGTTCCTAGAAAAGGTATCCATGAAAATGGTAGACAAAAAATAAGAATGGTCATTGACTACAAAAAGATAAACGAAAAAACGATAGCGGATAAATATCCAATCCCAGATTTCAGCGAAATACTTTCAAACTTAGAAAAAGCAAGAGTGTTTTCTACAATTGACCTGGAATCAGGTTTTCATCAAATAGAGATGAAACCAGAAGATGTTGAAAAAACAGCATTTTCTATAAATAACGGCAAATACGAGTTTGTCCGAATGCCTTTTGGTTTGAGGAATGGTCCTTCAATATTTCAAAGAGCAATGGATAACATCCTCCGCCAATTCATAGGAAACTTTTGTCACGTCTATATTGACGACATCATAGTTTACTCTAGCAACGCTGACTATGAACTATGAACTATGAGCACTATGAACATTTAATGAAAATAATAAATACATTGCAAAAAGCGCATATGAAAATATCACTTGCGAAATCAGAATTTTTCAAGTCAAGTGTAGAGTTTTTAGGCTACCAAATAGCGCATAATGTTATTAAAACAGACGAAAAGAAAATTGAAACCATTAAAAACTACCCTGTTCCGAAAACACTGAGACAACTGAGAAGTTTCTTAGGTATGACTGGGTATTATAGGAAGTTTGTGCACAAGTATGCACATATAACAAAACCATTAACAAAATATTTAGCTGGAGAGAACGGAAGAATCTCTCAAAATCAATCAAAAAAGGTTATGATTGAATTGGATGAAGAAGCATTAAACGCAGTAGATAAACTTAAAAATGAGCTAATTCAACAAGTAGAATTAACACAACCAAATTTCGAAAATTCATTCTGACAACAGATGCGTCAAATGAAGCCATTGGAGCTGTGCTCTCACAAGAAAATAAGCCCATTACTTTTATTTCAAAAACGCTAAATAAAACAGAACAGAATTACGCGATCATTGAAAAGGAACTCTACGCGATTGTATGGGCCTTAAAAAATTTAAGGAATTATCTATACGGGGTAGCGGATTTGGAAATTCATACGGATCACCAGCCGCTAACTTTTGCAGTGTCAACCAGGAATCCGAATGCCAAAATGAAAAGGTGGCACGCGTTAATAGAGGAGTATGCTCCGAAAATTATATACAAACCGAGAAACACAAATCATATAGCAGATACTCTTTCAAGGCAGTTTCTAAACAATAATAGTTTAGAAGAGGAAAGCGAAGACTTAGCAGAAACAGTACATTCGGTAGAAAGCTTAGACATCTTTCACATTAAAACAATCAATAAACCTCTAAATTCCTTCCCGCAACAAACAAGGTATTAAACAAGAATAATACTAATGAACATTTTAGAACAACAAATATTAATTCATTTAGACATTTCATAAAAAATAAAGACTTAGATTTTTTAAAAGAAATAGTAACAGAACGATTAAATAAAAATCTATTAACAGGAATAAACTGTAATCTAGAAGATTTATATGAGGTAAAACGAATCCTAAGGAATAGAATAGCAAAGAAAATCTTCCACACAGACATAATAGCAATCGATGTTCTCAACGAAGAAGATCAAGAAAAAATAATTAGACAAACCCACACCAGGGCACACCGAAATTACAAGGAAAATATCAAACAAATTTTTAAAGATTATTACCGGCCTGAAATGAAAAAACAATTTAAGCAATTTATTAGAAACTGCGATATATGCAATAAAAATAAATACGACAGACACCCTAAGAAAATACCAATTGGTGAGGCACCAATACCTGATAAGGAGGGGGAACATATCCATATTGACATTTTCTTTGCACTAAATCTAAAATTCTTAACCCTTATAGATGCGTATTCGAAATTTGTAGTGATTAAACACATTGACGATAAAACTAATCTACATGATAAAGTATTAGAGGCATTACAAAACTTCCCAGAGGTAAAAAGAATTACCTGCGATAACGAACCAGGATTTAATTCAGCACAATTTAAATCTTTTGCAGAAAGAATGAAAATAGAAATTAAATATTGCGATCCTAAACATTCAACAACAAATGGACAAATAGAAAGAGTGCATTCAACGATAATAGAAATTGCCAAATGCATTATAGAGGAATTTGAAATAATAAACAGTTTTTTATTAGAGCAGCAGTAATTAGAGCAGCCCAATCCTATAACCAAACAATACATTCAGTTACAGACAAAAAACCATTCGAAGTTCTCTATAACAAAACAAAACATACCGATTTACCTAGAAAACTTAAAGATGCACAAGCGACGACACTAAATAGCAGAAATAAAAATAGACAAACGCGGACATTTAATGAAAATGAAATAGTTTTTGAAAAAGATAACCAATACCAAAATAAACTGAAACCTAGATATAAAAAATAAGTAGTCAAAGCAGATTTAGGAAATAAAATAATGATCCAAAATAGAAACAGAATAATACACAAGGATAATATCAAATCTTAAAATTTTTTAGGTTCACAATGCTACACCTGATAATAATTTGTATGGCGATCCCATTGATCACAGCCCAGATAGAAATCATAGACCTCAATCACGGAAACGGATATTCACTCCTGAAATTAAGCGACGTAAGATTAATTGAAAGATACGATAGAATTACTTACTTAATAAACACAACAATGTATAAAGAACAAATTAACAATTTGGAAGCACTAGTACTTAAGGAAACAGAACCTAACTCACTTTTGATAGCTAAAATAAAGCATATTAGAATTCAGATAGACACTCTTACCCCACATCATAGAATTCAGAAAAGAGGATTATTTAACTTTTTAGGAACAGCATTAAAATATATTTATGGCACAATGGATGATGAAGATCGTGAAGAAATAGAAGGAAAACTACAAGTAAATACAGTAAATGCACATAATGCAATTGAACAAATTAATTTGCAGAAAAATATTAATGAAAAATTTAATCATGAAGTTGAAGCTATTACTTCTAATTTAAACCATAATTACAAAGAATTGATACAAAATATGAACAAAGTTGACGCGGACTTAAGAAAATTATCAGAGGAAAAATGGACTAATAACCTTTTAGAAAATTTAATGTACATTGAAACTAACATTATAAGAATTAAAGAAATCTTAATGACAAGTCGAAATAACCTTCTAAGCAGGGATGTAATTACATATGAGGATATTGTAAACTTTAACATAACGTTTGGAAAATCAAGCGAGATAAAAATTTTAATTGTCACTCATAATGAAAATATTGTAATATTAGTTAAAATCCCTTGTTTTACTAAAGAAGTCTATCAATTAATCTATATTCAACCTATCCCTAATGCTAACCAAGCAGAAATTTATATTCACGAAAATAAAATTCTATCGCTAAATGATGTTACGTATAAAATGACTACATTTAAGAAACAACTTAAAAAATATAAAGATGAATGAATCGAAAAATTATTCAAAGATAATATGAGCTGCAAATATATAAATAATAATCAATCAGAAGTAATAGAATTAGATACTAATCATGTTTATGTAATCAGTGCGAAAATCAATCTATTTATCACAACTGTAATTCTAATAATTTCACTATTAACGGAAATTATTTGATACGCTTCGAAAATTGTAATGTTAGAATCGATGATATAACCTATAAGCACCGTAAACCTCTTGAAATCCAACTATTACCAAACCCAATTAGATTAATTAATGTTACTATCATGAATAATTTTACTATGAAAGAATTGCACTTTAAAAGTATTGAAAATCTTAATCAAGTAAAAGAACTTAAGTATGAAGCCAAGAAAGGCAGTATAATTAATTACAGTCTTATTATAATTATAAGTTTGGTAGTAGTAATATTAATAATTTGAAAATGTAAAAAAAATAAGAGAACCAAAGTAGAAGTTAACATTGGAAAAACACCGATGCAAGAACCAGCAATGTCCTTCGATCACATGATGGAAAGGATCAACTACTACTCATCTTTGAATCTGAACGATTCATCTAACAAAGGGGGAAGTTAAGAAATGCATTTCTTACATGCAAAACGTTCCCACCAAAAACTGCTGACGACAGTTCAGACAGCGAACACCTGCACAAAATTCTGAAGAAAAATCTTGGCACTGAGAACAACAACAACTGGGAACAACACAACAGAAAGAACAAGAAGAAGAAGCGTATCTGAAATTGCAGCAACTAACTGTTTAGGGTAGATATTAATAGATAGAATGAAAAAAAAATCACTCATTTGAGTGTGCAAACAATCAAGTTAAAACAGTGATTTTTAATTAGCAGTTTTGCCCACGCCAGATGGAGGAGTTTCTTCGCTGTCCTCCACAACTTCTACCAAGTTCTCGACAAAATGTATAGTCTATGAAACAATTATGTATATCTTCCCACCTAATATTAGCAAAAATATCCTTACCATGTCCAAGTTGTCTGTGCATTTCCGCAATGCTATAGTTTCGTCGAGAAACTGCATTTCTTCGAAATAAAACAGACTTGGCACATGCTCACCCTCCAGACCATTGCCTGATTTTTTCGACTGCATCACCTTCTTCATTTTTTTCTTAAGTATATCTTGGAAGCAATGGAAACCTTGCTCAATTGCCCCCAAGACTTCTTTTTAAGTCAAGTCTCCTATAATTACCACTTTTTGTGTTCCATAAACACTCGTTTGACTTTCGTATAAGTCAATTAATATAAGTTAATTAATTTTATTGCTTCCAATTGTGTAAGCTTTAGCTCAGCCATTTTCTTATTAGATATGTCAAAATAATGTTTCGATTTCTGTTTATAGACATAGCAGTGATTTCTGGCAGACTTTTCAGTCGTAACATCTAACATTTTGGTCTCCACAGGACGTAACACATGATATAGCAGCTGCTGAGACATATTCTCTGGCGTGTGGAGATGGCAGGTCAGTAGTTGCATGAGATTGTAACTCTGAATATCCTTAAAAAATTTGAGCAACGAATACTTTTCAGTAGTTGCACGAGATGGCAAATTCTGAATATTCGTAAAAAATTTGATTAAAATCGAAAAACTTGAGAAATGAATACTATTTAGTAGTTGCACGAGATAGCAACTCTGAATATTCGTAAAAAATTTGACAAAATCGGATAAAATTCAGTAGTTGTACGAGATGGCAACTCTAAATGTCCGTAAAAAAATTCAGTAGTTGCACAAGTTGACAACTCTGAATATCCGTAAAAAATTTGAGAATCACGAATACGATTGAGTAGTTACCTGAGATGACAACTCTGAATATTCGTAAAAACAAATTTAAGAATCTATAAATACTACTGCACGGAGTTGGCAACTCTTAAAATCGAGAACTTAATGTTGAATGAGTATCATAAAACGCTCAGCAGATATAGAAGATTTAAAATCCAGATTAATTAAATCTAGGAAAATGTCGAAAATATTAAGCAATTGTGCGGAGTTGGCAACTCTTACCAAATCGAGTTATTTTTCCCGAATTTGTAAATACCCAGCAGTCGCTCGAGATTGGCAACTGTGAACCAAGAGAAATATTGCTTTTTTTTAAAGATTCAGCAGTTGCGCGAGATTGGCAGCTCAGAATCCCGAGCTATAGTTTTTATGTAACAAAGACGACAATATTCAGTAGTTGCGTACTAATGGCAACTCTGAAATACTGCGAAGTTATAATTTAGAAAAAACCTTCAAGTTTGTTTGGGCAAAACTAGAAACAGAATATTAGTAGTTGAGAGATTCACAACTCCGAAACTAACAAGCAATAAAGTTTAATTTACAAACCCGTTTGTCTTCAGAAGTTGCGAAAAATTGGCAACTCTGAATTCCCGATAATTAAACTTGGAAAACAGTTGGTGAAATTGATACTTGACAGCTCTATCTTACTAAAATATTGCGATTTAGAATATAATATTCCGTACTAATTTAAATTATTATTAGTTTTGTACGGTTTAAATCTTGAGTAACGCTTTAGAGCAATATGTTTTTCCGAAAATTTAATTTGTCAGAGATTTAATTAGATAAAAGATAGATGGATAGGGAAAAGATTAATTTCAATTTAATATTTTGTTTTTTTTTTGGATTTTTGGGTTGTTGGAAAAATATTCAAAACCAAAAATGGCTTTTTTAATATTCCTTCAAATGTATGCATAAATGTAGGGTTTGTTTAAAATTTCTAGAGTAAAAATTTAAAAAGTTTCATAAATCGAAAAATCAAGCCAATAACTATCATAAAAATGTAAGATTATTTTCTTGTTTATTTTTATTTATTTTATATTTTTGTAATTTTTGCTTACATGAAAAGTAATGGTGTAGCAAAAAATCATGACAATTTTTCAATTCGTTTGTGAGTTATAGTTTCGAATACCCTTTTAAACACTGCCACAGCAACAACAGCGCCACCTACCCGGTCAAACTTTAGACCTTAAACATCTACAGACTCAGCCGCACACACAAACCAAATCTCAAAATCGGTCTAGCCATTTAGGAGGAGTTCAGTGACAAAACAATGTACAGAAGAATTTAATATATAAAAGATATGGAATTTTCGGAATAAAAGGAATCTTTTGTAAGCATTTTTTAAAAAATTCATTAAAAATAGCAATCGTTGGTATCTCAAGCTATAATTTTGTGTGAGCCTTAAGAATTAATGTATTATAACGATACTATGTTCAAAAGGAAAATTTACTGCGAACATTACAAAAAACGTGGCAAATTCTTCAGTCTTTAGTCTAAAAAAATTTTAAAAAATTATAAAAACAGTCCAAAACAAGAACACCATAAGACCCATTTAAATTCTCTAAATTATATGCAAGTTTTTTTCTGTACGACTTACGGTTTCGAAGTTACAGCTGTTTGAATACATGTACTAATTGTATATTTGGAGATTTTTCCAATTTATTACAATGTATAACTTAAAAAAGAAACTGTTCTCGCAAAAACAAAAAACACAGTTTAACTTGTTTTCAGGAGCGCTACTTACCTACGAAGTTAAAAAAATCGGAATCACAAGTCAGATTTTGCTCAAAAATAGTCGAATTGATATGGAATCATCGATATACGAAAAATTTTAGGGTAAATTGTATAAGTAGTGATAATCTGTTAAAATTTTCTCTTTTATGCAAAAAATGTAAACGATTTTAATGTCTGAATATATGTGGGTATGACCGAAACTTCCCAATAAACATTAACCTTGGATATGGGCTTGACCTCCACTTAATTTCTCCAATCTCCACTTGAGATCCAAGCCAATCTCCAGGGAAATGGAACTTCGATCTCCAGTTAAGATAAGGCCGAATCTCCAACCCAAAATAAAAAAAGAAATAGATAGTATTTTTTTTTATTTCATTCATAAAAAAATATTTTTTATATAAAATTATAATTTTAAAGCTAAAAATATTTCATAGGAACTTTTAATGAGATCATTTTTTATATTAAGACTTTGGCACTTTTTGGCAAATAGTTAAATACTACCCCAACAACAATCAGTTCGTACGCCTGAACATTTTTTAACATTAACTCATTCAACTTTTATTTATATTAAGATATCAATGTTTTTATTTATATTAAGATATCAAAGTTTGTTGTATTACAATATATTCTTAAAGCTTGAAATCAAAAACATTGATTTCTTAATATTAATAAAAGTTCAAATAGTTAATATTTAAAAATGTTCAGGCGTACGAACTGAGTGTTTTTGAGGTAGTATATTTAAAACGATTTTTTATATAAAATTAAAATTTGAAAGCTAAGAAAATTTAAAGCTAAGAGATCATAGTTTATTTATTATAAGACTTTGGCACTTTTTGGCAAATAGTTAAATACTACCCAACAACAATCAGTTCGTACGCCTGAAAATTTTTTAACATTAACTCATTCAACGTTTATTTATATTAAGATATAAATATAAATAATATAACATAAATAAAATTTGAAATAGTAAATATTTAAAAATGTTCAGGCGTACGAACTGAGTGTTGTTGGGGTAGTATATTTAAAAAAATTTTTTTATATAAAATTAAAATTTTAGAGCTAAGAAAATTTCACACGAACTTTAATATGAGATTATAGTTTACATAAAGACTTTTGCACTTTTTAGCAAATAGTTAAATACTACCCCAACAACAATCAGTTCGTACGCCTGAAAATTTTTTAATATTAACTCATTCAACTTTTCACACCTATTGCGATTGTCGATCGGCAGTAGATAAACGACTATTGAGCGATTATCGATTAGCAATGTTATTGTGAGTGTCGTTTACTCGACTAACTAGCGACTGTGAATAGCTTTTTGATCGATCATTTGTCTATAGCTGTTTTCTAGTCGTTGGTCGAACGTTTGAGTGTATAAAATATTAAAATGGAAAAAAGTAAGTTATTTGCGTTAGAAGTTGTTAAAAAATTGTAATGCACATGAAATAAATTTAAGATCAAAAATTGCAAGCAATAAAAGGCAAATTGCGCGGTTGGTTCAGCTGATGCAGGACCATCAAGACTTGGCAAAAGGAATTTGCGGAAAGTCGCAGGCAAAGCTGAGGTGGAAGCTATCGCCACAGACTTGAACAGTTTGGGACCACCAGCGCGCTCGTGGGAGAAGTGGCTAAAGGTGAAATGAAAATGAACCTTTAATCAATTAAACAATACAATATTTTTGTTAACGTAGGTTTGGACAGATTTGAAGTCTAAGACAAAGAAGAAAATGTCCGAAAACAAAGCCGAGTTTCGCGCAACTAGTGGAGGCCCAAACAATCTTCATATCTTGACGCCCCTGGAGGAAGTGGTAGGCAATTTTTTAAAATTTGATGTTTGCATCAATCCAACAGGAAGCGGTAGGCAATTTTTTAAAATTTGATGTTTGCATCAATCCACCATGCCAAGAAATTGGAATCAGGCATTCGGCAGCTGAGAAGGAAAACCCTCAGGAACATCCAACTTGCAGCAGCGCCTCAGCTGAAATAGCTGAGGTAGATTGTAAAATGCATGAAACCCTGGAGTGCGAAACACTTGAAGCACAGAATACTCCAAATAAAGCAAATTTCAGGACAGCAACAAATTAAAAGCGGATAACGTTGCTAGAAACGCAGGTAACCACCTAAGCCAAATATTATGAAGCCATGAAAGAAGACACCAGAGGTATAAAAGAAAACTTGAAAAATATTGAAAATTTAATGACGAAATCTTATCGCCTCCAAAAAGACATCTTTGCCCAAAAAAAAGAGAAATTAAATTGAAAATAAGAAAGATTGCAGCTTTTTAAAGAAGAAATTTTGAATAAGCAAAAGCATCGAATTGAGAAACTTAAATTTAAAATTCAGCTAATGGAGCTGCAAAAACAAAATATATCAAATTAAGAATTACTGAATTTTGACTTGACGTACAATTTTAATTTTTACTTGAAGTAATTAACCTGAACTAATGTGAACTAAAATGTGATATTTAAGTTTTGAACTTGAAGTAAAATTTTTATTTAATTTTTTTTAATTTAATTTAATATAAATTTTAAACTGAAATGAGTACAAATTAATATAATGAATAAAACTTAAAACTAAAACTGCATGTTTTGCAAAATTGCATTTCTTATTGCTATGGCTTCTTCATTTCTTGTCTCCCCACTTTGAAGAATTATATTGTGTTGACTTTCATCATCGTTATTTAGATGTTGAGTATCATTCCTTCCTTCGGGCAGAGATTGGACCTTGTAAAAAATGCAAATATTGTGCAGAGCTGCGCATACGTTTACTATTTGTGTAGCTTTCTTCGGTTTATAGTGGAGTGCACGAGCACCTAACAAACACCTAAATCTATTTTTAAGCACCCCAATTGTGAGCTCAACTATATTTCTTGCTTGGGAATGCTTTTTGTTAAATTGGCTTTCAACTGAACCATCTTCGGTATTCCGGAATGGAGTAATTAAATAGGGCTGCAAGGCATATCCTGCATGACCTGCAGATTATTATTACTTTACATTACTTTAACATATCATTCCTAATAATGTATTTCTATTAGGTATTTCTACCCCTTTGGTAGTCATCTTCTAAATTGGATTTTAATGCAGAAAAATTGAATATTAATGCATCGTGTGTTGCGCCGGGATATTTTGCGTTCATATAGCGAATTCTCATGGTATTATCGCAGACCTGATAACAAACGCAAAAAATTAAGATACTGCTCGCATGTTTTTTCTATTCAAATATTTACTTACTATCATTGCATTTATACTAAAACATCCCTTACGGTTGTAGTACAAATGTTGAAGTTTCTTTTTAGGTGCAACCATTTTAATGTGGGTGCCGTCAATGCAACCTACTACGTTTGGGATACCATTTATTAAAAAAAAATAAATCTTTGCGGCGCGTTTCTGCTCTTCGCTGTAGTGAAAACTTTTCCAATCCTTGCACACATGCTCTTCTATAACTTAATGAAACTAATGAAACGGTAGATTGGCCAAGCCCAATATTACTATCGTTTCCGACACTTAGTTGGTTGGATCCCTGAGCGCAGAATCTTAAAGCAGTTGCTAGCTTTAAAATTGCTGGTTTTGACGTTCTTCTTACACCTTTTGTAATTTGCTTTCCAACAGTCTAAGCAAATCTGTGAACGCAGCCTTCGACAAACGAAAATTCTTTAAAAATCTGAAAAATGTACATTTTAGCAAATCGCACAAATAATATTTAAAAACCACTAACATTTGCTCTTCCAATTCCAGAGGATTAGACAGATCTCTAAGCCTCCGCCTCTCTCTTGCCAAATCCACTAGACCAGAGACTTTAACATCGTCCTCATTGTCATCACTGAATCACAATTCAAAAGAATCCATTTCTTTTTTGTTAATTTTTCTTTTTATTCTTTGCTTGTACAATTTATTTAAAATTGTTTTTATTTAAAAATAAACAGAATGTCAAACAGCTGTTTAAAATTCATTCAACAATTCACAATAGTGTACATTTTTATCGATTGAGTTTCACAATACCAAAACGAAATTTAATCGACTCAATCGACTGCTTTCTATTCTACTGCTTATCGACACTCGCAATAGGCGTGTCTATTTATATTAAGAAGTCAATGTTTTTAACAAACTTTATAGTTGTACTACTTTCTTAAATCTTGAAATGCCTTTTCTTGGAATCAACAACAAAAGAAAAAACAAATCAAAAATTTATTTCTTAATATAAATAAAAGTTGAAAGAGTTAATATTTAGAAATGTTCAGGCGTACGAACTAAGTGTTGTTGGGGTAGTTATATAGTTAAATGTAGTTAACTTAATTTCTTTAGTAAAAAAAAATAATAACTATTAGCACATAGCTTCTTTGACTGCTTCTTGGAGTAATTCAGTCTCTTGGTGAGCCGGTTATTGGCTTGTTGAAAGAACCCAATGCACGTTTTTTGGAACTCTTCATTAGTTCCTGCTTCAAACTCTGACAGTATGCTTCTGTTGAATGATACCACGTATAAGTATAGTTATTTAAAAATTGACTTATAATAAATATTACTTTTTACAGCAGCTGTAATACTGAGAGGTTTGATGGACTTTTTTCTCCTGCTCCCTGCCAGGAAAATTGTTTAGCAACTTCATCCGTAATAATATTTCTCCGGGCTTCCTTAATGAATGCTTTCGAAGTAGTGGACGTTTTTGTAGTTAGTTCCGAAGCATATTTAAAAATATGCATAAATATTTGTTTATGACAGTACATAGCACATTTTATTTAAATATTATAAGGGTAACTTACTAACTCCGAAAATTTATCGTCAGACGATTTAATTTCCTTCTTAAATTCATTAAAGGCGGACTTATCATTGAATGGCGTTTTAGGAAGCGCAGGGTGACGATTGGGTCCTTTGGCGCTTGTAATTATAATCGTTTTTACTTCCTCCAATATAAGTCGTAATAACTTTTGTGTTATTTCATTCTCTAGAATATTATAAAAAGTGAAGAATTTTTTTTTTATTCTCTTTAGTGTTCTCAATTTGTGTTGACATGTTGAGAAATTCTGGAAAAAATTAATTATCCATTATTTAACAAGAATGTAAGCAAATTTTGAGTGTATAAGCTTACTTCTTTCAAAATGTGTCTTCAACTCATCTAAATCTGAAAGAAAAAAATTTAAAGTTATTAATTTGCGTATGGGAAAATAATGAAATAATATCTCAATGTGTATAAAATAAGATCGAAAGACATTTTAAAATGAATATTACCTTTTTTGGTGACTAGATCTTCAAATTTTGGATAAGCCTCCATAGCAGTTTTAAAGAAAGAATTGAAGTTCATCTACATATGAATAAATGGTATAAAAATAAATTTGTTTTCTTCAAAATTGTTCAACATAAGGACTTTTTGTTCAATTTCTTTCAAATCATGTTTATATATTAAGCTGGAAAATTCAAGTGCGTTGCTAGATTGTATACCAAAATTACTTGATTTAATTGGTACAGTAAAAAAATCAGTTAAATTAATTACTTCCTTCGATATCAAATCTATTTAACCGTTGCAGTGAGTGATAGAACGAACTTTATATATTTTGGTTTTTATGGCATAGTAGTTATTTGGCCTTTTTGTGGACAAAAGGAGATGTTTTGCATTTACTGATTTCAAATTGCCGTTTTTAAGTAGATGTTAAAAGTTTTGGTGTTGCATTAATGCTTTCTTCCACAAGGCGATTATATATCTGAGCCGTAATTTGATTTCTTTTTCGATACACTTTTTTTACTTTGGACAAATAATTTTCGAATTTAAATGCGCTTATTGATTCAAGGCTGCCAAAGTTTAATGCATCACTTGCCAGATGAATGAAGCAATGAAAATCAAACGTAAGAATCGAATCATCATAAAGACTAGGAATATTTTTAACAAATTCACAAAGCAATTTGTCTGCACACGCGTTGTTTTCTATGCACTGCTTTTTTTGTAATAAAATTCGTATGCCCAGACTCAGCATTAAAAAGTGAGTGTATCTTTCATCATCTAAAATGTTATGCAACACAAAAACTCCAGTGTACAGAAGGAACATTCTCAATTATGTTGCCTTAAAACGATCAACATCACTTAAGCTACGTGGACGACTTGCAAATTCCGTGGGAGTTTGATTGTACAAAAACTCTATGCTTGAATTCAATCTTATAATTTTTATTTTATCTAACGAGAAATTCTGATTTATGTTTTTAACCCACCCTATCAGAAGAGTCTTTGTAACGCCTAGGCAAACTACGTGCATGTAATCACTTGGAAATGATTTCACTATGTCAATAGGTCAGCTCTCTATTGAAATCGGATGTAAGGCTTTGTGGTGATTTTTATCCAAACGCAATCGAAAATCAGAATTGGTTCAAGGTACGCATTCTTCATATCGAAATATCATTCTCCGATTGACTGATTCACCTTTTTGTGTGCATTTTAGGCAACTAAAATATCCAGTATGGCTCTTTATTGCGAGCACAAAAGCTCTAGCTGGTGCATCACAAATAATTGAGCGACAATTAGTCTTTGAATGTCTTTAAACTTTTATTATT
Source organism: Coremacera marginata (assembly GCA_914767935.1). NCBI lineage: Eukaryota > Metazoa > Arthropoda > Insecta > Diptera > Sciomyzidae > Coremacera > Coremacera marginata. Next base: position 107,570,330 of record OU612045.1, read on the forward strand.
AAATTAAAATTGTCTTTAAACCAATTCATCTACAAACTTCTGCAAAAATATGCTGGAATTAATGGACTTGCTGTTGCCACAATAAGCGCCAACAATCATGACATCGGGCGTTCCATCAGCATTAATTAAAATTGGCCGTGTTTGTAGATTGGAGCTTTTTGCCAACGGAAGACCATCAATATTGATGTTAAGATTAATTTCATCACAGTCGAAAGAATTTTTATGCAAAAAATCAGTTAGGGCGTCCTAAATACCGTAGTGAAAGTACTCAGCATTTCCCACTTTATCTACAGGCGCTACTTTGGGAGTGGCTTTCAATGTTCTTGCATCTAATGGAAAAGAATTGCCATGGCGCACTAAAATTTCGAGTAATGAGTTTGTTGCGACATTTGTGATATTATTTGCAACGGCCCAGTTCGCTAAATCACTTCTTAAATTTACTTGCGGGCGTATATCATCAATGACTTCCATATCTTCTGAGCTGTATCCAATCTCTTCTGTGCTGCATTGCTCTTCATCTGAAGTTGCCACAAGTTCAGAGTACAATGCATTTGCTTGAGCAACAGTAGAGGTTCCTGCCATTTCTACCGCTCCTTCAACCTGCCTCACTGCAAGCCATGCAGCTTCTTGGGCAACAGTCGACGTTCCTGGCACTTCTACCGCTGCTATCACATCACTCCCTGCAACAATGGAAGTTCCAGACACTTCTAGTTCTCCCACTGCATTCCTTTCTGATAGCAAATCTACAATTTGCTGCACTTCGCGTTTGACTCGTTTGTTCATCTTACCTTTTGTTATTAAAAATATAATTTATTGCTGAATTTATTTAAATTGTGTTAAAATATTTTGCAGAAGAAAACTTGATTTTGCAATTCACTTCACTATTTGACAATAACCAAAACAACCAAGTGTTGCAAGGTAAAAAAAATTTTCTGACACTTCAGCAGTATTGCCAGTTAGAAAATTAACACATCTCAAGCCAATTTCCACTTCAACTCCAAGATGCTGGAGTTGACTTGGAGTAATACGTAGGAGATCAAGTAGAGGTTGAACACTTTTCGTCCAAGCTTAGAGAAAAATCTTTTTCTTGCTTGTTGGGTTGTCTGAAAGTATTTTAAAATATATACGAAATTTATTAAGATTTTAATGCTTGTGTGTGTGTCGAAACTAGTGTGTTCTTTTTATTTTAAAATTTGTAACTAATTTGTGCTAATTTTAATATATTTATATATGTGTGTTTGTGTGTGTATAACCGAAACTAGTGTGTTCTTTTAATTTTTAAAAATTTGTAATTAGTTTGTGATAATTTTAATGTGTTTATATATGTGTGTGTATAACTGAAACTACCCTATAGGAACAAACTAACTTGTTTTTAAAAACAACTAATTAAAAAACTAACTTAAAATAAACTAGTATATGAAGTACTTTGAATTATATTAAGGCGGTAACTACTCTGACTTGGATACGTTTTAATTGCAAATTCTTATTAGATTACAAGTTTATAAATATTTAACCATGTTATTTCATCTAATATTATTAACTTTAGACTTCACTAACATTTTTTTTCAAAAAGGCATATTTTATTATTTACGACATTGAGCTGCAAGACAGACGTGGTAAACACACTTTAAAACTAATAAACTGCCTCTAAACCCTGTGAAACGATTAAAAATTCTTTATTATTTAAGATATTCAAATTACAAACTGGTACTGTTTAGCAAACATTGCACAATTTGGACTCTGTACGGAAATTGATGCATTGCTTAACCATTCAGCAAACACCTCATCACTTCAATAGTAAAGACGCACGCCTTTCCCTACGTAGCGTCGAGTCTGCTCCATCACTTCATTGCGATTGACACTTAAAAGAAGCACTAAGCAAAATATCGGTGTGTCCATCGACAATCATTGATGGTTGCAAAGCGTGGAAAATCCCGCTGACACGCTTGTTTAGCTCATATTTTCAAATGAAGCATCAAAAAGCTGGCTCGTGTTAAATAACAGGCGCAGGCATTGTGTGGATACAATTCCGATCAATTGGATCGGCATCTTCACTCATGTACCCAGGCGGTGGCGTGACCATTTTTGTAAGCTGCTTCCGTGGTACGCATGCTCACATATAAGCGCAGAGTTCCTCCAGCTTCTGCAACTATCACCTGTTGGAAGCAGAAATAGTCCAATGAAGAAAGGAATAATGAAATTATATCTACCATCGCAGCGTACTTCTGTTGCGCTCCTTGAATATAATTACTGGTCCTTTTTTGAATGAACTGGCAATGACGTTTGCCATGAATCACTTTTGAATTATTTTTAAATCAATTAAAACACCACAAAGAACATTTCACAATTTTCCATTAAAAAACTCTGATCACTTTCAACTTTGTTTACATTTTGCTTTCAGATTTTATAATTCAGAATTTATTTGTGTCGACCAGGCATGATTTTTTGGCATGATTTATGTATTTTTCAAAACAGTCAAATAAATGATCTCTTTGATGTATAGAAATTTAAAATTTTTATGCTTTTAAATTCATCTTCAGTAAGTGGAATATTAAATAGTTTTAAATTGGTTATTTTAAAGTAATTAAAAAAATAGTTTAAATTTAACTAGTTTAACAAGTAGTTGAAAATATATGCAGACGAAAGTCAATTGACTTATTTAGCGGACATCATTATACAAAGTTAGTTCGTTCTATGGAAAAAAGTCAGAATTTCAACTAGTTGTGGTTGACAAAAAACTACTTTTTCAACTACTTTTAAATTAGTTGATTTTCCTACAGGGTAGTGAGTTTTTTTAATTTTTAACTAATTTCCCAATGTGCACAAAAACGGATGCGGATCCGTTTCGAACCCGTTACCCCCCCCCCTTGTGTACAAGTATTTGTACCTGTGTGAACCCTAGTTCGATTTACCATTAAAGGCCAAAATATTACTGCTCTCGAAAACGATTTCGACAATTGAAATTATATTCAAAAGAAAATATTTTAAAATCTTTAGAAATGGAACTGTTCCCTTTCCTAATAAAAAATTTATATCATGACTTGACAAAATCATTCAATTCCAATAACAATTACCATATATTTTTTTTTTATTAAAAGTCTTTGAGAAAAGGAATTGATTCTGATAAAAGCCATATTTAAATCTGATTATTTTTCAAAAGCCGTAATTGGAAAACTGGTTTTTGCACAGCACCAATATCTTATACCCAATACATTATTTAAGTTATCGCATCAAAATTAGTATTTCTTTGAAAACTGGATTAATTTTTATTAAACATTTACTTTTTTTTTTTTTTGATTTTTAAGAATTTAATCAGTCGTGGGTTTTAATTTAAGCTATTTGCAAGTTCAAAAATTAAAGATACATTTTTTTAACTTCCAACTTGTTTTTTAATTTTTTAACATAATAAAAAATAATTTTACAAAAGTCGAAGTTCAATAATATAGTAATTGTTAATTTTTCTTATGAGAATTTGGTAACATGATTAAAAAACCATCAAATCCCCTTAATTGGACGGTATAAAATGTTTTAAAAAATTTTTTATTGAGCATTTTTTTCGAAAAAACGGATATTTAGATTTCAGGTGATTTTTCGAAAACAGTAATTTGGAAAAGACTTCGCGCAGGCCTAAATTTTTGTGCCAAGTTTGAGATTTTAGATGTCTTATATACCAAGAAAACAACAAAATAGAATGGGCAAACTTTTTAGTCATTCACTTTACTTGGAATACCCCATAATGTGTTAAATTTCGTGGTTAATTTTTTTGCATTATTTTTATTTTAAAAATTAAAAAAAAAATCAATTCTAACAAATGCTTTCTCAAAGGGTTTGAATCCAATAAGCTTAGATATTGCATAAAAAGTGTCAACCTTATTTTCTATAATTTATGAAATTATATTCTTTCTAGGTATAATTTCAGATATACATTTTTCCGGATATCAGGGTCTTTTTGAGCATCAAAATCCACAATTGAAACGATTCTTTAATATACAAGCTCCTTGCGGATAAATTCCAATATAATGATTATCACTTTTATAAGCAAATTTAATCTTTCATTTGGCCAGACAAAATTTTTCATTTATTAAGTGAAGTTTTTTAAATTGGCTTTGAAAATGTTTAAACTTTTGCATCTTCAAGTAAATTATCCTCATTATCTCAGTTCATCTTAAGAAAAAATTACATTTTGAATTTAATAGTCTCAATTGTTTTGAGACTTTTTCATACTTTCTGGACCCTAAGGGGGGTTTGAACACCTATAACTTTGTTTGAACACTAGCCATACACAAGATATTTTCAGGAAACTTTTTTAATTGCGTTAGTACGCTTTGTCATTATAGCTGTAAAAGTTATTGGGATGCTTTAAGGAAAAATAATGTTCAGCTGTTTGAAGAAACAAGTAAGAGTCATCCTTTCACTCACCAACATTATACTCGTGTTTGATTTTTTGAATTAATATTTTTATCATTTAAACTAGCCTCCACTATTCTCTTATAAATTTCATTACAAAATAATTTTTTTTTTTTTGTTTTAATTTACGTTTCATTTCCTGCAAGAAGTTTTCGAAATTGAACGCGTCAAACTTGCTTAGGGAACATATATTTTTAACATCTCTAGCTAAATGCGTCAGACAATGTATATTATATATTCAAAATAACTCGCTGTACAAAACTGGAATTTTAGCAACAAAATCACGCAATAATCTGTCAGCTTCGTAAATATTATCGCCTTTATCAGAAAGTAGAATTTGTATTGCTGCACTCAAAGTTAGGAAATGATTATATCGATCAGAATCTAAAATATTTTGCAGCACATTCAGTCCTATATATAAAAGAAACATTCTGAGCTATGTAGGCTTCCATCTATCTGTTTCAGAAATTGATCTTGGTTTTCTACAAAAATCGCGTGGTACATCATTTCTTATTTCAATGAGACGTAAGTTGAGAAGTTTTATTTATTGAATATGGTTGTTTCCGATCTTTTGCCCACGCTCTTATGAATGCTTTCATCACTCCTTAACATACTACGTGCATATAATCCATGGGGAACTGGTTAACCATGTCAATCTGAAGCAATTCTAAAACATTATGTTCTTGGTTTGTATGGTGATGTGGATTTTTCTGCATCGATATCCTTCATTGGTTCAATCTTCATTTTCGCTTAGTTTATATATTATTTTGTGTTGAAGTCGTATTCCACGTTGTGTGCATTTGTGGCAACTGTTATATCCAGAATGGCTTTTAATTCCTAGCACCATAGCTCTTGCTGGCGCATCGCACACAAAACTACCAATTTCAATCATAAAATGTTGGACACAGTACTCAAATCCATGTTCTTGTAACTGTTTAAGTTCTTTAGAAAACATTTTCATGATAATAAATTTACATAAAATGCTTGATATTTCAAATAATTTACTACAGTAATTACTCTGACGTGTCCATAGGCTCAGAGTTTCCTTCGTATACACCCACGAGTAAGACTGCATCCGTATTTGTTATATTCATCAAAATAGGCCACACCTGAGCTCCAGAATTTTGAATACTGGTAGGCCATCAATATTTAAATGAAGCTCCAAATAGATCAGTTAAGCTATCTTTTATTCCGCAGTGAATAAAATGCCGCCTTTGATAAGTGTTATGGGAATGTGCCTTTGAGATTGTTTGAGAGTTCGGGCATCGCTTGGCAAATTTGATATTATAGGTTTCAAGATTGTTAATAATTTATTAACCGACCTAAAAGGTATGTTTTCCTCAATTGCCCAGGCATCAATTTGCTCCCGAATTGTGGCATCAGGGCGTTCGTCACCTTTGTACACGTTTGAAATGGTAGCCTGAGATTCCAATCCAGGCGAACGATTATTATCAGCTGGAACGTTGATATTAGAAGATATGCTTAAGTCAACCTCTCCTTGCATTTCAGGCGTAAGGTCTTAGTTGTTTTCCACTGCACTTTGTATAGATGCAATTTTATCATTGCCAGCAACATCTAACACGTTGCTATTGAAATATATGACAGGTGAGAAGAAAATTTTACATAGTTATGATATAAAAATAAATCAAATCATTTCCTACGCTCACAGGCTCAAACAAAATGCAGCACTCATTTTCATGAACCAGAAGCTTTTTGGAGTTGTTGGACATAACGCCTCAATGCAGGTCAATGTTTTAGTCGGGAAAATATGTATATTTTTGATAATTATAATAGCATTTTAATAACTTTTTCCATTTTCTCCTAATAGGCCTTATTCTCTGAGGAAGAAATTTGACGGATGATTCTTTCGCCTGCTGGACAGAAGGCCCTGGAATACATGGATCATTTACCAATCATCAAGTAGGAATTCGAAATACCTTTTATATGATACCAAATTTATTATTGTAACTCTTGAACTTCTTCCAGAGACCTGGCAAATCCTTTCGGAGCAAATATGGACACTTTCCTTTTAGGAGTTGTTGGCCACTTTTTGTCGCAGGAGCAACTAAGTTTCCACTAGCACCAATCACGTAAATATATATCTTTTTGATGGCACTGATTTTGGATTCATAACTCTTATAATTTTTCTATGCCAGGTGTCATCCTTGGGAAAAGCAGATTAAAAGCTATTTTTAAGGATTCTGGACAGAACCATATGACCAACTACAAAAAATTATAGAACATCAACAAGGTATGTATAATAGCTTCCATTTTAAATCAAATTCGTTAAATTTTGTTTCTTACTTTTTCCAGAACACCACCTAATCCTTTTAGGACAAAATTGGCCAATTTCATTTTTGGAGGTGTTGGGCGCTAGTAGTTGCAGGAGCATCTAGCACTTATTTCGAGTTTGTAACCATCGTCATTTTTTTATGCCAGTCTTCATCCTTGGGAAAAGCGGATTTTGGACGATTTTTGAGGATTTTGGACACTTCTTCATGGAAAACTATAAAAACTCATGCACCACCAAACAGGTATTTATTGTTGTCTTATGATGGCATCAAACTTATTAATATTTTTTCCTTACTTTTTCCAGAATCCTATGTAATCCTTTCTGGACCAAAATGGTCAATTTCATTACTGCGGTTGTTGGACTCTTGTAGTTGCAGGAGCGACTTTATTTATATCAGAATCAATCAGGTAAGTATACATCTTTTTGATAGCACTTATTTCGAGTTTTTAACCATCGTCATTTTTTTATGCCAGTCTTCATCCTTGGGAAAAGCGGATTTTGGACGATTTTTGAGGATTTTGGACACTTCTTCATGGAAAACTATAAAAACTCATGCACCACCAAACAGGTATTTATTGTTGTCTTATGATGGCATCAAACTTATTAATATTTTTTTCTTACTTTTTCCAGAATCCTATGTAATCCTTTCTGGACCAAAATGGTCAATTTCATTACTGCGGTTGTTGGACTCTTGTAGTTGCAGGAGCGACTTTATTTATATCAGAATCAATCAGGTAAGTATACATCTTTTTGATAGCACTTACTCCGAGTTTGTAACCATCGTCATTTTTTTATGCCAGTCTTCATCCTTGGGAAAAGCGGATTTTGGACGATTTTTGAGGATTTTGGACACTTCTTCATGGATAACTATAAAAACTCATGCACCACCAAAAAGGTATTTATTGTTGTCTTATGATGGCATCAAACTTATTAATATTTTACCCTTACTTTTTCCAGAATCCTATGTAATCCTTTCTGGACCAAAATGGTCAATTTTATTACTGCGGTTGTTGGACTCTTGTAGTTGCAGGAGCGACTTTATTTATATCAGAATCAATCAGGTAAGTATACATCTTTTTGATAGCACCTTTTTCGAGTTTGTAACCATCGTAATTTTTTTATGCCAGTCTTCATCCTTGGGAAAAGCGGATTTTGGACGATTTTTGAGGATTTTGGACACTTCTTCATGGAAAACTATAAAAACTCATGCACCACCAAACAGGTATTTATTGTTGTCTTATGATGGCATCAAACTTATTAATATTTTTTCCTTACTTTTTCCAGAATCCTATGTAATCCTTCCTGGACCAAAATGGCCAATTACATTTCTGCGGTTGTTGGGTACTAGAAGCTATAGGATCGTCTGTGTTTCTACAAGGATCAATCGGGTAAGTATCCACCTTCTTGGTAGCACTTCTCGCAAATTTTTAATCTTCAACATTTGTTGATGAACAACAGTTGTTAATGAACAACAGTTGTTGATGAACAACAGTTGTTGATGAACAACAGTTGTTGATGAACAACAGTTGTTGATGAACAACAGTTGTTGATGAACAACAGTTGTTGATGAACAACAGTTGTTGATTAACAACAGTTGTTGATGAACAACAGTTGTTGATGAACAGTTGTTGATTAACAACTGTTGTTCATTAACAACTGTTGTTCATCAACAAATGTTGAAGATTAAAAATCAACTCAACTCAAAATGTTTAAATTTCTAGGTGAATAAGAAAACAATTTTATTTTTGAAGGAACTCCATACAAAGCAATAAGACGAAACTTTTTTCAAACTATAGAGAAATAATATGTGTACAAAATATATTTGATGTGTTACAGTAGTAGTGTTACAGTATATGATGACTACGAATAGTTTTACATTAAAAAGTAAAAATTTGTAAATTTTTGAGTTGTGACTGTTTTGTATTTAGTGTGCGATATAGGTACATGCAGAATTATTATATGATAAAAATTTAAATTATTTTAAATTTAATTTTTTTTTATCTTTTTATTTTAAATTTTGGATTAATTTTTATAAATTTATGTATAGGTACGTATTGAATTATTATATGATGAAAATTTTAAACTGATTTTGTTTTTAAGAATTTCTATACCGCTGGTGAAGAAGCATGCTTCTACTGATTATATATCTTATATATCTTAAAGAGACAATAAAAATTTAAATGTAAAATCTTAATTGTAAAACATAAATTTATTCTTAATAAAAGTTTAAGAGACTAGCTTGAAAAATCCAAAAATTTTTGTCTAGTGCATTAACCGTTTGCTTAGCTAGGAAAAGACAAGAAGTGGCAGTAATGAATTTTATGTCAAACTATAGCGATTAAAAATACCTTTTTGATGGTGTGTAATTGTGTTTACTCCTTTATGTAGTTCTGCCTGAGAAGTTAAAAATAATTAATTAAATGCAATGATTTATTTATTTGTTCAATTTTCTTATGATGCTATGACTGAAAAATATGATCCATTTCTTCAAATTTTTTTCAAACAAGTTGAGAATTATAGAGGTAAAATCGTCAAAAACCAAAATATGATTTTTTTAAAACGATTTCTTAGCTGAATAAATTTTTATAAAAAGAATTAAACAGTCATTTTTTAGGGGAACCTTGATAATATGTAGCCATCGATTCAAATTTGAAAAAATTTAATTTTATAATATTTTGATATAAAAAATAATTCATTTTAAAAGAATCCTTCATAACCCCTAGAAAATACCTTTAAAATTTTTTTTAAAAATTTTTAAAAAAAAATTGTAAAAAAATCATATTTTGATTTTAGGTGATTTTAAAGATCTCAATTCAAAAACTGGACTTCATACCGGACCAAATTTTTGTACACAAGATGGAGGGTTAAAAAGTCTATCATACCAGAAAAGTATGATAGTACAAGTATGATAGTACAAAATCGAATGGCCAAAACTGTTAGTTGTACGCATCACGTAAAATACCCCAAATTGTTTTTAATTAAAAACAAAAAACGAATATTTTCTCAAAAGCTTGAGGTCTTATAAGCTTGGAAATTGAATTTAAAACTAATTTTCTACTATTTATAAAATTATATTCGTAATTTATAAAACTTTTTGAACATTGAAAGTCATAGTGGGAAATGAATATTTAATATACAAACTTTTTAGAGATTATTCAAATAAAATGATTGTGACCCTGTAAGAAAAGTTAAACTTTTATTTGGCAAAAAAGTGTTTTTATTGCTCAAGCGATTTTTTTTTTAGTTGTATTGAAAATTATAACTTTTACTTTTTCGAATAAATTTACATAATTATCTCAATTTTTCTTAAATAGGATTTGATTAAAATAGAATCCTCCCTGTGCTACGGACCTGATACTCGTCTTATTGATTTGGGCTAAAATTAAGTGAGTCCTGTAACAACTAATGCGCAACACCACCAGCAACGAAGATGTCCATTTTTATCCAGCGTAGATTATGAAGAAATCTGAAAAAGTAAATAAAAGAAAATATGAATTCTAAAATCTTAAATATCTTAAATCTGAAAAGAAAATATGTAAAAAAAGACGAAAGTTTGAATCTCAAAATAAATGGGATTAAAAAGTTAATGCCTTTTTAATTGATGATGTTATAAATTAATTTGCTACCTCAACAACAAAAGCTCGACACCTCCCAACATCGAAAGTGACCATTTTGATTCAGTGAACATAAGGTAGAAATCTGAACAAATTAAATAGGATGTCGCCTAGTATGAAAAAAATAAGTTAGTTAAAATCTTAAGATAAATTGGATTGGAAACATTTGTACTTACTTTATTGATGCTAATATAAATAAACTTGCTCCTGCAAGAATAAATGTCCAACAACTCCAAAAACGAATTTGACCATTTTGTTCCAGCGAGGGTCAAGTAGATTATAGGGTCAGGTAGAAAATTTCAAATAAGAGTTGCTATAGGAACCTTTTGATGATGCACAATATGGCAAAGCCGATTATATGATTCCATTCATAATTTAAGAATCGTTCACAATCTGGTTTTCAAAGAATAAATCCTTATAAAAAAAAAAAATGGTGAAGGTTGCAAATTTAAAATAAGTGCTATCAAGAAAATGTATACTTACCCGGTTGATCCTTATAGAAACAAAGACGATCCTATAGCTTCTAGTATCCAACAACTGCAGAAACGAAATGGTCCATTTTGGTCCTGATAGGATTAGGAAGAGTTCTGGAAAAAGAAAGGAACAAAATTTAATGAATTTGATTTTAAATGAAAGCTTTTATATAAACCTTTTTGAAGGCGTATAGTTTTTTTATAGTTGTTCATGTGGTTCTGTCCAGAGTCCTTAGAAATGGCCTTAAATCCGCTTTTACCAAGAATGAATCCTGGCATAAAAAAACGGTAATGGTTATGAACTCGAAATAAGTGCTATCAAAAAGATGTATACTTACCTGATTGATGCTGATATAAATTAAGTCGCTCCTGCAACTACAAAGGCCCAACAACTGCAGTAATGAAATTGGCCATTTTGGTCCAGGAAGATTTACATAGAGTTCTGAAAAAAGCATAGAAGAAATATTGTTAAATTTGATGTCATAATAAGACTACAATAAATACCTTTTTGGTGGTGTATGATTTTTTTAGTTCTCCATGATGAAGTGTCCAAAATCCTCAAAAATCATCTAAAATCCGCTTTTCCCAAGGATGAAGCCTGTCATAAAAAAACGGTAATGGTTATAAGCTCGAAATAAGTGCTATCAAAAAGATGTATACTTACCTGATTGATTCTGATATAAATAAAGTCACTCCTGCAACTACAAGAGTCCAACAACCGCAGTAATGAAATTGACCATTTTGGTCCAGAAAGGATTACATAGGATTCTGGAAAAAGTAAGGAAAAAATATTAATAAGTTTGATGCCATCATAAGACAACAATAAATACCTTTTTGGTGATGCATGAGTTTTTATAGTTTTCCATGTAGAAGTGTCCAAAATCCTCAAAAACCGTCCAAAGTCCGCTTTTCCCAAGGATGAAGACTGGCATAAAAAAAAGACGATGTTTACAAACTCGAAATAAGTGCTATCAAAAAGATGTATACTTATCTGATTGATTCTGATATAAATAAAGTCGCTCCTGCAACTACAAGAGTCCAACAACCGCATTATTGAAATTGACCATTTTGGTCCAGAAAGGGTTACATAGGATTCTGGAAAAAGTAAGGAAAAAATATTAATAAGTTTGATGCCATCATAAGACAACAATAAATGCCTTTTTGGTGGTGCATGAGTTTTTATAGTTTTCCATGAAGAAGTGTCCAAAATCCTCAAAAATCTTCCAAAATCCGCTTTTCCCAAGGATGAAGACTGGCATAAAAAAATTACGATGGTTACAAACTCGAAATAAGTGCTATCAAAAAGATGTATACTTACCTGATTGATGCTGATATAAATAAAGTCGCTCCTGCAACTACAAGAGCCCAACAACCTCAGAAATGTAATTGGCCATTTTGGTCCAGGAAGGATTACATAGGATTCTGGAAAAAGTAAAGAAGAAATATTGTTAAATTTGATGTCATCATAAGACTGCAATAAATATCTTTTTGATGGTATATGACTTTTTTTAGTTTTCCATGAAGAAGTGTCCAAAATCCTCAACAATCGTCCAAAATCCAGTTTTTCCAATTATGAAGCCTGGTAAAAAAAAAATGGCGAAGGTTAGAAATTTTAAATAAATGCTATCAAGAAGGTGCATACTTACCTGATTGATGCTTGCATAAATGACGATGCTCCTGCAACTACTAGCGCCCAACACCTCCAAAAATGAAATTGGCCAATTTTGTCCTAAAAGGATTAGGTGGTGTTCTGGAAAAAGTAAGAAACAAAATTTAACGAATTTGATTTAAAATGGAAGCTATTATACATACCTTGTTGATGTTCTATAATTTTTTGTAGTTGGTCATATGGTTCTGTCCAGAATCCTTACAAATAGCTTTTAATCTGCTTTGCCCAAGGATGACACCTGGCATAGAAAAATTATAAGAGTTATGAATCCAAAATCAGTGCCATCAAAAAGATATATATTTACGTGATTGGTGCTAGTGGAAACTTAGTTGCTCCTGCGACAAAAAGTGGCCAACAACTCCTAAAAGGAAAGTGTCCATATTTGCTCCGAAAGGATTTGAAAGGTCTCTGGAAGAAGTTCAAGAGTTACAATAATAAATTTGGTATCATATTAAAGGTATTTTGAATTCCTACTTGATGATTGGTAAATGATCCATGTATTCCAGGGTCTTCTGTCCAGCAGGCGAAAGAATCATCCATCAAATTTCTTCCTCAGAGAATAAGGCCTATTAGGAGAAACTGAAAAAAGTTATTAAAATGCCATTATAATTATCAAAAAGATACATATTTTCCCGACTTATCCATATATAAATCATTGACCTGCATTGAGGCGTTATGTCCAACAACTCCAAAAAGCTTCTGGAAAACAACTCACCTGTTTTCCGAACTGTTTCCATTAGTTGTCCTAAGAGCTCCACCATCACTTTTTGTCCATCTCCTAAAAATCTCAAAACAGTTGCCAAAATAGTTGTTGAAAAATCGCATTTGACGTTTGAAGAACTGTCAAAACCTCATAGAACGCATGAGAATGGAATTGGTTGTCAAAATTATTTGTTAACTTCACGGTCATTGGTTTAGTAAGAAATTTCATCCATTTCTTGCAAGCACTAATTTGTTGATTGGCTTCGACGCAGTCATTGCTTGCAGCTAGCAGAATGTTGCTTTTATGTCGCCACAAAATGCTGCTCATTGCTCAGAAAAGAGGTTGAATTATTGTGCGCAGAATTTTAAAGCTACAAAATAGAACTGCATGAAATTAACGCTAACAATGGGCCGATTTTTATAAAAAGTTTTAAAATGTCATATATTTGTGATACAGCACAGTATAGAGGTCTTTTTTTCGAAATTTTAATAAAAAGTATATTTAATTAAAGTGTAAAGTTTTTTAAAAAATCATCCCCGATGCCATGCGTTGCTTGATCGTTTTCTTTTCACGCGTTTGTGTTGCGAGAGTTTCAATAAAAAAGAAGAGTTTAAAAAACTTCATTCTCTACTCTTCTCTTTTTATATATAAAATATTTATATTTATATAAAAAAAAAAAACAGACAAGCCTCGAGAAAGGCGAAAAGTGAGATACATATGTAATACATGCAGTGATGCGCTTACCTCTCTCTACACCCATGCAAAGAGAAACAAAATACTTGTTACGGCAAAGTCAAACGACGACAAGTGTGATTAATGGTTATGCGTTAGAAAGTTGTTTTGTATGCAAGAGTCAGGGTACAACACATTAGTTATTTTGTGTAAATGTAAGAAAAGAGCGTTAAAATTATGCACGTTAAATTAAAAATTAAAGCGTTAAAATTAAATCAAACATTTAAACACTGTTTAAATTATGTTGCTTTTTGTAAAACAAAATCATAAAGTGATAAAACTGATATAATAGTCAATATAAATATTCACATGACAAGTGGAACCTCAAGATAACAATTTGTTGTGCCAAAATTTGGTGATTATTAGCTTTCAAGCATATATCACAATTTAAAGACTCAGGAAGTTTGAATTTTAAAAAAAAAATTTCGCTCCATTCTACTGTGCATGCTTCAAGTTCAACTTAAACTAGTAAGGAATGGAACTCCGGCAGAGTACCGAGGCTAAAATATCCCCCGCTGCCGTATTGAAGTATATTCGAAGTATTTAGCCACGACAGACACGGCATTCAGTTTTATATATTTACGTAAGTTTTCATATTTTGATGACGTCACTTTGTGTGGGAGGTAGGCGTGGTTTTCATCCGATTTTGCTAAATATCATAGAGATGGTTTATATTAAATATCAAAGCTTATTTGTAAAATAAAAGCTTGTGATGACTATCGCATCCGAATGAACTACGAGCTGTATGAGCTCTACGGAGACATTGACGTAGTTCGGCGTATAACTGTGCAGCGACTACGCTGGCTGGGTCATGTCCATCGTATGGACGACGAAGCTCCAGCGAAAAAGGTGCTCGAGGCGAGGGTCGCTGGTCAACGACGACGAGGGAGACCATGCCTCCGATGGATGGACCAGGCTGAGGAAGCCCTAACCGCACTTGGTGTATCCGATTGGAAGAGGCGCGCGCAAAGCAGAGGCGCCTGGCGAAAGCTGATGAGGTCGGTCGAAATCCGGACACGGGTTGTCACGGCCATCTAAGTAAGTAAGTAAGTTATTTGTAAAATTTCAAGGCATTTCTTTAATTGTTATGAATTTTTAAGAGCTGCTTTTAAATTAAAGTCACTTTGTATGAGAGGTAGGCATGATTTTCATCCGATTTTTTAGAATTTCATAGCCAGGATTTATATTGAAGATTAAAGGTTATGTGCAAAATTTCAAGGAATTTCTTTAATTTTTGTGGATTTTTAAGAGATTTTACGGTTAAAATAAAGTCATTCTGTATTTATTTATTTTCCTTTTCCTTTCTATTTCCTATTCCTTTATTTTTCTGGAAAAAGCTTATATATTAAATTTCATTGAGAAAGCTTCAAAATTACGGCTGTAATCGTGATCACAGACGGACAGACACACGGAAATCGACTTTGGAGGTGATGTTGATCAAAAATATATATACTTTTCTATACCTGAAGTTTATTGACATTTGCTGTAATTTTATTAATTCTGTATTTGTTTTGTTTTTTGATTTTTGATAAAATTTTATTTGAATTTGAAAAATTGATGCTTAAAAATAATAAAATAAGATCATTTAATGTAATTTGTTGTGAAATAGAAGTTTCTGTACAAAAAAACAAATTCTTCTGCCGTTTCTATTATAATCGCTACACAATTTGTCAGCGTTTCGTCTGATGCATCTATTCTAATCAAGGTTTAGATCTTAAATAATTTTTGTAGTAATTTGTTACAGAAATAAGAAAACTATATAATGAAGTTTTTTGTTTTTTAATATTTTGTTTTTCAATAATAATATCTGAATAATTCAATATTTCAGTAAGTTATTAATTCAATAATATTTTAATAATTCAATTCAATGTTGTACACAGGGCCGCATTAAGCAGGGGGAAAGGGTGGGCAACTCTCCTCGGGAGGGAAAATTTTGGGAGCGGCAAAAATTGATTAATAAACAAAAACTAATAAATACAAAAACAAAAACATTTGTAAAGCGGATTTAATGTTTTAATTTTAACTTGAATATTTCTGCGTAACCATTTTGTCATAGTTTTGTAGTTAAATTTTTATAAATATAAGCCATCAAATCAATAAATTTCTTCTTGCAAATGGTCTCTTGTCTCCATATCAATCAGGTTTTCGGGTGGGGCACGGTTGTGCTTCGGCAGTTGTTAAAGTTCTTGATGATATACGACCTAAATATGATGCTGGATTATTGACAAAGTAAGTCACTCATATCTATGTCATAAACTTAGGCATCTTTTTGGGTTTTCCCATAGTTCTGTGAGCTTAATTTTATGTTATTTGGCGAATAGATCACAAAGAGTTAAAGTTGGTGTAATGTTATCTCATCTTAAGCCTGTCTTAAGCGGTGTCCCTCAAGGCTCCATTCTTGGTCCTCTTCTCTTCTCTTCTCGATCTTTATAAATGACATCTTTACTGTTTGCAAACGCGTCTCTTTGCATGCTTATGCTGACGATATACAACTTTATCTTTCAACTAGAATTGAACTCTTAGATGATTTTTCCAGTAAATTTAATTAAGATCTTAGTAACATTTATCACTGGGCTTGTAATAATGGTCTCCAACTTAATGCTGCCAAGTCTTATGTTCTGCCAATCTGTAAAAATAAAACCACCGTTCTTGCTGTACCTGATTTATTTATTGGTACAACTCGGCTTACTATTGTGTCGAAAATTGTAAACCTTGGTTTTTGTTTGAATTCGTCACTCTCTTGTACTGATCACGTTATTAATGTTGTCCAAAAAGTTTATTATATCCTACGTAATTTAAAAATGTCTGCCAATTTATGTACTATTGAAGTAAAAAAATTACTGGTGAAGCAATTTGTATTACCCGTCATAACATACTCTGAGATAGTGTATAGTAAGCTCGATTCATTCTCTCAGCTGAAACTTAATATTGCTTTTAACTATGCTACTCGTTATGTATATGGTTTGAAAAAGTTTGATCACTTTTCTGAATTTAGAAATGCAATACTTGGTTGTAGTTTGACTGGTTATTTGAATGCTAGAAACTGTGTTTACCTCCATAAAATAATCCACACTAGAACTCCTCATTATCTCTATGAAAAACTACAGTTTAGTATATCCAGAAGATGTAAACTTTTAATTATTCCTAAACATAGCTCTCTTACAAGTTCTAATCTTTTTTTCATTAATGCCGTAAGACTTTGGAATGCGTTACCTCGTAGATTAAGAGAAATCGAACGGATAGAAACCTTTAGGCAATCTCTTCTTTCTTACTTTTCTGCTTCATAAACTCTGTTTTTTCCCCCTTCCTTCTTTCGTGTACTTTTTCACCTTACATTTTAAGTCTAGTTTAATCAAAAATGTAATTTCCACCTATTTTTGACTTGCATTATCTTCTTGATTCTGTTCATGTTTCATATTAATGCTTTTATAATTATATTCCTAAATATCATAAGTTCAACTCTATTCTTAGTTGTTATCTCTAATTAATTAATTAATCATGTTTATTATTACTCATCCACTGTACTGTAAAAGAACATAGTTCTTAATTGTACTCATCTTATATACAATAAATTACAAATTACAAAATTACAAAAAAAAAAAAAAAAAAAATATAAGGCCTTACCCTGTAACGCTATTCGAAGACCAATGCTATTCGAAAGCCAATTGCGATCCGAATATAAAATCTCACTATGTAACTTTTTCGCATTCGGAAAATATTGCTTGTTTTCTTTTTCTTGAATTGATAAAAAAGGTGTGCATCACCTAATGTTTATACTTCAAAAATACGAATTACAGTGGAAGTCAAATAAAAATAAAGTAAATTTGTGTTCAATATTGAAAAATTTTGGAATTAAATTAAAAATCTTAAAAATGGATTCGGTATTTTTGTGGTTACATTATTGCTATGATCATAAGGAAAGGAATTAGCGGGGAACCATAAGAGATCAGTCTAATATATTGGGACTCAGTGATAAAAGGTAAAAAAAAAAATTCATCATTTCATCGGCCTTATAATTCTTACCTACTTAACTATTTTCTAGTTTTGTTAGAAATTTTCGGCTCAACAAAGAAGCTTTTATGTACGTTCTGCGGAGCATAATAAACGACTTGAAGGATTCGCATAGATCCGCCGCAGTTCCTGCTATGGTAAATCTCACTGCCACCTTAAAACTCTTGGCGCAGGGTGGATACCAACACCAAATTGGGCAGGACCGCTATATAGGTATAGCGCAACAGACATGTCAAGTTGTTTCTTTGAAGTTTGAACTTCAATTGAGAAACAACTTGGTGCGAAGCATACCAGTTTTGAAATGTCTGCGTTGGAAGAAAGAGAAGCAAAAAGGTATTTTTTTACGAAGTTCGGCATTCCGGGGATAATTGGAGTAGTGGATGGCTCCCACATCCAAATGATAAGGTCAGCCAGAAATGAGAATCTATACTTTAATAGAAAATTAAAGCATAGTATAAATGCTATGATTGTAAGGTTCGATATTAGTGTTGCTTCTTGAGAAATTAACTTTAAATTTATATAAATTTTCGATCACAAAATGGTAATCAGATCTGTTAATGGCCGATTTGGAGGAGCAGATCATGATTCCCATGTTTGAAATCTCTGTAGCGAAGGATGCACTTTAAAAGAAAGTTTGAAAATTGCGACAGGGGAAGGGTGGATTCTAGGCAAGTATTTTTTATAAACTTGTAAGTTTAAATAGTGCACTCGTTGATGTGGTAAAACTTATTTTAAATCGAATTCTTTCTTGTATTTCAGGTGATTCTGGATATCCTCTAGAACCCTGGATCTTAACACCATATCGGAATGTGTAAAAAACAGAAGATTTACCTTGCTTACAAAAAATAAGAATTACTTTTGCCGAATAAAATAAAACACGTCTGATTCATTTCGTTATAAAACATAAACTTAAACTTTAAGCTGCGTAGATTTTTATTGAAGCTACTACAATACGGTTAATGTTTCAGTATGCATACTTATATACATTGTATTGCGTTATATTTGGTTTAACATATAAAATACTTGCAGATAGTGGCGGTACAATTGGTGCTTTAACATCCTGCCCCCGTTTAAAGGATGAAAAGGCATGCAAGCAGGCAATGCAGCTAACTTTTGAATAGGGCTATTATGGTGCAAGCATCTACAACTCGAACGCGTCCATCTGCGCCTGGTGCGCAATTTTCAATTCTACCTAACTGCCAGTGTAGAGGGGGTACATTTTCCTCATGTATATTTACCATAGTAATATTAGGTCATTAGTTTGTCCACTTCACTCGTGTCTGCAATATATATATGTAGTCGTATGACCACTTATTCCAAAAATGTTGCTTACACTGTTATATACACAGATTTTAGTAAAGCTTTTGATGTTGTTAATCATAAACTCTTAGTCATAAAGTTATCTCTTGCTGGATTTCCCACAACACTTGTAAGATGGATTGATTCTTATTTATGCAATAGAACACAACGTGTTCTTTTTAAACTTGTGAAATTTCATGAGTTTTCTGTCGCTTCTAGTGTACCTCAAGGAAGCCACCTCGGGCCTCTTCTTTTTTTACTTACTTACTTACTTAGGTGGCCGTGACAACCCGTGTCCGGATTTCGACCGACCTCATCAGCTCTCGCCAGGCGCCTCTGCTTTGCGCGCGCCTTCTCCAATCGGATACACCAAGTGCGGTTAGGGCTTCCTCAGCCTGGTCCATCCATCGGAGGCATGGTCTCCCTCGTCGTCGTTGACCAGCGACCCTCGCTTCGAGCACCTTTTTCGCTGGAGCTTCGTCGTCCATACGATGGACATGACCCAGCCAGCGTAGTCGCTGCACAGTTATACGCCGAACTACGTCAATGTCTCCGTAGAGCTTATACAGCTCGTGGTTCATTCGGATGCGATAGTCATCGCCGACTCGAACAGGACCGAAGATTTTGCGAAGAACTTTTCTCTCGAACACCCCCAGAGCGACTGCGTCAGTTTGCGAAACTACCCATGCCTCAGCGCCATAAAGCAGCACAGGTAGAACGAGCGTCTTGTAGAGTGTTAGTTTTGTCGATCGAGAGAGGGCTCTGGAACTTAGTTGCTTACTGAGCCCGTAGTAGCACCTATTAGCAATTATTGTTCTTCGCTTTATCTCCAGGCTGATTTCGTTGTTAGTATTAATGGCGGTGCCAAGGTATACAAACTCCTTGACTACTTCAAAGTTATAGCTGCCGGATGAAACGTGGGAGTCTAAACGCCGAGCTCCCTTGTTTGTAGACAGCATATACTTTGTTTTACCCTCATTTATCGTCAAACCCACTTTGGCTGATTCCTTTTCGATAGCGGCGAAAGCAGCGGTAACATCTCTCTTGGTTCTGCCAACAATATCAATATCATCAGCGTAAGCAAGGAGCTGGACACCTTTATAAAAAATGGTGCCATTACGATGCACACCGGCCTTTCGTACGATCCCCTCCATGATGATGTTGAAGAGATCGCAAGACAGTGGATCGCCTTGCCAGAAACCTCTTTCGGTATTGAAGGTTTCGGAGAGGTCATTTCCTACCTTGACGGAGCTGCGTGTGTTGCTCAACGTCATTCTGCAAAGTCTAATCAACTTTGCAGGTACACCGAACTCAGACATTGTTGCGTATAGGCAATCCCTTCTCGGGCTATCGAACGCAGCTTTAAAGTCGACAAAGAGATGGTGTGTGTCAATTTGATTTTCGTGGGTTTTCTCCAGGATTTGTCGTAGCGTGAAAATCTGGTCTATGGTGGACTTACCAGGTCGAAAGCCACACTGATAAGGTCCAATCAGTGTTTTTGTAATTGGCTTTAATCTTTCACACAGTACGCTTGAGAGAACCTTATATGCGATGGAAATAAGACTGATACCTCTATAACTTGCGCAGATTGTAGGGTCTCCTTTCTTAAGTATAGGGCACAGTACACTGAGGTTCCAATCGTCGGGCATGCTTTCTGCTAGCCATATTTTGCTGATGAGCTGATGCATGCGCCTTATCAATTCATCGCCGCCGGTTTTAAACAATTCAGCTGACAGGCCGTCAGCACCCGCTGCTTTATTGTTTTTGAGTCGTTGGATAGCAACTCGAACCTCTTCATGGCTAGGTGGTGATACTTCCACTCCGTCATCGTCGATTGGTGGCACTGCACTGTGCTCTCGATGGGCGGCATTGGTGGAATCGTCGCCATTAAGTAAATTGGAGAAGTGCTGTCTCAACAATCTAAGCACACACTGTGTATCCGTATTCAGATCTCCATTTTCGTCTCTACAAGTGGATGCTCCGGGCTTGAAACCTTGGGTTAGACGCTTAACCTGTTGATAGAATTTTCGTGCATCCTTCTTGCCCTGGTATACCTCTAGTTCCTCACGCTCACGCTTTTCCTGCTCTCTTTTCTTGCGTCTGGAAAGGCGCCTCTCTTCCTTCCTCTTTTCGCGGTATTTTTCTCGCACGGCTCGCGTTGCAGCTGACTGCAGCGTTTTTCTATAAGCGGCGTTTTTTACTGCAGTCGCAATGCGACACTCCTGATCATACCATTGGTTCCGAGGTTGCGGGCGCCGGAAACCAATGACTTCTTCAGCGGCAGCGCGCATGGAGTGGGATATATGCGCCCAAAGTCCGCCGGCGTCGTCGAGTCCAGAGGTTGGTCGGTTGAGCTTAACCGAGAGTTGAGCGGAGTAGGCTTCGGCAGTCCGTTGTAATTGCAGCTTAGCGACATCTAGCTTTCGTTGCATTCCTGTGCGTATGTTCTTGGCATTGCATAATCGCATGCGGATCTTGGCTGCAACAAGATAATGGTCGGAGTCAATGTTGACCCCCCGAAATGTACGCACATCTAGAACACTAGAGGCATGCCTTCCGTCGATTACAACATGATCAATTTGGTTCTCTCTTTTTTTACTGTTTATAAATGATTTGCCATCTGCCATAAAGCATTCCAGTATTTTAATGTACGCAGACGACGTGAAACTATTTCTTTCTTTTAAAAATGCTAATGATGCCGTTCTCTTGCAAGCTGACATAGACCATCTTTATAGCTGGTGCTACATGAATCGTATGAATATTAACATGAAGCACATCACCTTCACTCAAAAATCTTCTGTCACATGTATTTATAATATTTGTGACCATACATTAGAGTCTTTAGATATCTTTCATGATCTTGGAGTTACTATGGATACTAAACTTCGCTTTCATATTCATATTAGTAAAATTATAAATCGAGCAAATAGTACTTTAGGTTTTATTAAACGATGGGCAAAGAGTTTAAAATAACAAAACAAATAACAAAAACCTTATTCACCTCTCTAGTGAGACCTATTTTAGAATATGCTTCAATTGTTTGGTGCCCTCGATATAGTTGTTACATTGACGACATAGAATCAGTTCAGATAAAGTTTCTTTTGTTCTGCTTAAGCCATCTTTACTGCAATTTTAATTATCACCTAAAACCTTATGAATATCGTCTGCAACTTTTAAGTCTTCCTACCTTAAATAATCAAAGAATTATACTGAATGCTACTTGGATTTTCAAACTTTTATATGGATATGTAGACAGTCAATATTTACTGAGCAAAATTTCCTTCCTCTCTTAATATTCCTCTCCGACCTAGAAGATCTTTTGAGTTACTTTACATGAATTTCTGTAGAACTAATTACTTGCAAAACGAACCACTCAGAAGCGCTTGTGGGGACTTTAATTTTGTTTCAGATGCAATTTCTTTAAATGAATCCGTTTACTCAATTAAATTTAATATTTTAGATTATCTACAGTACCGCCCCTAATCTGGATCATGTTTCCAAGGAAACTTAATATTTTCCTGTGATGTTTGGTAACAACTTATACAATCTAGCTATGCAGTTTAATATGATTATCCAGAGCGAGACCACGTCCGTCTCGCCTGGCATATGCCAGTTTGACGCCGTACGACTAGCTTTGCATGTGTGAGCTGTGCTCTAATCCATATTTATACAGATATACACGCTTTATATATATTTTGATTATCCATAGCAAGACTTCGTCTGTCTTGCCTAGCACATGAATGAGCTCGATCTCGTCCGTCTAGCCAGGCATATGGGAGCCCCGCTCTAATCAATTATTCTATTTACTACTAAGAAGTTAACCGGATTGCAACTGTATATACCTGAAAGCCTGACAATTTTACATTTTTATAAAAAATTTATTTGTACATATATGAATTTTATTAATTTTGTCTAATATTAATTGCTATAAAACCATATGTGCTTAGCATTCAAATAAATTATAATAATACTAATAATTGCGCTCACACAAAACCATTTGGTAAGTTGTCGATATTACCAGGTACCATACGTTCTGGTAGCGATTTTAATGAACTTCCAATAATGAAATATGCTGGAGTAAGAGCTTTATAATCGCTGGGACTGCAGATAGTGGCGATATCGGTCTAGAGCAGTGGTGTGATTTGGCGGGATTTCGCCCACTTTTCGGGATTTATGACACTTTGGAGGGCGGACGGGATCTTATGCTTCAAAGTGGAGTTTTCATACCTGTCAAAATAAAAAAAATCTTAGTTGACAGTATTGTCCCAAAATCGGACCCAAAAATTGCTTTGGATATTGCTTAGAGAGTTAATTCTAAGGATCTTCATTCAATCTCAGATTATAGTATGTTCACACTAAGGCCGAAAAGCCGCTTTTCGAACAATAATGGCTTTTCAGCTGAAAAGCTACATGATATTAAGTTTTTCGCCATAGAAGAACTGTCAAATGAAAAGCTGATATTTGTTGGCTTTTCAGCGAAAAACTCTGAAAAGTTAGAAAACAACCCTGGTTTGGAAGTCTGTTCGTTGAAGTAAAGTCAAAATCTATTACAAAAATCCAAGTTGTCACTGATATTTGACATTTCGTCTGTCTGTTTTCATTTGTTGTGATTTATAGACAAACTTTCTTCCCAATTATAAAACAACCTGGAAATTGGAAATAAATAATACAAGGAGCGCGTGAAGTAGAGTGACCTTCATGAGGCGTTATTTGTTTGCTAAGCCAAGCACAATGAAACAAATCGCTATAATAACAAACATATGGCTACTGTCTGTCAAATAAAAAGCTGCTTTTCAAGTGTGAACACCTTTTTCTGAAAAGAGGTTTTTCAACTGAAAAGCGGCTTTTCAACCTGTGTGTGAACATGCTATTACGTAGAAATAAACAAATTTTCACTAGAAAATGAATGAAATGATTTACTTGATTTATAGTGTTTCCAGTTTTTGAAAAGAGGACTCCAGAAAGGCCTTAAGCTCCGGCTTTTCCAAATTTAACTATATTGTCAACATTTTTCCTGTCATCACCGCACTCCACCGCCGACACGGAAAGGATATTCTCAATAGTAATGAATATAAAAAAAAACGAAACAGACTCGGAGAAATTTTTTAGATCTGTTTGCATTATTAAATCTTCGCTTAGGAACCAACAAATAGACGCGGTTTCATTTTAAAAATATTAAATTAAATTTTTGTTTTTTGTGTTGTTTGCCAAAAACCAGACAAATTCCATAGTATTATAATTTTTTTATCAAAATTAATTGTTACGCTTTTTAATGTTATATAATTTCTTTTTTTACATATGAATTTTAAAAAATTATGTTAGTTTTTTTATTAAAAAAATATTGTATGTACTTTTACTAATGATGAAATTGAATAAGGTGTGTGCAATTTTTCACCTCTCAAAAAATGTTTTCTACGCTTGTCACCATTTACTTTCTACAGTGCGCTCCTCTCTATCAAACTTCTTTGACAAGTGCAGCAAAATTTGCAAACGTCACGTTCACCTTGTTTAATTCCACCATGTTTTTACTTATACTTTTTTGATAGCATTTTTGGTGGGATTTAAAGGTACCTTTAGCGGGATAAAGTGGGAATATTGCTTACACACTTGGGATTTTTCACATGGTCTGAATCACATCACTGTTCTAGACTTTAAAATAGCTTCAATATCCACCAACGCAGTTGAGAATTCTTCGAAAGTTAATTTCGTATTACCTAGACTGCGGTTAGGAAAACCTTTGGCTGACTTTACAACTGCCTCCCAAATACCACCAAATTGCAGAGTCCTGGGTGGATTAAAATAAAAATTAATGGAATCTGATGAGCAATATTTACCAATTGATTTTTGATTTTCTTCTTGAAAAAGGTAAACCTTTAGTTCTGCAAACTTATTACGAGCGCCGAAAAAGTTGATTGCATTGTCGCAAAATAAATCTGTTGGTAGACCTCTTGAGGCAATCATACGTTTGAGTGCTGCCAAAAACGCTTCTGTTGTTAAGTCCGAATCAAATTTAATATAGATAGCCTTCGTAGATAGGCAGATAAAAATCGCAATATATGCCTTATATGGTGTCTTGCCTCTGATGCGTAAATAAATGTTGACTGGGCCGCAAAAGTCTATGCCATATCTGGCAAATGGTCGTGATGTGGGCGTTCAACAGGTAGGTTTCCCATTAGCTGTTGCATTAATTTTGTCTTATAGCGAGTACAGTGGATGCAATTACTTACTACTTGTCGTGCTTCATTTCTTGCATTTACAAACCAGTACCCCAAGCAGATTAGACTATAAGTGCCTTTGGTCCAGCGTGGTAGTTCTTTATGTTTAGATAACGAACATACCAAAAAGTAAAATCACATTTACTTGGCAATAATATTGGATGCTTTCGTTCATTTGGTAAGTCCGATAGCTCAAACCTGCTACCAACTTTAAAAAGTGTAAAACCTCCAGGGTCAGCGAGAAACGGATTTAAAGTTAATTTTTCCTTAATAAACGAGTATCTCCATTAAAGTGTTGTTGCTGTATATTCCAAATAATTCATATCGTGCATAAACTCTTGAGGGGTAAGGGAATCAAACTCAAAACTGCTCATGTTTTTGTTTTCGATAAAATCGAAACATCCACGCAATGATGCGTAAAGTACACAAATGTGAACTATATTACTCGATTTTGTCCAAAATGTAGTTCGAGCCAATTTCAATTTTAAATGATGATTTTCGTTTTTCCTTTTCCACTTCCTCCATATTTATGCCAACGTTATTTTCTTTGGGCCGATAGTAACTATCTTCCATTAAAAAAAGATGGACCTCTATACTAAATAGACTCAGATAATTTTTAATAGCATGAATGTATAATAATATCTTCTTTATTATTATATATATAAAAATGAATGTATGTATGTGGGTATGTGTGTATATCACGTATAGAGTCCAAAACCGCCAAACCAATCTTTATAAAATTTTTAGAGATACTGAAGCAACATTCTGAGAGTGTTCCTGTGAAGTTTGGTGTTGATTGGACAAGAGGGCGTGGTACCTCCCATGTAACCCAAATTGGCTCTATCGCCCACAAACCAAAAAACTGCTATATATCAGACGGTTTTAATCGTATAAAACTAAGAGTTGGTAATTTAGTTCGTATGGTTATTGTCGGCCAATGTGCAAAAATTGGGCTTGGTCACACTATATCTACGCCCTTTTTTCAGAAATCATTTTAATTCCTGAGATGTACACGTTTTGATAGTGAATCTTAGTATTCAGGTGTTATAGGTCCAAGTGGCAGTTACTATATATATATATATAAATGGTGCCACGCCCACTTTCACAGCCCACAAATCTGTCAAAATACTTTATATCAGACGGCTTTGTACACGTTTTGATAGTGAATCTTAGTATGCAGGTGCTATGGATCCAAGTGGCAGTCACTATGTATATATAAATGTTGTCACGCTCGCTTTTACCGCCCACAAATCAGTAAAAACGCTTCATATCAGACAGCTTTTGCCGTAGAAGACTAAGATTTAGTAATTTAGTTTATATGGTCATTGTCGGCAACTATTAAAAAATGAGCGTGGTTGCACCACATCTACGCCTACTTTTTCGAAATCATGCTTATTCCTGAGTTGTACACGTTGTACAGTTGTACACGTAGTGAATCTTAGTATGCAGGTGCTCTAAGTGGCAGTCACTATACAGGGTGTCCCGCAATTGAGTGCAACTATTCACGGAGATGAAAGGGTATGTCGAGCTAAGCAAAAAATCGTATGGAAGGGGGTGCGGGTCTATTTTCACATCCTTAGGAGCTACAGGGTTAATTAATATTTCACAACTTTGCTTCACGTTATTGTTTCTAGCAGAAAAACTAACTTACATTCATTTTAACTAATTCATTTTAAAGGCAATGAAATCACCTTTCCAACGGTATATCAACAAACCCCACCAACTTAACCGTTACCGAGTTGTGCTCGTGTGAACATGAAATCAATCAATCAACTACCAAATTTCAATTTTGAGTGCAAATTTCTCAGAATTTTCCGTAAAAAATGGAATTTTTTTTTAGATCAATTTTGTAATTTATTAAATTTTATTTTTAATGGCACCAAAAACATAAACATATCTTTAAAAATAAAAAGTTGGCTGTACTAAAAAAATTAAACTTAAACAGGGCGAGGCAAAACGTCTGTATCAGATTCCTGCGTTACAACAACATCACTGATAATCTAGAAACAGGAGAAAGGTATTTTTTTCATGACGTGGCAGTGAAGCATCAACTACAATTCTCTTTGTTTTGAATCGCAGATGATAACGAAAAAAATGCGAACCAAACATAAAAAGTGAAGAGTTTAACTATGCGTAGAACCAAAATATCCAACCAAGTTCACTGTGTACCCCTTAGAAAGGCGCGTACCCTGTGTGGAAACACCGCCCCCCCCCATGCACACACTCGTACAAAGGATTTAATTAATTTGTTACTTCTATATTTATTTTTTTTCATAATTATTGATTTGGTTATTTTTTTAAATTTTGGTTTTTTTTATTTTAATTCATTGAATTCTTGTCGGTAAATGTTTTGTTTTATAAAATTAATAATAGAAACACTGATAATAAGTCGTTGGCTAATTTCTAATGAGCTTTGCACTCGAAGAGCACAAAAAAACAGCTGCCAAGCGACGGCACTTTATTTTTGACCTCAATCGTTTGTCTCCTCAGATCAAGTGGTTCAAAAATAATACTCCACGACATACAAAAATTAATGAAAATGGTGCACCAAATGGCGTGCGAAATAAACAAAGCAAGTTCCATGATTTACCATAAAAGCTTTGAATAAAGGTCACCAGGATGGAGCGTGGGTATAAACAGAGGGCATGAGAACAATTAAATTTTTAGAGGGCATGAGTTTACAAACCGGAGAATTTCCTCGTAACTTGTCATTTCCTCCCCACAAAATAAAGATAGTGAAAGGCTAGTCAATTCAAACCATGAAGTTCCAGATCGTTACAAATGAACGAAAATGATCAAATAAACGATCATTAGATAGGTCTATTCAAAGCCAAATTCTCGATGGCTTACGGGCGGGTCTTGAAGGCATAATGGGGCAGCTAAAATTTATGCTTCAGCAAGGGGGTAAAGAGCGTAATAAGCTAAATAAAAACTAAATTGGTTGCAGAGATAGTGAAGAAGAAGGCGGTTACATTTCTGGGCGGGCTTCCGGCAGGAACAGCAATTTTCATCCACGATCTAAAAATAATGAAGACAAATTATTTAAATACAACAGAAATCAATTCATTTCAAACCATTATTCGAATTATATTGCTGGTTTTTCGGAGCGGGATGCCAGAAGCAAGCAGCCAACATTTGAGCGTCTTCATAGCGGTGCAACACCATGAAACCAGTCTGGTATAAGCCAATCCAATACCATGGCATTCATATATTCATTCAGAAATCATACGTGACTTCCGAAACGCGAAACGTAAGCTTATTCGCAAGCAATTAGTAGAAGCGATCTGCAAGGTGAATGGAAATAACCCAAGAGCCTATGCTGACATCGAACTAGGCAATAAATAGTGCGTGGTCTCTTAGACACCGGTGCTCAGTGAGCATACTTGGACACGGTTATCGAGAGCTGGTTGAAGAGTTAGATGTCACCATAGAAAAATATTTCTCGATTGTGAAAACTTTTGCAGGACGTCAGCACAACATGTTAGGCAAGGCACAACTTCTTGTAAAATTTAAAAATAAAGAGGTTATGATGTTGTCTTATATACGTATATTGTAACGGCACACTAAGTGGTGGGTTCTGGCTTTCATGTTTGAAGGTGGCTTTGACTGTGAAGTTGAATCCACATTCGAACATGCAGGTCAGGATTCGCCATGGCTGTGTCGTATGAAAACACGAGTGACATACTGCTTATGCCACGGCGGACACTTTGTCAGCTGACCCTTTGCACTTTGACCGTTACCATTTTGTTTTGACATCTGACCTACGTGCTAATGTGACATCTGACAGTTCGTTTATTCCAAAACGGACGGTGTACCATTTTTACTTCATGTAATTCTGACATGACATTTCTACAAAATTCTGACATTTCTTTCCCTCTAAATTTGACTTTTCTTACAGAAGTATTTGACAGTTAACACTTTTCTTTTGACGGCTGACCGACTTGTTTAATGTGACATTTGACAGTTCGTAGTCTAATACTGACAGTTTATTATTCTTATTTCTGACGTTTTTACTTCTGACAGTTTCCTTTTACTTAACAATGACTTTTTTGTTGACAGTTTTTATTTAACTCAGACAGCTGTCACAGGTCCTGTTCAGCTGTCGCACTTCGAACGTGTGAGCCTTGTTATCCATACGCAAGTGTGTCACACATGTAAAGTTCGAAGAGCACTCCTCAGTAAATGTTATAAAGTTTAAGCACACCCTCAGCTATGGTTCTCAAGTTTCGGAACGCTCCCATTCGACATATTTGCTAAATGCCAAATAAAATTGACAAGTTACGGCTAATGGATAAGCTTCCGCCCATGGAAAAATTCTTTTTCGTTCTTCGTATCAACGATAGCAGAAGCATCCACCACCGACGCCAAATAAACAGCAGCGGCGCCAACATCCACCACCGCAACAGCCACAGCAGCAGCATAGCCACCACGCACCGGTAAGTGCTTGTTTTAGAAGTTTTAGCTTGCCAGCTACAAATTATATGTTTAAGCAGCAACAGCAGCGGCGCGCGCATCATCACTTGCAACAGGAGCGGCGCACAATCAGCAGCCACTTGCAACAGCAGCGGCACACGCATCATCACTTGCAACAGCAGCGGCGCACAATCAGCAGCCACTTGCAACAGCAGCGGCGCACGCACTTTCCCTTGCAACAGCAGTGGCGCATACCATAGCAGCCACTTGCAACAGCAGCTGTGCATACCATAGCAGCCACTTGCAGCGGCGCACACACCAACATCCTCACTATCGACACCAACAAGTGCAACAGCACTGTCAACAGATGCATCAGCAATAGAGACAATAACCCTTATTGACTACAACAACAACTACCAAACAAGAGGACCCAGGTTTTATTTTGTTTATAATATTTATAATTTATATATATCTATGGTCACAAGAATTCGCGACATGACTCAAAGTATCGTATTAAAAGCGATATGGCATTTTCCTTAATGCCAATCTTTGGAAGGATGCAGAAATTTTTTTTTTGTACATAGATACATAGATAGAATAGATTACCACTTATACGTGCAAATATTTCTTTTGTATCGTGTCATGTATTTCAGATTAAAAGGTCGTAGTTAGTTAAATTAAAATATCGTTTTTTACGAGGTTTTGAGTTATGTCGTTGGTGCTTGTGACCACAGATATAAATGTATGTACATACTCTCCTCTAAGAAAAAACATCCCGTAGACGTAGCGCAGGCAAAGTAATTTTTCATATAAGACTGCTAAAGCGAACCGATTTCGCGTTGCAATAACGTGCCGAATGCGTGAAGTTTGGAATAAGGAAATAAGAGAAAAACAAAAAAAAAAAAAAACGTATCTTTTCCGTATCGAAAAATCATTCCGCGTTCGTAACAATCAAAGCAGCTCGTTTACGATGTAAAGCTACGGTGAAATAATTCCCTTTAACTTTTATATGAACAACGAAGTAATTGTTAGTGAAATGTCATTCCGTATACGGTACGGTGTCGTTTCGCAAAAGGCGGTGCGTTTATTTTCGGTCCGTAAATAGGAAACTATATATTAAGAAATATCATTGTTTTTTTTTTATCTTTGCCCAACTTTTAACTGCCCTGAACAAGGAAAATTGAAAAGAAGTAAATCGAAATCAGAATTATACAAAATAAAACGAAACAAAAATAAAAAGTTTTTATTAAAATAAAACTAATATAACTTAAAAAGTTTTGATTAAAATAAAACTAATATAAAATAAAAAGTTTTTATTAAAATAAAAATAAAATAAGGAACTTTTTCTATTAATATAAAGAAATAAAATAAAAAGTTTTTTTTTTAAATAAAAATAAAAACTTTTTATTAAAATAAAACTAAAACAAAATAAAGTTTTTTATTAAAATAAAAATAAAGAAAAATAAAAAGTTATTTTTAAAATACAAATAAAATAAGGAACTTTTTCTATTAATATAAACAAATAAAATAAAAAGTTTTTTTTATTAAAATAAAAATACAGAAAATAAAAAGTTCTTATTAAAATAAAACTAATATAAAATGAAAAGTTTTTTATTACAATAAAAATAAAGAAAAATAAAAACTTTTTATTAAAATTAAACTAATATAAAATAAAGTTTTTTTTTATTAAAATAAAAAATAAAGAAAAATAAAAAGTTTTTATTAAAATAAAACTAATATAATATAAAAAGTTTTTATTAAAATAAAACTAAAATAAAATAAAATGTTTTTAGTAAAATAAAAATAAAATAAGGAACTTTTTCAAATAATATAAATAAATAAAATAAAAATTTTTTTTGTACTAAAATAAAAATAAAATAAGAAACTTTTTCTCTTAATATGAATAAATAAAATAAATTTTTTTTTTACTAATATACAAAATATAGTAAAGATAAATTTAAACAGTTTTTTTTTGTTATAAAAAAAAATTGTTTAGTTACCATAAATGAAAGTATATTTAAGGATTAAAAATGTAAATTTATTTCCTTTCTTATTACCTATATAATAATAATACTGTATGTTAAAATGAACCTCTAAGTTCTTTTATTTGGTTGAGGAGAGAATGATTGCGTTAGGGGAGGACTAACTACTTAGCTCCAGGGTCCTCCTTGGTAGGGAGGGATGTGTGGGCTGAGCCTGAACATCTGGCTCGAGTGTTGGTTGGTGGATGGGTGAGCCAGGGGCTCCCAACCTTTTCCATATTTTTTTTTCTCATAATTTAATTTTCTCTCGTTTCAGCTCCGGTTGGTTTGATATTTGTTGGTCCGAATCTCGACGCGATATTTTTTTTTAGCACGTGAAACATTTGTACGGCGAAGGTACGAGGGGTTGGCCACCACGAACCCCCCCATCACTCCCGAACTGCTAGCACATAGGCTAACCAGCACGTGCAGTCGTGGTCAACTTCGTGTCCGCGGGTCACCTGACCAAGGGCGGTGGCGTCGGCCAGGGTAAGCAGACGCCCTGACTATTTTTTTTCTCTGTGCTGAGGTCACATGGGCGCATTCACCGTGCGCCCTCAAAAGGTACAAGTCAGGGCTGCTGCTTCCATGGTCGGCCTCACCGCTCAAGTTGCCAGACGCGTTTATTTTTGTTTCTTTTGAATTCGGTCGTGGCTCATTTCCGCTCCGCTACAAATTGGCGCCCAACGTGGGGCCAATGAAACTTTTTGTTTCAGGGTTGTAACAATTGTGCGTGACCCAAATTCGCTCCGTTACAAATTGGCGCCCAACGTGGGGCCTTTTTGTTTCAGGGTTGTAACAATTCTGCGTGACCCAAATTCGCTCCGCTACAATATGCCCGTATTTAGAACAAGAAGTTTACACTGGCATTGATTTTTGGAGAGCTTTTGAGTTTGCAAATTACGTATTAGGAGTAGAGGTCCTGACCATAGCAAACTTTGAACCAGCGAGAGTCAACACGGAGCACGAGCTGACACTAGAACAGCACGAACGTCTCCGCCAAGTCATCAAGCAATTTCGAACATTCGAAGAGCATGGATTAGGTCGCACCCACTGCGAACAACACACTGTGGTGTCCCACAATAGACTTACTATTTAAATATACTGTATCAAATAAATACTGTAATTTATATATTGTTTTTATATTTAAGCTCTTTTTTATATATCAAGAAAAATAAAATTTTATATTCAGCTATAAAAATTTGTTCAATAAAAAATGTTGTGAAAATAATTTTATAAGAAAACGTGTATGAAATAATTAAAATAAAATAACAAAATAGCACACGCTATATTGACGATCTTGCCATCCACCGAGCTACAAATAAACAATTAATGCAGCTGCGCGTTCTCAAAACTACGCATAAACCACTAATACAGCGGCACACATTAAAACTGCAATCACAACTTTCAGTGCAAGAGCTGCTTCAACACAAGAACTTCCTAGTCTAACACAGGTGAAACGGCCAATACCCGAAATTTTGTCATTATCTACATCTTCCATCACTACGATCGCCTTCCTTCACTGATAACGCCATACAAAAACAACAATCCAACATAAGTAGCAACAGCAGTAGTGTTCTGACCCGCACAACATTACCCTGTACTCTTTGAACAACCCAATCATATGCATAACACTGTACACTTTGTACAGCTCGACCTCACACAAAGCCAAAACCCTCAACCGTTTCCTACGAACCAATCAATAAATTAAAATTCAATATTGCTATTGCTATTATTTCCATGAACGACCAAGACCCAATTCAAGTGCGGTGACTCGAATTGCAGGCGTTCGTGAAAAGTAAGTTTTGTTAATAAAAAGTTCTTAATTGTTTCCATACCACAGAAACTAACCTAATTTGAGCACATACGCTCAAATTACCAAACAGCGCTTTGCTTTGTGGTTGCTAAGCGTTTCCTACTATAACGCCTGCAGCAACAAAACAAAACAAAGCAAGGCGAGTGACTGTTTGGGTGCATCGGCATCAGCTTGCACAGTCAGCATAATAGCGATCATTTACCTACCCTAGTTGCTGCGCTGCTCGCAAAGTGCAATGCCTGCAGCTACGCAACATGTAAGGCGTACGTGATCACGTACCGCTTAAGGGGAAGCGGTATGTAAATGATATAAAGATTTTTATGTATGACATGTATTGATTTGATTAGGTAGAATCGGTACATAATTTCCACTTATTGGAATTATGTGAATTATGGGAAAATCTTGGAAAGAAGAAACTTCTTTGCAAATTGAGGACTTTGCTTTAAATACCAGCGACCGACAGAGAAATGAACAGAGAGTATGCAGAGAGCGTGCAGTGAGTGTGCAGTACTAATATTACTAAAATAAAGTCAACAAAATATTAAATAAAGTTTTTATTTCGCTCTCCCGTCCGAAGGTTCTTCTTCTCCTCGCGAAAGCACGAGAACCTTGGACGTTAAGCATAATATTTGGTGGCAGCGGTGGGATCAATCCATACCAATCTCTTAAGGAAACAACATCCTTTTAATAACAAAGAGAAAAAACGTTATAAAAAAAAGACATCTTAAAATACCCAATACAAATTTTTAAGCGTACCGAGGCTTTGACATAGGCAGTTTTCTGTAAAAAGTGAAGAAAAGCGTACCGAGGCTAAAACATCAGAACAGTGTAAAAAAAAAACACAAAAAGTGTTTAGGGGAAAAAAAAAATTTATAAGACGTGAAGTCTCCTGGCCCATCAAGAAGCCCAGGATAACCAGCTTTAAGGCTACTAAAAGCCTCCTGGCATATACAACATAAACAACACCAAGAACAATTTCAACAAGAGCAACAATATCAACCACATCAAGAACGAAGTCAACAACAATTTCAGCAGCAGAGATATTTTCAAAAAATACATCTTCAACAACAATTTCAGCAGCAGAGATATTTTCAGCAAATACATCTTTAACAACAGTTTCAGCAGCAGAGATATTTTCAGCAAATCAACAAAAACATCAGAAACATAGAAACGGCCGGCAGGATAAGGATAAAAGTAAGAAAAACAAATTTTTTCATTTTTGATGAATATTATACAAACAAAAACAAACCTATAATTACTGAAAAAAAAAAATAGATTTCTTTCTAAGTATTATATTACACACTAGAAATTTTTTTTTGACACACAAAATTTTGTACTTACTTACTTACTTAGGTGGTCGTAACAACCCGTGTCCGGGTTTCGACCGACCTCATCAGCTCTCGCCAGGCGCCTCTGCTTTGCGCGCGCCTTCTCCAATCGGATACACCAAGTGCGGTTAGGGCTTTCTCAGCCTGGTCCATCCATCGGAGGCATGGTCTCCCTCGTCGTCGTTGACCAGCGACCCTCGCCTCGAGCACCTTTTTCGCTGGAGCTTCGTCGTTCATACGATGGACATGACCCAGCCAGCGTAGTCGCTGCACAGTTATACGCCCAACTACGTCAATGTCATCGTAGAGCTCATACAGCTTGTGGTTCATTCGGATGTGATGGTCATCGCCGACTCGAACAGGACCGAAGATTTTGCGAAGAACTTTTCTCTCGAACACCCCCAGAGCGGCTGCGTCAGTTTGCGAAACTACCCATGCCTCAGCGCCATAAAGCAGCACAGGTAAAACGAGCGTCTTGAAGAGTGTTAGTTTTGTCGATCGAGAGAGGGATCTGGAACTTAGTTGCTTACTGAGCCCGTAGTAGCACCTATTAGCAATTATTGTTCTTCGCTTTATCTCCACGCTGATTTTGTTTTTGGTATTAATGGCGGTGCCAAGGTAAACGAACTCCTTGACTACTTCAAAGTTATAGCTGCCGGATGAAACGTGACAGTCTAAACGCCACGCTCCCTTGTTTGTAGACAGCATATACTTTTTTTACCCTCATTTATCGTCAAACCCACTTTGCCTGATTCCTTTTCGATAGCGGCAAAAGCAGCGGTAACATATCTCTTGGTTCTGCCGACAATATCAATATCATCAGCGTACGCAAGGAGCTGGGCGCCTTTGTTAAAAGAAAAATTTTGTATACGTTATTGTAAAAAAAAAAAAAAACCTTTTTTACCTTTAAGAAGAAACTTTTTTAGTTAAACGACTTATATCCAAACTATATTCAAAGAACAATTTTGCTTAAGAAAACTTACAAAGATTTTGTGAATAATTGAAAGTTTTTTGCTATAGGAAATTTGTCTTTTGCTTCATATTTTTGCTAATCTACCATTTTTCGAAAAATCTTTTGAAATAGAAAATATTGAAGACAACGATCTAGAAATGGATCTAAAGTTTACTCTAAACGATATCTACAATATCGTACCGGGTTTTAACGGTAATCCAGCCGACTTAAACAAATTTATAGCATGCGGAAACATATTGTTTTCATCCGCCAAAACGGATACGGAACATAGTTTCATTTTAGAGGTAGTAAAGACGCGACTAGAAGGATTAGCCTTTGAACTCATCCAGTTCAAATCCTATACCAAATGGAATGATTTGGTACAGGAACTGGAGAGGGAGTACAAAGAAGAGCGATCCCGAACTTCTGCTGAAAATGAATTACTAAACGCAAAACAAAATTTCAAAGAAACTATAAAAGAATATGGTGAACGCGTCGGAAAACTGTTGCACTCGCTTAATTCGGTTACATATGCTAGCTCCAGCGAAAATTCTGTTAGGGCTTATCTGGAAAACGAAAACGACCAACTGGCTATACAGGTATTTGAGGATGGCTTACGGAATCAAAATCTAAAACTGATTCTTAAAGCTCACAATGAGCGGGACCTGAAAAAGGCCATAACATATGCTGAGGAACATTCAGTACGACTCGAAAAAAACTCACAACCCAGCCTACTTCATTCAAGCCAACCTGCCAGGTTTGTAAAAAACTAGGTCATACTCAAGAAACTTGCTATAGGAAAAATAACTTTAAATTCAAACCAAGCACCTCACTTTAAACAGAGCTTTCCTTATATTAAAAGAGAAGTGCAAACGTTAACTTGCACGTATTGTAAAAAACCCCAATCACATCTATAAAGAGTGTAGATTGCGGCCCAGACAGGAACAGGTAGCTTACCAGAACCTCAGAATTTCAGAAAATAATAGAAATGTTAGGCAATATGTAAATCCTTTTAGAGACAATAACGCTTCGAATGATACATCGGGAAACGGAATTGCACGGGAAGAAACTCACGGCAGTCCTTCCCGAATGCAAGTAAAAGCCGATGTGCACCTAGCACAGCAATAAAAAATACGATAACTATCTCTTTTGCAAGCGAATATGTAGATCCAGTGATCCGCATTAAGCTACAACCTTCCGATAAAAATCTTACCACTTTACTAATTGATACCGGCGCAGAAATAAGTTTGCTAAAAAACAATGACAAAGAAATTAAATTAAATTCAATCCAAAAATATAGTTTCCACGATAGAAATAAAATGCAAACCCTAGGGGAACAAATTAAAACAATTAATCAGTCAAAATCAATTTGGTGATCAGACAATAACGTTAAGTCACCCTTTTCAAATTTTATCTAACAATATAAATTTATCATATGACGGAATAATAGGAAATGATTTTCTATCCCAGTTAAATTGCAAAATCGATTATCTTAATAAACAATTTAAAATACCGGTAGATATCGCAAGCCCAGCAGTGTTTATAATAAATAAAAAATTAATAATTAACGATGAAAAGTGCACAAGGGAGGAAAACAAGGTGTTACCTACGGGTAACAAAGGGATTTGTAAAAAAAGGGAAGAGGAACAGAAGTATGCGCCGAATGGCATAAGTCATACTGAGAGTCCTCAGCAACCTTATGTCTACGGGCAACAATCCATCACCTTGCCACCTCAAAGTGAAAAATTCATCAAAGATAAAATAAAAATTACAAAAGGGAAAACCAAGGCATTATCTCCAGATAATGAGAGGATTTGTAAAATCAGGATTGAGGCAACTCAACCTGATGTCTACGGGCTACAATCCATTACCTTGCAACCCCGATGCAAACAACTTGTTGAGATCCCTTTTGCTTACACAAAAGGCGCGGTGATCCACAAGAAACAAATAAACCCAGAAGTATACTTGGCGGAAACCCTGGTAAGCCCAATAAAAAATAAAGTAAAAGTTCTTTTCATGAACACAACGGAAGAAATTAAAGAAATCAATTTAAATAAAATTCAATATGAATGGGAAAAGATAGAAAATTTCAATGAAGTCAAACTAGATAAAACAAAAGATATAATAAAGGGTAGACTAAAAACAAACATAGAACTAACACATTGTAATAAAGAAGAACATCAAGCAATCTTAGAAATTTGTAGAAACTACAACGATTTATTTTATTTCGAGGGAAACCACCTCACTTTTACTCAGGCAGCTGAACATGAAATCATAACAGAAGCAAACAAACCTTATTTGTCAGGCCATACAGACTTCCTGAAAGTCAGCGGCAAGAAATACATAAACAAGTTAAAGAAATGTTGGGGGACGAAATTATTCGTGAAGGTGCAAGTCCATGGAACTCACCCTTGTTATTAGTACCAAAAAAGGTAGATTCCGAAGGCAACAAGCGTTGGAGAGTTGTTGTAGATTTCCGAAAGCTCAACGATTTAACCATTGGTGACGCATATCCTTTGCCCAACATAACTGATATACTTGATCAGTTGGGTAGAGCTAAATACTTCAGCACTTTAGATTTAGCCAAAGGTCTCCATCAGATTCCAGTAAAAGAATCTGATAAATGTAAAACTGCTTTCAGCACACCATTTGGCCATTATGAGTATAACAGGATGCCCTGTGGATTAAAAAACGCACAGCCGACATTTCAGAGGCTAATGAATAATGTCCTCATGGGTTTACAAGGATTTGAATGTTTTGTTTACGTCGACGACATCGTTGTGTATGGTTATGACTTATCAGATCATAACAAGAAATTAGTTCAAATATTTTACTGATTGAGTCAACACAACCTTAAGTTACAACCTGACAAATGTAATTTCTTAAAGCAAGAATTAACGTATTTAGGGCATATAATATCTGAAAGTGGAAAAAACCTGATCTTAAAAATATTAAAGTAGTAAAAACCTATACTACTCCGAAAAATACAAAAGGAATTAAATCATTCCTCGGATTCGCGGGATATTATAGAAGATTTATAGAAAACTTTTCAAGTATATGTAAATTAATTACGACCTTCTTTCATAAGTTTTAAGTTATGTGTTTATATAACTCCAATAATTTTCCAATTATTAAAGGTTATATTTTATCGAGCTCAAGGTCAATGTTGCTTTCCGAAGAAAACAACTGATGGAAAAACAACTAACAACAACAATACCCTATATAGAGTATCAATCACATAGCAGACTAGACAGCTGTTTCGTTGGCCGCTACACCAACTCATCAGTAGCCTTTTTTTCGTGATTCTTGCTGTAATCCACTAAGCTCTTAATTTTCTACTTGTTTTACGAATGCAATTAGTAAATTACGCTGAATTGCGGTACGAGAATACAAATGATATGAAAGCAGCTTAAAGTTCTTCTAATTTGTGAAGCATACTTAGGAGTTATATAAACACATAACTTAAAACTAATGAAAGATGGTCGTAATTAATTTACAAATAAATTCTATAGCAGAGCCCGGCCGTTGAAAATATGATTATTTGTATGTGTTTACACACAATAAATTAAAAATCTAAGTTTTCAAAAGAAACAAATTTTCATGTCGTCATAGTTTAATATCAGCTAACTGCTGAAGCTAAGATCGACTGTGAAATAGAAGAGCAACAACAACTAGCACAACAAAATCTTTGAGTATTTAGAAAAGCTTTGATCTATCTTCGAATAATAGAACATACTTTCCCTGAAAGTATGCTTCACAAATTAGAAGAACTTTAAGCTGCTTTCATATCATTTGTATTCTCGTACCGTAATTCAGGGTAATTTACTAATTGTATTCGTGAAACAAGTAGAAAATTAAGAGCTTAGTGGATCACAGCAAGAATCACGAAAAAAAGGCTACTGATGAGTTGGTGTAGCGGCCAACGAAACAGCTGTCTAGTCTGCTATGTGATTGATACTCTATATAGGGTATTGTTGTTGTTAGTTGTTTTTCCTTCAGTTGTTTTCTTCGGAAAGCAACATTGACCTTGAGCTCGATAAAATATAACCTTTAATAATTGAAATATTATTGGAGTTATATAAGCACATAACTTTTCAAGTATAGCTAAACCTCTCACAAAATTACTTAAAAAGGATACTAAATTTTATTGCGATGCATTCTGCGACGTGGCATTCTCAAAATTAAAGGAAAAATTAATAAGTCCACCCATTTTAGCTAATTCAAATTTCAGAGAGGAATTTATAGTCACGACAGATGCAAGTGATGCAGGACTCTGAGCAGTATTGTCGCAAGGATCAATTGGTAAAGACAAGCCAATCTGCTTTGTCAGCCGAACTCTAAATGACGCTGAAACAAGATACAGCACCACCAATATTTGTTGGCGATTGTTTTTGCTGCAAAACAATTTCGTCCATACATATACGGAAAACATTTCACTATCTACACTGATCACAAACCACTGGAGTGGTTGATGAAATTAAAAGATCCAATGTCCAGGCTGCCAAGATGGAGGATCTTATTATCTGAATACGAATACACTATCAAATACAAGGCAGGAAAATGTAACACCAATGCAGACGCCCTCAGTAGACTAGAAGACAGCGCCAATAGCTCAAAAAAGGAAAGCAATGTAATGGTCATGACGAGACAAAAGGCAAATAAAAATATAATAAACAACGCAAATAAAACAGAAACACCAACGCCAAATTCAAGCGACAAGAAGTTTAAAGTTGTAAATACCCAAGAATCTATTTATTCAAATAAAGAATCAAAAGTAAAACTTTAAATATTACCCATAACGGAATAACTAGAAGAAGATATTGCAAAGAAACAATTCCCAGCATTCACAAAACCCATATTGGGAGAAACGGAAATCTATACATTAGAAAATAATATTCTTTTACAAGTAACAACCTTGCCATTACCGTTCAGACCCCTAAAAGATCGAGAAATGACTAAACAATGTCTACAAAATATCAGAGATATTTATTACAAAAATAACAACAATGAATCACTAGTCATGACAGTACCAAATTTAGGCTCAAATTTTGAAGAAAATTTTAGGAGATTGTTGCAGGAAATATTTCAAAATGACGATATAACTATATTTTTGCATATGAACCACCGAATAATTTTGGACAGCAAGGAAGATATAAGCAAAATTCTAAGAGAACACCACGAAGCTGCACTTGGAGGACACCAAGGAATAAATAGGACCCTAAAAAGATTAAAACAAAATTATTACTGGCCCACAATGAAGCAAGACATACAAAAATACATTAAAATATGCGAATCATGCCAGAAAAATAAGCTAAATAAATCTCCAAAAGTGCCAATGAAGATTACAATTACAAGCTCAGCACCATTTGAACTAGTGGCATTAGACATAGTCAGCCCACTTCCAGTTAGCTACAAAAATAATAAATACATTTTAACATTTCAGGATGACTTAACTAAATTCACCGAAGCTATACCTCTGGAAAACGCAGAAGCAACCACAGTAGCAAGAGCTTTTGTAGAACAAATTCTTTGTCGATTTGGATTTCCAGATTCACTATTAACCGACCAAGGTACAATTTTTCTAGGTAAATTATTTAAAGAAACATGCAAATTGTTAAAGATAAAATAATTACAAACTACACCATACCATCCACAAACAAATGGAGCACTTGAGCGAAGCCATCGCACTTTAGCAGAATATTTTCGACATTATGTAAATAATGACCCTTTAACTTGGGACGACTGGATACCATATGCGATATTTGTTTTTAATAATACACCTCATAGCAGCACTAACTACAGCCCTCATGAATTGCTTTACGGATTTCCGACCACAATTCCTTCTACCCTGCAAAAGGATTCATCGTTAAGTTACAATTACGAAAATTACGCCAATGAATTGAAGGCTAGACTACAGCATGG
The DNA here is from genome assembly GCA_914767935.1 of Coremacera marginata. Lineage (NCBI taxonomy): Eukaryota > Metazoa > Arthropoda > Insecta > Diptera > Sciomyzidae > Coremacera > Coremacera marginata. The sequence continues at coordinate 107,612,198 of OU612045.1, forward strand.
ATTTAAAATAGCTGGGCAAACCTTAAAAGAAAAAAAGGAAAAATCAAAGGAATACTATGACAAAGGTGCAAAACCAAAAACATTTAATGTCAGTGAAAAAGTCCTAATTAGGAACCAAACCAGGAAAAACAAGTTTTCATCACTATGGGAAGGCCCATTTGATGTTATAAATATAATATCACCGGAAAACACTGCAATAAAAATTCGAAACAAAATTAAAGTTTTACACAATAATAACCTGAAATTATTTTCCGAATAATAAAAATGATAATTTTCTACAAACTTTTAGTAACCACAGGAACGCAAATACAATTATTTTCAGACAATGATGCTGGTCATACTCATAATTCTGACACCATTAGTATACGGGTCTATAAAGTAAACACCAATCGAACACAACCCGGGTATTTACTTCGAGGATATAGGAAATCTTCAGCTATATACGAATGAATGGACAATAGTGGCATACTATAACATAACGGATTTAACAAAAGGAGTAAATAATATGGCCAGAACTATTGAAAGTATAAACCAAATCTGTAATCAGATAACTGCAGACAATGAACTTTCAACTATATGCAGTAGCACAGTTTTCGAAATTAATCACATAACTACAGAGCTTCGCCGAAAAATGGACGTACTACAACCGAACTACAGATCCAAAAGAGCTCTATTTAATGCAATTGGGACGATAGAAAAAACCTTGTTTGGAACACTCAGCGAGGAAGATGCAGAACATTACAATACTCAAATAGATATGTTGGAGCAAAATGAACACCACTTACTCGACCTTATAAAAAACCAAACTCTTATAATCGACACAACAAACAATATATTTAATAAATCAAAAACAAACTAGATAATCAAATAATAGCAATGGACAATAGGATAAATAATATACAACAACAAATGAAGTATATTTTGAAATCGAAACATGATGCTAGAGCACCACTCCAAATGAAGGCTCTCACTTCACTTACAACTCTAATGTTAATGCGTTACCAAAATGTTGTGGACAACCTTCTTGATCTAATGTCAAGAGCAAAACATGGCAAGCCACATCCATCAATAATAACACCAGAACAATTAATCATAATGCTCACCACAATAAGAAAATTCTTACATTCCAATTTAAAACCACTCTCCATAATTCCATAATTCCACTCTCAATAATAACATAGTAACACTTTACCAGATATCAACAATGCACTAAAAAATAATAGGCAACAAAATAATTTACAAAATCACAACACCTTTGCCTTGCTTAATTCAAGGCTAAGTCAACTGCATGCATTGTTTTGTTGACGCCGCTTGCTGGTGTCGTATTTATGGCCAATGTTGTTGTTGTTGTTGTAGCGACTTAAATGTTATTATGCTGCTACTGTTAGTTTAAATGTAGATATCAACATTCTCCCCCGCGTTAAACGACTGTTCAACAGGTGCGTCTGATGAGCCGAATTATACGTCTATGGTGAAGGAATGTTGACGCGGCCTTGGACGGAGTGGAGTTGTATTGGTATCTGTATGAAGTGGGCTTGTCTGGGATGGAGTGAGAACGAACACTTTTTGGTTTTTAAGTGGCAGATGAATTGGTGACTGCCCCTTTTTTTTCGATGACTCTTGTTGTTTTCGCAATAAGTAATGTTTAAAGAACATAGCGATTACGAGAAACATTCTCAGTGATAAGGCTGTATATCCAACTGCAAAACTATGGTGACGGTGTTCTTGCAAGGCCTTAGGGGGCTCATTGATTTGGTGGGACTCTAATCTTTGTTGTAACGCTGTGAGTTCCTTTAGATGCGTAGTGTTTTGTTCTTCCACTAGGTTTTACTTCAGTCAAATTACCAATGCTGGTGTATGAAGTACTTGCTTCTGATGAAAATATTTGACTTCCGAGTAACGTCAGATGTTTGTGTTTGATAACGCAAGATCGTGCTAGCTGTAGGAGACCTGACCCTTCCAAGAGTATTTGTGTTACTTGATTATCGCATATTGCTGTTATTTGTATCAGTTCAGCTAGTGCAAAAATCCACCGATTTCTTTGGTTGGTCTGAATCCATACGTAATCATCCATTTGCACAAATTTACAAAGTGAACTTGTTTCGTTGTTGAACAAATTGATTTCACAAGAACAAATAGTTGAGCCCTTATTGTAGATTGGCTGCGTGTTGGGGCATAAATATGCTTCTTAGTCCAGTTTTGTGCAAGACTGTAAATTTTCCGTGTTGGTTGAAAAGTATTTGTCACGATGCAGCGTAGTGGCAAGTATTGATGTTGATGGTTTTATGGCTACCATAGTGTTGTTCACCCAGGTAGGTATAGCTATCAGTCGATATAACTCAAATAGATCTAATTCGGTTAACGGGATTGTTATTCTGAATATGGCATGTCTTTTCGGAATGCTTCCTTGAACCTTCATTAATTTGTATATTGATGGAAGGTTTCCGTGGTAGCCTGGAATCTGCCTGCTTGGAGGTAATTGTGTCGTGATTTTTGCAATTTCCTTGTCGAGTTGTTGTGGTGATAAGAGGTGAGGGCTAATTTGTCCATGGTGAGCATTGATCAAAACATTGATTATTGCTGATTGTATTCGTCGTATGTTTGATGATGTGAGCATTAATTGAAGAGCCTGCGAAAGGAATATTTGACTTAACTTCTCATTGTAAACTTCCTGCTTTCCTTCTTGGACCATGTTTACTATCTCAACAAATTTTTTCTCGAATTTTGAGAAGGTCTTCTGTGCGATGATGTGGTCATGTTTCATGATGTTTATCGTTGAATCAAGACTCGATGTTTGCTTCTTTACCAACATCGTCGTCTGCTGTTCGTTGTTTTCTATAGTCGCAATTGTCTCAGACATTTGATTGAAACGTACTCGGAGTCCAACAATCCAAACAACGAACTAGCTACGCTTCCCACAAAATTGATTGCACCTCTTTTTTGACGATGAGGAGTCAAAAAACTGCTGTCCATAGCAAATTCTTTGCCAGTATGCAGAAACTGAGTGACCAGATTTTCACATAATGGTTTTTGCTGCAATTGCTGGCACACGAGTTGCATGGCGTATGTGCCATTTGTAAACAACTCGATTTCAGTAAGTAATGGTTTGAGATCATAAAATATCACTAGGTTCCATTCGCTGGCAATGATCCGACTGGTTCCAATATGTTCAAAATGAATGCCCGAAGCTGGATCAAACTTCTCGATCTTGATTGGACTACAGAGCACAATTGGTAACATCAAAAGTATCGCCAGAATTGTTATTGGAGTGCCGTATAGTCTTTAGTGCCGTATAGTAGATCTTTTTTGCCTTTTTTTGGACACACGTTCCTGATCGTCGTTGACATTTCGTTGTGTATTCATTCGTCGCTCATGTTTTTCGAGTCGTCTTTGATCTATCTCTTGAATTGAATTTGTCGGAACCTTCTACGGATCTGGATTCTCGGATTAACGGAACAGTTTTATCCTTGTAGTTATTGCTTGGTGGATCCTCATTAATTTTGTCCTTTCGTTTTCTTGTGATCACCTATTCCATTGAGTCTGTGCCAGTATCTGTGTCTATGGGTACTCGAGCGAGTCGATGAATTGCACGTTTGTATGTTCCTGTTGCTGTCTTTACATCAGCAACGCGTACCACTCCACCTGGTCCATTATATACCTCTACTATTCGACCTAGTGGCCAACGTATAACATTGTCTTCCTTGATAATTACCATTTCCCCTAGTTTAATGTTATCTGTCTGACTTGTCCATTTGTGTCGCTGTTGAAGTTCATTAAGATACTCATTGGACCACCTCTTCCAGAAATCGTGTTTTACCTGTGATACCAATTTCCATCGTGCCTGCTGTCTACTTGGGTGGTGAGCGCTTCTCCTATAAGCAGATGACCTGGCGTCAGTGCAGCTAGATCAGAAGAGTCTGATGAAAGTGGCGTTAGTGGCCTAGAATTCAATATGGCCTCGATTTCCACAATGACGGTCTCCAATTCTTCATAAGTCAAGGAGGCTGACGCGACACTTCGTAATAAAAGTTGTTTTGCAGATTTAACTGCGGCTTTCCACAGCCCTCCGAAATGTGGGGATCTGGGAGGAATAAAATGGAACTGTATTCCCTTCTCATTGCATGTTTTCTTAATTTGATCTTGAGAGCTTGATGAGTAAATTGCTGATGATAATTCAGCCAATTGATTTTTAGCTCCGATGAAGTTGGTGGCGTTATCACTGTATAAGAATCTTTTAAGAGCTCCAATAAATGCATCTGTTGAAAGTTCCGTTACCAACTCCAGATGAACTGCCTTGGAGGCAAAACAACATTATACAGCTAAGTAAGCCTTGGTTGGCCTTTTTCCTCGGACCTTATAATGCACCCATAAAGGTCCCGCGTAATCAACTCCAGTGTTTATGAAGGGTCGAGATGGTGTCACTCTTGTAGCAGGCAAGTTTCCCATCATTTGTTGTAATAATTGAGGCCGTGCCTTATGACATCGGATAGAATGCTGAACAATTGATCGAGCTGTTGTTTTTCCCTTAATAGGCCAAAAACGTTGCCTCAAGATTCCTAACAACGCTTGAGGTCCATAGGGCTTGTTATCTTCATGCACCTTGATGAAAAGTAACTTGACTAGCGGGTCGTTGTATGGGAGTACCATTTGGTGCTTAGCGTCGAATGGAAGTGCAGCAGCTTCTTAACGTCCCCCCACTCCAAGAATGTTCATGTCGTCTAGAAATGGTAATAAACTGTGAAGTGAGCCGATAATTTTGAGCTTATTGTGCTGCTTCAAGTTTTGCATTTCTTCTTTGAAGTCATAGGCCTGGATGATCCTGACGATAACTTCCAATGCATGTTCTTGTTCGATTGACAATAGAACGGTGTGTTTCGATATAGATTTTTGTTTGCACCTAGTATTGTTTATAAATCTTAAGACGTAGCCAATGATTCTTTGAAGGGTGCCAAATGAATTGTGATGATTGATTTGATAAATCCATTCTCCATTTGCTTGCCCAGTGATCAATGATATGGCTGTATATTTTTTCTTTTCGATGTCAGACGAAGTTTGCAGCTGGTTTGAACATCGGTCCTTGGAAGCAAAGTGCATTATCAGTCAATGCCTTCGCTGAGCAGCCTCTTAATAGTATGTCAGCTGGATTTTCCTTTGAGCTTTAATGTCGCCATTGCAAAGGTGAGGTTAGTATTTGAATTTTTGCTACTCTGTTTGCCACAAAAGTTTTGTATAAAGATGATTGTGCATTTATCCAATGAAGCACAACTTCTGAATCCGTCCAAAAGGAAATGGTAAGATTTTGTATCTGACAATCTGTTTTCACACGAGCTGCGAGTTGGGAGCCGGTGAGTGCGGCACAAAGTTCTAGTATAGGCAATGATTATGTTTTGAGTGGTGCAACACGGGTTTTAGCGCATAATAACCGCGTTAATATCCTACCATCCTTCAAACTTGCTCGTAAGTATGCTGCTGCACCGAAAGCCTTTTCGGAAGGATCAGTAAAGACGTGTAGTTGAGTTGAACATGACGGTTCTCCCTTGAATATGTGTGTGCCTATTTTGAGATTGTTTAAGTTGCTCAAATTTTCTCGAAATGCTTTCCATGTAGCGTCGAGATCTGATGGTAGTGCTTCATCCCAGGGTAACTTTAATTGGCATAGATGATGTATGAATAATTTTGCCTTAACAATTACGGGTGCTAATAGTCCCAGTGGATCAAACAATCGTGCAAGGTCAGAACTGATTGTTCGTTTAGTAACTGCCCGCGCAGGATCCAGCGTTGTTCTGATACAAAATACATCAGCCTTATATAAGCATAGTAAGCCCAACGTTTTTATTGAATCATTATTGTCCTTAGAGAAATCCAAATTCACTTCCTGGTCATGTTGTGGAATATTTATCAATTGTCTGGGATGATTGGCACACCATTTTCGTAAATTGAATCCATGTATGCTGAGTATTTTGATCAGTTGCTGTTGCATTTCAATGGCTGTAGCCAGACTGTCTGATCCTCCAAGACCATCATCCACATACAAATTGTCATGCAACATTTGAGCTCCCAAATGATGGCTTAGCATGTTGTCGTTTGCGATTTGTTGCAGACATCTGGTCGCCAGGTATGGTGCTGCCCGAGTGCCATATGTGACGGTGCTTAATTAGTAGTACTGAATTTCTGCTGTTGGATTTTCTCTCCAGATGATGAGTTGATACCGTTGATCTTCTGGATGTATTAGGTTCTGCCGATACATCTTCTCGATATCGGTTGTAAAAACAAAACGCGGCAAGCGAAAACGTAGCAGTATTGAGAACAGTTCACTTTGAACTGTGGGTCCCGTATGCACCAAGTCACTTAATGCATACCCTGTCGTAGTTCTTGCAGAGGCGTCAAACACTACTCGCAATTTGGAAGTGGTGCTCTCGGGTTTTAGTACACAATGATGAGGAATGAAGTACTTGGGGGATGGTATTGAGTGAAGGTTGACCTTCTTCATATGTCCTAGTCTTTCGTACTCTCTCATAAATTCCACATATTGTTTTCAAACTTCCACGTTTCTCTGAAGACGCCGTTCAAGACCAAGAAACCGATTGTAGGCCATCATCCTTGATTCACCCAGTACTGCTGGATTTTCGAGAAATGGTATTTTTACGATGAAGCGTCCCTGGTCATTTTTACGTATATTTTGCAAAATGTGTGTTTCGCATTGTTGTTCTGCTAATGACACACTTTTTTCAGTTGTTTCAAATTCATCCATCTTCCATAACCTTTCAATCGCCTCGATTAGTGGACCATCTCTGCTATCGGTATTCGTTTTGATCCCGAAAACTGCACATGTCAATGATTCTGTCGATGGTTCAGATGATCCACATTTTCCGCTCACAATCCAACCAAGTGAAGTGTTTTGGAGAACTGCACTGGTAGTTGTTAACCTTATATGACCAGGTACCAGCAGACTGAGGTGAAATTCGGCACCAAGCAAAATGTCAATCTTATCTTGCTTGCAGAAGTCTGGATCTGCCAGTTGTAAATTGGCTGGGATTTTCCAATTTGAGGTATCCAACTGATGATTCGGTTGAGCTGTTATAATGTTTGGAAGTACAAAATCTTCCAAATTTGTCGAAAAATTGCCACTCTTAGATTGCATCTTCAAATTAATTCTCTGGGTGATCTTCTTATGAGCATCACCAATTCCTTCAATGCACAAAGAAGCCTTTTTTGGAGATATGGATAATCTCTTCATGAGACGTTCTGAAACGATGTTAACTTGTGACCCGGAGTCCAGTATTGCTCTGAATTCCCCTGAATTGCCATTGGCCGCAGTGATTTTTACTCTTGCTGTTGCAAGAAGCACGTATCCTTCAGTTAACACGTTACTTGCTGCTGCTGATGAAACTGTTGCATTTTGAATGTTATTGATTGCTTCATCGGCTGAACGTGTTTTTGGAGCTTGTTTTGCTTGGTTTTCAATTTCTACATGTAGCAACGTGTTGTGTTTCTTATCGCACTTGCTGCAACATCTTGATTTGCAGTTATTTGATGTGTGATCGTTTTTGAGACAGTTGAAACACAATTGTTGTTTTTTGACCCACGACTGGCGTTGTGCAGATGACTGCTGTAGAAACTTCTTGCAGAAGTATAATGGATGAGTACCATTGCCACATAATTTGCAGCTGTTGCTCGACGTTGTAATGGATGACACAACTTTGTTAGGTAATTGTGGTGTTACAGCCTTATCCTTAAGTCCGATGGTTTCCAGTGTAGGGATCTGCCCTTCCAAGAATAGAAGGAAGTCATCCATTTTTTGTAATTCCCTCGGATTTGTCAAGGATTGTTCAAACCTCATGTGTGTTGCTCGATCTAGTTTCTTTAGCAGCAAATGAAAAAGAATCGGATCCCATGCTTTTGTATCAACCCCTAAGTTGTCTAAAGCCATGATGCATTCACGTGTTGTGTCGTGTAAATTCTTCGTTGCTACAGCAGTTGAGGTGCCGGATGGCTGATTCAGTTTCCTTTCGATAAGCGAAGCTACTGTTACCCTTCTGTTGTTGTATCGTTCTTGTAATAACGTCCAAGCGGCTGAATAGTTGTGTTCTGTTGACGAAAAATGGCTGATGAGTTTTGCAGCTTCTCCTGTAACGTTGGCATTTAGATACCACATTTTTTGCACTGCTGCTATTGGCTGTTTGTCGATCATTTCGGAGAATAGATCGGAGAATTGTTGCCACTTCAGGTAATCGCCATTAAACTGTGGCAAAATTATCTTTGGAAGATGAACGGCAATTTGTATTGTTTGTTCTTCTTTCATGGTTGCAGCGGCGACTCTGGTACCTTGACATTGATCTGCTCTTATAGAAAGCTCAATTAACTGATATTGCACCATTTCACCTAGTTGGTTGTATTCTGCTTGGTTGAAGCCTGCTGCTGCAGGATCTTCATAGTTTTCCCATAATTCATCGTGCATCAATTCTATCTGGTTCCACAGATGATTTATGTTGTCTGATTTAAATTGGAAAAACTGCAATGGCTGATTTTCTTGTATTGCTTCGAGGTTGTCTAGTGTTCGCCTCAATATGTTCATTCGACCAGTAATTTTTCTAACTAGTCCGTGTTGGCTGGAAACTCCAGATGACTTTCACAGGATTAATGTTTTTTTTGCTACATGTTGAGCAGCTGCTGTCTTAACGGCCGATAATCCTGGTGCTATCGGCTGAGGAGCTATGCTCGGTAGCCCTTCTCTTCTTCTTTCAAGCGAGTGGCTTCTGTTCGAAAAATTTCTTGATAATTGGTGACTATATCTTTGATTTTGTCGTAATATCCAGTTATAAAGTACTCCTGTTGCATTGGTTGTTCGGTTACTATCCGTAATTTTTCATCCGTGTCTTCGAAGTCGGCCCAACATTGCTCTAATCGGTTCGATCGCTCGATGTAGTACGTTGACGTAGACTTCCGCTCAGCCGAATCTTTCTTGAAGTTCTTGATGATAATTGTGATTTCATCCCCGAGCTTCTTTTGGTGGTCAACTAACTCCGATGTTGATGTCATATTTGGTTTAATGTTCTGGTACTGGGACCAAAAAAACTACGTTGATTTGAATGAAAAGAGGTTTGTTTGTACGGATATTCTAACACATAAACTAGAATATCTCACCGGGGCCTCCAAAAAATGTTAATTTATCAATAAAATTGGCATACCCAGTACTTGAACTGGTATTTAATTACGAAAATGATTAAATTATTATTGAGCTTCTAGTACATGAACTAAAAACTCCCACTGAAATAAAACAATCTTGGTTCTTGTTTATTCTTATTACCTTAGCCTTTGGTACATGAACCAATTGCTAATCTTAAAGAGCACGACTTGATTTCAGCTTGTACTGATTTATATTTATTTTATTAGATCTATTTATACAAAATTCTATAAACTAGAATACATAGTAACTTATATAAAGAATAACATATGAACAAAAAATATATTAAAAAAAATGCAGCATAATGACATTAAGTGTGTGATGACCGAAGCGGTCGGTTACCTGCCTTGCTTAATTCAAGGCTAAGTCAACGGCATGCATTGTTTTGTTGACGACGCTTGCTGGTGTCGTATTTATGGCCAATGTTGTTGTTGTTGTAGCGACTTAAATGTTATTATGCTGCTACTGTTAGTTTAAATGTAGATATCAACAAAAACGAAAACAAAAGCCTTTCGTTCTGCGTAGCAATGCAAAAAATTTTCATATAAATATATCAATAAATTCAAACTGCAGCAAGTCTGCCACTATACATCAAAACTATAACAATCATTTATAATATGAACCCGTCCAACGTCGAGACCGGAAGCCTACTGCCAACGACTACGATAACCTGGACACGCTAGAGGGGGAAACTCTAGCATTGATCCAGGCAACGAAGGAGTTGCAGACCATGGAGGCTTACGAAGCCTTCAAGAGGGATCCCGTTCTTAGAGATGACAAGGACACCGCGGACTTTATAAAAGAGTATCAAAAGGTACTCAAGGCACGACAAAAAAGGCTGGACAGGCTTAATAACCAATTTTTATAATAAGAATTTCTTTTTCTGGTTTCAGTTGTAATTTAGATATAAGAAAAGAAAAAAAACCGAACATAATAAATAAAAACAAAAGAAAATAAAAATAAAACAAATTTTTACCAAAATAAAAAGGGAGACACACAAAAAATATATATTTTTAGGTTTCTAGTTAGCTTGCTTTTGACTAGCCATTTTTTACAGCTTAGAAAAAAAACATATGTCCACAATTTTTTTTCCGTTCCCTCTCAAATTTTACAAGATGATACAAATATTGCTCAAGCGATATATAAAAACTTAAAAGAAAGATTTTTAATAAAAGTGCGCAAATTTAAAAAAAATTCTAGTTTTCACGTATTTAAAAAAAAAATTATCAAAAAAAGAATTTGTTGCTATGTATATATATACATATATAAATAAAAAATAGTACTAAGAATATTAAAAAAAAAAAATGTTCTTACTTACTTACTTAGGTGGCCGTAACAACCCGTGTCCGGATTTCGACCGACCTCATCAGCTCTCGCCAGGCGCCTCTGCTTTGCGCGCGCCTTCTCCAATCGGATACACCAAGTGCGGTTAGGGCTTCCTCAGCCTGGTCCATCCATCGGAGGCATGGTCTCCCTCGTCGTCGTTGACCAGCGACCCTCGCCTCGAGCACCTTTTTCGCTGGAGCTTCGTCGTCCATACGATAGACATGACCCAGCCAGCGTAGTCGCTGCACAGTTATACGCCGAACAACGTCAATGTCTTCGTAGAGCTCATACAGCTCGTGGTTCATTCGGATGCGATAGTCATCGCCGACTCGAACAGGACCGAAGATTTTGCGAAGAACTTTTCTCTCGAACACCCCCAGAGCGGCTGCGTCAGTTTTCGAAACTACCCATGCCTCAGCGCTATAAAGCAGCACAGGTAGAACGAGCGTCTTGTAGAGTGTTAGTTTTGTCGATCGAGAGAGGGCTCTGGAACTTAGTTGCTTACTGAGCCCGTAGTAGCACCTATTAGCAATTATTGTTCTTCGCTTTATCTCCAGGCTGATTTCGTTTTTGGTATTAATGGCGGTGCCAAGGTAAACGAACTCCTTGATTACTTCTAGCAACCTTACAATATTTATTTAATAAGAATAAAAATAAACATCAAATCTGATGCTATCCTATTCTTCTTCCTATCCTTCTTTTATGAAATATAAAACTGTTGAATCGGATAGTGAGAATATCATTTGTAATTTTTTCGCTGACTTTTTCAAAGCGACCTTTTTATCTTCATCCTATGATAATCTAAACTATCCATTTAGTGTTCAATCTGGGGATATTAGTCTCCCAATAATTGATACTAACACGGTTGTATCATACTTAAAAGCTCTTAAAACGTCATATAAAAATGGTTCCGACAATATAAAGTCATGTTTATTAAAATATTGCTGTGATGAATTAGTTACTCCAATCACTTTGCTTTTTTCTTCTTCATTAAAATCTTGCTATTTTCCAGTTGCCTGGAAGTCGTCTTTTATTATTCCGTTGCACAAGTCTGGTAACAGGTCTTTAATCGATAACTATCGCGGAAAATTAAGCGCTTTACCGAAGCTTTTTGAGGCAATCATTACTTCACAATTATGACATAGTGTTAAATCTTAATTGTCTCCACTCCAACATGGATTCGTTTCAGGAAAATCTACGGTTACAAATCTACTTGAATTTACTTTCAAAACCATTGAGAATTTTGGAAAAGATTTACAGGCTGATGTTATATACACAGATTTTAGTAAAGCTTTTGATGTTGTTAATCATAGACTCTTAGTCTTAAAGCTATCTCTTGCTGGATTTCCCACAACACTTGTAAGATGGATTGAATCTTATTTATGCAATAGAACACAACGTGTTCTTTTTAAACTTGTGAAATCTCATGAGTTTCCTGTCAATTCTGGTGCACCTCAAGGAAGCCACCTCGAACCTCTTCTTTTTTTACTGTTTATAAATGATTTGCCATCTCTCATAAAGCATTCGAGTATTTTAATGTACGCAGACGACGTGAAACTATTTTTTTTTTTCAAAAATAATCTTGCAAGCTGACATAGACCATCTTTATAGATGGTGCAACGTAAGTCGTATGAATCTTAACATGAAAAAATGCAAGCACATGACCTTCACTCGAAAATCTCCTGTCACATGTATTTATAAAATTTGTGACCATACATTAGCGTCTTTAGATATCTTTCATGATCTTGGAGTAACTATGGATACTAAACTTCGCTTTCATATTCATATTAATAAAATTATAAATCGAGCAAATAGTACTTAATGTTTTATTAAGCGATGGGCAAAAAAGTTTATTGATCTCTATATAACAATAACCTTATTCACCTCTCTAGTGTGACCTATTTTAGAATATGCTTCAATTGTTTGGTGTCCTCGATATAATTGTTACATTGACGACATAGAATCAGTTCACAAAAAGTTTCTTTTGTTCTGCTTAAGTCATATTTACTGCAATTTAATGATCACCTATTACCTTATAAATATCGTCTGCAACTTTTAAATCTTCCTACTTTAAATAATCGGAGAATTATGCTAAATGCTTCTTGGATTTTCCAACTTTAACACGGATATGTAGACAGCCAATATTTACTGAGCAAGTAAAGTAAAGTAAATTTATTGAGACTTCCTTTCGTTTCTATTACAATTATGCTTATGTACGTTTAATGCATACAATGAAAAGTTAAATTACATGACAAAACTAAAAGCTATTTGGGCCTATTCGGCGGAATCTGTTATTCTGTTACGCATTTTCTGTTATCAATCATAAAAGATACCGGCCATAAAAGGTCTGTTAAAATTAGTATTCAGCATTTCGAACTTTTATGGTATCCTGTTATCAATCTTCGAAAACAAAAATCTATTACAATTCCGTTAACTTCTGTTATTAAACAGCTGATTGCTGTCAATAAATTCTTAAAGTGCACATAAAAAAAAACATACATCACAATGCAGAGCGAAAAAGTAAGTTAATCATTTAAATAAGCAATTGTATTTTTTAAATTAACATTTTTTATAGGAAAACGCGAAAAACGCGTATCATTGGAGCAAAAAGAGGTTTATTGCTCGTATTTGGAAGAGAACCCAGTGCTGGCGAGGAGGAAACACTGCGACGCATCAGTGCAAGGGCTGTGGCAAGAGTTGGCTGGCAGCCTTAACTCAACAGGTGGTGCGCAGCATTCATGCGACAAATGGAAGACGGTAAGGCTTTTGTTTATTTTGTACATATTTGCTACAATTCAATTTAATACAATATAATTTCAGGTGATCGAACGATTTGCTATTTAGGCGTAACTCCAGCATAGTGGTCCGATGATTTCTTATATTTAAAACTTGTTTTTTAAATACATGTGGCGGCCGTGGCGTAGTGGGTAGAGTGTGTGCCTCTTACGCCAGAGAACCCAGGTTCGAATCCTTCATCCGACACAGAAAGTTTTTTCAATTGAATTAATTTTTCTGTTCGGCCGACACCTCTCTGCAGACAATGGCAAAACTCAGAGAGTAAAACCTGCCATGAAAAGCTTCTTGAGAATATAAGCTGTTCAGAGTCGGCGTAAAATATGTAGGTCCAGTTCTCGATCATTTGTGTGCCAACATTTCACATCACACAACACAATTGATCATAAGAAGCTCGGTCAAAGTCCTTTCAAGGGATGAAATGGTCATTTCGTTTTTTTTTTTTTTTAAATACATACACATATTTATTAATTATAAATTACATTTGCCTCCTTTTTTGAGCCATTCTTATTGAAATTCTTAAATAAACATCCATTTTTCACACTAAAATGTTCAATTTCTAAAAATTTGTTATGATAAAAACAGAAAAATGTATCTGTGCCGAATAGGCCCAATTGTTGTGTTGCTTTAATGGAATAAAAAGATAAAAGCTACATGCTTAAGAATGACAAGGACAAATACATATGGTAGAATGGTTTTGCTGATAATAAAGTGCTTGCTCCCGGCACAAGTCAATTGCATAGGGACGTTTTGTCCCTAAAGAAGAAACAAAGATTAATAATATAAAAATACACTTCACAGCATTCTACAGTTCATGCTCTCTTGAAATTTCATGACGACGTCATCCGAAATTTACGAAAAAAAACTTGTACTATAGCAATCTCGTTAGATATCGAAAAGGCTTTCGACAGAGCTTTCCATGTTGGTATCCTTCATAAGCTCATTATCCTTGGCTTTGATCCCTTTCTCCTTAATATATTTTTTATTTTTTTCCACAACCGAAAATTTTGTATCCAAATCGGTAACGAAATTTTTGAACTTGGTACGGTCAAAAGCGGAGTTCCGCAGAGTTCTGTATTGGCGCCTCAATTTTTTAATGTCTTTCTTCGTGATTTCCCACACGAGATGCCTGGTTCAAGGGGCATCTTATATGCTGACGATTGTTTTATATATGCTCACCATGAGCCCCCAATTCTAGCTTTAAACATTGTTCAAGAACACCTTAAAACTATTCATGATTATTATGTTAACTGGGGCATTAAGATCAATGTCTGCAAATCTGAGGCGATATGTATTAGAAATGCATCAGGAAAGTGTGGCAGAACGGTTGTGCCTGAAAGCAAAAGACTGAAACTTATCCTTAATGGTTCTGAAATAGCTTTCAAAGACAACATTAAATATCTTGGTATTGTTTTTAATAAAATGCTCAAGTTCAATATGCATGCAATATCGAATATAAACAAAGCTAATAAGTTGATTGGCATGTTCTCAAAGCTGTTGAACAATATTTACTTGTGTCAAAATTCTAAGCTCTTAATTTTTAAGGTCAGCATTCGCTCTGCGCTGCTATATGCTTTCCCTATATGGTTTTCAATCTCACCCATAGTCGCCAAAGAGTTGGAGATATTTGAGCGTAGAGTCTTGAGACGATGCGTAGACAGGAATTTCGAATCACTTACTAAGCGCTACTCTAATAAATTCATTTACAAAAAAGCAGGAATAAATTCTATCTGTCGCTATGCGTTATCACTGCAAAAAACAATTTATCGACAGAGTTTCTTCTCATGAAAATGTGCTTTTAAAAGAAATCTTTGAGTCCCAGCGGCACTTTAGCTGGTCCTCTATTAACTACATATCTCCAATTGGAATTATAAATGCGGATATAAACACTGACTTAGATTTTGACACCCCTCTGCTACCTGACTTTTTTACAAAATCTGTACCTGGTTACAGATCTCTGTACCTTGCTACAGAGGCTAATTTTTTTATATTAATATTGCTGTTCTTATTATTGCAGCACCTGAATTCCTCGTGTTCGCATTTAGTTTTAGTTTAGTCTTAAAATACACAAGACTTAATATACACAAGTCTTAAAATACACAAGACTGATGCATTTCTAATACATATCGCCTCAGATTTGGAGACATTGATCTTAATGCCCCAGTTAACATAATAATCATGAATTGTTTTAAGGTGTTCTTGAACAATGTTTAAAGCTAGAATTGGGGGCTCATGGTGAGCATATATAAAACAATCGTCAGCATATAAGATGCCCCTTGAACCAGGCATCTCGTGTGGGAAATCACGAAGAAAGACATTAAAAAAGTGAGGCGCCAAAACAGAACCCTGCGGAACTCCGCTTTTGACCGTACCATGTTCAAAAATTTCGTTACCGATTTGGATACAAAATTTTCGGTTGTGGAAAAAAATAAAAAATATATTAAGGCGAAAGGGATCAAAGCCAAGGATAATGAGCTTATGAAGGATACCAACATGAAAAGCTCTGTCGAAAGCCTTTTCGATATCTAACGAGATTGCTACATTACAAGTTTTTTTTCGTAAATTTCGGATGACGTAGTCATGAAATTTCAGGAGAGCATGAACTGTAGAATGCTCTTTTCTGAAGCCGAACTGATAAGGCGAAATATAATCATCTCCTAAGTTCATTTCCATTTTTGTTTTTAAAATCAGTTCGAAGGTTTTTCCAAAATTTGATAGCATAGAGATTGGGCAAAAGTCATTTACATCAACACTATCCTGTTTTTTCTTAATCGGAATTATGTTAGCAATTTTCCAGATACTTGGAAAATAGCCATTATTTAGGCAATTATTAAAAATTATAGTTAAAAAATCGATTGCCAAAAGAGGAAGTCTTTTTAAAATAAAATTTGAAATTTTGTCTAAGCCAGACGACTTTTTGTTGTTTAACTTAATTTTTAGTTAACAAAATGGAAACTGTCGTCATTAGATAAGGCATTGAAATTGTCATGAAAGATAAAAATTGACGGCGGCAACCTTGATACACTAGCTGCAACTGAATCTTTTAATTCTAGCAAATCAGTTCTGTAAGGAACATTCTCCGCATAGACTTTAACGTAATGCTGGCGGAACGCCTCCAGCATCTCGCTCTCCTCAGTTAAGATCGTGCCATTACTAGAAATTCTTGAGCAGGCAGAGTTTTTTTTTGCGACCGACGCACAGTGCGCTTTTTTCAAAATTAGGATGACATCAGTAAATTTTTTGATTTTGATTTTTCATAAAAAAAATTATTTTTGCAACAGAAAATTAAATGACTAAAATGAAAATGATAATAAAAACTTGATGCTGTTTTTGAATATTTTTACATAATTCGCCAAAGTTGAAACTTTTTGATAACAAAAATAAATGCATTCAAAACAAATAAAAGAAGGGCAATTTCAAACATTTATAACTTCTAGCGAAAAGAACATATTTCAATTCGGTTTTTTTATGTTTATTAAAGCTTTAACAATAATTAAGCTTATTATAAAATAATAAGAATATAATTATAAACATAAAATAGAAAAATCGCAGAAATTTATGTTTTAATTTTTCAAGGAATATTAATTTAACAAAAATAAAGTGAAAAAAAAGTCTTATATCAACTTATATTGGGTGGTCACTTATACTTCCATTAAATATAGTACTTCTACTCTATGTTTCTTGAAAAACCTGCTGCGGCTAGCTGCGCATAAGAAAAAACACTTTAAATCAAAAAACCCTTAAAAAATGCAATATTTGCACTAAAACGCATGGATTTGCAAGACAATTTGTTTTATGTCTATTTATAATTTGCTTTAAAATTAAAATTAGTCATTTTGCTTATTAAATTCATATTTTTATTTGAAAAAAAAAATTTTCGTCAAAATTTTTTTTTTCAAAATTTTGTTAATTTTGGGCAAAAATTTGCAGTCACGAAGAATGTATGTTAAAGAAAAACCATAGTGCTATGGAGGTTTTAAATTGTTTTGTATATTGTCTTGATTTTAAAATAAATATATCTAAATTAAAAATCGTTTGAAATTATTACGTTTTTCCTTGCGTTTGAGCTACGGAAAACACTAAATTGGAGTTTTAAGTTTTCGCTTCTTAGCTAAACAGCCTTACTAAACTTTAAAGCATCACATCTCAAAAATAGCTATATACTATTGCCTTTAATATCAAATTGATTTATAAATAGAATGCTAAGAAAAATAAATTAAGCTTATGTGAACAATTTTGTTGAATATGTTTTATATAAAACATGCATATGATATGAGAATATGATAAAAAATATCAGTAGTTCTTTGGTACAGTCTAGTTGTATGGAAGGTATACCTAAAAGTTCACCGATCTTAATAATTTTTGGCGGGGCGCTTTAATGTAGTTAAATAAACTTTACTTCTTTATTTCAGCTACTTTCGTTTAGTTCTAGCAAAGTTATGGAGTTTTTTCTCTTTAAAAAGGAGGCGTAATACCCGCATAGCTAGAGGTAGGCGTGGCAGTTGACCTAGAATTCTGATTTTTTGTCACATTACTAATATTGCCTTAAAGATAATTGGTACAACATTTCATGACTCTAGTAGTTTCTGAAATAATAGCAATGTCATCCTAAAATCGAAAAAAGCGCACTGTGCGACGATGTTGAAAATTTTCTTGTACGCAGATGGACCTGGACTGATCAACTCCAATTTTCTTCCAAACTCCTTGGCTTGCTCCCATTTGACCTGCTCCTTAATAATTATCGTCAGCAATTGAATCTGTTTCGAAAGTAGGTTATATTCAGGATTTGATCTATTCAAGTATCTGTGAAATAATTTTTTAAGTCCTTCTGCCTTAATGTTTTATTTTAAACAATTTTTGAATATTTTCTGAGACAAAGATCTTGTTCTCTTTGAGTGAGATTTTTTTCGAATGAGAGGCAGAAACAGATTCAACAGTGGCACCAAAATTATCAATAAATGCATTAATCTCTTCTTAATTCAGAATTCTTAAGCATTCTGCTGCATGTGGGAAGCCCTCAATTAACGAAGCCTCCAAATCATTACCAAATATTGTCCAGTCTGTTTTTTTTTTTTGAAAGAAGTGAAATAACGTGGGTATTTTATAAGAAAATCAAAGTCAGATAAAACAATTTGAAGTTTGATTGGGAAATGGTCAGAAAAAGTTGGAAGACTTGCGACTGAGCAATTTTGGTTGAAGATAATACACTGGCAATGCTGTTTTCCTTAGTTGTATTTTTTATTCGTGCTCTAGGAATAAATTTAAATTTGTTAATTTTCGTGAAATTATTAAACAAAAAATAATTCGAGTTGGTTTGCTAAGCATTGCTGAGGATCTTTATTGTTCCTGATTTTCATCGCTAAAAAAGCTGAAAAATCCTTTTCAAAATATTTGCATTCATACTATATTTGTTTGTTTATTATCTAGCAACAACAACTTTATGTTTTGCTAGTTGATGTGAGAGCGGAACTTGGTTTTTAATTTCAGTTGCACTTTGACGCTAGCTCACTATTTTGTCGCTGGTGCTTCTCAAACTGTTTTGATAAATAATTTGTTTGATTCTCAAACTGTCACTGAAATAGAGTTGCCATAGTACTTTTATTACACTTTTTATTACACTTTTGTAAATTTTATTACTTTCATTAAAAATGTTCTGCAATTTTCGCAACTGCACTGTAAAAGGTGAATCTGACCAGCTGGTTAATTACTGGTTGTGTGATGCTTTTTGTTCATGTCAAGTGTGCAGCATTGAATGCGAGAATTTTTGATGCACTCAATGAAAGTAAAGGACTTCGTTGGTCTTGTACAGACTGCAGATCTACTGATGTAGATATTTTAAAGCTTATAAGGCAATCTCGAAGAGGCTTTTTAGAGGTGTCTAAGGACTTGGTGGCGGCTCGAGCCAGATTGGCTGATTTTGAAGACTTGTTCAAAAAATTTAAATTCATGGATGAAGCTTCTATTTCCCATAAGCCTAAACGACCACCCACCACCACCATCTTCGAAGTTCTGCTAAATCTGCTAAGCCTGGTGCTATATCCATGCCTCCGTCTGTTAATAATAATAATAATTTAATTTCACTTTCACCTGTTTTGAGCTCACCTTCCAAAGCGCAATCAACTGAGTCTGTAAATAAAGATCAAAATGGGGAATATATTGCCCCTTCTAATGAGGCTGCATCAGCTGATCTGAATTTACATCCGGTTGAGTCTTCTGAAGTAGTACCAACTATAGTCATAAGTGATGATTCTCCGGGTAATTCTGGT
Organism: Coremacera marginata; assembly: GCA_914767935.1. NCBI lineage: Eukaryota > Metazoa > Arthropoda > Insecta > Diptera > Sciomyzidae > Coremacera > Coremacera marginata. The sequence continues at coordinate 107,631,767 of OU612045.1, forward strand.
ATGAAAAAAACCTATGCCGAAGCCTGTACTGCTACTAATACTATTCCATCAACTTCCGTTATGAGCTCGGTTTTGACTAGTGCTATACCAAAACAAATATTGAAAAAAAGCATTATTCTGCCGTCTTGTAAAGAACTTGTGGTTGTCCAGCATTCTAGATCTATATTTGTATCTCGTTTTACTCTTGGTACATCCGAAGAAGACGTTTTACATCATATAAACTCTAAATTGAATATTGTTAACAAGAATATTTCGGTTTACAAATTCAAGTTTTCATATGAGCGTACTGTATCTTCTTTCAAAATAAATTTGCCTGGGAATCTCTTTAATCCGGTATTAGATCAAGGCTTTTGGCCTGAAAATACGTTGATCCACGAATATATTCCAAGATCACAACCTAAAACTTCACTGGCTACTTTACCTATTCGTACTACTAAACAAAAAAACTAGATTGTTGCCTTGCATTCCTTATCCTATACCAAAATGTTCGGGGATTAAATTAACAAAGTTAAAATATTTACATATTTTAAGCCACAACCTATTTTTTGACATAATTGTTTTCAGTGAAACTTGGCTAAACCCTAACACCCTAAATACTGAAATTCTATCTAATAATTTCAATATTTGCCACAAAGATAGAAATGCTATTGCTGGATTCTCTTAAAATCTTCTTATTTCTCACAAGAAATAATAATTCCTGAGGCATCTGATGTTGAATTTTGTTGTGTTCTTGTAAGGTATGGTTCGTTAAATCTTTATGTAACATGTTCATATATTCCTCCTGTTTCCAACGTAGAGGTATATTTGAAACATTTGGTTTCGATAAATAAAGTGTGTTTAAAACTTCAGCCTCATGATCACATTCTAATAACGGGTGACTTTAATCTTCCAAGTGTCGCTTGTAACTGCTGCACCGAAAACCCTGCAATATTATTGGCTTCGTCTGAATGCTCATCTGCTAATTCATTTTAAATGAGCTTTCAAGTCAAGGACTTTTTCAATTAAATAGCCACTTTAACAAGAATAGCCATTTGTTAGATTTTGTATATTTTGACGACAGCAATATTATTTCAGTTTCAAGGACAGATCCACTCGTGCTCCCTGAAGATCCGTACTATCCAACTTTAGAAATTGCTCTTAATTTTAATAAACAATCTGTAAAGAATCGTATTGCTCAACCTCCTGCTGATTTTTGAAAAAACTCATACCATTACAGATTTTGGTTCTTATACCTTTATTAAGTACAAGTATCGTCAATTATGCAAGCAATCTTACGATATTTACTTAATAAAGGTAAAATTAAACATCAAATCTGATGCTAAATGGAACTTTGTCAACACAAAACGCAAGATTGATTCCTATCCTTCTTTTATGAAATATAAAACTGTTGAATCAGATAGCGAGAATATCATTTGTAATCTTTTCGCTGACTTTTTCAAAGCGACCTATTCATCTTCATCCAATGATAATCTAAGCTATCCATTCAGTGTTCAATCTGGGGATATTTGTCTCCCAATAATTGAAACTAACACGGTTTTATCATACTTAAAAGTCCATAAAACGTCATATAAAAGTGGTCCCGACAATATACCGTCATGTATACTAAAATATTGCTGTGATGAATTAGTAACTCCAATCACTTTGCTTTTTTCTTCTTCATTAAAAACTTGCTATTTTCCAGTTGCCTGGAAGGTGTCTTTTATTATTCCGTTGCACAAGTCTGGTAACAGGTCTTTAATCGATAACTATCGTGGAATTGCAAAATTAAGCGCTTTGCCGAAGCTTTTCGAGGCAATCATTACTTCACAATTATCACATAGTGTTAAATCTTTATTGTCTCCACTCCAACATGGATTCGTTTCAGGAAAGTCTACGGTTACAAATCTACTCGAATTTACTTTCAAAACCATTGAGAATTTTGGAAAAGGTTTACAGGCTGATGTTATATACGCAGATTTTAGTAAAGCTTTTGATGTTGTTAATCATAAACTCTTAGTCTTAAAGCTATCTCTTGCTGGATTTCCCACAACACTTGTATGATGGATTGAATCTTATTTATGCAATAGAACACAACGTGTTATTTTTAAACTTGAGAAATCTCATGAGTTTCCTGTCAATTCTGGTGTACCTCAAGGAAGCCACCTCGGGCCTCTTTTTTTTTACTGTTTATAAATGATTTGCCATCTGTCATAAAGCATTCGAGTATTTTAATGTACGCAGATGACGTGAAACTATTTTTTTCTTTCAAAAGTGCTAATGATGCCGTTCTCTTGCAAGCTGACATAGACCATCTTTATAGCTGGTGCAACGTGAATCGTATGAATCTTAACATGAAGAAATGCAAGCACATGACCTTCACTCGAAAATCTCCTGTCACATGTATTAATGCGCTTGTGGGGACTTTAATTTTGTTTCAGATGCAATTTCTTTAAATGAATCCTTTTACGCAATTAATTTTATTATTTTAGATTATCTACAGTATCGCCACTAATCTGGATCATGTTTCCAAGGATACTTTATATTTTCCTGTGATGTTTGGTAACAACTTATACAATCTAGCTGTGTAGTTTAATATGATTATTCAGAGCGAGACCACGTCCGTCTCGCCTGGCATATGCCGGTTTGACGTCGTACGACTAGCTTTGCATGTGTGAGCTGTGCTCTAATCCATATTTATATAGATATGCACGCTATAGATATATTTTGATTATCCAGAGCAAGACCTCGTCTGTCTTGCCTAGCACATGTATGAGCTCGACCTCGTCCGTCTAGCCTGGCATATGGCAGCACCGCTCTAATCAACTCATTCTATTTACTGCTAAGAAGCTAACCGGATTGCATCTGTATATACCTGAAATCCTGACAATTTGACATTTTTATAAAATTAAATTGTACTTAAATTAATTGTATCATATTTATTTTGTTGAATATTAATTGCTATAAAGCCATATGTGCTTAGCATTCAAATAAATAATAATAAATAATAATAATAATAATAATAATAATAATAATAATAATAATAATAATAATAATAATAATAATAATAATAATAATAATAATAATAATAATAATAATAATAATAATAATAATAATAATAATAATAATAATAATAATAATAATAATAATAAGTCACGGAAATTTGAGCTGATCAAAAAGTGATCTAGGAAAGAGGAGCCAGAAGGAAAAGAAGGCCTGTTGTCCGACACACGCACAAAGTCAAGAGAAAAATCCTGAAGCCAATTGAGAAAAATCTTACCATTGCTATTTTCGAAAAGATCACCCCGTTCGGGGTTTTTTGAGTTAAAGTCGCCACCTATAATGGTGCCATCGAAATTTTTAGAAAATTGAAGGATTTTGCATAAACCTGAGTAAATAAGAGGGGGAGAAAAATTACAAGGAAGATAAACAAGGAACCGAAAAGGAAATTTTTTCGACAATTATTAATTATCAATTTGACCTCTATGAAAATATGTGGAAAAGAAATTCCCTGTGGATTGAGCATAGAGAAAGAATAAGATTTTTTCAGGACTATTGCTATCCCTAAAGGAGAGTTGTCATAAAGGAAATTATAGTCGTCTAAAAAGATATTCGAATTCCTCAGATGGCATTCCTGGATAAACCCAATATCAATGCTTTGAGTTTTAAGAGTGTTCAATAGATCCAACCTATGACTGCAATCGATCAGAGAACGTACATTAAAAGTTAGAAGATTTAAACATTTACCGCCCATAAGTAGAATTAACACGGGATAACAATACCCTAAATTCCGATTTAGCCTGAGAAATAGGCATACTTTTGTAAGAAGGTAAAACATTTTCAAGTAGTTGTTCGAGTGATGTTGGTTCGGGTTCCATAAAAACTTTTGCAGGTTTCAGAAATTCTTCGACTACTGTAGGACGATTAGGAGTCGAGGCCTGCGGGTCCGCTAAGTGATGGATTTGAGATTGGAAAAGGCTAGCAAAAGATTTCTTCTAGTTAAGCTTGGAGCTTAAAAAAGCTTGACTTACGTTGCAAGCAGCAGTAAAATTCCTCCCCGCGGCGAATTTTAGACGTTTTTTTTTTCTCTAATAAATAATTTTGAAATGAGGGGCAGCCCTTCCAGTTAGCAGAATGACCTTCCTGTTTACAATTGGAACAAAAAGGCTTGTCGTTCTCATCCTGACCGAGCGCGCATTCCCCAGGGCTATCATTTGAACCGCACTTTACGCAAGTGAACTGTCTATTGCAGTTCCGGGAGATATGTCCCCACTGTTGGCAACGCCAACACTGAATTTCTTTAGTTTTAGATTTGGGGGCTTCCCAAGAAATTGCCTGGCTCAACACATATCTTATGTTCATTACATCCGCTAATTTTTTTCCGGGAGAGAGAGATATCAAAAAGAGACCCGTGTCGGATTTATTATTAATAGAAAAGGGGGTAGAGAGTTTAGAGACTTTAGCGATAGCACCAGGAGCGAGTCTGTCAAGTTCATCTTTCAAATCATTTACGTCAGTTTCAAAATAAAGCCCACGTAGGACTAGACTGATCTGTCTGAACTCTTTTGGGGTAAAAGAATAAGAATCTACTTTCTTTTTGTCCAAAATAGTCATCATCTCTGAGTGCGCTTTTGCGCTATCGAGGAATAATTTACTTTTAAATTTGTTGATATTTTTAATTTTAAAGTTTACTTTTGGTACCAGGGAGTTCAGCTGGTGGGAGGGCAAGCTACTTTAAGACAATTTGACACCCCTCTGCTACCTGACGGAGGCTTAGGAGAAGGGATTTTATCTGAAATACCAAACGGCAAACGGTTTTTTCAATACCGTTAAGCAATACATTATTATTAAAATTTAAATTATCTAATAATGCAAATCTATTTGTATTTACGGCTACCTTATTGTTCGAAACTACCTTATTGCTGGAAACTGGGGCGTCTTTTGAAGAATTTCTACCATGAAAGCGCTTTAACTTTTTGCGTGCAACTTCTTGGAAGCCATCGTCTTGTGGAGTCACCAGTTGCTCAGCTACAGCAAGAGTGTTGGGCGAGGCCTGATCACCCGTATCCATTATCAGATATTCGTTTTGATCACCTTTGTCCGTAATTGAACGCTGTTGTGTGGGAGAATTGATGCTTGGGTGCTTGCGTTAAGCCGCTGCGCGTTGATTAAGTTGATCGAAGAAAGATTGTAGGCCACCCTTATGAATAATCTCGGTTTGTGTCGACGTAAGAGGCGACAGTTGAGGCGAGTAGGAGTTTGCGCTAAAATTGAGCTGATGACTAGGATTCGCGCCAGAGGTAGGCAGCTGCGCTGTTTGGTGAATCTCGGTTTGTGTCGTCGTAAAAGGCAACAGTTGAAGCGAGCAGGAGTTTGCGCCAAGATGGAGCTGATGGCTAGTATTCGCTCCAGGGGTAGGCAGCAGCGCTGTTTGGTGAACATGATGGATAGAGTTAACCTGCTCAGAGCTCATCTGAGTTAACTGCAGAGTATTTGGAGCACTCTCAGGAAGAACCGCAAAGGAGTATGATGTCTCGGCGGAACACGCACCAATCGAATGATTAAAGTTATCAAAATCCGACTTACCCGGAGGCTTTTTATGATTAAGAACGTTCATGCTTCCATTATTTGCCATGACGAACAATGAATCACGAAACAAAGGGAGTCTTAAATTGAATTTTATCTAATTCAGTAATATGTTCAGTGCAAAAAGAAAAATCAAATTTATCACAAATTATTTTTTAATTATTTTTATCTCTGTTCAAATATCCCAACTCCAACTGATCCTGCATCACTCAAATAAAAAAAAATCTTACTGAGCAAAATTTACTTTAATATTCCTCTCTGACCTAGAAGATCTTTTGAGTTACTTTACATGATCTTTTGTAGAACTAATTACTTGCAAAACGAACCACTCAGAAGCGCTTGTGGGGGCTTTAATTTTGTATCAGATGCAGTTTCTTTAAATTAATCTGTTTACTTAATTAAATTTAATATTTTAAATTATTTATAGTACTGCCACTAATCTGGACCATGCTTTCCAAGGATACTTAATATTTTCCTGTGATGTTTAGTAACAACTTATACAATCTAGCTGTGTAGTTTAATATGATTATCCAGAGCGAGACCACTTCCGTCTCGCCCGGCATATGCCGGTTTGACGCCGTACGACTAGCTTTGCATGTGTGAGCTGTGCTCTAATCCATATTTACAATATATACATAGATATACACGTTATAGATATATTTTGATTATCCAGAACAAGACCTCGTCTGTCTTACCTAGCACATGTATGAGCTCGACTTCGTCCATCTAGCCGGCATATTGGAGTACCGCTCTAATCAATCATTCTATTTTCTATTTAGAAGCTAACCGGATTGTACTGTATATATATAACTGTATATATATAACTGTATATATCTGAAATCCTGACAATTTTACATTTTTATAAAAATTTAATTGTACATAAATAAATTGTATTAATTTTGTCTAATATTAATTGCTATAAAGCCATATGTGGTTAGCATTCAAATAAATAATAATTAAAATAAATAATAATTTGTCATACTTTATAAATCTTTTTTTTTAGCTTGCGTTGTCATTTTAGCTTATTCACGAGGCACACACTTGACTTTTACACGATTATTATACGACTGGGTGGAAAGATCTAATCGTATCTTACTCGTAGGCATTACACTGCACTAGGGAATTAATAGGTACACTATTGGGAAGATTTTTATTTTGAGAAATGCAGCGAATACCTCCACACACCCCACTCTATTACACACACACCTCACACCGGTAGTGGTGACAAAACCAACAATAATTGATTTGGTAACAAACCCCCTTACGACTCCCGTAGAAATACATGCTACCGCGATTAAATTGCCACCTTTTTGACTAACTGTCCTGAGGCATGGTTCGCACATACTGACATATAATTTCAAGCCAAAAGTATTACAGTGGATAGAACCAAATACGAATACTTGGTAACAGCTGGACCACAGGAAGTAATCGTGACAGTATTGGGTTTTATCCAAAATCCACCGTCCACAAATCTATGCAATGGACTCAAGAAAACACTAATTGACAGACTTTCGTTGAGCGAAAACAAACGTCTCGACAAAATGCAGTCGGATTCTGAGATGGGTGATCAAAAACCATTTCCGTTTTTCCGTTCACTACTATTGCTTGCTGGTTCCTCAGTAAGTAGCGAACTCATATACAAACTTTTGTTACGAAAATTACAAAAAAGTCTGAATGTTGCCCTGACCGGGTCAGGCCATGAAGAACTAGACGTTCTTCTTAAACTAGCAGATAACGTGTGGGAAGGTATAGTTGCAGGTGAAACCTCCTCTATAAATAAGAAATCCCCAAATGCTGAAGATTTAGTTGCAATCACGCAACACTTTGCCGAAACGACAAATAGGATTTTAGAGAGTTTTAATATGTTGTCGCAGAAATTTATCGGCATGACTAACTATTACCACAGATGTATTCCAAAACTTGCACACATGCTAGGCCCAATTTATGACATGGTCACAGTAGCAACCAAAACAAAGAATAAACACTTCCTTTGGACTAACACAATTCTACATGCCTTTACAACAATTAAATATAATTTTGCAAAGCAAACACTACTCAATCATATTAGTAGTAGTGCGAAATTATCAACTGCTGTAGATGTATCAAACACCGCAATCGGAGGCGTATTACAACAACAAAACAATGAAATACTTGAACCTTTAGCACTTTTTTCAAAGAAACTTTCGCAAACAGAAACCAAATATAGTACATTCGACTGAGAATTACTTGCCATATATTTGAGAGTTAAACACTTTAGACATAATCTCGAAGGTAACAATTTCATGATATTCACAGATCATAAACTTCTAATCAATGCACTCCATTCACAAACGGAACGTAGTCTCAGAAAAACTAGACACCAAGAGTACACTTCACAATTTACAAATGACATTAAGCATATTAAAAGTACAGAAAACACTGTAGCAGATTACAGAAAATACCACTGTCACGAGCCGAAATAGACGCTTTTACTTCTACGGATATCAATTTTAGAACACTTTGCAAGGAACAAACCGCTGACACAGAGTTAGAAGAGATATTAGACAGTCACAAGTGCAACCTGGAACAAATACACATACCTTTACTCAACAAACAAATTCACTAACACGACCTTACATACCACAAACCCTACGAAAACAAGTCTTCGAACAGTTACATAACATTTCACATCCAGGAACACGAGCATCATGACGTATAACACATTTTTGGCTCAAAATACAGAAGTCAACAAATAATCACAAGAATTTGTTAGATGTCAACGTTCAAAAATACAAAAACAACTCCACATAAAGTCAATATACCACACGGTCGTTTTGAACATATCCACATCGTTATAGTCGGTCCCTTACCAATATCGAATTGGTATAGGTATCTACTCACCGCAGTTGACAGAAACACTCTTTGGCCAAAAGCATACCCATTAAAAGGCACTAATGCTGATACAATAGTTTACACCCTTCAGAGAGAATTTATTTCCCTTTTTGGAGTTCCATTAAAAATTACATCCGATCGAGGAGGACAATTCACTTCAGTTACCTTCAGCAACTTTATCAAAAATCTTGGCTGTCAACAAATAACTATTTCAGCTTATCACCCACAAGCTAACGGCATGGTAGAGCTTTTTCACCGTCAGCTAAAAGCTTCCCTCATCGCGAGCAACAACCAGACACATTGGTTTACAGAATTACCGCTAGTTCTTTTAGGCCGCAGATCTTCGGTCAAGGAAGATATAAAGGCATCGCCAGCTGAGATGGTTTTTGGTCAGATGCTCAGATTACCGAAACAACTAGTGATTCCTAAAGACGAAACTTTTAATGCTTCAGATGCTCCCAGAAATGCTCCCAAAAATTAAAAAAGTTGTTCAGGACAAACAATCACACATTTCACATCACAACACGAAGTTTCAACAATATATCCCTAAAACATTAAATAATTGCAAATTTGTTTCGTCAGAAATGACACCATCCATAAGATCCATCCACAATTACTGTTAATATTGAAAGAATTAAGCCAGCGTTACTAGACACCGAGACACCACACATACTACCTTCAGGACCTAAGCCACAAAAAAAAGTACACTTCAACAACACCGTTAGTATAGTTAGATTTCATAGGAGGGGGAATAATGTGGTGTCCCACAATAGATTTACTATTTAAATATACTGTATCAAATAAATACAGTAATTCATATATTGTTTTTAAATTTAAGAAGCTCTTTTTTTATATCAAGAAAAATAACATTTTATATTCAGTTGTAAAAATTTCTTCAATAAAAAAAGTTGTGAAAATAATTTTATAAAAAAACGTTGTGTATAAAATAATTAAAAAACAAAGAAAATGAAATAAAAAATAGCACTCACGCTATAACACCATCGAACTGGTTGAAGGCGCCGAGCCAGTTAAGGACCGTCACTATCCAAAAAGTCCAGCAGTGCAAGCAATCGTCTATAAGGACATAGATCAAATCTTAGAATTGGGTGTAATTGAAGAGAGTCAGAGCGCATGGAGCAATCGCACTACAATAGTGCGCAAGCCTGAAAAACCCCGATTTTGTTAAGATGCTAGAAAGCTGAATAAGAGAAAGGTGAACGATGTCTATCCTATGCAAAACATCGATGGGATCCTGAGCCGTATCGACGAAACTTATTTTATAAGCAGCGTCGATTTGAAATTTGCGTTTTGGCAGATCGAATTAGAAGCGAAAAGCAAAGCTTATAAGGCTTTTACCATGCCAGGACGACCACTCTTCCAATTTGCCCTAATGCCTTTCAGTCTCTGCAACGCGGCTCAACGACTTTGGATACTTATGGACAAAGTCATTCTTTGCGGACTCATTCCGCAAATTCTAAAATCAAACGTTTTTACATATCTCGACGATCTACTTATCATAGCCGCAGACTTTGATACACATATGAAGGTTCTAAGTGAAGTCGCTGAATGCTTAAAAGAAGACATTGGCTAAGAAGCAGTGCTGTTTCAAGTCGACGAAAACCAACATGAAAATCCAATAGCGTTTTTCTCACAAAAGCTAAACGGTCACCAACGCAACTACAGCGTGATTGAAAAAGAGTGTTAAGCAGCGGTATTTGCAGTGAAGAGATTCCGCGCTTACGTCGAAACGATGCCATTCACCGTCGTCATGGATTACGCAAGTCTAAAGTGGCCTATGTCACTTAAGGATCTAAGTGGCATACTAGCAAGGTAGTCTCTTCAACTGCAAGCGTTCGATTTTAAGATTGAACATCGAAAAGGCGCAGACAATGTTGTAGCTGACACACTCTCTCGGTCTGTAGAAGAAGTAGAATTGAATGACGACGAACTACTAGACATCGAGACACTCGACTTTTCTTCGTCAGAGTGCGTAGATCTGAAAGTATAAAAACGAAGAAAGGCTGCCAGATATAAAAATCGACAACGGCATGATTTTCAAGCGAACAGGGTTCGATCGAAAAGACAGTGATTGCGAAGAAATTGTTTGGAAATTTTGGATGCCTGAAGCACTAAACTCAACACTTATTACAAAAGCACACGAGCCACAAGTGATGGCACATGGCGGCGTAGCAAAAACTTTGCACCGGTTACGCCAATTTTACTTCTGGCCTGGGATGACCAAACAAGCTTGCAAGTGTATTAACAATTGTGTCCTGTGTAAGGAGAACAAATCAAGCGACATAGAGTTGCGACTTAGGAAAGGGCAAGAGGGGGTCATTTCAGAAAATCTACATAGACTTTTTGGGCAAATATCCTCGATTGAAAAAAAAAAAGAAGTGTGCGTGTCAGCTCCGACGCGAGTTATAAAGTCCTTTTTAATAAAAGACACTTTATGTTTTTAAAACACAACTTCTTTTATTCAGATCAAAACTAAAACTAAACTTTCTTACAACTAACAGAATAAATGTTACTTAAAATATACCAATAGTTTATCAATACAAACATATCAATGTATGAGAATTTCTTCTTTTCTTCTTTCTTCTTTCTTCGTTGCAGTACAACGAAGATTACAAAATGTTTATGAAGTTACAAAACACTTAAGTGGGTCTCTGGGTTTGTTGGTGCAGTTAAAAAAAAAGTAACATGATATTTGGAGTGGCTTAGATGCATATTTTGAATTGACAAATATGTTTGGCAATTAATGAATTTGAATTTAAGTGTTAAATGATTTGGGTTGTTGCAATGAGGCAATAAATATTTAGTTTTTATTGTTTCCATATTTTGAAACAATTTCTTGTAATTTAATATTAATTGCCTCGTTTGTCACTCCTCCCCATTTGATCTGAGATTCTCCTGGATCTCATTAGTTATAAATTTTTGTTTGTTTACAAATTTAACTTTATTTTTCTTAAACATTATTAACATAAATATTGCAGCAAGTATAATTAAAACTAATGTTACATTTATTCTATAAGAGATGTTCTTATGATAATTTAGTTCTTCAATTTTTCTTATATTATTATAATGTTCTGTAATGATATTGTTGAAGTGAATGGGTGCTATTTCTGTCTTATTAATTGTATTTTCGTTCGAGTAAAAGTATCTGTCTTGGATTATTTCTATGTGGTTCTCGTAGTTTTCCTCCCCCATTTGTATTTTACAGTTACTAAATTATTTTTTGTAAGAGTAATGTTTCTATTATCGCAATTTTGTATGATTTCGAGGTTGTATGCATTCGTTACTAGTATTGTTTGTTCGTCCAATAGTTGTGTGTCTGTTTTGTTATTAAATTTATATTCGCAATTATTTGTTAAAATACAATTTTTACTTTCCTTTAAATGTTTTAGCGTTACATTTTCTTCGAAAGTAAATGTTTGATTATTGTAATTTATAACGAATTCTTGGTTTTGAATTATTTGCATGAACTTCGAATTCGGAATTGGTGTTATTATGTTAAGGTCTGTCCTTATAAATGATTGTGGTATCTGTATAGCAATAATAATACTATTGTCTTTATAGTCCATTATTCCTACCTTGAGAAGTTTCAGTTTATAAAAATCTATATTAAATGTTTCTATTTCTGACGAAGTCAATATACTTGGGTGGACTATGTTATTTTTTGCTGCTACTATATTATCTTGAATTTGGTCTATTTTTCTTTCTAGGTGTTTAAGTTTCAACAGCTGGTCGGTGTAAAGCAATTTTCTTAAAATTTCGTTATTTTGCGGTTTTATATTTAGAACAGTTGATTTCATTTTTATTCTGTCCTCTTCTATAGCTGTTTGTAAAATATTGAACGTATCATTAAAATGTGAGTTTAATTGTATTTGTTCGTTAATTGTTTCTATTGCGTTGTGCGAGTTTTTATTTGATATTTCTAAACGTTCCAGAATTTCCTCCCTATCGTCATTGTCCATAGTGCCAAAAAGCCATTTGTGAGCTGAACCCACGAAATTAAGTAATCCTCTCTTTGTTCTGGTTTTGTTTGGAATAATTGTACGAATTTTTGATTTTATTAAATCTATTTCATTTTGCAAAAGTTGTTTACTATTTTCATTAAAATGGTCGATGTTAAGTTGTATTTTATTTAAAATATCAATAATTGTGTTTGTGTTTATAATGTGTATTACAGTGGTTGTTTGGTTTACTATTTCTACCTGGCTTAGTTTAATTTTAACGTATCCAGATGTTTCATAAATCGGGCTGATTTGCATTACCATTACTGTTGTTGTCGTTGTTAGCAATATTATTATTGTTGCGAACCCCAAGGTTGGTATCTGCAAATTTAAACGGTCGTTTAATATTACTTTCATGAACATTTCGTAGTAAATAATTTCTGTATTTTGGTTGTTCTTTATGTCTCAGATTTGTATAGTTTTTTATGAACCCTTGCTCTCTATTTTCTGTGTGGTCTTCTCTTTTTTCGTTACGTTTTGTTATGGCTTTAGTCATTTGTTTTGTAGTATTTGTTTTTATTGTCTGCTTACTAACTTTTTCATTTTCCACGTCAAACGGTGTACATTTTTTAGTTGAATGGTACGAAGCATTATAGTATTCGATTGCTTTTGCCATTTGTTCTTTAATTGGTAGCTTGTTTTCAAGGTTAAGTGCCCTAAGTCTTTCTGTAAGTGTGTTATTTAAGCGTTCAACGTCTGAGTTTCCTGTATGACTGTTTGGTTTTGCGAAATGTATTTCTATTTCTTCTTCTCTACAAAAGTTTTTTACATTTATGCTGTTAAATTCGTTGTCACTTATGATTTTATTCATTTTTCCTTTAATTGAGATGTATAAAGTCTTATTTTTTCGATCAAGGTTTGACTATTCCTATCTTCTAAATAGAGACTAACAGCGTGTTTTGAAAATTTATCAATAAAGTTGATAAATGAATGTTTGCTGTTGACATATGTATCTATGTGAATTATTTGGTTAACATCAGTTGGTGTTTCTGTCCTTGCAAATTTCTTTTTTATTGGGTTTCTGTCATATTTTGCTCCAGTACAAATATTGCAGTTATTAATTACTTTTGTTATGAAGATCTTTAAGTTTGGGAAAAATATTTTTCTTTTTATTCCTTCGTAAGTTGCTTCTATGCCTGAATGACCAGATTCTTTTGTATGATATAAAGAAATTTGTTTTAGTGTTTCGTGTTCGTCCCTCATATCTTTAGCAAGGTGACTACATTTAACAAATTTTATTCTATGGTATTGAGAATACATTTCAATTATTTTTAATTGTACCTGATGGTAAAATCTATAATTTAAATATGAGTAGATGCCCGTTTTTCCATCTTTAATATGTCTTCTTAGTATGTCGGAAATATCGTGTGGTATTTCTTCCTGTTGAATATATATGCGTTTCTTGGCATCTATAATTTCAAATTCTTGAGTTTTATGTTCTACGAGAATTATTTGTGTCTTAAATCTGTTCACAACGGTATCTAAAATGGGTATATGATTTAATGCTTCTTCCTCTTGAGAGTGAACTGTTTGAACTTCCAAAGAATCATTATCATCATTTTCTAGGTAATTTATCTCATGGCTTCCTGTATCAATTCTACTAAGAAAATCTGCTATTTTATTATCTTTTCCTTTAATATAATCAATTTTAGCATCATATTCTCCAAGTTGTATTAGCCAACGTTGGAGTCTTGGATTTATATCCTTTCCTGAGTGTTTGGCTTGTAACCACTTCAGTGGTTGGTGATCAGTATGAAGAATAAACTCTTTACCAAACAAATACGGCCTAAAGTACTGCACTCCCCAAACTACAGCAAGAAGTTCTTTTTCTACCGTTGCATAATTCTTTTCGTGGTCATTAAGTGTTCTAGACGCATAGGAGATAGGGTGACCGTCCTGCATCAAGACAGCGCCTAAAGCAAAATTACTTGCATCGGTGACGAGTTTAAACTGTTTATTGAAATTTGGGTATCTTAGGATGGGGTAATCAGTAATGATTGTTTTTAATTTGTCAAATGCTGAAATATAGTTTGGATCATTTTTATTTACTTTTAAATCCTTTTTAAGATATTTTATTATTGGGTATGATACTTTAGCATAATCTTTGATGAATTTCCTGTAGTAGCCTGTAATTCCTAAAAACGATTTTATTTGTTTTTGGGTTTGTGGTAATTTCAGGTCTTTTATTGCGCTTATTTTATCCGGATTTGGTTTTATACCTTCCGATGTTAAAATGTGTCCTAAATATTGTGTTTCTTTACACATAAAATTACATTTGTCTATTTGGATTTTTGAACCGGCCTTACGTAGTGTGTTAAATACTTGTCTGATATTCTCTAAGTGTTCTTCTAAGCTTGTGCTGAAGATGAGGATATCGTCTAAATATACTACGCAGATTTTGTTAATGTGCTTTCTCAGGACTGAATTCATCAATCTTTGAAATGTTGCAGGTGCATTTTTTAATCCAAAAGGCATCCTGGTAAATTCAAAGTGTCCGAAAGGAGTAGAGAAAGCTGTTTTTTCTCTATCTTCGGGTTTCACTAAAATTTGGTGAAACCCTTTGGCCAAGTCTAATGTAGTAAAATACTGTGCCCTGCCCAATTTATCTAAAATTGATTCGATATTTGGAATTGAAAATTTATCACAAAGTGTGATTTCATTTAATTTCCTGTAATCAATTACGATTCTCCACTTTTTTGTACCCGAATTGTCCAGTTTTTTGGGGACAATCCAAAGAGGGCTATTGAAAGGTGAGTTGCTTTCAACTATTATGCCTTGTTTTAGCATTTCCGAGATTTGTTTTTCAATTTCGACTTCGTGAACTCGTGGATATCTATATATTTTTGAGTAAATAGGCTGACAGTTTTTAGTTATTATTTCATGTTGGATTTCATGGGTAAAAGACAAATTATCGTTTTCAAAGTAAAATAAATCTTCAAATTGTTGTAAAAGATTCTGTAACTTTAATCTTTCTTCTGAATTAATATGATCAAAATTTATATTTTCCATTAAGCGGTTACTAATGGGTTCTAACGTTTGTATACTTTCGATATCGAATGGGTACGGACTATCTAAAAAAAATATTTTATTCCCTTTTATCTCTAGAAACCTGTTTTCCAGATCAATTCTTGCTTGTAAAGTTGTTAATACATTTTGCCCTATAATAGCATCATAATTTCGATTATGAAGATTAACCACTTTCCAAGATATGGTTCCTGCTTTTTGAAATTCTCTTGGTATTGGAGTAATTTTTTCGTTGGTAATTTTGTTTAAACCATTAATTGTCGAAAATATTTTTGGTTCTTTTAGTTTTTGTAGTGGAAAATTAATTAATACGTTAGGTTGTATAATGCTTGTAGTTGAGCCTGTATCAACTAAGCATTTTATATTCTCGTTACCAATGTGAATTTTTATTATTGGCAGTTTACATTCCGAGGCTCGTTTTGAAAATTTATGTCGTCCTCCTGAATGTTTTCAATTTCAATTCTTTGGTTCTGTAGATTTTGTCTGGGTTGTTGAGAATTATAGTTTTGTCTGTATTGTCCTGAATTGTTATTTTGAATATATCGAACAGAATTATTATTTTGTGGATATCGTCCAGAATTATTATTTTGTGGATATCGTCCAGAATTATTATTTTGTAGATATCGTCCAGAACTATCATTTTGAATATAGCGTCCAGAACTATTTCTATTTTGATTTTGTTTTTTGTGCCTATAGTCTATTGTCCTTGGGTCATCCAGTATTCTTAGTAAAGTGAATTTATTTATTATATCGTTAAGTGAATTGCAATTGTTGATGTTTGCCCTAAATTGTCCGTCAATTTTGTTTAACAAAATATCCGCTTAGTCTCTGTCAACGTGATTTGCACTATAAATATTTGATTTCACAATGTCGTATTCGAATATTTCGTTTATTTCGTATTTTGCACTGCTAAATATTTCAAATAATTCTCTTAAATTTGATACCTTAATATTCCTACAATAATTGAATACCTCTGAATAAGTTTTTCTTGGTTGAAATTGTTGTCTCAGCTTTTCCTTGACTTCATCCCATGTTGCGTTGTCTCCTAGTGTCCTGATGCAATTCCCAGCTTCTCCTAAAAGTTTTGCATTGATGATGATCTGCAATCCAAAATTGTACAAATCCTGGTTTTGACCACATAGTTGCATCACTTTTTCCACTGATTTGATAAAAGAAGTAAGAACATGTCCTTTTCCAAATGGTTTGACTGCTCTGAATTGATCGAGAATTGTTGCTGGAGTTAGTTGTAGCATTGACAATGTCGATTGTTGATGTGTTTGTAGGTGTTGTGCAAATTGTTGCTCTTCTTGCTGCTGCTGTTGTATAATATTTTGTTGTTGGAGAATCTGCTCCTGTTGTTTTTTATGACCTCTTCTAGGTTGTTCATAGTGGTAAGAAGTTGTTCCGAATTCATTTTGGACACTTTTTAATTTCTTCGTTTTAGTTAAAATAAATTATTAAAATTATATAACTTGAGTTATATTTAATTGCGTACAGTCAAAAAGTGAATTTTAATTTATTAGATTTATTTATCTTGTTTCACTTAACTTCCGTTTAATAACGTTATAAAGTTCTTAAAAAAAAAATATCTTTAGATAATTTTTCTTTAATAAAGTTCTTCTTAATAATTCTTCGGAATTATTTGTAGCCAGTTCTAAAGTTCTTTTTAATAATTCTTCGGAATTATATCCTGCCGACTGCGCCAGTTATAAAGTCCTTTTTAATAAAAGACACTTTATGTTTTTAAAACACAACTTCTTTTATTCAGATCAAAACTAAAACTAAACTTTCTTACAACTAACAGAATAAATGTTACTTAAAATATACCAATAGTTTATCAATACAAACATATCAATGTATGAGAATTTCTTCTTTTCTTCTTTCTTCTTTCTTCGTTGCAGTACAACGAAGATTACAAAATGTTTATGAAGTTACAAAACACTTAAGTGGGTCTCTGGGTTTGTTGGTGCAGTTAAAAAAAAAGTAACATTATATTTGGAGTTGCTTAGCTGCATATTTTGAATTGACAAATATGTTTGGCAATTAATGAATTTGAATTTAAGTGTTAAATGATTTGGGTTGTTGCAATGAGGCAATAAATATTTAGTTTTTATTGTTTCCATATTTTGAAACAATTTCTTGTAATTTAATATTAATTGCCTCGTTTGTAACTCGCGCGACTGGAGTTTACTCCTCTAGATCGATTACCTTTGAATTTGGATGTATATTAAAAGTAAAGGGGGTGAATAAAGGCATCTCTTATATTAGTAAAAAGATTGTATACTTTTTAAATTTTAAAATATATTTATTACATAAATTCATTATGAGGTAAAATGATGAATTTCATTAATAGTAACGTCATTATTAAATACTGTAATATTGGTTCGTGGTAATCGTGAAAACATAGCATCAATGGTTGTACCATATCTAGTCGTCCCATTGTTCTTCCAGAAACTAAATCTAAATGAACTTTTTCTTTCTAAAATTGTATTAAGCGCAAACCTTCATCTGTATGATGAAACAGTTAAAAATTTCCTTCAATTTTTCATATTTTTTCTATTTAAGATCAATTTGTGGACATATTCTGTATTAAATGTCCCGTTATGTCATAGCAATAAAAATTCTAGCTAATTCTAAATCCAGCAAGTTTTATTTAATCGAAATCGGTTGAAAATTCGTCGACTTATTCAATTTGAAGTGTTTTTACTTCACTACAAAAGCACTACAAAATCACTAAAATAACTATGTTTTGCTTGATCTTATTTGCGAAAAACGCAGTTTAGGCAAAGCAGCATGAAAAACAACGATTATGTGCCGTTTTTAAAAGATTAATGCTTAATATTTTAATAACTCGACGAATTTTTAAGTAATTTCAATGAAATAAATCTTGTTGGATTTATAATTAACCAAGTTCTTATATTATTATCAATTATAATAAAAGCGCACTTTAATATAAACTACTCGTATGAGCAACGGCTACGTTGCAAATGCACACATAATCAAACACACACAAATTTTTGTCGTGCTGTAGCTAGCTGAACATAAAAAGAGAAGATAGAGAGCAACATGGAATTTATTGAAACTTTCGCAAGCACAAGCTGGTGAAAAAAAACGACCAAGCAATGCGTGGCATCGGGTATGATTTCATTTAAGTCTTTACATTTTAATTAAATATACTTACTGTTAAAATTCTGAAAGGAAAATGTGCTGTAGCCAGCATTGCCATATGTTTTTTTAAAAATCCTGTAATTTAAAAAAAAAATCCTGTATTTTTAGAGAAAATACTGCTGTTATAAAAGGACTAAAAACAAATATTTTAAAATTTTTTTATTATAACATTTTTGATATTCCTTATCTTACCAGGTATTGTTAAGTATTTGTCCATTTGTAATTTGCAAAAGACTAGCGAAAAGAAATAAACAAAAACGATGACAGCAACAATGACAGGAAAAGCGCTGCCACATGATCAAAATTTTGAAAGGATGTAAAAAGTAGTAGCAACTTTATTTGATACTTTTATATAAGTACTTACATATAATTTATAAACATAAAATTTATTTTTTTTTTATTCAACGAAAATTAAAATACTGGGTTAAAAAAAAACCTGCCCAAATCCTGGGAGAAATATGATCCTGTCTACCTGCTCAAAATACTGCCCAAAACAGGATTATTTGCCCAAATGGTAACGCTGCCTGTAGCACAAATATAATATTCTAAAACTTATTTGATGAAAATTGGAGTCTTACAAAAATTTGCAATTCAATTTGTAAAACAATAGCAGATTGCTGTTGTGTGTATATTGTTGGTATTTCTCTGTTGTGAGTATGTATTTTGTTGGTTTAACGCTGACTGCGTAACGCTTGATTTTTAGATAACGCTCGATTTCCCTCGTTTTTTATAAATTCGGAGTACCAGAAATTATCAATAGCGGCAATGATATTCAATTCACTTCAAAGGAATTTCAGAAAATGATCCAGAAATTTAAAATCAATCATCTCAAAACGGCAATTTCACATCACATCAGTCAAATGCAGCAGAACGAGTTAACCAATCAGTGCTGGCAGCTATAGGAACCTATCTAGAGAATGATCATTGCGACTGGGACTTATATCTTCTCAAAATAGAATGCGCGCTGAGAAGCTCTGTTCACGCAGCAACCGGGGTTACACCATTCTGTGCACTATTTGGTTACAATATGTGTCTAAACGGAACTAATTACAAACTTGCTCGCAAATGAAAATCTTTAAGTGAACCAGAAATCATGCTTCTGAGCAGAGAAGATAAATTAGAGCAATTACGCGAAAAAATTAAAAGCAATTTGCATCTGACTTGTTCCCAGTCAAGAAGTTTTTGGAAGAAATTTCGTCCAAAGCGATCTCAAACGAAACGAAAAAAAAAAAACGAAATGGCCATTTCAGCCCTTGAAACAACTTTGACCGAGCTTCTTATGATCAATGTGTTGTGTGTGTTGTGAAATGTTTATGCCGACTCCGAACGGCTTATGTTCTCAAGAAGCTTTTCATGGCAGTTTTTACTCTCTGAGGCTTGCCATTGTCTGCCTTTGTCAGAGGTGACGGCCGAACAGAAAAATGATTTCAATTGAAAAATTTTTTGTGTTAGATGGGGGATTCGAACCTGGGTTGGAAAGCTGTTGGTAACAACATGTACCAATTAGAAAGTCTCGACGGTAAGCCTCTATGCACTTTTCACGCAAAAGATATAAAGCAATAACTAGCTACTTAACGACCACTTTACAAACACTACAAAAATGGCCTATGAATTAGATACGAACTGATCCGGTTTTTTTTTATAAAATACTCCATAAAACTTAGCGAGTTGTGACATGATACCTAGTTGTGTAACATTGAGCCTGGTCTTCGTACAGCCGATAGAAGTCATGAAATAAAACATAAGATTAAACAAAGTAAATGTACTTAAAACACATATGGAAAATTATAAAACTTCCCGACTAACGCTGAAACCTCGAGATAGTACCCATGAGTCTTCGAAAATCGCCCGTGCGGCTGGATCTCGACAGACCGGAAAAAAAGAAATTTATTAGAAAAACAATATTAATACAAAATGAAAAAATAGCCCGGCTAGCAAGGGCTAAGAATGAGACTCGCAGGGTGTGGGCGGAAGCCTAGGTTGGGCGTGGTCATAAACAGATTTCGAGTTGAAAAGAAAGCTGGAAAAAAATCTCGTCACATTAACTAACGAACGTATTCCAGTGCCCTTTTTAAATTATGAACACGCACACTGTCTTTGAGAGCATAAAATAGACTAAATCCAGAGTTTTGTTGCGTGTGGCGAAAGCTCGAGATCATTAATAACATTGAAATATCATAAAAATTAAAAACTCATCACTTACCTGCAAAATTTTAAATATCTGGAAACTGCCACCTGGTAACTCTAAATCTGGTCTGCTTGCCTGCAATGAAAGATATAAGAAATGTTTATGCTACTTTAAAATCAATGAAAAGCAAGTTCTTACTTGTTATCCATGTGGAACAGGCACCAAGCAAAAGTTTTTTCCTGTTGAAATAATTTAAAAAAAGAATTAATGATTAATTTAAATAATGAACTCATCATTCCAAGACCTGCTTGCGCATTTGCCGACTACTTTTAACAGCTTCTCATGTTTCATGCCACAACGTCCATATGGTAAAAGAGAAATGTGAAAATGAAACATAGTAGTAGTAAAAAGTATTGTCAGATCAGGAAGTTCATTCATGAGCAGGGCAAACGATGTAAGCATAAAAGTCACGGCTGCCACCTTTGTGGGAAAAATCCGATTTGAGGTTATTTTTAATTGCCGTGGGAAATGGGAATTCCCATGGTTTTTTTAATTGAGTGTGGTTTTTTTAATTCATGTGAGATTTTTTTATGGGATTTTTTTGTTTTGTTTTGAAAATCAAAGATATAATTCACATTTAAAAAAAATGATTGCATTCGTTTTTTCAAATCATTGATTAGGACTTGAAATTTCAAATCACAATCAATGATTTGAAAAAATTAATACTTGAAATTTCAAATGATTGCCTTCATTTTTTCAAATCATTGATTGGGATTTGAATGATTTTAAATCACAAATGATTGCCTTCTTTTACAGCTCTGGTAGTTATGTACAAACATGAATACATGCATAAAATGAATGAACTGTTACAAGACAAAAACACATACAAAACAGCAAGAACTGACCCGACCAATAAACTACAAAAAAATAACAACACTATCGTCAATGTCCGTCTGGTACTGCACCACGTCTCTATTGACTACCGAAAATTCATAAAACAGATGTCCAACTTAGACCAATTTCTTCACGTCCCATGTTATAACCGAGCAAAACATGTTGAACAAATCCTGAAAAACCTATTATCGGACGAATACAATATAAAAATCGCAATACAACTAAAAGAAAAACTAAGAGACTTAAAATTGACAGAGGACAACATAATAGTGTAATTTGATGTGGTATCTTTATTTACCAACATCCCTACACAGGTAGCAATAAGGAACATAATGAACCAATAGGACGTCACACAGACTAATATATCCAGACATTACTTCCAGCTGTCACTTTCCAATTTCCACAATCTCGGTAATTTGGCGATTACGACCAAAGCAGCGAAAAACTGCGAGGTTATGTTGCTAGAGTTTGTTGATAGAGTGCTACAAATTGTTGATAGAGCACAAACTATCAATATCAATACTCTCAGCAATGTTGACGAGAAGCATTTTACAGATTTTTTTCTTTAGAATTCTGAGCTGACGCCTGCCTTGCTTGTTTACTTTTTTTGCTGGTTTTTGTTTTTGTTGTCGGCTATGTTTTTTTTTTTGCTGCTGTTTGTTTGGCATTTATTTGTGTGGATTTTGTCAATCGTCAAAAATGATATTTTTGCGATTTTGTCTATTTTGAAGATTGAAGTTATAGAAAAATGTCTGTAACTTCTTTATTTCTGGATAGATTCAAGTGCACCCAAGGACAAAATGTTGGCAAATTTTACCATCTTTAAAATGAATAAATTTTTAAATTTTTAATTTTTTTCTTACTAAGTTTATTCATTATTTCTATTTCTATGTTCAAACTATGCTAACTAAACTAAGAAAACTATCTAATAAATTAAATTTATTTTTTATGTTGCAACTATGCTAACTAAACTAAAAAATCTATGCCAGAAAAGGACACTTAAGTATTTTTTGAAAAAAAAGCCAAGTTGTAACAGCTATAACTATTTTATCCGATTTTCGGTTCTTTTCATTTTTTGCACAAATTAGCTCGAAACTGTTCTTAGTGCATTTCTTGTTTGCATTTTTTAAAATTTTTATTTTTGGATTTTTGGGAATTTTTTCGTAAAAATATTCAAACTCGAAATTTCCAAAAATGCTTGCTTCTAGCAAAAAATTTTGTAGCGACCAAATTATTAAACGTAATCGCGCCATTTTTTGTGTCTGTATTAGGTATAGTTTTAGAAAATATTTTCATTACATTTTATTCATTTTTTTTTTAAAGTTGGATTTTCGCGATTTTTCTAGAACAAAAGAATAGAACAAATAGAACAAAAGAAAATTTGACTTTTTTAATAATCTAATGAAATGAAATGAAATTTAATTGTTTTATGTTAAAACTATTTTCATTCTACATACATATATTTTATTTACATACTAACAAAAGTATCTAATAAATTCAATTGGTCTAGTTGCCACCCAGGACATCGGCAGCTAGACCAACTACATTTTATTGTTATTGCTGTACACATCATAAGTTGAGATCGTTGCTGATCTAATTGGGTACAGTTAGCATTTTATGTATTTCTAAGTATGTAGTTTCTGCAAACTGCAAATAGATTCTGCAGCTCTGCTTAGAATTTCCTAGCATTGTTGCTTTATATGCACCTGCGAAGCGATATTTCTTTCTCTTTATGTCTCAGTGCGATCGAGAAAGCGTCTTTTTGTGGCTTCCGTGTTTTTTAGTGTTTTGCGAAATTTTTAAAAAATTATATTGCCGTTTTCAACGCGTGTGTTTTTAAAAATTTCTTTGTGTTTTTTTCAATTTTAATAAATTGTACCAATCTGTTTTTTTCAAAACAGCTCCAAACTTTGTAAAAAATTAAAAAACAATATGTCACAGTACGAGTGCAATGCAAAAAATTGCGACAATGTTCCAGACATTTTTTGTAGCCACATCAGAATGTTTCAGTTCCCATCGGATCCATTATTGCTGAAAAAATGGTGCGCAAATTTAAAAATCATGCATGTAGGGTATATAAATGCAAAGAGTAGAGTATGCAGTCGGCATTTCGACTCCTCTTGCATTGGAAGCAAAAAATTAAAACAAGGTTCGATTCCCACCTTGAATCTTGGTAAGTAAAAAATACATTTATGTTTTAAAAATACGCACACTTTTTTATTATAGACTATTTATACTACATATTATGTCCTATTTCTTGAACTATTTTAAAATACTATTTGGTGTATTGTCACTTTAAAGTTAATTACAAGATTTCATTTTTAATAATTAAACTCATTTTCTGATTGGTTGTTTGAGCGAGCGAAGCTCCCATGGGGCAACTTAAATAAAAGATTAATTTTGCTTATAAAAGTCATAATCATTATATTGAAATTTAACTGCAAGAAGTTTGTATGTTTGGTATATTAAGGAATTATTTTCAATTGTGGATTTCAATGCTGAAAAAGTTCCTGATATCCGAAAAAATATGCATTTTTTGATATCATACCTAGAACGAATATAATAAAAAATTGTAGAAAATTAGGTTGAGGTTCCTTATGCAATATCTATGCTTATTGGACCCAAAACATTTGAGAAAGTTTGAATGTATTTTTGTTAAAGTTTACTTCTAAAATCATTAAAAATTATTGAAAAAAACTTTTAATCTTTCATATCTACTTTAGCTATCAAACTAATATTGTTGTATTAGTAAAATTTTGTGATTGTAATTGTATTTTTGAATTGTACTTTTTAAAAACATTTAAAAATTCCCAATTTGGACAATTTTTCAAAAAATTATAGGCAAATTGTAAAACTAGTACTCAAAATTAATTTGATACAAAAATTCAATAAATTTTTGGTTATGGTGAATTAAAAACATGCATATTCACGAATAGTCTTAAAAACGAAGTTGTTTAAAAAATGTCCATATCCTTGCTTGTAGTACTGGTATTTACTTATATATTTTTTATCAAAAGCCCCTCGCCTCCCCTAAGATAAATCCTAAATACGGGCCTGCCTCATGTCATAGTGTTGCAGTAGCGTCTCATGTATTCATAGAAGAGGGTAGGCGGAGACTCAAGAGATTTTTAAACAGGAAATGAGTGTTTTTAATCTAGATAATTAAAAAACAAAAGATTTGTGTGTAATTACACGAAGTACATATCTAAATTTTTTTTTTATGCAACTATTTCATGGTACTCTTTCTGCTACGATGTTCTCTGCTACTTTAATTTTAAGGTCACGACGATGACAACAAATATTTGCCGGAATTGAAGTGCGAGCTGCAGGAGTCCATTAGAAGGTGCGATATTGCTGGATGCGACAACGACTCACGAGTTGGGAAAATATACTCGTTCCCAAACCGCCCAATTCGGCTCCAAGCTTTGGTCGAGCCTTGTGGCTTGCAAAATAGCCTGAAAAAAAAATTGCACATATGTGGTAGCCATTTCAAGCCGGCGGATATCCAACAAAACAGGCTTAAGGGCACTGCTTTTCCTATTTACGGAATATCCGAAAATTCCGAGCCCTTAAGCATTGAAAATGTAAATATTTTTGAGGAAGTGCTACAAGAGCGTGAAGAAAATGTGTGCGCCAATTTTTTTAAGTTCTGCAAGCTTGCCGACTATCACCGCAAGAACTTCGTGGCACTGCAGAAAGAGCTGAAGGAAAAGGACGCTTCACATTTGAAAGCACAAGAAGATTTTGCGAGCAAAATAGAGGCGCTTGAGCTGAAAATACAAAAGCTATAAGAGTCTGCGGAACAAAACGCAGTTACTTCCAGTTCAACTCATCGGAAAATATTTGCTAACATGATTTCTAAGGATGGTAAATCAGGCAATATTC
The DNA here is from genome assembly GCA_914767935.1 of Coremacera marginata. Lineage (NCBI taxonomy): Eukaryota > Metazoa > Arthropoda > Insecta > Diptera > Sciomyzidae > Coremacera > Coremacera marginata. Next base: position 107,657,315 of record OU612045.1, read on the forward strand.
AAGCGAGGAACGCGGAATGGCGCAATCCTTGAATTACTATTCATCCAGAGCCTATCGTTTTTTGAAATTCAACCTTGAATTTAATCATCCGAATATCAGCACCCTTTGGAAATGGCGGCCAATAAAAATCGTTATGCCATGTATTGTTTAATGAAATAATTTGTTTTATTATAATGAAACAATTTAAAAAGCACACCTAGTTTTTTTTTAAAATGGTTATAAGTCCCTTTAAAAATTTGTACAAATTATTTCAAACGTTTATACCAAATAAAATATTTCAAATACAAGTAATTTAATAACAATTTTATTTATATTGAACAAATCACCAAACAGGCGTTACCGCTGATAGGAGCAACATTTCACGAAATTAGCTGCCAGCATGAGCGAGCAGTCCCGAAATTGTGTGCTACTGTTTGACGAAGTTCTGCTCAGGAAAGAGCTGGAATATAATGCGACTGCGGATCACATCGATGGATTCGTTGACATGGGTGAGGGTGGCCGCAAGAAGGAACTTGTCCCAGTTCACTGCAGGCATTTATTGACAAGAAATTTAAATGACGAATATTTTGAATTTCTAGGACATAAGATTTTTGTTCTATATGACTATTGTCATTTGTTTAAAAGTATTAGGAACACATTGCTCGCAAATAATATAACGACTGAAAAAGGGGTGGCTAGTTGGGACATACTGAGAGAGGTTTACAAAATCGACCAGTCAAGTACCCTCCGAATGTTGCCGAAAATTTCGGATAGACACATTTATCCGAAATTATTCGACAAAATGAGGGTAGGACTTGCAACTCAGATACTTAGCAATGCGGTTGCTGCAGCTATTCGACAAATCTTTTTTCAAATGATGTCAATAGGGCGAATGCTGAAGCAACTATGCATTTTATTCTGAGATGCAATGAAAAATCTTTCCGATAAAAACCCAAATAGGCGTCCAGTCACTAGAGACTGCAATAAAATCTTGCAAATGAAGGAATTCATTTCTTATCTGGATACATTGAAGCTTCCAAGTAAGAGCAAAGGCAAAAACAAATGAATCGCAGGTCTTGCTCATACCATAAAGGCTATGATTTCATTGATTAATGATCTCTTTCAAGATCCAAATGTTAAATTTGTGATGCTTGGAAGATTGAATAAAGATAGTATTGAAAATTTTTTTTTGTCGTGCTTAGATCGCAACTAGGCAACAACAACGAGCCATCCGTGAGAGAAGTGCAATACCTCTCTGCAAGAATTTTGTCAATGAAGCTTATGACACATAAGTTTCATTCTCCCAATTCTAATTGTGAGAACGACAATGATCTTATGCTGGAATGGAACTTCACTCCGTCCGATGAAGGTTCACTTTCTATCCAATGGGGTCCGTCCGTGCAAATAGAAGAAATAACAGAATAATTAGAGGAAACTTCCCGAGTCTTTTAGATGTTTTTGTTGTTTCAGATGTATCTTCTGTTTTGCTGTTTGATCAAATATCTTTCATTTCTGATCATGATCTCCTCTTTTGTTCATTAAATGTTAATCTTTCACCTGTTGTCACTGATAAAACTATAATTTTTCGGGATTTTAAATCTATTGATTATAGGGCTTTGTTTTATGATCTGTCTATTATAAACTGGGCGGAATGTTGGTTTCTTACTTCCGTCAACGAGAAGCTTAACTTTTTTATTAATAAAATTTGTGCGCTTTTTGATGCGCATGTTCCCTTAATTACTCGCCGAGTGTCTAACAGAAGTTGTCCTTGGTATACTAGAACGGTCATGCTTGCCATTAAAACACGTAATAAATCTTAAAACCGCTGGAAAAGGAATCCTTCAGAATCTAATTGGGAACAGTACAAAAGAGGAAGAAATGATGCTAACACGGCTGTTAAGGAAGCAAAGCGCAATTTTTTCATGAGCAAATTAGACTCAACACTACCTTCTAGAAAGCTTTGGAATAATTTAAGACAGGCAGGGGTATGCAATGTAAAACGCGATGATTGTTGCATTGATCCAGATACCCTAAATGACTTTTTTATTGCTAGCTCAGGTTCTTCTGATAATTCGCAGCCTAATATCTCTAGTTCTGCTTCTTCTGTTAGATTATGTAATTTCGATTTTGTTGCTGTTTGTGAGAGTGATGTCGCTCGTTGTGTTTATAAAATAAAATCAAATGCCGTGGGAGTAGATGGAATATCTATAAAATTTATCAAAATTATTTTACCGCACATTCTTAGTCCATTAACACACATTCTAAATCACTGTTTCAATAGCTCTTTTTTCCCTGATGCTTGGAAAGCAGCGACTATAGTTCCTATTGCTAAGAAAGCAAATGCTCGTGATCCGTCTGACTTTCGTCCTGTAAGTTTGCTTTCTTCTTTGTCTAAAGTACTTGAGTCTCTCATGGCAGCGCAAATCTCAGAGTACATTAAAAAATATGACCTCATGGCGCCACTTCAGTCAGGTTTTCGACCTGGCCACAGTTGTGCTACAGCAATTGTAAAAATTTTAGATGATATCAGAGTGACATATGATTTGGGGCACATTAATTTACTTTGTTTACTTGACTTTTCCAAAGCATTTGACTCTGTTGACCATACTTTATTGTGTCAGAAGCTTGTTGACAACTTTAATTTTTCTGATATGGCTGTCCGTCTGTTACACAGTTACTTAAATGGTAGGACTCAAAGAGTAAGGGTGGGTAATAGTCTGTCCGATTTTCGTAATTTAACCTGTGGAGTACCTCAAGGCTCTGTTCTTGGTCCGCTTCTTTTTACAATATTTATTAATGACATTTTTAGCGTATGCCGGTATGTTACCATGCATGCATATGCTGATGATATCCAACTGTACTTGTCCAGACCTAAAAATCTTGTTGATGATTTATGTTTAAAGATGAATGACGACCTAAGAAAAATAACGCAGTGGGCTGAATATAATAAACTTATGCTCAACCCACTTAAATCATATGTTTTGCCGATTTCTAAGTCTAGTTGCTCATTCTCTAATATATCTGTTATCTTTCTCAATGGTGTAGAACTGAATTTTGTTGATAAAGTTAAGAATCTTGGTTACCACATAAACTCCTCACTATCTTGCGAAAGCCATATCAATTCTGTTGTTTGTAAGGTTTACTATGTCCTACGGAACTTGAGGTGGACTGCTTCTTTTGTTCCTATTGAAACAAGAAGAAAGTTAGTCCAGCAGCTCATAATGCCAATCGTATCATATTCCGATGTTGTGTACAGTAAACTTGATTCTAGGTCGAAACTTAAATTACAATACGCTTTTAACAACGCTGTTAGGTATGTTTACGGCCTTCGAAGATTTGACCACATCAGCCACTTGGGCAATCAATTACTTGGTTGCACTATTGTTAACTATTTGGATGCTAGAAACTGCATCTTTTTGCATAACTTGATACATACTAGGACACCTAAGTATCTTTTTGACAAGCTCCGTTATTGTAGATCTAATAGAAATTTTAACCTCCTAATCCCTGTTTATAACTATATGAGCTCTAGTAGATTATTCTTTGTAAACGCCATCAGATTATGGAATATGTTGCCTGCAAGGATTAAAAGTATCTCTAATAAACACACCTTTAAGCATGAAGTTTTTCAATTCTTTTATTAATAATGTCAATATCTTTACTGTCTATTACTTTGCCTACATCTTTTATTTTTCTCTTATCATATTTTTATTTTTAAATTTTTGACAAATAATGAGTCTTGTTACTTTGAATTTTTTCGTAATAATTTATATAAATAGTTGCTTATTCAATTTATTTCTCTAAAAACTTAATTTTTGTTTTTATATTTAAATTATATACTCCGTTGTTTATAACTTGTTTGCAATATATTAATACTTTTTGCATTTATAAGACTGTGTCTTGCATGTAAACATTACAATAAATAAATAAATAAATAAAAATAAATAAACTTCTGAGCCCACTTCCTTAAGCCCGTTGGAAACAGCAGTGGGTCGATATTTTGTTGGGTACGGTTTAAGGGCAAAATTTGAAAAAAGGTTAGGTGCGAAAGCTGCCATGAAGATCTTCTGAAGTTCGAAAAGTTTTCTTTTGACTCAGAATCTTTCATTGGCAGCAAAAATTTTAGTGATAGTCGGCTTCTTTTGAAAAATACGTCCGATGACTTTTTCGAAATTTGCACACAACATTTTTCGATATACAAGGGTATATTCGATACAAGTTGTCACGAGACTGGTTTGAAGAAGCACATCATCAAGTCCTGTATTGCACACTCAAATCGTTCAACTCCAGCGTGGTTCGACGAAAATGGTAGTTGTTTTGAGCACAGGCAAATCATGCTAGATTTTTTAATAACCGTTTTGATTCGAAAGAACTCAAAATGGTTAAAAGAAAAACTAGTGTCGGAAGAATTGAAGAAGAAGAAAATCCAATCGAATGAAAAACAAGGAAAAGCCAATGCAAAGATGCAAAGGCGTCTGTCTGTCAATTCTTCTATCAAATTTTTTAAAGAAGCCGTCTGTCACTTTGTCCGTTTGTCCTTATCTCTTTTTGTCTGCTAGATTGTTACAATGTCAGTCCGAATAAATCTCTTGCCGGAATCTGAGTTGTTGCCTAAGTTCATCTGTCCGACGTCCATAGTCCGTATGATTTGTTATTTTGAAGAATATATCTGATATCACCGTAATTGAATCCTTTGGTCGACCTCTCAGTACTGTACAATTTGCCACTGAATGGACCGAATATTTTCAGAAACAATGTGTTCCTAATGCTTTTTTTGCACGCTAAACCAAACATAAACATGCACACAAAACCTGCAGTGTTATAATTTTTTTTTTTATTTCTTTGTCTCAACAAAGAAATTAATTTTGATGAAGTAATTATTATATAATTAATGGAATTTTATATAATTAATTTAATATTATATGATTAATTTATTATTATATAATAATTGTAACACCGCCATTGACAGTCCCAAGCCCGGATGTGAACGTGTGGAGGGTTGCGTGAGGTTGGTAGCCTCACCGTAAAACTGAAATCTCCGCTCTATTCTCTGATTAAGGGAGATATTTATTCTTCAAAATTATTTTCGTTGTTTTTATCAAGGAATAAAAAAATTATATAATCATATCTATGTAAACCACTATATAAATCACGTTTACCTGCAGTGCACAGTGTTTGTGTTTGTTTTTGTTTTTTAAAACATTGGCCCGCGTTTAAAGTTTCTTGGGCACCGCTGATGTACATTCATGTGGATTGCATGTTTGTAATTATAAATAAATCACACTCTCAGAAAAAAAAATCTTTATTTTAACAAAAATGGTTGATTTTTTAAAATATCACAAAATAAATGTCAAAACCTGTTTAATATAAAATGTAATTTTAATATGCATTTTTAATATAAATTTATCAATTTTTTTATGTCAACTGTCAATTTTTATCAATTTTTAAAAATCAACTGTCGAAAAAGAAAAATAAATTCATTGTCAAAATGTAAAATTTAATGTTTTCAATTGAAATACAAATTCAAAATTTTAATAAAAAAAATTACTGTCGTATATATAAAACAGTAGAAAAAGAAAAAAAGAAAATTGCTAATATATAAAATTCAATCAGTATATAAATTAAATGAGTTAAAATAAAAACTCAATGTCGAAAAAGACAAAATAAACTGTTAAATAATAAACTTTAATTTTTCCATTTGAAGTAGGAATTAAAAAATTTTAATATAAAAATAAAAACTGTCATATATATAAGCTTAGTACCTGTCGAACAGCAAAAAAAAAAATCAATTGTACGAAAAATTTAATTTCACCATTTGAAATAGAAATTTAAAAATTTTTATTATAAAAAATAATGTCATATTTATAAAGTAACTGCCAAAAAAAAAAAAAAAATAATCGTCAAAAAATTTAATATTTCCATTTCAATAAAATAAAACTTTATTAATAGAAATTCAATCTTTTTCTTCTGTTTTTGCAATAATGTTTTAGAATGGAAGAAAGTCTTGTACTGTTGGCATGTATATTTTAGAGGCAACAAAGTAAGTATGTACAGTAGAGTGGCCACATGACAGAGGTCAGCTGTGAAATTTTCTGGAAAAAATCTTCATAATTAAAGGTGCCTCAAGCGACCACTATATTGGAAATCTGACTTATATAAGAAAATAGGAAAAGTCGGATTTAAATTATCAGAGTTATGATTTTACGATCTCAACTTATGATGTGCACAGCAATAACAATAAAATGTAGTTGGTCTAGCTGCCGATGTCCTGGGTGGCAACTAGACCAATTGAATTTATTAGATACTTTTGTTAGTATGTAAATAAAATATATGTATGTAGAATGAAAATAGTTTTAACATAAAACAATTAAATTTCATTTCATTTCATTAGATTATTAAAAAAGTCAAATTTTCTTTTGTTCTATTTGTTCTATTTTTGTTCTATTCTTTTGTTCTAGAAAAATCGCGAAAATCCAACTTTTAAAAAAAAATTGAATAAAATGTAATGAAAATATTTTCTAAAACTATACCTAATACAGACACAAAAAATGGCGCGATTACGTTTAATAATTTGGTCGCTACAAAATTTTTTGCTAGAAGCAAGCATTTTTGGAAATTTCGAGTTTGAATATTTTTACGAAAAAAATTCCCAAAAATCCAAAAATAAAAATTTTAAAAAATGCAAACAAGAAATGCACTAAGAGCAAAAAATGAAAAGAACCGAAAATCGGATAAAATAGTTATAGCTGTTACAACTTGGCTTTTTTTTCAAAAAATACTTAAGTGTCCTTTTCTGGCATAGATTTCTTAGTTTAGTTAGCATAGTTGCAACATAAAAAATAAATTTAATTTATTAGATAGTTTTCTTAGTTTAGTTAGCATAGTTTGAACATAGAAATAGAAATAATGAATAAACTTAGTAAGAAAAAAATTAAAAATTTAAAAATTTATTCATTTTAAAGATGGTAAAATTTGCCAACATTTTGTCCTTGGGTGCACTTGAATCTATCCAGAAATAAAGAAGTTACAGACATTTTTCTATAACTTCAATCTTCAAAATAGACAAAATCGCAAAAATATCATTTTTGACGATTGACAAAATCCACACAAATAAATGCCAAACAAACAGCAGCAAAAAAAAAAACATAGCCGACAACAAAAACAAAAACCAGCAAAAAAAGTAAACAAGCAAGGCAGGCGTCAGCTCAGAATTCTAAAGAAAAAAATCTGTAAAATGCTTCTCGTCAACATTGCTGAGAGTATTGATATTGATAGTTTGTGCTCTATCAACAATTTGTAGCACTCTATCAACAAACTCTAGCAACATAACCTCGCAGTTTTTCGCTGCTTTGGTCGTAATCGCCAAATTACCGAGATTGTGGAAATTGGAAAGTGACAGCTGGAAGTAATGTCTGGATATATTAGTCTGTGTGACGTCCTATTGGTTCATTATGTTCCTTATTGCTACCTGTGTAGGGATGTTGGTAAATAAAGATACCACATCAAATTACACTATTATGTTGTCCTCTGTCAATTTTAAGTCTCTTAGTTTTTCTTTTAGTTGTATTGCGATTTTTATATTGTATTCGTCCGATAATAGGTTTTTCAGGATTTGTTCAACATGTTTTGCTCGGTTATAACATGGGACGTGAAGAAATTGGTCTAAGTTGGACATCTGTTTTATGAATTTTCGGTAGTCAATAGAGACGTGGTGCAGTACCAGACGGACATTGACGATAGTGTTGTTATTTTTTTGTAGTTTATTGGTCGGGTCAGTTCTTGCTGTTTTGTATGTGTTTTTGTCTTGTAACAGTTCATTCATTTTATGCATGTATTCATGTTTGTACATAACTACCAGAGCTGTAAAAGAAGGCAATCATTTGTGATTTAAAATCATTCAAATCCCAATCAATGATTTGAAAAAATGAAGGCAATCATTTGAAATTTCAAGTATTAATTTTTTCAAATCATTGATTGTGATTTGAAATTTCAAGTCCTAATCAATGATTTGAAAAAACGAATGCAATCATTTTTTTTAAATGTGAATTATATCTTTGATTTTCAAAACAAAACAAAAAAATCCCATAAAAAAATCTCACATGAATTAAAAAAACCACACTCAATTAAAAAAACCATGGGAATTCCCATTTCCCACGGCAATTAAAAATAACCTCAAATCGGATTTTTCCCACAAAGGTGGCAGCCGTGACTTTTATGCTTACATCGTTTGCCCTGCTCATGAATGAACTTCCTGATCTGACAATACTTTTTACTACTACTATGTTTCATTTTCACATTTCTCTTTTACCATATGGACGTTGTGGCATGAAACATGAGAAGCTGTTAAAAGTAGTCGGCAAATGCGCAAGCAGGTTTTGGAATGATGAGTTCATTAATTAAATTAATCATTAATTCTTTTTTTAAATTATTTCAACAGGAAAAAACTTTTGCTTGGTGCCTGTTCCACATGGATAACAAGTAAGAACTTGCTTTTCATTGATTTTAAAGTAGCATAAACATTTCTTATATCTTTCATTGCAGGCAAGCAGACCAGATTTAGAGTTACCAGGTGGCAGTTTCCAGATATTTAAAATTTTGCAGGTAAGTGATGAGTTTTTAATTTTTATGATATTTCAATGTTATTAATGATCTCGAGCTTTCGCCACACGCAACAAAACTCTGGATTTAGTCTATTTTATGCTCTCAAAGACAGTGTGCGTGTTCATAATTTAAAAAGGGCACTGGAATACGTTCGTTAGTTAATGTGACGAGATTTTTTTCCAGCTTTCTTTTCAACTCGAAATCTGTTTATGACCACGCCCAACCTAGGCTTCCGCCCACACCCTGCGAGTCTCATTCTTAGCCCTTGCTAGCCGGGCTATTTTTTCATTTTGTATTAATATTGTTTTTCTAATAAATTTCTTTTTTTCCGGTCTGTAGAGATCCAGCCGCACGGGCGATTTTCGAAGACTCATGGGTACTATCTCGAGGTTTCAGCGTTAGTCGGGAAGTTTTATAATTTTCCATATGTGTTTTAAGTACATTTACTTTGTTTAATCTTATGTTTTATTTCATGACTTCTATCGGCTGTACGAAGACCAGGCTCAATGTTACACAACTAGGTATCATGTCACAACTCGCTAAGTTTTATGGAGTATTTTATAAAAAAAAACCGGATCAGTTCGTATCTAATTCATAGGCCATTTTTGTAGTGTTTGTAAAGTGGTCGTTAAGTAGCTAGTTATTGCTTTATATCTTTTGCGTGAAAAGTGCATAGAGGCTTACCGTCGAGACTTTCTAATTGGTACATGTTGTTACCAACAGCTTTCCAACCCAGGTTCGAATCCCCCATCTAACACAAAAAGTTTTTCAATTGAAATCATTTTTCTGTTCGGCCGTCACCTCTGACAAAGGCAGACAATGGCAAGCCTCAGAGAGTAAAAACTGCCATGAAAAGCTTCTTGAGAACATAAGCCGTTCGGAGTCGGCATAAACATTTCACAACACACACAACACATTGATCATAAGAAGCTCGGTCAAAGTTGTTTCAAGGGCTGAAATGGCCATTTCGTTTTTTTTTTTTCGTTTCGTTTGAGATCGCTTTGGACGAAATTTCTTCCAAAAACTTCTTGACTGGGAACAAGTCAGATGCAAATTGCTTTTAATTTTTTCGCGTAATTGCTCTAATTTATATTCTCTGCTCAGAAGCATGATTTCTGGTTCACTTAAAGATTTTCATTTGCGAGCAAGTTTGTAATTAGTTCCGTTTAGACACATATTGTAACCAAATAGTGCACAGAATGGTGTAACCCCGGTTGCTGCGTGAACAGAGCTTCTCAGCGCGCATTCTATTTTGAGAAGATATAAGTCCCAGTCGCAATGATCATTCTCTAGATAGGTTCCTATAGCTGCCAGCACTGATTGGTTAACTCGTTCTGCTGCATTTGACTGATGTGATGTGAAATTGCCGTTTTGAGATGATTGATTTTAAATTTCTGGATCATTTTCTGAAATTCCTTTGAAGTGAATTGAATATCATTGCCGCTATTGATAATTTCTGGTACTCCGAATTTATAAAAAACGAGGGAAATCGAGCGTTATCTAAAAATCAAGCGTTACGCAGTCAGCGTTAAACCAACAAAATACATACTCACAACAGAGAAATACCAACAATATACACACAACAGCAATCTGCTATTGTTTTACAAATTGAATTGCAAATTTTTGTAAGACTCCAATTTTCATCAAATAAGTTTTAGAATATTATATTTGTGCTACAGGCAGCGTTACCATTTGGGCAAATAATCCTGTTTTGGGCAGTATTTTGAGCAGGTAGACAGGATCATATTTCTCCCAGGATTTGGTGAGGTTTTTTTTTAACCCAGTATTTTAATTTTCGTTGAATAAAAAAAAAATAAATTTTATGTTTATAAATTATATGTAAGTACTTATATAAAAGTATCAAATAAAGTTGCTACTACTTTTTACATCCTTTCAAAATTTTGATCATGTGGCAGCGCTTTTCCTGTCATTGTTGCTGTCATCGTTTTTGTTTATTTCTTTTCGCTAGTCTTTTGCAAATTACAAATGGACAAATACCTAACAATACCTGGTAAGATAAGGAATATTAAAAATGTTATAATAAAAAAATTTTAAAATATTTGTTTTTAGTCCTTTTATAACAGCAGTATTTTCTCTAAAAATACAGGATTTTTTTTTTAAATTACAGGATTTTTAAAAAAACATATGGCAATGCTGGCTACAGCACATTTTCCTTTCAGAATTTTAACAGTAAGTATATTTAATTAAAATGTAAAGACTTAAATGAAATCATACCCGATGCCACGCATTGCTTGGTCGTTTTTTTTCACCAGCTTGTGCTTGCGAAAGTTTCAATAAATTCCATGTTGCTCTCTATCTTCTCTTTTTATGTTCAGCTAGCTACAGCACGACAAAAATTTGTGTGTGTTTGATTATGTGTGCATTTGCAACGTAGCCGTTGCTCATACGAGTAGTTTATATTAAAGTGCGCTTTTATTATAATTGATAATAATATAAGAACTTGGTTAATTATAAGTCCAACAAGATTTATTTCATTGAAATTACTTAAAAATTCGTCGAGTTATTAAAATATTAAGCATTAATCTTTTAAAAACGGCACATAATCGTTGTTTTTCATGCTGCTTTGCCTAAACTGCGTTTTTCGCAAATAAGATCAAGCAAAACATAGTTATTTTAGTGATTTTGTAGTGCTTTTGTAGTGAAGTAATTGAATAAGTCGACAAATTTTCAACCGATTTCGATTAAATAAAACTTGCTGGATTTAGAATTAGCTAGAATTTTTATTGCTATGACATAACGGGTCATTTAATACAGAATATGTCCACAAATTGATCTTAAATAGAAAAAATATGAAAAATTGAAGGAAATTTTTAACTGTTTCATCATACAGATGAAGGTTTGCGCTTAATACAATTTTAGAAAGAAAAAGTTCATTTAGATTTAGTTTCTGGAAGAACAATGGGACGACTAGATATGGTACAGCAACCGATGTCCACACATTGGCCAACAATCACCACACCAACACGTAAGCGTCCTATTGGTACACCCCAACATCAGCAACCAAGCCAGACACGACGACAATATCCGTGCCCATACAACAGCAGTAAAGAAGCGCCAACACCATTACTGCCACATAGCAAAACAACAACAACCAGGTCATAGTTAAAACATATTGTGCCAAAATTAACACTGGCGCTGGATTCAACAGCAACACCATCTTAGTTCACAACCACCACGACATCATTTGTCCAACGGAAAGCCGAAGAAACAACAACTACAAGCTAAAAACAACATTAGCAGCGATAACAACAGCATTGGCAGCACCAAGAACAAAAATAACAAGAGTATTAGCAACAGCGAAGAATAACATTAGCAGCGACAACAACACAACAGCAGTAGACACGGTCGCTGCCTAACAACAACGATAACAGCAGTGACAACAACACAACAGCAGTAGACACGGTCGCTGCCTAACAACATCAACAGCGCAGTCAACATCAACAGCGCAGTCAGCAACACTGCCAACGTCAACAGAGCAGTCAACGTCAACGGCGCAGTCAGCGGGACTGTCAGCGTCAACAGCGCAGCAAACGTCGACAGCGCAGCCAGCGACACAGCCAGCGTTGCAGTCAGTATCAATAAAAATTTTTTTTTTTATAAATTAAATTAAAATTTTAAAAATTATAAATTGTAATATATGTAATAATTGGAATAGCTTATCACGAGGCACACACTTAGCTTTATACACGGTTGGCAAACGATCAGGTCGGAAGAAACCGATCGTTTTACTCCGTAGGCACAACACTACACCTAGGTACACAAAAATTGTTTAGGTACATAAAATATTACACAGCAAAATATCAGAATGAGTATGGTACACAGCCCCACCCAGCCCTCTCACACCCCTACCCCCTTACACATTTCCAACCCACTTACACAACCCCCTCATTGTGGAGAAGGTGACCATCACCCGCCTCTAATTAATTTACAATCAGAATTTGTCAACCCATTCGATGCATCACGAAATACTTGCGACAGCAGTGAAATTACCTCAGTTTTGGACGTCATGTCCCGACGCATGGTTCGCCCATGCAGAGATACAATTTCAAGCAAAAGGAATTTCAGATGACAAGACCAAACACGAATATCTCGTAACCGCTCTTCCTCAAGACGTTATAATAACAGTGCTTGATTTTATTCAAAAACCTCCTTCATCAAACTTGTACGATGGGTTAAAAAGAATATTGATTGACCGACACTCTTTGAGTGAGACCAAGAGGTTCGACAAAATATTTTCTGTAACCGATATGGGCGACCAAAAACCCTCTCAATTCTACAGGTAACTATTGCTATTAGCCGGATCATCAGCCGATAACGACTTAGTACATAAAATTTGGCTTCGTAAGCTTCCCAAAAGTCTTAATATAGCTTTAACCAGCTCGAGTCACAGAGAACTAGACGAGCAACTAAAACTCGCTGCCAACCTATGGGAAGCCATTTCAGAATCCGAAGTAGCTTCAGTCCATCGCTCGACGAAATCATTTCAACAGTCAGAGTTAGCGATGATTACACAAGCTTTCACAGAGAAAACTTCCAAAATGTTGGACAATTTCAATAAATTGGCAATTGAGGACCAAGAGTTAAAGAACGAACGATTTCGTAACCGTTCAAACTCGAGGGAGACAAATTTCAGAGGTGTTTCAAGACGTAGATCCCCGTCAAGAAGTGTACCTCGACAACGTCCTGCCAGCTGGGTATGTAGATACCATTTTAGATTTGGTAGGGCAGCCAAACGATGTGAACAACCACGTTCATTCAATCAAAACGACACACAGCATAACACAACACCACACAATACGACAAACTAAGTGATTCCATCATTGCGACGGCTAATGATGGAAGTCAGACAACACTTACACGCCGTCTATTTATTTACGACAATTACAATCACATTAATTTTTTGATCGACAGTGGCGCAGAAGTTTCAGTAATTCCAATAAATAAATTCAAAGCCAACAAGAAAAATTCAGACTTAATTCTAACCGCTGCGAACGGTAGCACCATTACAACTTACGGAAAGGAATTATTAAATATAAACTTAAAACTGAGACGCGATTTTCCTTTTACATTTATACTAGCAGACATTACACGACCTATCATAGGAGCGGATTTCCTCTCAAAATATGGTCTCTTGATAGATTTAAAACGTAAGAAACTAATCGATCCACTTACACAATTATCAGTTAACGCAATTACAGCATTCACAGACACAACACTACCCATATTATTTACACTTAACAACAATTACACGAATATTCTTAAAAACTTCCCATCTCTTACAACGGAACCAGACTACAACAAAACAGTTAAACACAAGACAGAACATCACATAATTACAGAAGGACAGTTACCTTTTTCGAAACCAAGACGTTTAGACACAAACAAGTACAAAATTGCCAAGCAAGAATTCGACTTTCTAGTCAAAGCAGGCATCTGTCGTCCATCAGACTCCATGTCAGCTTCTCCTCTACATCTTGTACCTAAAAAAGATGCAAACGACTGCAGACCCTGTGGCGACTACAGAAGACTTAACGCCGTTACAGTTCCAGACCGCTACCCTTTACCACAAATACACGACTTAGCTATTAACTTATACGACAAGAACATTTTTTTCTAAATTAGACATAGTAAGAGCATACCATCAAATTCCTATGGCCACTACAGACATACACAAGACTGCAATCACAACACCATTCGGAATGTTTGAGTTCTTGAGAATGCCGTTTGGATTAAGAAACGCAGCTCAAACATTCCAACGTTTCATAAACGAAGTGTTGAAAGAACTCGATTTCGTTTTCATATACCTTGACGACATACTAGTAGCAAGCGAGACAGAAGAAGAACATCTCAGACATCTAAATTTAGTTTTTGAACTTTTAGACAAATATGGACTTAACATCAAACCTAACAAATGCATTTTCGGCGTACACACAATTAATTTTCTTAGTTACAATATTTCAAACAAAGGCATACAGCCATCTCCCGATAGAGTTCAATGTATTGTTAACTACCCAAAACCAGAAACAGTTAAACAAATGCAGAAATTCATCGGGATGATAAATTACTATCACAGATGCATACCAAAATTAGCACACACACTCACACACATTTACGACATGGTTACATTAGCATCTAAGACAAAGAACAAACATCTTACATTGACAGACAACACAATAGAAGCATTCGCAACAATTTTATCTTCGAAGTTACAGCAGCAAATTAAAAAAAAACAAAGAAAAAAAATTCGGCGCCTCCCAGCTTCGAACCCGGGTATGTAGATTATAAGGGAAAAACGTTAACCAGTCCGCCAAAATCTAATTTAAGGGTTGTTTTCTTAATAACAAATAACAGCAAGTTCGATGAAATGAAATCAAAATGTTCTTTAAGGGGGTCTTCTCATTGAGCCACTTTTTTTTTTTTGACTTTTTTTTTTTGCATTTATTTATTGCTTGGATAGTTGTGAATATGCCCCTAAAAGAATTTTTAGAAATTCGAAATACTTTAGAAGATACAGCCTTTTTGTGAAGCAAGGTCTTCGTCAAAATGAGCTATTTTTTTTCGACTCATTTTCGAACGAAGCGGCATAAAGTAACCATCGAATTCCGTTGAAAATGTTTATTGTTAGGTAAAAACGTGTTTGCACACATATTCATACAAACATACGAATACACATTTCTGCTTATTTTAGGGGTTGAAGCATTTGTTGAGTCCAGGTGTTCAACTGAAAGCATCATTTAGTTCAGTTTGTATCGAGTTGAGCAACAGACGCGTGCGCTTCAGTGAACGGAAAAGTAAATTTTTCATAAATTTATTGTGATTTTTGTAAAATGGATCGGAAAAGTAATAAAAAAAAAAAAACGCCCAAGTGAGCGTCAGAATCGTGCTAAAAAACGCGGGTTTAGTGGAAATCAGCATCTTAGTCCAGAGGATTCTGAATATACCAGTACATCGGCCAAGAAATTCAAGAATAACGAAGACGACGAAGTATCAATCAAAAACAATTTGAAGTATTGCATTCTCGAGTTCTGTTCTGTGTTTACCACGTTGTCAGCGTTGGTAATTTGTGCCTCATGCAAGCAAAAAATTGAGTTCTCAGAAGCCTCACCAAATGGAGTTGGATTTAAAATCGCTTTGAACTGCGCCTGCCCACGCACAACATATATTCCTTCGTCACCTATGATCGGAAAATCATATGAAATTAATCGACGCTTGGTTGTTGCCATGCGGCTTTTAGGGATTGGGCCAAAAGGTATAACCATGTCTTGTGGCCTCATGGACCTCGGACAAAGTTTGTCCAACAATCTGTACTATACTATCCTACAAAATTTGTACGTTGCTGGAAAAGCCATGTACGAACATGTCATTTCAAAAGCTATTGGATAAGAAAAAGAGGCTATGATCGAAGCGAATCCAGAGTGCGATCCCACTTTATTTACTGTGTCGGGGGATGGGACTTGGAAGAAGCGTGGCTTTGCTTCCCTTTATGGTGTCACAACTTTGATTGCCAAGCATACCAAAAAAATTGTTGACACTGTCGTAAAATCTCGTCTGTGTAACAGCTGCAAATATTGGGAAGCCAAGAAGGAAGAAGAGCCAGAGGCTTACCAAATTTGGCTTGATTCTCATGACGAAGAATGCACCATAAACCATGAAGGAAGCTCTGGGAAAATGGAGGTGGACGCTGTAATAGAGATGTTCTCCAGGTCGTTTGAAACACACCTTCAAAGGTGTATTAGATGTCGACCCCTATGACGGTGACCCTATAGTGGAAAAGAAAGAATGCATTGGGCATGTGCAGAAGCGAATGGGCACGCGACTTCGAAAAATAAAAAAAGAAAATAAGGGCATTGGAGGCAAAGGTGCGGGCAAGCTCACCGACAAATTAATATCCGAGTTGACCACATATTATGGCCTTGCGATCCGCCGTCATCCTGACTCCGTGGAGGATACGAAAAAGGAAATTTGGGCCACTTTTTACCATAAGTGCTCCACCGATGATAAACCGCAACACCAAAATTGCCCCACCGGTGCGTCAAGCTGGTGCGCATGGCAGAAAGCAGCTGCTGAAGGTACGTTAGATAGCTTTCACCACACGTATGCACCTCTCGACAAGAAGGTGATGGAGGTAATAAAACCAGCTTACGAAGCGCTGTCGGCAGATAATTTGCTTGAAAGATGCCTTGGATCTGAAACTCAGAATTCCAATGAGTCCTACAATTCTGTTCTTTGGTCACTTTCGCCCAAACACATCAACTCAGGCGCACGCACCATCGAAGTGGCCAATTTCATTGCAACGTGCCTCTTCAACGACGGTTTTATACCCATACTTAAAATTATGGGTTTGATGGGTATTGCGATTGGCAAAAACGCATACGAATACGCACTATCTCGCAATGAAGACAGATTGAACCGATCAGAGACTCGAGCTGCGGCATCATCAAAAGCGGGCAGAACGGCTCGCAGAGCAGAGAGGGCAGCAGAAAGCAGTTTCTACGAAAAAGAGGAAGGTGGCCTGTATGGAGCTGGCATCGCCGACTAATATTTGTAAGTAAAAATTGGCAGCTCTTTAAAACTGCATTTAAACATTTTTGATTTTTTTTTTCCCCAAAAAAATTACTTCAAACTTTAAACGCGTTTATCTCGAACCCACGTTTTTCGAACTGGCGGCCATGATATCTCCAGTTCAACTGAACCGATTTTCATGAAACAAAGTGGAATCGACGCAGAATTGTCACCATTCTCGGGTGAACCTCGACCAAAATTTTAAAAAATTTTTTACTATTTTTTTTTTTACACTAAGCTACAAATAAAAACCCGAAATTGAATTTTTTTTTTGAATGGCCGCCATTTTGTCAAAAAAATCACAAAATTAAGCTTGAGGTTCACCCGAGAATTACATCTATACTGATTATAACCCCGTTTTTTTTTTCATTTCAGACGCTCCGGAGACCCGGAATCGTGGCCGCCGTGACGACACCTTTTTTTTCACCACCAACTTTGAAGTCTCATTACTTTTTGAACAGCCCACGTATCGAGGCAAAAAAATTTTTTTATTTACTTTGAACCTTTTGTAATACAATAAATAAAAAAAGTTTTCAATTATTCTTTGCGTTTTCAAATAAGAATTTTTTTAAAAAGGGTTCAAAAAACGGGTTTTGAATGAGAAGACCGCCTTAACAAAGAAAATGTAAGGAAAATGTAAGGAAAACATTCCATTTATATTCGTGGCATCTATAAAATAGAAATTTATTTCAACTTCCCAATTAGATATTTGCAACTTTCAAAGGTTTTCAATTAACTTGCAGGTATTTAATTGGCAAATTGAAGTATGGAAAATTAAATGTTATATTTTTTAATGTTTCTTACCTATATGTTATTTATTTCAAGTCAAATAGAAAATGCTTCATTGAATGCAATTTATTAGACCTCAAATAAATTGCCTTAAATTAAATTTTTCAGCATAATGTTTAGATTATTTAGCCGCTTTTTCCTTGCATATATTTATTTCAACTTCCCAATTAAATATTAGGTTTTGAAATAACTTCTATTCAATCCACTTGCAGGTTTGTATGTGAAATTTTTTTTTTCCTTAAAACAACATTGTATACTTTTTTCTAATTTTCTAGTGAAATTAATTTTGAAACAGAACGAATCAAAATAAAAACAAGAAGGAAAACATATATATATTGAATTTCATTTATAATTATATTTATTATTTATTTTAATCACATATTGGGAAATAAATTATATTCATTTATTTCATTTATTTTTAAAAGCTTAGTTTACAAAATATGTGTAAATATGTGAAATATATATATATAAAATTTTATTTATGTAAAATTTAAAATATTTCATTAAATCCAACGCATATTTATTCAAATATTAAAGAATAAATGTTTACGTCGCAACCCTAAAAGAGAAAATTGTAAAAGATTTTGTAAAACATAGATTCAACATACCTACTTATCGACTCGTTCGAGTATCGATATTCCAGTATCGATGCTCTGACGAGTCGCTCGGTCGGCTTATCCGACGAGCGGGTTTTGCCTCCTGCGATAATCACATATTGATTAGCAGCAAGTAAGTTGTGTTTCTTTGAGTTTTTTATTAATCTCACCGGCATCCACCATATTGGAAATTCAACTAATATTCTTCACTTATTGAAGTCGATCTGAAAAGTAAGAATTTATTAATAAAATTGTATACATTTAACTTTTACTTGCCTATGTTTTTCCTATCTTCCTTAACTTTGCATACAAATCTCTGATCACCTATTGCACAGACTTTGTGTGCAATTCTAGGCGCTGACTCCACAAAATCTTACCAGCTCAACTCGCCAACATAACCAGGATAAATTCCAAGGGAACAAACGAATTTGTTTATGGTCCTTCTAGAGCCGTTTACTGTGGAAAATTAATCGCCTAAGAAAAGGAAAAATTTTAACATCAACTCAGCGGGCATCAGTTAAAAAGGTTAGTTGATTTTTTCTTTAGTGTCTCATAAGAAAAGGAAAAAATTTTATGTGCAAGTGATTTTGAGTGAATTGAAAACAAAGTGTGTGGAAATGCGCGATTTTATTAAAAATAAAATAGGTTTTTGCAAAGTGCGCGAAATGGTTTTGAATTAAAAATAAAAAAAAAACTAAAATAAAAGTTAAAGTCCAAAAAGTGCGCCATTTTTCTTGTGACGAAGTTGCACGAAGTGGACATTTTGAGTTATTTTGTGGTTCAATAATTTCAGTATAAATTAAATTAAGAACAAAAAGTAAAAAGAGTTTGCCATCAGCGTTAAACATAAATTGCAAAAACCAAACGCAATACACATAATCGCTCACACACTCACGCACAAGCAGACAATTCACTATATTTTTTTTCAAATGCAAAAGAGTTATTTGTCCGTCCGTAAGGTTTTGAAAAATTGATTACTCAGGTCGCCACTAAATCATATTCCATTAAATAATATATTTTTAGTTTTGCAATCAATCACATATTGATTGATTTATTTATATAAAGCAGTTCTGATATTTATTTGGTAGATATTTTGTCCGTCGGTACTTTTTGCATAAACTTACGCGAAGTGTTTGTGCCGTCGGCCCGTTCTTTCTTTTTATGCATTGAACATACACACGCACACACGCATTTTAAAGCAGTTCGATTGCTTCACCAAAATATTATATTTTTTTTTTCCGCGCACAATATAAATTTTAGTGTGAATTTACGGTGTAATTTTCTGTGTAGTTTTACGCGAAGTGTTTTGCCGCCGGCTTTTCTTTTTTTTAACAAATTTTGCACACACACACACACACACACACACACACACACACGTATTAAGCAAACTCGATTGCTGCAACAAATTAATTCTTTTTCACGTCGTGTTTTGTTTAAAACACCGGTATATTCTCTATTTTATTTATATTATTGGGTTTTTTTTACATCCTTAATAATATAAACTGCGAAAACAACGCGAAATTAACAAAATTAAAAGCGATCAAAAAAAAAAAAAAAAAACGTTCAAGTAAACAACGCGACGAATTAACATAAAACAAAGAAAAATCAACGAAACCAAACAGCTGGGGTGGGTTTCAAAAAAGTATTGCCAGTGTGATCAAAAAGTATCGCACATATTGCGTTTGGCATTTTTGGCACTTTTTTGAAAATTTATTGAAATTTGCCCACGTTTTTAACAAAATTAACCCCAAGTCGTCATCGAAGAAATATTTGTAACGATTTTTTAAGCGATCAATTTTTCGCAGGATTTTGGGGATTTTCAGTAAAATTTTTTCTACATATTAGAAAAATTTTTTTTCCGATTTTTTGAGAATAAATCGTGAAGGTTTCTACATTTTTAGAAACCATTTAAAAAAAAAAATTTCATTAAATTTTCAATAAAATTTTCTACGTATTAGAAAATTTTTTCCGATTTTTTTGGAAATAAATCGTTTTTTAATTAATCATCGATTTTGAAAGTCTTTTCTACGTATTAAAAAAAAAAAAAAAAAAAAAAAAATTACTGCGAAAAGTTTCTACATATTAGAAACCAGTTTTAATTCTGCAACGAATTTTAAGAAAATTTTCTACGATTAGAAAATTTGTGCTGATTTTTTGACAATATATCTCGGGAGTTTCTATTTATTAGAAACAATTTTTCATTATCAAAAAAAAAAATTTGTACACTATTTTCTGAAAACTTGTGTGGAGTTTTTGAAAATATATCCCGAGAGTTTCTACGTATTAGAAACAAATTACAAAAAAAAAATTTTTTATTTTTCCAATACAAGTTTCTATTTATTAGAAAAGAACTGTTTGGGTTATTTTTTTTGCGTCAATTTTTATAGTTTTTTTTGTGCACGTTTTCGATCAAGAAACAAATAATGGCGAAATTAATCTCTTTCATGAGAAATGCCGACACCATTTTTGATATGGAAAAAGATTTCAATGTTTTTCCTCACGATGAGCACACAATTTTCGCTCTGAGAATTCAAGAGGATGAATTGAAGTCTCAATGGGCTAACGTAAAGTCTTCTTATGA
Organism: Coremacera marginata; assembly: GCA_914767935.1. Taxonomy (NCBI): domain Eukaryota; kingdom Metazoa; phylum Arthropoda; class Insecta; order Diptera; family Sciomyzidae; genus Coremacera; species Coremacera marginata. The sequence continues at coordinate 107,678,444 of OU612045.1, forward strand.
CGGTTGCTTGCTAAAATTAGTGGTAGCGAGTGGCGAAGAGGATGAAAACGTCACCCTAGTCAAAGTCAAGTATCGCTCATGTTATCAAACATATGTTCGATGTCTAGCAAAGATGAACGAACTTAGCGATAAGTTGTCCACGGCAAAAAGACTACATGAAGTTGATGTTTCGCAAGAGGAAATGACAATGTCTCGTCATAATATCATGTTGCCACGGTGTGATACTGAAATATTCCACGGTGATTATTTAACATGGCCCTCGTTCACGGATATGTTTTCCGCCATTTACATTTCGAATAATCGGATAACACCTGTCGAAAAACTTTTCCACCTGAATCAAAAAACCTGCGGAGAGGCCAAAGAGATTGTTCAAAAATCTCCCCTCACGCATGAAGGGTTTGCGACGGCGTGGCAAAACTTGACAGACCGCTACGAAAATAAGCGGATTTTGGTGAATAACCAACTGAAAGTTTTATTTAATCTGCCAGCTGTTACCAAGGAGTGTGGAAATAACATAAAAAAGTTACAAAGAGACATCAACAACTGCATTTCAGCACTAACTATGCACAAAGTTGACATAAGCAATTGGGATGCGATATTTACGTATCTATGTTCAACAAAATTGCCTGAGACTACGCTCTCCTTATGGGAGCAATCTATTGAAGACAAGGCAGAAATCCCCAGATGGGCTGACCTTGATAAGTTTTTAACAAGTCGCTTTCAGATATTAGAAACGGTGTCTGACTTCAGAGGCGCGGTGCATAAATGGCAAAAACCGATCGCACCTTCACCGAATGTGAAACAAGTCAACACATACCAGACAAATGTGACAAACACCAACTGCAAGCTGTGCAAAAACCAGCAACATGCGTTGAGGTTCTGTCCGAAGTTTTTGGCCATGAGAGTTAATGACAGATCATCAGCTGTAAGGCGGTTACATTGCTGCCTCAACTGTCTGTCAACTGGCCACGCTTCGAAAAATTGTAAAAGCGGATATAATTGCTCCTCGTGTGGACAACGACATCACTCGTTGTTACATAGAAATCCTCAAGGTGTAAATAATCATCAAAATGCGGGAGGTCCAAGCACGAATGCAGTACAGTCCACTCAACCAGCCGCATTGCAATCGCAAGCAACTGCGAGCACTAGCAGAAATATTCAATCGTGTTATGCCTCAAGCAGCAAAAATATTTTGCTGGGAACCGCGATAATAAATATTTGCTATCGAGGATCTAGTTTCACAGCCAGAGCACTTATAAACTCTGGTTCAGAGGGCTCTTTCATTTCTGAGAGGTTGCAGCGACTTATTCAGCTGCCTACTCACCGAGTTTCCGCTCAAGTTTCAGGACTTAACAATGTGGTTTCGGCCAAAGTGCAAAAAGCTTGCACTTTGGTCATAGGATCACCTATTGATCCAACCATTCAGCTCACGACAAACGCCCTAATTCTAACGAAGATAACAGGAAATCTTCCCACATGCTCAGTGGATACACTGGTGCAGCAAGCTTTCCCAGAGCTTGTTCTTGCGGACAAACGGTTCTACTGCAGTGATCAAGTAGATGTGCTCTTAGGAGGGGATCTGTACCCCCAAATTCTTCTTGACGGTATCCATCGGCATGTGCTCGGGTCACTTATTGCCCAAGATACCAAATTCGGCTGGATATTGACCGGCTCCGTTCCTTCCACATCAAAAAATCCTCCCTCCACTGCTTCGGTCGTTTCTTATTTTAGTGAAGTGTCACTAGATCGGCAGTTAGCAGCTTTCTGGGAGCTAGAAGAGGTACCTCAAAAAGTAGTGTCCAATAGTACAGACAAATTCTGTGAGGACAATTACGTGAATTCGACAAGGCGTAATACCGATGGCCGCTATGTGGTGACCTTGCCTTTCAAGGAAAATTTTCCTCATAGCACCTGTTTAGGTGACTCCCGTTATATTGCGGTCCGCCAGTTTCTTCGAAATGAGGTGAAACTGAGTAAAAATGTGGATGCCAATCAGGTATACGATGGTGTCTTAAAGGAATATTTGGAGCTGGGACATATGACGGAAGTACCTGCTAGTATAACTCCGAGACACTCTCAGAGTTATTACCTTCCTCATCACGCCGTCACAAAGCCTGATAGTACCACTACAAAAGTTCGTGTGGTCTTCAACGCGTCTAGCCCTACATCAAATGGCGTTAGCCTTAATGATGTTCTTCATGCAGGGCCCGTCTTGCAAAGTGATCTGACTTTGCTTATTTTGAAGTGGCGGTTCTTCCAATTTGTTTTTAATGGGGACATCGAAAAGATGTATCGCCAGATCCTAGTGAGTGAAGAGCATCAGCGATTCCAGCGGATCATTTTTCGAGACGCAACAGGGGATCAGCTGAAAGATTTTCAGCTCAAAACCGTCACTTTTGGAGTGAATTGTGCTCCATTTCTAGCAATTCGCACACTTTTGCAGCTAGCCGACGATGTAGAAGGCAGCTTACCCTTGGCATCTAAAGTTCTGCGTCACCATATGTACGTAGATGACGCATTGGCGAGAGATCATGACTTGCAATCAGCAATTCAAGCTCGAACGGAGCTTGAAAAAGCAGCGGAATCAGCAGGTTTTGCCCTGCGAAAATGGACTTCCAACTCCGAAGAATTACTTCGAGGGATTCCTAGAAGTCATCGGCTGCATGAAGATTTTCTCGAGCTGGAAGACGCGAGCAACGTTAAGACGTTAGGAATTCGGTGGAACGCCCGTTCCGACTTTTTCTACTTTCACGCGCGACCACTGGACCAGGAGGGAAGTTTTTCAAAACGAGAGGTTTTGTCGGCAATCGCAAAACTGTTCGATCCAACGGGATGGTTAGCCCCGATCGTGGTCATCGCAAAAATGCTGATGCAGCAAGTTTGGTTGGATGGCATCGGGTGGGATGATCAGCTCACCCCCTCTACTTTGCAGCGTTGGCAAACCTTCTTGGAAAATTATCCTCATATCAGCAGTATCCGGATTCCACGGTGGATCGATTACTCTCCTGATGGCAATGTGCAGTTTCACGGATTTTGCGATGCTTCCGAGAAAGCATATGGAGCTGCCGTTTACATTCGCGTTAAACTTTTGGATCAAATAAGCATCCATCTTCTCATCGCGAAAACTAAAGTAGCACCAGTTAAGACTGTGTCGTTACCAAGGCTTGAGTTATGCGGTGCGCTGCTGCTAGCGGAAATGGTTGAAGCGTTTCTAACAAATTTAGAAACATACAATCATCAGCTGTGCTTGTGGACAGATTCAACCATTGTGCTGGCATGGCTTCGCAAACAACCATGTGCCTGGACTACTTTTGTTGCCAATCGCGTCACGAAAATCAGCGAAAAGGTAGGGACGGAGAACTGGAGTCATGTAGATTCAGCGGACAATCCAGCAGATCTGGCCAGCAGAGGTTTGGAGCCGCAACATTTAAAGGATAGTTCGTTGTGGTGGCATGGACCAGTATGGCTGCGGCAGGAGTCTAGCTCATGGCCAAACCAAGGCGCTGAATATGATACAACTATCGAAGCAAAAGCCCTCAAGGCTCATGTGGCCTGTTGCGAAACTAACACTATTTTAGACCGTTTTTTGTCGTTGCCACGAGCCTTGCGAGTTCTATCGTACGTATTACGTTTTTATCGCAGAACTCACAGGGCACATAGACAAAATTTCCGTCATCAAGCTGTTGAAATATCACAGCAGGAAATTAAAGAGACAACGAGAAGGATTTTGATTGAATGTCAAAAGTTAGGATACCCGGTTGAGTATGCCAACTTAACAAATAAGATGTTAATCGACTCGAAAAGTTCACTTTTAAATTTGAACCCTTTCCTCGACAACCACCATGTTCTTAGAATTGGAGGACGGTTGTCGGAGACAGAACATATCTCTTATGATGAACGGCATCCGGTAATCTTACCGTACGACTGCCGGTTCTCCAAATTACTCGTGAAATTCACCCATGAAATTTCCCTGCATGGTGGGAATCAGCTTGTGTTGCGCCTTATTCGGATGCAATACTGGATTCCCAGAGTCAAAAATATGATAAAGTCTATCATTCACAATTGTAAAATCTGTGTGATAGACCGCAAGCGGTTGCAGACCCAAATGATGGCATCATTACCCCCCGAGCGAACAAAATTATCTCGGCCGTTTGCGTCTACTGGAGTGGATTTCACTGGTCCGTTTGACATTAAAAATTATACGGGACGCGAGTTACGTCGCAGACGTTACCTTTACCCTATTTCGAATATAAAATTTCAAAATAAGTTAATAAAGTTGAATGTACTTTGTTGCAACAGTATAATTTAGCATATTTCAAAATACAGCAACAATGTTTAACCCAATTAATAAATTCTGTTTGCTCTGCAATAAAATATTTCCAAACAGTGCAACAATATTTCTTTTTATGACCCAATTAATAAATTTTGGTTGTTCTGCAGTTCAAAGCATTGAGCAATAATGTAAACATTGCAACAAAGTTCATTCAACGCAAATAAGCAATAAGCATAAGCAATAAGCCGAAGCAACAGCTTAGGCATAAACATTTTTGTATAAGAAAAATCAGAAATAAAGTTGACTTCAATACAACAAGAAGTGTTTCTAGTTTTATTTCCATAATTGGCGCAGTCGGCTACTACCAATCTAAAGATAGGAAGAAGATTTTGAAAAACTGAAGTTTTCAAGATAAAGACTAAAGTTCTTAAGTTAATTAAAATAGTCCCAAAGGACAAGTGATAAATTTGAAATAACAAAACAGTTAAATTAAAAAGGACTAAAGTTCTTAAGTTAAAAAGTCCCAAAAGAACAAGTGAAAAATTTTTAATAACAAAACAGTTAAACTAAAAAGACTTAAATTCTGAAAAATCCCAAGTGAACGACTAGTAACGAAATAAATAGTGAAAAAGAAGAAAAACTAGAAAAAAAAATTAGCGAAATTTTTTAACAAAAATATCAATGCCTACAAGAAGAAGTTCAAACCAACTTGAAACGATTTCTGAGGAGCCGAAAGCAACCAACGTAAAAAATATGGCTTTCACCTTTACCGCAAATGATCTTATTAAAGAAGCTCACCGAATACATGATTACCGTGGCGACGGAACATATGCATTGATGTCATTCTTGAGGGAAGTAGACATCTTACTGCCAATGTTAGAGAGCAACACAGCGACGAAGCACTACATCTTCAATAAAATTATAATTAATAAAATTCAAGGGCCAGCATTGGACGTCATCAGGACATTGGGACCGAATACGGAATGGATGGATATAAAGGAGATCCTTATACAAAATTTCGGGGTCAAGGAAACGTACCATAACTTATATCAAAAAGTATTCGCTGCAAGGAATTATAATGTAAGCAATTATTTTCTGTATCTTAAGAATATTTTGTCAAAATTAAATGAAAAATACGAATACGACCAGAGCAAACCTACAGAATTTTGTCAAAAAAATAACGAAAGTGTTGTACTCAAAACCTTTTTAAATAATATTGATGCAAACTTAGCTTCAGTTATCATAAATAGGGACATAAAAAATATTAGGGAAGCGTTTTATTTATTAGAGGCCAATGGCTTAATTAGAGAACAGGTACAAAAAAATAAACAGAGTTCTTTTAATAATGCACAAATACCACGTCAAAATTTCGGACAGACATACCAAAATAGACAGAATTTTTCTAACAATGCACAAATAACACGTCAAAATTTTGGACAGACATACCAAAATAGATCACAAGTACCACAACAAAACTCTAGACAAACATTCCGAAACGAACATAATGAAATAAATAATTTCCAGAACGACTCAGTCCATGTAGACCAGCTAAAGCTACAAAATGGAAATTTTCACTTGGATCCGGCACTACAAATTTACCGATAATAGAAGTCACAATAGGTAACAATAAAATTGTATGCCTTGTTGACTCCGGTTCCACCACATCAATTCTTAATGATAGCTTATTACAGAAGTATCCTCGAACCCTTTTAGAAGTACCTACAAAATGCGGAACCATTAATAATATAATTCCGGTATCACATGAAATAGTTACTGAATTTCCTAAATAATTTAAAAAAAATGCATATATGGCATGGAAATTAATTAAATTTCAAGGGAAATAACCCTTCGATGCCATCATCGGACAAAATATTTTAAAACCTTTGGGTGCCATTATTGATATGAAAAAAAATATTTTAATTATAAATAATAACTCAATTAAGTTTCTCGGGTCCTGCCCCTATCAATTTGATGAAATTCATCAATTGGAGACCATCGATAGTGATGGCTCTGAATATAACGAATTATATAAAAATCTTAATCTTGAAGAAAAGAAGTATTTAACACACTTAGTAGCAAATAATAAAGACCTTTTTTTTAAAGAAGGTGATCAGCTCACCAGTACATCAATAATACAGCATGAGATAGTAACAACAGTAAGCACCCCAATATTCTCTAAAATATATAGGTATCCACAGGTTCACGAAAAAGAAATCAAAACACAAATTACAGAAATGCTTAACCAAGGCATTATTAAAGAAAGTAATTCTCCTTACAATAGCCCACTTTGGATTGTACCGAAGAAAACGGACAATTCTGGGAAAAATAAATGGAGAATCGTCATAGATTATAGTAAGCTTAACGAAATAACTGTAGACGATAAATTCCCTATACCCCACATAGACGGAATTTTAGACAAACTTGGTAGGGCACAATATTTTACGACGTTAGACCTTGCCAAGGGCTTCCACCAAATTTTAGTTAAGGAAGAAGATAGAAAGAAAACTGCGTTTCAACACCACTTGGGCATTACGAATATACTCGTATGCCATTCGGGCTAAAAAACGCTCCATCCACATTTCAGCGGATGATGAACCACGTCCTTAAGGACTACATCAATACAATTTGTATTGTATATATGGATGACATTTTAATCTTCAGTACCTCAATAGAAGAACATGTTGATAACATAAAAAAAGTTTTTAATAAATTAAAACAACACAATTTAAAAATACAGTTTGACAAGTGCAATTTTTTCGCAAAAGAAACTCACTTCCTAGGCCATATCTTAACCCCAGAAGGAGTTAAGCCTAATCCACAAAAAATCGAACACATACAAAAATTAAAACTACCTTCTACCCCTAAACAGATAAAGTCATTTTTAGGTGTCACTGGATACTATCGTAAATTCGTTAAAGATTACGCTAAAGTGGCGCAACCAATGACTAAATACCTCAAAAAAGACACAAAAATTAACACAAACGACCCAAATTATATAAATGCCTTTGAAAAACTTAAACAGATTCTTAGTAAACATCCCATCTTAAGATATCCTGATTTTAGTAAAACATTTAAATTAGTAACAGACGCTAGTAATATTGCGATAGGAGCTGTATTACAACAGGGTAACCACCCAATCTCATATGCCAGTAGGACTTTGAACGATCACGAACAAAGATATTCTACTACGGAAAAAGAACTCTTGGCCATCGTTTGGGCCACCAATTATTTTAGACCCTACCTATATGGTAATAAATTTAATTTACTAACGGACCATCAACCATTGAAATGGCTCTACGCCAAATCAAATGGGAAAGATATAAACCCAAGGTTACAAAGATGGCTCCTTAAATTAGGAGAATATAATATAAACATAGAGTATACTAAAGGCTCAGAGAATAAAGTAGCTGACTTCTTGAGCAGAATTAACAATGATACAAATAAAATAAATGCTTTAGAAAATGATCCTGAAAGACCGGCTAGTTTATCCATAGTAAATAATAATGATAACGAAAATACAGACACAATCCACTCTCAAGAGGAGGAACTTAATAAAACCTTTCCAATTCTAGAAACTGTAGTAAATCGTTTCAAAACCCAAATCATTTTAACGGAAAATAAAACGAAAGAATTTGAAATAATTCACAAAAATAAAAAAATTTATATTTCTCGGGAAGATCTAGATAGTAATGCGTCAGATATTTTAAGAAGACATATTAAATCTGGTAAAATCGCCATTTTTAGTGAACTTAGTAATCAAGAATACAATAAACTAAAACAATTCATCATAGAACTTTTTGACAGCATGCATCCAATTAAATTTGTAAAATGTTTATACCATGCAAAAGACGTTAACGAAGAACAAGCCTATAAATTAATTAAAAAATACCATAAATTTGAAACTGGACATACAGGGATTAATGAAAACTATGAAGGACTAAAGAAATCAATATACTTCCCCAACTTAAAGATTTTAATTCAAAAATTTATAAATAATTGCGACATTTGTAATAAAGTAAAATATGACAGAAACCCAATCAAAAATAAATTCCAATCGACAGAAACTCCAAAAGATTGCAATGAAATAATTCATATGGACGTATACACAAACTCAAAATCGAACTTTTTAACTTTTATTGATAAATTTTCCAAGTTCGCCACAGCTTTCAACCTTGAAGACAAAAATAATCGCACAATTATAGAAAAATTAAGGCAATACAAATCACAAAAAGGTCATTTTAAAAAATTGATTACTGACAATGAATTCAAAAGCATAAACATACAAGACTATTTCAGAAACGAGGACATAGAATTACATTTAGTAAAACCAAATAATCATACCGGTAACGCTGACGTAGAACGATTCCACAATACGATAAGCGAAAAAATTCGTATGTTAGGAATAGAAAGAAAAGACCTCTGTATAAAAGACAAAATCAGCAAAGCTATAGAATTATATAACAATACTTTTCATTCGGTTATTAAAGAAAAACCCAGAAATGTCCATGAAGGTAAATGCGATAAAGCCGTAATATACAATAACTTATGCAAAGAAAAACAAAGATACATAGGTAAACAGAATGAAAAAAGGGAGAATTATATAGAAAGAAGGACAGAAGGTTACGTGAAAAACTATAAATCAGTCAGGCATAAGGAAGAAGCAAAATTCAAAAAACTTAATCTATCTAACATTCATACATCAAATATTAAAAGACCCACTAAATTTGCAGGCCAGTTGGATCCTCAAAATATTTCTGATAACAGATGAAGAAATTACAAAATATAATATTGATGCCCAGAAATTACAAAAAGTTAAACTAGCATCACTAGTTGATAACAATAATAACATTATTTTTGCAATCAAAATTCCCCAGGAAATAATAACACTACCAAAAACTTTATTAATGCCAATAGCAGACACTGGTAGTTTTGAATTGATGTTTGACCCAAAATATGTAATTAAATATGGTAGCGAAATTTTTGAATATGAAAACCAAAGAGATTTACAACACCTTAAAAATTGTAATAATTGTTTGATGAAGAAAAATTGTATGAAAGTTTTTAACAATGCATCCGAAATAATTAATATTAAACAAGGCATACTAATAGCAAAGAACTTTTATAATACTACCATAGAAAATGATTGTAATAATAAAGACACTTTACTCAATGGAAACTATTTAATTCATTTTAATAATTGTACGATTAAAATAAATAGTAAAAATTTTACTAGCAAAACAACAACACTAAAATATAGCATTGTACTTCCAAATAATCTGGAAAATATGAAAAAGATAAATAAAAAACTTATATTTGATGATATTGTATTAAAACAAATAGAGAATATCGATTTTATTAAAGAAATTAATTATCAAAAGAAACAGAATTACATAAATCTAACAGTGTATGCTATATTTGCAATAGTTATTTTAATCATAAGTATTCTACTAGGAAAACTTTTGTATAAAAATAAAAATATTAAACTCAATATTAATACTGTATCGACTCAGGAGAGTCTTCAATCTAAGAGGGGAGGAGTTACGTCGCAGACGTTACCTTTACCCTATTTCGAATATAAAATTTCAAATTAAGTTAATAAAGTTGAATGTACTTTGTTGCAACAGTATAATTTAGCATATTTCAAAATACAGCAACAATGTTTAACCCAATTAATAAATTCTGTTTGCTCTGCAATAAAATATTTCCAAACAGTGCAACAATATTTCTTTTTATGACCCAATTAATAAATTTTGGTTGTTCTGCAGTTCAAAGCATTGAGCAATAATGTAAACTTTGCAACAAAGTTCATTCAACGCAAATAAGCAATAAGCATAAGCAATAAGCCGAAGCAACAGCTTAGGCATAAACATTTTTGTATAAGAAAAATCAGAAATAAAGTTGACTTCAATACAACAAGAAGTGTTTCTAGTTTTATTTCCATAATTCGCGCGAGTCTCATAACTAAGGGCTATGTCTGTGTTTTTGTCTGTTTTGCGACGAAAGCTATTCATTTAGAGGCTACAAGCGATCTTAGCACTGCCACTTTTTTGGCTGCATTTTCGAGATTTTTCGCACGTAGAGGTTGTCCGGAGAAAATGTACTCGGACAATGGAACCAACTTTGTTGGTGCCTCGCGAGCCTTGAAAGAAGATTTTAAAGCTTTTCTCCAGGATTCGAAAGAGAAGGTGGTGTCCAAATTTGCCCACCAGCACTTAACTTGGCACTTTATTCCTGCAGGTGCTCCCCATATGGGAGGTTTGTGGGAGGCTGGAGTTAAAAGTTTTAAATTACACTTCCGAAAGGTCGCCGCAGACACGAAATACACTTTTGAGGAGCTCTCAACTTTGCTGTCGCGTATCGAAGCATGTTTGAATTCACGTCCTCTCAGCCCCATCTCTTCAGATCCTAATGATTTTGCATCATTAACTCCAGCGCATTTTCTAGTAGGGGGACCTTTGCTGGCTCCAATTGAACCGGATATTGCCGAAAATCCAATGCCCATAATCAATCGGTGGCAAAAGCTAAAGGCATTAAATCAGAAGTTCTGTCAAATATGGAAAAACGACTATTTAAAAGAACTCCATAAGCGAAATAAGTGGAAACATCCCCGTGAAGATTTAAAGGTTGACGACTTGGTGGTGATAAAAGCGGACAACCTTGCGGTCACAGAGTGGCGGTTAGGAAGAGTCGTGAAAACGTATTTAGGTTCAGATCAACGCGTCCGAGTTGCTGATCTGCGCACTGAACGCGGAGTTATTACGCGGCCGGTAGTTAAACTGATAGTTTTGCCAGTACCTTCGTAGTTAGACTTATTCGTCCGTGTTTTGTTTGTTTACGTGTTGTCCTCATTTCCGTAAAGAAGGAATTAACGTAATTCCTTTCTCTTTCTTTTTTTAGACAACGAACAATGTCGACCGTGGAACAGGCCAACCAGCCCTTAAAAAAGTGTCGCGTATGCTTAGCGCGTCACCCGTTGCGTTTTTGCAAAGCGTTTATTGCGGGAAACATAGCAGATCGGCTGCGGTTGGTGCTGCTGTTTAAATACTGCTCAAAGTGTCTCTCCCCAAACCATAGAACGGACGGATGCGCCAGTCGCGGACGATGCGGAACTTGTAGCGGAGAGCATCACACCATGCTGCATATAGGCCGGTCTCAAGACGAGGAAAAGTCGTCACCACTCAAGGCGCAAGGCGGGGCCAGGCGTCGTTCGTCTGAGCCTTATCGTCAGCGCAGGACTGGCGTCGAGGGGAGTGGTGTTGATCGGCCTTCTTTGCCGTCCACATTGAGCGTTGAGGGGGAGTCGGCATCTGATAGAGAAGATGACGAGAGACGATTGGCGCGATGCATCAGAGATGCAGAAGAGTCGCGCATGTTTCGGCCACCCCTGCAGGGCAGCACCCCTAAATCTCGCCCTACGAGGCGCTCAAACCGGCAATCTCGCGGTTCGCGAAATGAGCGTCGTCGTCGAGTGCAAGGACGTACCCGGACTAGTCAGTGCCAGCCCCCGCCATCATCGTTGCCATGTCTGCAACCTGTGACTTCGCTCCTCCCAACGGCGGTCGTCAAGGTGGTAGATAAGGGTCGCATTCATCGGATTCAGGCTCTGATAGACACGTGTGCTGAAGCGTCAATGGTGTCGTATCGTGTGGTGCGTCAAATCAGACGGTGACCGCCCAAGCGACGGTGTTGCGGCATTTCACGCGAATCACGCCTAGGGAAAGTCTGGACACGTCTATCAGGGCATAATTTCCGAATATGATGCTTGCTGATCCCGACTTTTTCTTTTCGTCTCCGGTCGGCATGGTGTTGGGTGCAGACGTATACCCGAAAATCATAGAGCCAGGTATATGCCCGTGTAATGTAGGCGGAATCGTGACCCAGAACACCATCTTCGGATGGGTGTTATCGGGAGTGGTATCCCAGTAGTACTGCATTTTTTTTTTACAATTACAACTACAATTAGAATATACAATTTTAACTATATATATATTCATATCCATTCTATGAAATTTATTGTACTCACAGCACTGAAATAAATTATTATAACGTTGGAACGAAAAATGAGACACTTTTGAATTGATCAACACCTTTTTACTAGAATAATGTATTTGTAGTATATTGAAATATTTTATAGTAATACTTCAAGGGGGCCGGCATGTTTACGTCGCAACCCTAAAAGAGAAAATTGTAAAAGATTTTGTAAAACATAGATTCAACATACCTACTTATCGACTCGTTCGAGTATCGATATTCCAGTATTGATGCTCTGACGAGTCGCTCGGTCGGCTTATCCGACGAGCGGGTTTTGCCTCCTGCGATAATCACATATTGATTAGCAGCAAGTAAGTTGTGTTTCTTTGAGTTTTTTATTAATCTCACCGGCATCCACCATATTGGAAATTCCACTAATATTCATCACTTATTGAAGTCGATCTGAAAAGTAAGAATTTATTAATAAAATAGTATACATTTAACTTTTACTTGCCTATGCTTTTCCTATCTTCCTTAACTTTGCATACAAATCTCTGAGCACCTATTGCACAGACTTTGTGTGCAATTCTAGGCGCTGACTCCACAAAATCTTTCCAGCTCAACTCGCCAACATAACCAGGATAAATTCCAAGGGAACAAACGAATTTGTTTAATAAATGTGTCAAAAATTATCTTCACAAAATATATATGTGGAATATGTACAAACTTTAGCTAAAGCAAAATTAAATGGAATCATTTAAATTAAACTAAAGTTAACATAAAAAAGTGCACTGAAAAAATAATTTTTCATCGATGAAATGTACGTGCTACTTGTAAGTAAAGCTTAGAGTCAAATTTGGGTGCTATTTGACCCAAATGTCAAATTATTGGCTAATTATACAATATAATAACTTAAAAACTAAAATGGATTCTTATTATATCATATAATAACTTCCCAAGTGAAGTGCGTGAAATTCTAACATAAACCATGAGTTTACTGGCAAGGGCTTTCGTACGCCTTCCTCCTCCCAGGTCAACGAAGCCGTCAACATGGTCTTCTTATAGATTGTACTCTAGTTCTCTTCGGAGAAATACTTCATCCATCAGAAGAACGCAGTATTTGGCCTCTGGGCGCATGTTGACGGTCATTCTCTTCAAGTTCTCGAGAACTGAGACATTGAACCCTGGGAGGATTATTTTAACTGGGCGCCACCTGTACAGAAAAGCCCGACTGGGAAGATTGAAAGTAAGCCATTGCCGCAGAAAATCGTAAGCCTTCGACGAAACGTAATTGATTGACTGCACAATTTCTTTAGTGAAATCACTATAATAGTGTGCACCACGTCTCGTTATGAGCTTAGCGAATTCTGCGGCAGCAGTTTGAGGTTCACTTTCGGCAACAGGAATAAAATTTCGGTCCTCAAGCTCTTTCATTTTTCTTTGAAGGAGAGAGTTCTCTCTGTTGAGCGTCTCAATCTCCTTCTAGAACCGTTCCGTTCGTGCGAGTTTACTTAATTTCCTAGGTCTAACAAGGGCCTTGTCGAAATACTTGCCGCATATATAAAATCTTAATATTAATGTTTCCTAAGTTGCAGGCTTGCATCCACGCCTGCCTCTTCTCAGCATCCGTAGGAAACCTGTATATAGGCATTTCATCTGAAGTGCTATCGCATTGGTTAACAATGCATTTACGCACACAAGTTCTGAGCTGTTGATGTGCGTAGACACTGGCATCTCTAAATTAAGCTCATCAGTATTGTCTAATATATGATGAAAATATATAAAAAATTTTTTTAGTATTACTAAAAATTAATAAATATTGTTTATAAGAATTAGAAATATTGCAATGAATTCAATTTAAATTAAAAACCTTTGCAAATTTCACTTGTCCTAAAAATGCCCTAAAAAATCCATAAAAATGCACTACAAAAGTAAAACTAATGAATATATAAAACTAAGTTTAAAAAAAAAAGCAAAAGGGTGCATTTTTGCACCCAAAAGTTTGGATATTTTTTTATATGCAATATATGTAAATTTTATTTGATGTTAATGCATATGTTTGATATTTCAGCTTTCGTATTGCGAGTTGCAGTTTAGTTAGAGTTTAAATTAAAATAAATACTTAACTTAATACTAAAGTGCGCTTGGCATAACATACGAACTAATTTGTTGTTTTTTTTTTAAATAAATGTATAACTATAACGAAAATGTTGATTTTCCATATAATTTGTCCCTGCTGCCCCAGGTGAACGGAAAAGCGAAAAAATTTGTTGACCATTTTAGACCCATTTTCGGGAACCTACAACCTAGCCAAAATAAGGATTTCGCCGGGAAAAATTTTTTTTGTCTTGGCCAGATATGGGTTAAAAAGTTCTTCCAATCAGCATCAAAAAATTGCCGTCGGACTAAAGATAACTATAATCCAAATAAATTCTCACAAATAGTGTAAATTTTTTGTAATTTAATTCAATTGAATTGTTTTCTTTACACCATATTTTATCATCAAAATAGTAGAAATAGAAATAGTAGAAGGAAATACTTAAGGAAATTTCACTTAAAAAAAAATTCTAAATATCAGCCAGAGTCATGTACATATACATATACAGTCATGTTCATATACACGTTTGTTATTGATATAATTTCGATTAAAAAAATTTCTTAATATGAACAAAAAAATTTCGATCAATGATTGCTTTTTATTTCTGATCAGGAAAATATCGATAAATAATAACTTTTATTTCTGATCGAAGAAATAACGATCACAAAATGATTTTAATTTCTGATAGGAAAAAAACCTACATTTCTAATTGGAAAAAGAATGATCACGGAATGATTTTTATTTGTGATTGGAAAAATAACAATCAAAAAATATCTTTTATTTCTATTCCAAAAAATATTGATCAATTAACAATTCCTATGAAATATACAGAAGATATGAAAGATCTTTAAATAATTTTAACACTAAAATGATAAAGATGAGAACTTTCCCTTAAACTACGATCAGAAATTTTCACTATACTTACTATAGTTACTAGAGTTAGAGTATTAGAGTTGGAACTGAACCTAGTTTCAACTTCTTAGATCCAAGGCACGAGGAGTCAAAATGACGCGCACACAATCGGCTTTTCGTGTTTATCTTGTCCAAATTTTGAACACCCAAGTTCTTCAGCCATTTCGACAATAAGTCGGGTTGATGATGGGGAAAACGAAACATCCTGATTTCGCCTTTGCAATCCACTCCCGGACAACTCTTTACATAACAATTATGTGACATTTTTTTTTTTTAAATGGAACAAGACACGATCAAAAAACAAACAAAAATGTATCAAAATAAATCGGCGCAAACGATCGATGCGTACCAATTGCCTTTCAAAAGATCATTGACATGCCTATTATCATAAGCAGTACAGTCAATTGCAATAAATCTTGCAGATTGCATATTTGTACTTTTCTAAAATGCCGTTATGATGCCAAAATAAATCTGCAAAATCTACAGAAGCTTAAAAAAAAAATTTCTTTATGAAATTGTCAATATATGAAAAGCCGGTGATAATTTTTATCAACATTTATTATTTTCCATACTTCAATTTGTCCATTAAATACCTGCAAGTTAATTGAAAACCTTTGAAAGTTGCAAATATCTAATTGGGAAGTTAAAATAAATTTCTATTTTATACATGCCACGAATATAAATTAAATGTTTTCCTTACACGTCCTTTTCAGCGTATATAAATTTGCTAAAGAAAATTTTGATTTCATTTCATCGAACTTGCTGTTATTTGTTATTAAGAAAACAACCCTTAAATTAGATTTTGGCGGACTGGTTAACGTTTTTCCCTTATAATCAACATACCCGTGTTTGAAGCTGGGAGGCGCCGAATTTTTTTTTCTTTCTTTTTTTTAAATTTGCTGCTATAACTTAGTAGGTAATTACAAATATTAAAAAAATAACATTTTATAATTTCATACAAATACCTGTAAGTGGATTGAAAACATTTAAAACTTGCAAATATCTTATTGCCAAGTTGAAATAAAATCTATGCAAGCAAAAGCAGCTAAAAAATGTAACATTAAAATTAATTTAATACAATTTATTTGAAAAACTAAATTGGATTAAATGAAAGAAATTCCTATTTGACCTAAAAAAATGAAATTATATAGAAATATTGAAAAAAAAGTAATTTTCATACTCAATATTTTCATATTGAAATAAATGCATGCAACAAACGAGCAAGCTAGGCAAAAAATGTGGTAAAAAAATTTATTTGTTCCAATTTTTTTAAAATTACAATAAGTTCAAATGAATGTTTCGAATTCGAATGAATGAATGAATTCGAAAAAAATGTAGCATTAAAATTCATTTATTCCAATTTATTTGAAAATATAAATTGGATTAAATGAAAAATTTATTCAAATTAAATTGGATTAAACTCAATTTGAAATGAATGAAAAATTTCCTATTTGATCTAAAAAAAACGAATTAACATAAAAATATTGAAAAAAATCATTTCATAGTTTCATTCACAAACCGGAATCTTCCAAATATCCAATTGGCATATTGAAAGAAATCCATGCAAGTCCGTCCAGCCAAAAATGTAAACATTGTGCAGAATCTATTTCAATAAAAGAAAAAAACCAGTCAAACCAGTTTCATAGATTCTGAGAGCACACAACAATCATTTCGGCGACTGCACAAATACCGAGAGCGCTGTTTTCGAAGATAATATCTTTCGAAGCACAAATACCGACTGCGCTGTTTTCGAACATTTTTCGTGGACTGATATTTTTGAACCAGAATTGCAATGAGTTAAAACTCCAAAGCGAAAAAAATTCTCTGCTGTATATACACTCATTGATTAGACACTGAAACAGCACAAACACATACAACCAAAATTAAAAACACCAAAGTACACTTTAACCTTTTAGCCAACATGACAAAATTTTTTAAAAAAAGGGAGGGGGAATAATGTGGTGACTCAATACCACCACAAAATAACACGATAAAGTCACAAACTGTATCGTCTCAGATTTATACTCTAACGAATTCTACTTTGTTTATTCTTATTATTACGATCAAGTTTTCTTTGAATTGAAAATTTTATCATTCAAAAATTGAGTTGTAAAAAATAAATTGAATTGAAATGTTATTTGAAAATTAAAAAATAAAATAAAATCGTATAAAATAAAATTCTTCAAAAAATATAATTTATTTGCACCAAACACATATCCACATACCAACATACCCACATACCAACATACCCACATCAACAACAACAAGGTAGTGAAATTTACAATTTATATACCGATCGCAGTTCGTGATCAAAAATTGATTCATGTAGTTGATCAGTAGTTAGCGAAGAAAATCGAGGAAGCTGAAAAGGCAATAGTTCCCAAACGAGGACCGTCTGGTGCCGGTGACCACGAAAATAAGTGCAGACAAAACTGGGTCGTTTGAGAAAATTAAAAATCAACGTCGAGAGAAAAAGTCGGTGCAAATTAAAATAAAAATGGCGGAGTTTTCGCGTATATTTAATATTGAATAATTTTTTTTATAGTTTCAATTTTAATAATTTTTAAATTTTTAAATAATAATTTTGAATAAATTTTTTAAATTAAGTTAAAATTAGTAAAGTTGATGTTAATTAAAAAAAAACAATAACTATTTGTCGAAAAGCTTAAATTCGTTTCGGGTAAGTGAATGTGAGGTTCCCTAACTTTTTTTGGTGCCGGGTTTGTTTTTATTTGTGAAAAAAAATAAGTCAAACTTATTATTGAAACCAACTAAGAGAGCGCCTTTAGGCAGGTTAACTCAAGCAAAAATCTTTCGTTCAGAAAAGAGATGAAACCTTAAAAAAAAGATAGAACCCATTTTTTTTCTTCCGAATTTTATATTTAAATTATGGGCCATTTTTAAATTTGTTTGATATGCTATTTATTTTAGATAATAATAATACTTAAATCAATTGCCATTTTTACTCAAAATATCATATATATATATTTTATACAGGTTTTTTATATTTTTAATGTACGTCAATTTAATATTTTTTTATATGACTTTTTCGCATTTAATAACTTGTGTGTATAAAAATTTTTTTTGCAAGGTTAATTTTTTTACGCAAATTAATAGCTACAATTTTTGTTATGATTTTATCATAGAAACAAGGATAATCTTACAAAAAAGAAAGATAATATAATCATTGTAATATAAAAAAAGATAGCCTTAAAATTATTCTTAAAAATCATTTTTTCTGTATAATCTCAAAAAATTAATTTTGAAAAATAATCTTAAAAGCTAAATTCAAAAATTTTATCTAAAATATAATTTTATAAATAATTTTTTAAAAATGAATCTCAATTATAATCTGATAAATTAAGAAAAAAATTATAATCGTGTTTATTTGTGCCTAGAAAGAAAAAAAAAGAATATTAAATAAAAATGTGAATACAATTTCAAGAAAAAGAATGGCTTGTTAAATTAATTTGTGGGGTGGTACATACAGGGGCGTGAGAAGAAGCGATACTGGTCACTGGTTTTTTAAGGGGTTATCTACCAAACGCGTGCGAGAGATAACTATGGATGGAAGGGGAAATAAGAGGGTTAACCTCTCCTCGAGCTCGTCATGTCGATTCTTTTATGCTTTTCATTTTTAACTTTGAGTTCTAGTAATTTATTTATATATATGTTTTAGTTTCGGTTTTTAGTTTGGTTTTTCTTTTGTTTTCGAATAAATCTAATTTTTTTTAAGCATATTTTTATTTAGTTATTTTTTATTTTATTTTTGTTAATTTATAAAGCTTCCGGTGCAAGCCGGAAGTTATTGTTTACGCCCTTGACCTGGCCTGATAGGTTGAGAACAGCACTCTAAGACCGTGAGCTACACTTAAAGAAATTTATTGGTATTGTTCTTTTGAAGTGTGCAAAAAATTCTGATTGCGTGAGTAATGCAAGCTGTGCAAGTTTAATGTTATCAATTGATAAATTAGATTAAATAAAAGAAGTGGTATTAACAAAAAGTAAAAAGTAGATAAAGTGTAACTTTAAGTGAAGCTATCAAGGCCAATAGAACTGATTACATTACTATAATCCGTTCCGTGACTATTCTGTTACACGCACTTCTGCTTAACAAAAGCGATCATTAAAACTTTTTTGTTAGAGTTCAAGCTTCTTAAAATTCTGCGATTGGGCAAACGCCCTGAACAATAAAATGTGCCACGCGCCGAACAGTGTCTCGAGAAATGGCAACGTATTCCGGCAGATATAAACATTTTAATAACACACACACCACCTGTAAGACATGGCTGTGCACAACTTTTGGCAAAGGTGTAGCTGATTATTAAGCTTTTACGTCGTGTAATAGGTCATATACATGAAGGCTATGGCTTCACTTTCAATGGGCGTGCCATCTATGAGAATGAATGTGGCATTACTGCAGAATAAAATACATATTTGTATGAAAAAACTATCATCATGTTGTAAAAATATTTTTTCATTTGTCATTTTATTAATAACTAGCTTATACCCTTATCTCCTAAAAAAGGGCCTAGCTTTAGTGAAGCCATGCTTTTTTAGTAAGTTCTTTTAGTAAGTACCGAGTTTCATTGATGTGTGATTTATTTCGAAAGCTATACCGAAAATTTTGGGTGCTGAAAAAGGACCACGCCCCTCGTCCAACGCCCATAAAATGCTACCTGTGGAACGGGATGTGTAAATTGAGGTCGAATACTGAATTCCGAGGCTGTGCGACCTTTAATTCCAAAACTGTTCGATATCGAAAATTTTAGGTGTATATAAGGTGCCTTTTACGATCGGCACCAGACTTCACAGGAACCCTCTCAAGGCTGTGGTATAAAAATTGGCTAAGCGATTTCGGTCCTTACATGATACACACATATACCCACATACGTATGTACACTAAGTCGCCTCACGTTCCTTAGAAAAAAAGTTGTACAGTCCGGTTCTTCAAAATAATCCAAGGCTTATGTTATGATGGTCCCCAAAATATTTCGACTAAAAATATTGGCTGGTATGGTAGTTAAAAAAAAAAAACAAACGGTCAGAAATAAGAGTAATGAAAAAGTTCTTTTGCGTCAAAAAATCTTAAATTTTTTCCGTAGGACCAAAGATAATGCGGATTTTTATGGATTGTTTTAACTTTTTTAATATTATTTTTTCTAAAATTCAAATGAATTTTTTCCCATACTACTTTTAGTCAAATAAATTGTAAAATGTAAAAAATGTGTACATTTTTTTGTAATTTCATTCAATTTAATTCTTCACTTTACACAATATTTTATCATCAATAGATAATTTATTCGATTAAGAGTAACATGACAATACAAAAAAAAAATTAATTTAAATTTTAATGAAAATAATATAAAAAAAAGTTAAAAAATTAATGAAAATCCGCATTACCTCTAGTCCGACTACAAAAATTTTAAATTTATTGGTGCAAATTGGAAGAACTTTTTCATTGCTATTATTTCTGACCGTTTGTTATTTTTAACTACCATACCAGTAAATATTTTTACAACAAACTCGATTTTTAGAGCACATTTCAAACCATTCCGTGGCATACTGGTTGAGGTGCGTGGCTTGTATGCCATAGAACCCATGTTCGAATTCCATCTGACACAAAGTTTTTCCGTTGAATTAATTTTTCTGTTCGGCCACCATATCTATGCAGACAATGGCAAAACTCAGAGAGTAAAAACTGGCATGCAAAGCTTCTTGAGAACATAAGCCGTTCGGAGTCGGCATAAAACTTGTAGGTCCTGCTCTCGATCATTTATGTTCAAACATTTCACAACACGCACAACACAACTGACCATAAGAAGATTGGTCAAAGTCTTTTCAAGGGCTGAAATGGCTATTTCATTTTTGTTTTTTTTTTTCAAACAATTCCAGCTCACGGATGGCTATCGCCACTAACCCGTTATTTTGAGGATACATACTTATACTTATACATACTTAAATTTTTACAGATAGATAGATGAGCAGAAAAAGTAGGCATGGCAACATTTATATATATAGTGACCGCGACTTGGTCCCATTGCACTTACATACCAAGTTTCACTATCAAAACATGTACAGCTCAGAAATTACAATGATTTCCGAAAAGTCAGAGTAGATAAAGTGCAACACGACCATTTTTTAAGGGTTCTGGCAGTAACCATAAGAACTAATCTACCAATTTTTATTCTTTTACTGTAAAAAAATTCTAATATATATCCTTTTTACGGATTTGTGGACGTTGAAAGTGGGCGTGGCAAAATTTATACATAAAGTGACCGCCACTTTAGCACCTACATACCAAGTTTGACTATCAAAACGTTCACATCACAGGAATTTAAATTTTTTCTAGCCGATAGCCCTGGCAGCTAGTGCTTACTTAGTTATAATTTTTAAATTGTAATAAAGTATAATACATTAATAAACAAAGAAATAAATAAATTAAATAAAATTATTTCTGAAGAGTGGGCACAGATATATTGCTAGCATGCACATTTTTTGCAAAGCTGTCGAGAGTAAGCGTACCAAATTTTAGTATTTAACGATGAGCATCGTCTGATTTATAGAAGTTCTATTGATTTGTGGGTAAAAAAAACGTGGTGGCGTAGAAGGTAGAGTGTGTGGCCCATACGGGAGAAACCCCTGGTTCGAATCCCACCTGACACAGAAAGTCTTAGCAATTGAATTAATTTTTCTGTTGGGCCGTCACCTCTCTGCAGACAAAGGCAAACCTTAGAGAGTAAAAACTGCCATGAAAAGCTTCTTGAGAACATAAGCTGTTCGGAGTCGGCATAAAACATATAGGCTCAGTTCTCGATCATTTGTGTTCAAACATTCCAGAATACGCACCAAAAGTCCAAAGTCCTTTCAAGGGCTGAAATTAGCCATTTCGTTTTGTTTCTTTTTTATTTGCAGGTGGTACAAGTGGGCGTGGCAAATTTTATGTACAGGGTGTCCCGCAATTCAGTGCAACTGTTTACGGAGCTGAAAGGTTATGTCGAGCTGAGCAAAAAATCGTATGGCAGGGGGGGGACGGGAGGGGAGTATTTATGTACACACTCTTATGAACTACAAGGTTAATTAATATTTCACGACTATGATTCACGTTACTGTTTCTAGCAGAAAACCTAACTTACATAAAACTTATTGTGATAATTAATTTTAAAGACCAAATCCCCTTTCCAACGGTATATCAACAAACCCCACAAACATAACCGTTACCGAGCTGTGATCGTGTGAAGATAGAATCAATCGGTTGAAACTACCAAATTTCAACTTTGAGTGGAAATTTCTTAGAATTTTGCGTATTAAATGAATTTTTTTTAAATCTACTTTGTAATTTATTCAATTTTATTTTCAATGACACGAAAAATATGAACATGTCTTTAAAAATAAGAAAGTTGGCTGTACTAAAAAAATTATAATTATTTGAAAATAATGATGAATAATGACATAATGAATGATGAGTAATAATGAATAATACTTACTTACTTAGATGGCCGTGACAACCCGTGTCCGGATTTCGACCGACCTCATCAGCTCTCGCCAGGCGTCTCTGCTTTGCGCGCGCCTTCTCCAATCGGATACACCAAGTGCGGTTAGGGCTTCCTCAGCCTGGTCCATCCATCGGAGGCATGGTCTCCCTCGTCGTCATTGACCAGCGACCCTCGCCTCGAGCACCTTTTTCGCTGGAGCTTCGTCGTCCATACGATGGACATGACCCAGCTCATACAGCTCGTGGTTCATTCGGATGCGATAGTCATCGCCGACTCGAACAGGACCGAAGATTTTGCAAAGAACTTTTCTCTCGAACACCCCCAGAGCGGCTGCGTCAGTTTGCGAAACTACCCATGCGTCAGCGCCATAAAGCAGCACAGGTAGAACGAGCGTCTTGTAGAGTGTTAGTTTTGTCGATCGAGAGAGGGCTCTGGAACTTAGTTGCTTACTGAGCCCGTAGTAGCACCTATTAGCAATTATTGTTCTTCGCTTTATCTCCAGGCTGATTGCGTTGTTAGTGTTAATGGCGGTGCCAAGGTAAACGAACTCCTTGACTACTTCAAAGTTATAGCTGCCCGATGAAACGTGGGAGTCTAAACGCCGCGCTCCCTTGTTTGTAGACAGCATATACTTTGATTTACCCTCATTTATCGTCAAACCCACTTTGGCTGATTCCTTTTCGATAGCGGCGAAAGCAGCGGTAACATCTCTCTTAGTTCTGCCAACAATATCAATATCATCAGCGTATGCAAGGAGCTGGACACCTTTATAGAAAATGGTGCCATTACGATGCACACCGGCCTTTCGTACGATCCCCTCCATGATGATGTTGAAGAGATCGCAAGACAGTGGATCGCCTTGCCTGAAACCTCTTTCGGTATTGAAGGTTTCGGAGAGTTCATTTCCTACCTTGACGGAGCTGCGTGTGTTGCTCAACGTCATTCTGCAAAATCTAATCAACTTTGCAGGTATACCGAACTCAGACATTGTTGCGTATAGGCAATCCCTTCTCGGGCTATCGAACGCAGCTTTAAAATCGACAAAGAGATGGTGTGTGTCAATTTGATTTTCGTGGGTTTTCTCCAGGATTTGTCGTAGCGTGAAAATCTGGTCTATGGTGGACTTACCAGGTCGAAAGCCACACTGATAAGGTCCAATCAGTGTTTTTGTAATCGGCTTTAATCTTTCACACAGTACGCTTGAGAGAACCTTATATGCGATGGAAATAAAACTGATACCTCTATAACTAGCGCAGATTGTAGGGTCTCCTTTCTTAAGTATAGGGCACAGTACACTGAGACTCCAATCGTCGGGCATGCTTTCTTCTAGCCATATTTTGCTGATGAGCTGATGCATGCGCCTTATCAATTCATCGCCGCCGGTTTTAAACAATTCAGCTGACAGGCCGTCAGCACCCGCTGCTTTATTGTTTTGAGTCGTTGGATAGCAACTCGAACCTCTTCATGGCTAGGTGGTGATACTTCCACTCCGTCATCGTCGATTGGTGGCACTGCACTGCGCTCTCGATGGGCGGCATTGGTGGAATCGTCGCCAGTAAGTAAATTGGAGAAGTGCTGTCTCCACAATCTAAGCACACACTGTGTATCCGTATTCAGATCTCCATTTTTGTCTCTGCAAGTGGATGCTCCGGGCTTGAAACCTTGGGTTAGACGCTTAACCTGTTGATAGAATTTTCGTGCATCCTTCTTGCCCTGGTATACCTCTAGTTCCTCACGCTCACGCTTTTCCTGCTCTCTTTTCTTGCGTCTGAAAAGGTGCCTCTCTTCCTTCCTCTTTTCGCGGTAGTTTTCTCGCACGGCTCGCGTTTCAGCTGACTGCAGCGTTTTTCTGTATGCGGCGTTTTTTATTGCTGTCGCGATGCGACACTCCTGATCGTACCATTGGTTCCGAGGTTGCGGGCGCCGGAAACCAATGACTTCTTCAGCGGCAGCGCGCATGGAGTGGGATATATGCGCCCAAAGTCCGCCGGCATCGTTGAGTCCAGAGGTTGGTTGGTTGAGCTTAACCGAGAGTTGAGCGGAGTAGGCTTCGGCAGTCCGTTGTAATTGCAGCTTAGCGACATCTAGCTTTCGTTGCATTCCTGTGCGTATGTTCTTTGCATTGCATAATCGCATGCGGATCTTGGCTGCAACAAGATAATGGTCGGAGTCAATGTTGACCCCCCGAAATGTACGCACATCTAGAACACTAGAGGCATGCCTTCCGTCGATTACAATATGATCAATTTGGTTTCGCGTTTTTTGATCAGGGGACAGCCAGGTGGCCTTGTGGATGTCGAGGTGCTTAAATCTGGTACTACTAACTACCATGTTTCGTGCCGCGGCGAAGTCGATCAGTCTTTGACCGTTGTTCGTAGAGGTCTCGTGAAGACTGAACTGACCGACAGTGGGGCCAAAGATGCCTTCCCTTCCGACTTTCGCATTAAAATCGCCGAGGACTATTTTCACGTCATGGACCGGAAGGTGGTCATATACGTCCCCAAGACTAGCGTAGAAAGCGTCCTTGACGGCTTCGTCCTTTTCCTCCATCGGGGCGTGCGCGCAAATAAGGCTTATGTAGAAAAATTGTGCCTTGATGCGGATCGTGGCCAATCTTTCGTTGACCGGGTGTGAACCGGGAAACAAGGGGGCGTAGATTCCGGCTAACGACGAGTCCACATCCGAATTCGCTCTTCTCCGCATGGCAGCTGTAGTAGATATTGCAGTGTGCTTGTTTAGAGCAGCCTTGCCCTTTCCATCGCATTTCCTGGATGGCGGTGATGTCAGATTGTATTGTTTTGAGAGCTTCCGCCAGTTGGATAATGGCACCTTCCCTATAAAGGGTTCGGACATTCCAGGTGCATATCCGTAAATCATTGTCCGTTTTTCGTTTGCGGTGGTCGTCAACGTAATTGGGGTTCTTATCCGAGGCTGGTTTAGTTTTCATTGGGCAGTAGTAATGTGGCGGGACCCAAACCCTGCGCACATTCCATGTTTAAGGTCTATGGATCGACCCGCCGCTCAAATTAGCCGTCAAACTGACGGATGCCAGTTTGCCGTTGCCCAGGGAACACCACTTGGAGGTTTGAGTCGACTTGAGACGATTTCGACATGGATAATGCTGGCCTCGCCAGGTTGAGGCGGTCAGACACGTTGCCATGTGAAGGTTCGCCCCCTGTTCCCCATAATGAATAATGCTGTAGATAATATCATTGTTTTCTAATAAGTATAATTTTTTTAGTACAGCCAACTTTTTGATTTTTTAAGATATGTTTAAGGGGTCATTGGTGTCATTGAAAAGAAAATTGAATGAATTACAAAATTGATCCTAAAAAAAAATCATTTATTACACGAAATTTTTAAAAAATTCGCACTCAAAATTGAAATTTGGTAGTTTCAACCGATTGATTTCATCTTCACACGAGCCCAGCTCGGTAACGGTTAAGTTGGTATGCCGTTAGAGGGGTGATTTTATTGCCTTTATAATGAGCTATCAAAATAAGTTTTATGTAAGTTAGTTTTTCTGCTAGAAATAATAACGTAAGCCAAAATCGTGAAATTTTAATTAACCCTGTAGATCACAAAATGTGAAAATAGACCCCCCTCCCTTACGATTTTTTGCTCAGCTCGACATAACATTTCAGCTCCGTAAATAGTTGCACTCGATTGCGGGACACCCAGTATACAGGGTGGTTAAATTTTAAGGGCCGATGTTGAATGTGAACCAGACCTAAACGTCAAGTTTTTTCTGCATTTCATTTGACATTCCTCAATTTCAG
Organism: Coremacera marginata; assembly: GCA_914767935.1. Classification (NCBI taxonomy): domain Eukaryota; kingdom Metazoa; phylum Arthropoda; class Insecta; order Diptera; family Sciomyzidae; genus Coremacera; species Coremacera marginata. The sequence continues at coordinate 107,704,973 of OU612045.1, forward strand.
ACTAACTCAATTTGAACCATGGAAAGATACACAATCGAGCAACGCGTTGAAGTTATTCAGGCTTATTATGAAAATGGGCGTTCAAATCAAAATGCATATCGTACACTTCGTGATATTTTTCGGTCAATTTAATCGTCCAAATGTGCGTACAATCGGAAAAATCGTGAAAAAATTTGAGCAAACCGGGTCTGTACGAGATGTGAAAACATCAGTGCATGCTCGTACTGCTCGTACTGCAGAAAATATTGCTGCTGTTCGCGATAGTGTGGCTGGAGAGCCGTCCACCTCAACTCGTCATCGTGCCCAACAATTGAACCTCTCACGCTCGTCATTGATGAACATTATGCATAAAGACTTGCATTTACACGCTTAGAAGGTGCAATTAACTCAAGAACTAAAGCCTCTTGACCATTTCAAGCGTTGTCAATGGTCAGAATGGTGGCAAGAAATGGCAACAGTGGATGATCAATTTTCGAAGAAAATCATCTTCAGTGATGAGGCACATTTTCACCTCAGTGGATTCGTCAATAAGCAGAATTGACACATTTGGGTTAATGATAATCCAAGAGTGATTGTCGAAAAACCAATGCACCCACAAAGAATGACTGTTTGGTGCGATTTATGGGCTGGCGGCATCATCGGGCCGTATTTTTTACAAAATGAGGCCGGTCAGGCAGTTACTGTGGATGGTTTCGCTATCGTGAGATGATAACGAACTTTTTATGGCCCGAATTGGAAGATAGTAATGTGGACGATATGTGGTTTCAACAGGACGGTTCCACTTGCCACACAGCTAACGAAACAATGGCTCTTTTGCGCGACACATTCAATGGCCGTGTTATCTCACGTGGTGGCAATGTCAATTGGCCGCCAAGATCATGTGATTTGACACCGGTTGACTTCTTTCTTTGGGGTTATTTGAAAGAAAAGGTATACGTCGATAAGCCAGCAACAATTCAAGAGCTAAATGATGTGATAATTCCGCACATTAATGACATAGAGCCTCACTTATGCCTCAGCGTCATCGAAAATTTGGACCATCGGATGGAGGTGTGCCGCTGAAGTCGCGGCGGCCATTTGGCCGATATTTTGTTCCATAAAGAATTGACCCATACCAATATTATCATAATAAAAATAAATGACAATAATTTCCTAAACAGTTTGTGTTTTATTCAAAATCAACATCGGCCCTTAAAATTTAACCACCCCTTATATATTGACTGCCACTTAGAGCACCTGTATACTAAGATTCACTATCAAAACGTGTAAACTAAATTACTAAATCTTAGTCTTCTACGGCAAAAGCCGTCTTATATAAAGCATTTTTACTGATTTTGTGGGCGGTAAAAGTGAGCGTGACAACATTTATATATACATAGTGACTGCCACTTGGATCCATAGCACATGCATACTAAGATTCACTATCAAAACGTGAACAACTCAGGAATATCCATAATTTTGATAAAGTGGGCGTATATATATTGCGGCCATGCCCATTTTTTGTACATTGGCCGACAGTAACCATACGAACTAAATTATCAAATCTTAGTCTTCTACGGCAAAAGCCGTCTGATATTGCATTTTTACTGATTTGTGGGCGGTAAAAGTGAGGGTGGCAATATTTATATATACATAGTGACTGCCACTTGGACCTATAGCACCTGTATATCAAGATTTACTATCAAAACGTGTACATCTCAGGAATTAAAATGATTTCTAAAAAAAAAGGGCGTAGATATAGTGTGACCACGCCCAATTTTTGTACATTGGCAGTACAGTACATTGACAGTAACCATACGATCTAAATTACCAAATCTTAGTTTTATACGATTAAAACCGTCTGATATATAGCATTTTTTTGGTTTGTGGGCGATAGGGCCTCTAAAAATTTCATAAAGATTGGTTCGGCGGTTTTGGAGTCTATACGTGATATACACACATACCCTCGTACCCACATACATAGATTCATTTTTATATATATAGATAGATAATATATACTACAGAAACCGGTATATATGAAAAAAAGGAGGAGCCCAGCGAGAAATTAAAATTCTATTCAAATTGATGAAACCAGGTGCTCGACGCACAATGTATTATTTTGCTAGTCTAGCTCCACTAAACTAATATCTCGCAAAATATAGTAGCTAAATCAATGAAATTTTGTAAAAGTGTTAATATTTTTATTTGGTAGTACGAACACAGAAACATTGCAGAGCTTATGATATAATTTTCACTTAAAAACTTTTTTGAGAAGTTGGCGAAGACGCATTAAAATGTGAGTAATTTTGAAAATACGTAAAAATCAAATTAATACAAAAACATAAAAAAAGTATTGATATCAATAACGTTTTATATATGAATGAATGAATGAATGAATGATTTTATTATGAAAAATAGCTAATAAAAATTGTTACAACTTTTAGAATATAACTATAATATAATAATATTTCATAAATCTGCATTCTGTAGCTCGAGAGCTAGTGGCGAATGCAGGTATACGACTAAATAAATACACAATATCATTTATGGGGTCTTAAAGCTACATGCACATATTTTTAATTTATTAATATGATAAATAAATATTTGTTTTTTTTTTTTTAATTGATTAATGGATGGAAAAAATAAATCTTAAAAAAATAAGAAAATACAGAAGAAGCACGTGTAACAATCATATTTGCAGACGAAATATTAAATTTAATTCCTCATAGTTGTGTAAAAACAGCCAGGCTTTTACTTTTTTAAGGAAGGAATGCTTATCACGTATGCAACGAATAGTATCTGGCAAGCTGTTGTACAATCTCGGAGCTATCGAACAATGTGAATTTAGAAAAATCTGTGTACTATGCGGTGGAACTACGGTTTGATTGTGTCTATTAATTCTTAAATTGTAGTTTGGGTTGTTCCTGTTTGTTAGAAAACCACTGTTACAAAAAAATAGTTTAAGGGTTTTATAAAAGTACAAATGTTTTAATGGGAGAATTTCAAGGTTTTTAAAAAGTGGAAAGCTGTTTTCAAGTCGACTTTTACCGCAGATGATACGAATAACGTGCTTTTGAGCGATAAGCAGTGGGGTGATTTTATAACGATGAGTACCGCCCCAACAAGCCAGTCCATATTCAAGTTTTGAGTGTAAAATACCGTAATAAACACAAGTTAATAATTTTTTCGAACAGAATGTCTTTAATTGATAAATTTGTCGTATAGCCGACGACGCGTATCTCTTAAGCGCACTCGTGTGTTCTGACCATGTCATCTTCGAGTCTAAGAAAATCCCTAAATATTTGAAAGTTGTAACGCAATCAATATTAAAGCAATCAGGACAGCAAGCTACACTGTCATTGAAAGTTTGCAAATTATTTGATGTGGCACAAGTGTACTTATCGAACATAAATTTATTGCAGTTTGGCTGATGATATATAAACTTATTTTAGTTTTGTCACTTAGGACTAGCTTATGCATTGAAAACCAATGTCTTATAATGCCTAGGTCATGGTTAATGCTTGCTGTTAGATCAAGAAGAGAATTTCTCGAATACGTACATGCCATATCATCTGCGAAAGCTACAGATACACTTTCAAATTTTTGATTAAAAAGTGAATTAATATAAATTAAAAAAAGGATAGGTCCTAAAACCGAACCTTGTGGCACACCTGTGTCAATTGATACGAATGAACTAAACACGTTGTTTATTTTTACTCTCTGCATTCTATTTTGTAAATATGAGCAAAGCCATTTGTGAGTCGATCCTCTAAGCCCACATTTATACATTTTATTTAGAAGAATTTTATGGTCGATCGTATCAAAAGCCTTGGTGATGTCTATAAAAAGTGCAGCTGTTTGTTTTTTGTTGTTAATGCCGCTATAAATATTATTGCAAAATTTCAGAAGTGCATCTTCAGTTGAAAGACTCGGTCTGAAACCAAACTGATGTTCGCTAAAAAATTTCGTTTTATTTAGAAAATTTAGAATTCTAGCTTTCACAAGTTTTTCGTACACCTTCGAAAAAACCGGTAAAATAGAGATAGGACGATAATTATTTGGTAACTGCTTGTCACCTTTCTTGAACAAAGGAATAACTTCCGCCTTTTTTAATTCCTCGGGGAAAACTCCAGCATCAATACTTTTATTAACCAGGTGGCAAAGTACGTCAACAATATTGTGCACTATTTGTTTTATGAATGCATTTGAAAAGTTATTTTCTGTTTTTGCGTTAGAGTTCTTCAACGACATTATAATTTTATAGATTTCAGTGGTAGAAGCTGGCTCAATATAAATGCTCTGACTGTAGGAAGTTTCATTTTCTAAGCAACAACAATTTAAATTTCTTGTAGTATTGTTAGGAATAACACTTTTTACAACATTCGTAAAAAAATTGTTCAATGCGTTGGCTTTTTCGGCATCATCTGATAAGGATTCACCATTTACATTTAAACGCGTAATTACTTCTCTTATATTGGACCTGTTTAATAAGCTATTGACTAACTCCCATTCTTTTTTTACATCACCTTTTACTTTGTTGAACTCATTGATGTAGAAGTTATTTTTACAAGCATCAGTATCTTTCAGAATTTCCTTACAAAGAGTTTTATATTGTGCTTTTAAGTTAATATCTCCAGGATGCTTTGTTAATTTTTTGTAAAGTTTATTTTTATGACAAATTTTTACTAGCAATTCATTATTCATCCAAGGTTTTAACCTTTTAACATTTGAATTTTTAGCATTGGAAGTGAAACTGCAGCAATTAAAATATTGTAATAGTGTTTCCATAAATATATCAAAAGCTTTTGATGGATCCGGTTCATTATAAACTGCGTCCCAAAACTCAAATCTTAATTTACTATTTAATAAAGCAAAATCTGTTTTCATGAAAACTCTATCATAAGGATTGGCCATAAAATTATCACAATTTGCGAAGTTATTAAAAGAAAGACATGTTAAGCAGTGATCTGACAACTGCAGGTCACACACAGAGCTGCTTATGGTTGTTTCACAAGATTGTTTAAAACGCAAAAAAATATGATCAATGCAGGAAGCAGAAGAGGATGTAATTCGAGTGGGTTGATTTATAAGAGATTCAAGTCCGTGGGACGATAGTGTCAGTAAGTACTTATCTACAGCATTAGATTCTATTAAAATATTCAGATTTATATCACCCAGTAGAACCAGGTTACCATTTTTATTATTTTCTAACAATTCACTTAGTTCATTCAAAAACACATCATTTACATCACTGTCATGAAATCTGTAAATGCAAATTAAAGTAAAATTTGTATTATTTATGGAACACATTGTTTTAACCACATCACAACTTAGAAGACTTATTCCGGAGAATTCACAGCTTACATCTATTTTATTAAAAAGCAATTTGTATAGGTACAAAATAAATGAACTAATAAATTATTATAAGAAAAATAAAAAATGCATATATTTGGACAAATCACTCCACAGAATCATCAAAATCGCTCGAATCAGCTTTTTCATCGTTTTCGGTTTCACTCAAATCAGCTTTATCATTGTTTTCTGTTTGAATCAATGACATCGCTGCCGGACCTAATTCTTTATGCTTCTTTTTAGGAGTTTTGCCCAAACTTGATATGTATGGATCAGATGTTATCAGAAGTCTATGAATCAAGTCAGTGTTTGTGTCAACCCTGGAAGTTTTCCGTGTAAGAAGCTCCCGATAACGCCTTACATCCTTGATGCTCGCTTCTTGTGCTTCCTCTGACATCTGGCCAATTGGTATAATGCAGGAATTTATTACATTGCTCCCATGGTAAAGCACTTTGTGCACTGTTGGTGGCATATAAAACCAAGGATAAAGTCGTAAATAGAAGTACAGTGTTTCTTGTAAATATTTTTTAAAAGCATCCACATTGATAGGAAGACCAGAATTTATACACTACAGCAATGTACGAAAACGAACAATTAATTCCAAGTTTATTCCAGTTATTTCAGCTGTTATTTCTGCTTCTTTGAAATAACGTCTGGCAGTCATTAATACCATAATTATTTCCAGGATTATGCTTCGGTATATCAATAAGTAAGCCCATTCGAGTTTTGGAACTGCTTTGAACCTGCAATCGTTTTTCACGTAGTTTCTCTTTATTTTCAGCAGTTACTTGCCTCTTTCGTTTACTTAACCTGTACGAAATGTGCAGTAAACATTCCATAAATCGAATGTAAGCATGTAAAGGAGATATGGTCTAATTATATTCGCGTAAGGCGACGCAACGTGGCCGTGGCAAATCGTAGATTGTACATAGCAAATCGAATGTTGACTATGCAAACGTTCAGCTACTTAGCAAAACTTCAAATCAGCTGCTTTTGTTTACAAAAAGTAAAAAATTTGTTAATGGTGGCAAAATAAAATAAATGGAGCAAAAATTGTTACATAAATTACAAAATGTCTCCGAAAATACAAATGCAAAGAAGAAAGATTTGATTTGGTTATTGCGGCTCTATTGATCTTAATATGAGAAATGAAAATACACAAGAATATTTATTTCATTCTTTTACCGACGTTTCGGTAATGTCTTTCTACCTTCTTCAGGGTAGATCAATCTTTAAAAAAAAATGTAGATATTCAATTAATTGTAAAATATTTTTTTCATTTTGTCTGACTTACAACTATTTCTTATCTTTTCATAATTTTCACAAAATTGCAGCGGCCCGATTTCACAAACATTTGAAAATATAATTGATTTAGATAAATTGACATTGATGAATCGACACGAACATTAATTATAAAAATAAATAAAAATTTAAAAACATTGAAAGACAAACTTAAATTTAGAAAAATAATATCACAGACTCGGTTAAAAATTTAAATTGCAATTTTATAAATAAAGCTGATGTTATCTTTGTCCTCCTTTGTGTTCATTGTGTTCATTGTATCTTGTGTTTCCTTTCTTCTCCTTGTCCAGTATTCGCGGTTTGTCAAAATCAGCTGTGTGATTTTCTTCTTATATTTGTTGTACTAACGCTGTCGTCGATCTGTTGTTCTAAATGTCCGCTTTGTGCTCCTTTAGTCTGACTCCGAGTGCTCTCTTTGTAGTTACGATGTATACCAAGTTGCATGTACTGTTTTCTGTCCCTTTGCATGGTATTTCGTATATAACATTGTGTTGTTGTTGTTTTTCTATGGCGTCTTTTGAGTTTGTGAATAGTTTGATGAGAGCGGAGTTTGATTTGTGTGCGTATGTCGTGTATTCTGTTCTAAGTAAATTGTGTAAAGTGTTGTTGTCCGTCAGCTTGGGGATGAAGTTTATGCTGAAGAACTTAGTGTTGTCATCGTTATCTTTTTTCTTGTGTGGGATTTTTTGTTTGTTAATTTTTTTGTTTATTAAATTATTTGTTAAGAGTTTAGGGAAGTTATTTTTTGGAGTATTGTTTTTAATTTGATGATGTTTTCTTTATAGAATACTGGGTCGCTAAAGTCTAAAATTTTATTTATGAGATTTTTGGCTGTGTTTAATTTCATTTTAAATGGTTGTGTTGCATTAAAATTGATTATTTTTCCTGATCCTGTGGGTTTCATGTACCAGTTGAAGACTAATTTGTTGTATATTTTGTATATTTCTGTATCTAGATATGGTAATTTGTTGTTGTCCTCCATTTCTACTGTGAATTTTAATTTGTTGTGATATTTGTTCAGTGTTTCTAAAATGATTTCTTTATCTTTTGCTTTAATAATTGCAAAGATGTCATCCACGTATTTGGTGATGAATTTGATTTTTATGTTAATATTGTTCAATTCTTCTTCGGTTTGCTTAAGGAGGTCATCTAAAATAATATTTGCTATTGTTGGGGATAGTGGATTTCCCATGGGCATGCCAAAAGTTTGTAAATATGTTTTATTTATTTATGAAATAGTTGCTGTCTTTTAAACAAAAGTCGAGTATTTTTAAAAATTGTTTTCTCGTTATTTTTGTGTGTTTTTCAATTGTATCCCATTGTTGCATTGTTGTTTTTATTGCGGTGTACGTCGGTATATTTGTGAACAGTGAGATAACGTCAAAAGATATTAGAATGCCATCTTCTTCCAGAATTGTGTTTATGAGTCTGTCCTTCAGTTGAAAAGCATTTTTAATGTTGTAATTATCCGAAACTATGTTTTGCAGAAAGATTTGTGTTCTTGTAATCAATAAATTTCGCTATGAACCAAGGGCAATCGGAGCGCCATGAGCAATCGGATTGAAAGAGAAAAACTATGCCTGTTTCAAGTGCAGCTTTGAAAAATCACGTTGGCATTGCGGACCGGAGGGATATTTAGCTGCTGACCACATTGCATTTGGCAGTGGAGCGGACGTATGTTGTGGCCGTGCATCATTGAGGTAGCTTTTTCCCATTTGCATGCGCCAGCAGCTCCGCGATTTCCATGTGATTGTGCCGTACATTTTTTAATTTTCCACTTTGAAGCAGCTGCATTATCAAATTTGTATTATAAGTAGTGTGTTCATTGCTTTATATAAAACACAAATGTTCAGAACACTCTCTTTCAGAACACACCCTAATTTTGTTAAAGTCAAAGTATTGTAAAAATGTAACTCTGTATGTTCAGTGCATAATTTTTGCATATAAAAGAAAGCCAAAATCTTATTGGATTCATTCTTGTTTAGCTTCCAAGACATCAGCATCTTCGTCCGGATTTTCGGGCAGGATCTTTTGTTTTTTTATATTTTTTGCTAAAACGTTTAATTTAATGTAATGTAAACCTCTTTTGTTTTTAAATAAAATTTACTTGCCTACTGGAAACCCTCATTTCTTTCATGAAAAGGTGTAACTTACGGTGGAAGAACAACAACAACAACAACACTTCATTGGCGCCCAACTCAGTGGCCAGTAGCAGCAAAAAAAATTTACATCAGAGCCCTTTTCCCAGCAAGAATTATACAAGCAGTAACTTGTCTGACAACATGGTTGACAAAATTTTCGTAGGTTGTCAAACCAACAACGAGATTTCGACAACCAACATCAAGAGTTCTACAACCAACATCGAAAGATTGTCAACCAATATCAACATTGAGGAGTTCTACGACACAATCCTGTCAGTTATCGCTGGAAACGTTAAAACTGGCTCATTTACACGATGCACGGCTCGCTTTAGAGAACAGCGAGATCGCGTTGTGGTCAACGAATTCATAGCCACTGTAAGCGTTTATAAAGATATAGAAAAAATATCCGATTTAGATGCTCTTCGTGGTATGCCACTGTTGCTCGAAGAATATGCAGCTTCTTGGTGGATTGGTGTGAACGAAAATGAGCGTCCGTTTAAGGAAGTACTCGAACTTTTGCGAACCACCTTTTCTCCATCCATTCCAGATTGGAAGATTTATCTGAATATTTTCGAGCAGAAGCAGCAACCAAAAGAGCCAACAGATAGCTTTATATGCAAAAAACGGCTACTATTTTCCCAGCTAAAAAAGCCTCTCAGCGAAACGGTGCAATTAAGCATTATATACGGCGTTCGACGCGAAGACGTCAACAGCTTTGACAAATTGATATCTGCCAGCAGAGAAGCAGAAATGATTTTCACTGAAACCAAATTCTCGTCTGCGGTAGCCGATAAGTCCTAGACAACCTTAACTGCCACAAAAACTGTATCCTCAGCATCAGCAGGATCATCTTCAGTGGTATCAACATCATCAGTAGCAGGATCACAAATAGCGACAGCATCCTCAACCACAGCAGAACCATCTTCTACGGCCTCACAACTTCGATGCGGATTTTGTAGACTTCGTGGACACACCATAGATATATGCCGAAAACGACAAAAACAACAAGCCCAACAGCAATCTCATCAACAAGAAGCTCCACAAACTTCTATATATCGACGACCGACATTTTCATGTTACGGTTGCGGTGCACCAGGAATATATAGAGCTAATTGTCCGCAGTGTAGTACGCACAATAAAGAAAGCCCACAGTTGTTAGCTTTCAACAATGTATCAAAAACCATCATTGGACGAGCATTACCAACCGTGCATGTCCAAATATTTGGTCTCAAAAGTGAAGCTCTTTTTGATTCCGGAGCAAAAACAAGCATTGCAAGCGCGATCTTAAAAAAAATCTTGGCCAAGAAAGGTTGCGTCTTCCAAAGTGTACAGGCTGAAGTAACGTTAGCTGTCGGATCAACAACAATCCAAACAGTCGTGTCAACAATTTGTGACAACAATTGGAAACAATTGGAAACCGCATCAGGAAAATACGCCTTATTGCATTGGAGAATGCTCAACATAATCGTACGCTCATCGGTGCTGATTTCATGGAACAAGCTGGAATTGTTCTAAATATGGCGCAGCGATACTGGCACTTTGAAGATGACAAAAAACAAAAATTGATTTCAAGAAACCAAGCTCCGTTGAGGCATTATCGATGGATTCGCAGGCGAACACATTGCAACATCATCAATTACGCCATCTCCTTTTTCAGAAGCTCTCAGAGAAATGACAATTTTAATTATTACAATGGAAAATACTGCAGCCATTATTCCAATACACTACCTTGAAGGGAATCACTTTACAATTTACACTGACCACAAGCCCCTTACATTTGCACTTCATTCAAAAACTGAACGCAGCCCAAGACAGACCAGACATTTGGAATATATTTCACAATTTACAAATAACATCAGATACATTAAAGGAACAGATAACGTTGTAGCAGACGCACTGTCACGTGCAGAAATTAACGCATTCACACCTACAGAAATTAACTTCAAAACTCTTCATCGGGAACAAAACACAGATTCAGAATTGCAGGATATCATAGACAAACACATGTACAGATTAGAACAGATTCACATACCTTTCCTAAACATTAAAATTTGGTGCGAACAAACAGATTCGGTTACACGACCATATATACCACAAACACTACGCAAACAAATTTTTGAACAACTACACAATATTTCACATCCAGGAACACGCGCATCACGACGACTTCTGACACAAAGATATTTCTGGCCAAAAATGAATACACAAATAAATAAATGGTCACAGGAATGTATCAGATGTCAACGTTCGAAAGTACACAGACACACCAAAACCTCTCCACAAACAATTAAAATTCCCCATGGTCGTTTTGAACACGTTCACATTGACTTAGTAGGACCTCTACCGACATCACATGGATACAGATATTTACTAACTGCAATTGACCGAAACACACTCTGGCCTGAAGTGTATCCGTTGAAAGACACGAGCACTGAAACAATAGTTGACTTATTTCAGAGAGAGTTCATTTCACGTTTCGGAGTTCCGTTAAAAATCACTTCTGATCGAGGAGCACAATTTACTTCATTGACATTCAGGAACTTTATCAAGACTCTCGGTTGTCAACATATTACCACTTCAGCTTATCATCCTCAAGCAAATGGAATGGTAGAGCGTTTTCACCGTCAGCTTAAAGCTTCCCTTATAGCTAGTAACAATCAGATCAATTGGTATTCTCAGTTACCACTAGTTCTTTTGGGTCTTAGATCTTCGGTCAAAGAAGATATGAAAGCATCACCAGCTGAGATGGTTTTTGGTCAGACCCTCAGATTTCCGAAACAGTTAGTTGCGCATGTTGATCAAACTATTAGTCCTTCTGATACACTTAACAAAATTAAACAAGTCATCTCTGACAAACAGTCGAACATAGTACATCACAATACAAAATTTCAAAGTTTCATACCTAAATTACTAAGAACATGTAAATTCGTTTTCGTCAGGAATGACACAATTCATAAAAAGCTTCAGGAACCATACGATGGTCCTTTTGAAGTAGTCGAAAAGACTCCCACGTATTTCAAAATTCGTAAACACAATTCAGTAATTACAGTAAACATTAACAGAGTAAAACCAGCAATATTAGACACAGACAGTACACAATCACTTTCTTTACCAAAAACAAACACAAAAAAAGTACATTTTAATTTACTTAATAACACAGTCAAATTGTTTTCATGAGGGGGGAATAGTGTGGTGACTCCACATGCCTTCACAACAATTACAACTACAACAACAACGACAACAGCAGAGACAACAACACAACAGCAGTAGACACGGTCGCGGCCTAACAACAACGACAACAACAGCAGTAGACACGGTCGCTGCCCAACAGCAGCGACAACAACACATCAGCAGTAGACACGGTCGCTGCTTAACAACAACAACAAACAAATGTAAACAACAACCATCAACAGCGCAGTCAGCAACACTGCCAACGTCAACAGCGCAGTTAACAACACTGCCAACGTCAACAGCGCAGCCAACGTCAACACCGCAGCAAACGTCGACAGCGCAGCCAGCGACACAACCAGCGTTGCAGTCAACATCATTAAACATTTTTTTTTTTATAAATTAAATTAAAATTTTAAAAATTATAAATTGTAATATATGTAATAATTGTAATAGCTTATCACGAGGCACACACTTAGCTTTATACACGGGTGGCAAACGATCGGGTCGGAAGAAACCGATCGTTTTACTCCGTAGGCACTACACTACACCTAGGTATACAAAATTGTTTAGGTACATAAAATATTACACAGTAAAATATCAGAATGGATATGGTACACAGCCCTTTCACACCCCTACCCCCTTACACATTTCCAACCCACTTACACAACCCCCTCATTGTGGAGAAGGTGACCATCACCCGCCTCTAATTAATTTACAATCAGAATTTGTCAACCCATTCGATGCATCACGAAATACTTGCGACAGCAGTGAAATTACCTCAGTTTTGGACGTCATGTCCCGACGCATGGTTCGCCCATGCAGAGATACAATTTCAAGCAAAAGGAATTTCAGATGACAAGACCAAACACGAATATCTCGTAACCGCTCTTCCTCAAGACGTTATAATAACAGTGCTTGATTTTATTCAAAAACCTCCTTCATCAAACTTGTACGATGGGTTAAAAAGAATATTGATTGACCGACACTCTTTGAGTGAGACCAAGAGGTTCGACAAAATATTTTCTGTAACCGATATGGGCGACCAAAAACCCTCTCAATTCTACAGGTAACTATTGCTATTAGCCGGATCATCAGCCGATAACGACTTAGTACATAAAATTTGGCTTCGTAAGCTTCCCAAAAGTCTTAATATAGCTTTAACCAGCTCGAGTCACAGAGAACTAGACGAGCAACTAAAACTCGCTGCCAACCTATGGGAAGCCATTTCAGAATCCGAAGTAGCTTCAGTCCATCGCTCGACGAAATCATTTCAACAGTCAGAGTTAGCGATGATTACACAAGCTTTCACAGAGAAAACTTCCAAAATGTTGGACAATTTCAATAAATTGGCAATTGAGGACCAAGAGTTAAAGAACGAACGATTTCGTAACCGTTCAAACTCGAGGGAGACAAATTTCAGAGGTGTTTCAAGACGTAGATCCCCGTCAAGAAGTGTACCTCGACAACGTCCTGCCAGCTGGGTATGTAGATACCATTTTAGATTTGGTAGGGCAGCCAAACGATGTGAACAACCACGTTCATTCAATCAAAACGACACACAGCATAACACAACACCACACAATACGACAAACTAAGTGATTCCATCATTGCGACGGCTAATGATGGAAGTCAGACAACACTTACACGCCGTCTATTTATTTACGACAATTACAATCACATTAATTTTTTGATCGACAGTGGCGCAGAAGTTTCAGTAATTCCAATAAATAAATTCAAAGCCAACAAGAAAAATTCAGACTTAATTCTAACCGCTGCGAACGGTAGCACCATTACAACTTACGGAAAGGAATTATTAAATATAAACTTAAAACTGAGACGCGATTTTCCTTTTACATTTATACTAGCAGACATTACACGACCTATCATAGGAGCGGATTTCCTCTCAAAATATGGTCTCTTGATAGATTTAAAACGTAAGAAACTAATCGATCCACTTACACAATTATCAGTTAACGCAATTACAGCATTCACAGACACAACACTACCCATATTATTTACACTTAACAACAATTACACGAATATTCTTAAAAACTTCCCATCTCTTACAACGGAACCAGACTACAACAAAACAGTTAAACACAAGACAGAACATCACATAATTACAGAAGGACAGTTACCTTTTTCGAAACCAAGACGTTTAGACACAAACAAGTACAAAATTGCCAAGCAAGAATTCGACTTTCTAGTCAAAGCAGGCATCTGTCGTCCATCAGACTCCATGTCAGCTTCTCCTCTACATCTTGTACCTAAAAAAGATGCAAACGACTGCAGACCCTGTGGCGACTACAGAAGACTTAACGCCGTTACAGTTCCAGACCGCTACCCTTTACCACAAATACACGACTTAGCTATTAACTTATACGACAAGAACATTTTTTTCTAAATTAGACATAGTAAGAGCATACCATCAAATTCCTATGGCCACTACAGACATACACAAGACTGCAATCACAACACCATTCGGAATGTTTGAGTTCTTGAGAATGCCGTTTGGATTAAGAAACGCAGCTCAAACATTCCAACGTTTCATAAACGAAGTGTTGAAAGAACTCGATTTCGTTTTCATATACCTTGACGACATACTAGTAGCAAGCGAGACAGAAGAAGAACATCTCAGACATCTAAATTTAGTTTTTGAACTTTTAGACAAATATGGACTTAACATCAAACCTAACAAATGCATTTTCGGCGTAAACACAATTAATTTTCTTAGTTACAATATTTCAAACAAAGGCATACAGCCATCTCCCGATAGAGTTCAATGTATTGTTAACTACCCAAAACCAGAAACAGTTAAACAAATGCAGAAATTCATCGGGATGATAAATTACTATCACAGATGCATACCAAAATTAGCACACACACTCACACACATTTACGACATGGTTACATTAGCATCTAAGACAAAGAACAAACATCTTACATTGACAGACAACACAATAGAAGCATTCGCAACAATTTTATCTTCGAAGTTACAGCAGCAAATTAAAAAAAAACAAAGAAAAAAAATTCGGCGCCTCCCAGCTTCGAACCCGGGTATGTAGATTATAAGGGAAAAACGTTAACCAGTCCGCCAAAATCTAATTTAAGGGTTGTTTTCTTAATAACAAATAACAGCAAGTTCGATGAAATGAAATCAAAATGTTCTTTAAGGGGGTCTTCTCATTGAGCAACTTTTTTTTTTTTGACTTTTTTTTTTTGCATTTATTTATTGCTTGGATAGTTGTGAATATGCCCCTAAAAGAATTTTTAGAAATTCGAAATACTTTAGAAGATACAGCCTTTTTGTGAAGCAAGGTCTTCGTCAAAATGAGCTATTTTTTTTCGACTCATTTTCGAACGAAGCGGCATAAAGTAACCATCGAATTCCGTTGAAAATGTTTATTGTTAGGTAAAAACGTGTTTGCACACATATTCATACAAACATACGAATACACATTTCTGCTTATTTTAGGGGTTGAAGCATTTGTTGAGTCCAGGTGTTCAACTGAAAGCATCATTTAGTTCAGTTTGTATCGAGTTGAGCAACAGACGCGTGCGCTTCAGTGAACGGAAAAGTAAATTTTTCATAAATTTATTGTGATTTTTGTAAAATGGATCGGAAAAGTAATAAAAAAAAAAAAAACGCCCAAGTGAGCGTCAGAATCGTGCTAAAAAACGCGGGTTTAGTGGAAATCAGCATCTTAGTCCAGAGGATTCTGAATATACCAGTACATCGGCCAAGAAATTCAAGAATAACGAAGACGACGAAGTATCAATCAAAAACAATTTGAAGTATTGCATTCTCGAGTTCTGTTCTGTGTTTACCACGTTGTCAGCGTTGGTAATTTGTGCCTCATGCAAGCAAAAAATTGAGTTCTCAGAAGCCTCACCAAATGGAGTTGGATTTAAAATCGCTTTGAACTGCGCCTGCCCACGCACAACATATATTCCTTCGTCACCTATGATCGGAAAATCATATGAAATTAATCGACGCTTGGTTGTTGCCATGCGGCTTTTAGGGATTGGGCCAAAAGGTATAACCATGTTTTGTGGCCTCATGGACCTCGGACAAAGTTTGTCCAACAATCTGTACTATACTATCCTACAAAATTTGTACGTTGCTATAAAAGCCATGTACGAACATGTCATTTCAAAAGCTATTGGAGAA
The DNA here is from genome assembly GCA_914767935.1 of Coremacera marginata. Classification (NCBI taxonomy): domain Eukaryota; kingdom Metazoa; phylum Arthropoda; class Insecta; order Diptera; family Sciomyzidae; genus Coremacera; species Coremacera marginata. The sequence goes on from OU612045.1 coordinate 107,721,089, forward strand.
GAAAAAGAGGCTATGATCGAAGCGAATCCAGAGTGCGATCCCACTTTATTTACTGTGTCGGGGGATGGGACTTGGAAGAAGCGTGGCTTTGCTTCCCTTTATGGTGTCACAACTTTGATTGCCAAGCATACCAAAAAAATTGTTGACACTGTCGTAAAATCTCGTCTGTGTAACAGCTGCAAATATTGGGAAGCCAAGAAGGAAGAAGAGCCAGAGGCTTACCAAATTTGGCTTGATACTCATGACGAAGAATGCACCATAAACCATGAAGGAAGCTCTGGGAAAATGGAGGTGGACGCTGTAATAGAGATGTTCTCCAGGTCGTTTGAAACACACCTTCAAAGGTGTATTAGATGTCGACCCCTATGACGGTGACCCTATAGTGGAAAAGAAAGAATGCATTGGGCATGTGCAGAAGCGAATGGGCACGCGACTTCGAAAAATAAAAAAAGAAAATAAGGGCATTGGAGGCAAAGGTGCGGGCAAGCTCACCGACAAATTAATATCCGAGTTGACCACATATTATGGCCTTGCGATCCGCCGTCATCCTGACTCCGTGGAGGATACGAAAAAGGAAATTTGGGCCACTTTTTACCATAAGTGCTCCACCGATGATAAACCGCAACACCAAAATTGCCCCACCGGTGCGTCAAGCTGGTGCGCATGGCAGAAAGCAGCTGCTGAAGGTACGTTAGATAGCTTTCACCACACGTATGCACCTCTCGACAAGAAGGTGATGGAGGTAATAAAACCAGCTTACGAAGCGCTGTCGGCAGATAATTTGCTTGAAAGATGCCTTGGATCTGAAACTCAGAATTCCAATGAGTCCTACAATTCTGTTCTTTGGTCACTTTCGCCCAAACACATCAACTCAGGCGCACGCACCATCGAAGTGGCCAATTTCATTGCAACGTGCCTCTTCAACGACGGTTTTATACCCATACTTAAAATTATGGGTTTGATGGGTATTGCGATTGGCAAAAACGCATACGAATACGCACTATCTCGCAATGAAGACAGATTGAACCGATCAGAGACTCGAGCTGCGGCATCATCAAAAGCGGGCAGAACGGCTCGCAGAGCAGAGAGGGCAGCAGAAAGCAGTTTCTACGAAAAAGAGGAAGGTGGCCTGTATGGAGCTGGCATCGCCGACTAATATTTGTAAGTAAAAATTGGCAGCTCTTTAAAACTGCATTTAAACATTTTTGATTTTTTTTTTCCCCAAAAAAATTACTTCAAACTTTAAACGCGTTTATCTCGAACCCACGTTTTTCGAACTGGCGGCCATGATATCTCCAGTTCAACTGAACCGATTTTCATGAAACAAAGTGGAATCGACGCAGAATTGTCACCATTCTCGGGTGAACCTCGACCAAAATTTTAAAAAATTTTTTACTATGTTTTTTTTTACACTAAGCTACAAATAAAAACCCGAAATTGAATTTTTTTTTTGAATGGCCGCCATTTTGTCAAAAAAATCACAAAATTAAGCTTGAGGTTCACCCGAGAATTACATCTATACTGATTATAACCCCGTTTTTTTTTTTCATTTCAGACGCTCCGGAGACCCGGAATCGTGGCCGCCGTGACGACACCTTTTTTTTCACCACCAACTTTGAAGTCTCATTACTTTTTGAACAGCCCACGTATCGAGGCAAAAAAATTTTTTTATTTACTTTGAACCTTTTGTAATACAATAAATAAAAAAAGTTTTCAATTATTCTTTGCGTTTTCAAATAAGAATTTTTTTAAAAAGGGTTCAAAAAACGGGTTTTGAATGAGAAGACCGCCTTAACAAAGAAAATGTAAGGAAAATGTAAGGAAAACATTCCATTTATATTCGTGGCATCTATAAAATAGAAATTTATTTCAACTTCCCAATTAGATATTTGCAACTTTCAAAGGTTTTCAATTAACTTGCAGGTATTTAATTGGCAAATTGAAGTATGGAAAATTAAATGTTATATTTTTTAATGTTTCTTACCTATATGTTATTTATTTCAAGTCAAATAGAAAATGCTTCATTGAATGCAATTTATTAGACCTCAAATAAATTGCCTTAAATTAAATTTTTCAGCATAATGTTTAGATTATTTAGCCGCTTTTTCCTTGCATATATTTATTTCAACTTCCCAATTAAATATTAGGTTTTGAAATAACTTCTATTCAATCCACTTGCAGGTTTGTATGTGAAATTTTTTTTTTCCTTAAAACAACATTGTATACTTTTTTCTAATTTTCTAGTGAAATTAATTTTGAAACAGAACGAATCAAAATAAAAACAAGAAGGAAAACATATATATATTGAATTTCATTTATAATTATATTTATTATTTATTTTAATCACATATTGGGAAATAAATTATATTCATTTATTTCATTTATTTTTAAAAGCTTACTTTACAAAATATGTGTAAATATGTGAAATATATATATATAAAATTTTATTTATGTAAAATTTAAAATATTTCATTAAATCCAACGCATATTTATTCAAATATTAAAGAATAAATGTTTACGTCGCAACCCTAAAAGAGAAAATTGTAAAAGATTTTGTAAAACATAGATTCAACATACCTACTTATCGACTCGTTCGAGTATCGATATTCCAGTATCGATGCTCTGACGAGTCGCTCGGTCGGCTTATCCGACGAGCGGGTTTTGCCTCCTGCGATAATCACATATTGATTAGCAGCAAGTAAGTTGTGTTTCTTTGAGTTTTTTATTAATCTCACCGGCATCCACCATATTGGAAATTCAACTAATATTCTTCACTTATTGAAGTCGATCTGAAAAGTAAGAATTTATTAATAAAATTGTATACATTTAACTTTTACTTGCCTATGTTTTTCCTATCTTCCTTAACTTTGCATACAAATCTCTGATCACCTATTGCACAGACTTTGTGTGCAATTCTAGGCGCTGACTCCACAAAATCTTTCCAGCTCAACTCGCCAACATAACCAGGATAAATTCCAAGGGAACAAACGAATTTGTTTATGGTCCTTCTAGAGCCGTTTACTGTGGAAAATTAATCGCCTAAGAAAAGGAAAAATTTTAACATCAACTCAGCGGGCATCAGTTAAAAAGGTTAGTTGATTTTTTCTTTAGTGTCTCATAAGAAAAGGAAAAAATTTTATGTGCAAGTGATTTTGAGTGAATTGAAAACAAAGTGTGTGGAAATGCGCGATTTTATTAAAAATAAAATAGGTTTTTGCAAAGTGCGCGAAATGGTTTTGAATTAAAAATAAAAAAAAAACTAAAATAAAAGTTAAAGTCCAAAAAGTGCGCCATTTTTCTTGTGACGAAGTTGCACGAAGTGGACATTTTGAGTTATTTTGTGGTTCAATAATTTCAGTATAAATTAAATTAAGAACAAAAAGTAAAAAGAGTTTGCCATCAGCGTTAAACATAAATTGCAAAAACCAAACGCAATACACATAATCGCTCACACACTCACGCACAAGCAGACAATTCACTATATTTTTTTTCAAATGCAAAAGAGTTATTTGTCCGTCCGTAAGGTTTTGAAAAATTGATTACTCAGGTCGCCACTAAATCATATTCCATTAAATAATATATTTTTAGTTTTGCAATCAATCACATATTGATTGATTTATTTATATAAAGCAGTTCTGATATTTATTTGGTAGATATTTTGTCCGTCGGTACTTTTTGCATAAACTTACGCGAAGTGTTTGTGCCGTCGGCCCGTTCTTTCTTTTTATGCATTGAACATACACACGCACACACGCATTTTAAAGCAGTTCGATTGCTTCACCAAAATATTATATTTTTTTTTTCCGCGCACAATATAAATTTTAGTGTGAATTTACGGTGTAATTTTCTGTGTAGTTTTACGCGAAGTGTTTTGCCGCCGGCTTTTCTTTTTTTTAACAAATTTTGCACACACACACACACACACACACACACACACACACACACGTATTAAGCAAACTCGATTGCTGCAACAAATTAATTCTTTTTCACGTCGTGTTTTGTTTAAAACACCGGTATATTCTCTATTTTATTTATATTATTGGGTTTTTTTTACATCCTTAATAATATAAACTGCGAAAACAACGCGAAATTAACAAAATTAAAAGCGATCAAAAAAAAAAAAAAAAAAAAACGTTCAAGTAAACAACGCGACGAATTAACATAAAACAAAGAAAAATCAACGAAACCAAACAGCTGGGGTGGGTTTCAAAAAAGTATTGCCAGTGTGATCAAAAAGTATCGCACATATTGCGTTTGGCATTTTTGGCACTTTTTTGAAAATTTATTGAAATTTGCCCACGTTTTTAACAAAATTAACCCCAAGTCGTCATCGAAGAAATATTTGTAACGATTTTTTAAGCGATCAATTTTTCGCAGGATTTTGGGGATTTTCAATAAAATTTTTTCTACATATTAGAAAAATTTTTTTTCCGATTTTTTGAGAATAAATCGTGAAGGTTTCTACATTTTTAGAAACCATTTAAAAAAAAAAATTTCATTAAATTTTCAATAAAATTTTCTACGTATTAGAAAATTTTTTCCGATTTTTTTGGAAATAAATCGTTTTTTAATTAATCATCGATTTTGAAAGTCTTTTCTACGTATTAAAAAAAAAAAAAAAAAAAAAAAAAATTACTGCGAAAAGTTTCTACATATTAGAAACCAGTTTTAATTCTGCAACGAATTTTAAGAAAATTTTCTACGATTAGAAAATTTGTGCTGATTTTTTGACAATATATCTCGGGAGTTTCTATTTATTAGAAACAATTTTTCATTATCAAAAAAAAAAATTTGTACACTATTTTCTGAAAACTTGTGTGGAGTTTTTGAAAATATATCCCGAGAGTTTCTACGTATTAGAAACAAATTACAAAAAAAAAATTTTTTATTTTTCCAATACAAGTTTCTATTTATTAGAAAAGAACTGTTTGGGTTATTTTTTTTGCGTCAATTTTTATAGTTTTTTTTGTGCACGTTTTCGATCAAGAAACAAATAATGGCGAAATTAATCTCTTTCATGAGAAATGCCGACACCATTTTTGATATGGAAAAAGATTTCAATGTTTTTCCTCACGATGAGCACACAATTTTCGCTCTGAGAATTCAAGAGGATGAATTGAAGTCTCAATGGGCTAACGTAAAGTCTTCTTATGACGGTTGCTTGCTAAAATTAGTGGTAGCGAGTGGCGAAGAGGATGAAAACGTCACCCTAGTCAAAGTCAAGTATCGCTCATGTTATCAAACATATGTTCGATGTCTAGCAAAGATGAACGAACTTAGCGATAAGTTGTCCACGGCAAAAAGACTACATGAAGTTGATGTTTCGCAAGAGGAAATGACAATGTCTCGTCATAATATCATGTTGCCACGGTGTGATACTGAAATATTCCACGGTGATTATTTAACATGGCCCTCGTTCACGGATATGTTTTCCGCCATTTACATTTCGAATAATCGGATAACACCTGTCGAAAAACTTTTCCACCTGAATCAAAAAACCTGCGGAGAGGCCAAAGAGATTGTTCAAAAATCTCCCCTCACGCATGAAGGGTTTGCGACGGCGTGGCAAAACTTGACAGACCGCTACGAAAATAAGCGGATTTTGGTGAATAACCAACTGAAAGTTTTATTTAATCTGCCAGCTGTTACCAAGGAGTGTGGAAATAACATAAAAAAGTTACAAAGAGACATCAACAACTGCATTTCAGCACTAACTATGCACAAAGTTGACATAAGCAATTGGGATGCGATATTTACGTATCTATGTTCAACAAAATTGCCTGAGACTACGCTCTCCTTATGGGAGCAATCTATTGAAGACAAGGCAGAAATCCCCAGATGGGCTGACCTTGATAAGTTTTTAACAAGTCGCTTTCAGATATTAGAAACGGTGTCTGACTTCAGAGGCGCGGTGCATAAATGGCAAAAACCGATCGCACCTTCACCGAATGTGAAACAAGTCAACACATACCAGACAAATGTGACAAACACCAACTGCAAGCTGTGCAAAAACCAGCAACATGCGTTGAGGTTCTGTCCGAAGTTTTTGGCCATGAGAGTTAATGACAGATCATCAGCTGTAAGGCGGTTACATTGCTGCCTCAACTGTCTGTCAACTGGCCACGCTTCGAAAAATTGTAAAAGCGGATATAATTGCTCCTCGTGTGGACAACGACATCACTCGTTGTTACATAGAAATCCTCAAGGTGTAAATAATCATCAAAATGCGGGAGGTCCAAGCACGAATGCAGTACAGTCCACTCAACCAGCCGCATTGCAATCGCAAGCAACTGCGAGCACTAGCAGAAATATTCAATCGTGTTATGCCTCAAGCAGCAAAAATATTTTGCTGGGAACCGCGATAATAAATATTTGCTATCGAGGATCTAGTTTCACAGCCAGAGCACTTATAAACTCTGGTTCAGAGGGCTCTTTCATTTCTGAGAGGTTGCAGCGACTTATTCAGCTGCCTACTCACCGAGTTTCCGCTCAAGTTTCAGGACTTAACAATGTGGTTTCGGCCAAAGTGCAAAAAGCTTGCACTTTGGTCATAGGATCACCTATTGATCCAACCATTCAGCTCACGACAAACGCCCTAATTCTAACGAAGATAACAGGAAATCTTCCCACATGCTCAGTGGATACACTGGTGCAGCAAGCTTTCCCAGAGCTTGTTCTTGCGGACAAACGGTTCTACTGCAGTGATCAAGTAGATGTGCTCTTAGGAGGGGATCTGTACCCCCAAATTCTTCTTGACGGTATCCATCGGCATGTGCTCGGGTCACTTATTGCCCAAGATACCAAATTCGGCTGGATATTGACCGGCTCCGTTCCTTCCACATCAAAAAATCCTCCCTCCACTGCTTCGGTCGTTTCTTATTTTAGTGAAGTGTCACTAGATCGGCAGTTAGCAGCTTTCTGGGAGCTAGAAGAGGTACCTCAAAAAGTAGTGTCCAATAGTACAGACAAATTCTGTGAGGACAATTACGTGAATTCGACAAGGCGTAATACCGATGGCCGCTATGTGGTGACCTTGCCTTTCAAGGAAAATTTTCCTCATAGCACCTGTTTAGGTGACTCCCGTTATATTGCGGTCCGCCAGTTTCTTCGAAATGAGGTGAAACTGAGTAAAAATGTGGATGCCAATCAGGTATACGATGGTGTCTTAAAGGAATATTTGGAGCTGGGACATATGACGGAAGTACCTGCTAGTATAACTCCGAGACACTCTCAGAGTTATTACCTTCCTCATCACGCCGTCACAAAGCCTGATAGTACCACTACAAAAGTTCGTGTGGTCTTCAACGCGTCTAGCCCTACATCAAATGGCGTTAGCCTTAATGATGTTCTTCATGCAGGGCCCGTCTTGCAAAGTGATCTGACTTTGCTTATTTTGAAGTGGCGGTTCTTCCAATTTGTTTTTAATGGGGACATCGAAAAGATGTATCGCCAGATCCTAGTGAGTGAAGAGCATCAGCGATTCCAGCGGATCATTTTTCGAGACGCAACAGGGGATCAGCTGAAAGATTTTCAGCTCAAAACCGTCACTTTTGGAGTGAATTGTGCTCCATTTCTAGCAATTCGCACACTTTTGCAGCTAGCCGACGATGTAGAAGGCAGCTTACCCTTGGCATCTAAAGTTCTGCGTCACCATATGTACGTAGATGACGCATTGGCGAGAGATCATGACTTGCAATCAGCAATTCAAGCTCGAACGGAGCTTGAAAAAGCAGCGGAATCAGCAGGTTTTGCCCTGCGAAAATGGACTTCCAACTCCGAAGAATTACTTCGAGGGATTCCTAGAAGTCATCGGCTGCATGAAGATTTTCTCGAGCTGGAAGACGCAAGCAACGTTAAGACGTTAGGAATTCGGTGGAACGCCCGTTCCGACTTTTTCTACTTTCACGCGCGACCACTGGACCAGGAGGGAAGTTTTTCAAAACGAGAGGTTTTGTCGGCAATCGCAAAACTGTTCGATCCAACGGGATGGTTAGCCCCGATCGTGGTCATCGCAAAAATGCTGATGCAGCAAGTTTGGTTGGATGGCATCGGGTGGGATGATCAGCTCACCCCCTCTACTTTGCAGCGTTGGCAAACCTTCTTGGAAAATTATCCTCATATCAGCAGTATCCGGATTCCACGGTGGATCGATTACTCTCCTGATGGCAATGTGCAGTTTCACGGATTTTGCGATGCTTCCGAGAAAGCATATGGAGCTGCCGTTTACATTCGCGTTAAACTTTTGGATCAAATAAGCATCCATCTTCTCATCGCGAAAACTAAAGTAGCACCAGTTAAGACTGTGTCGTTACCAAGGCTTGAGTTATGCGGTGCGCTGCTGCTAGCGGAAATGGTTGAAGCGTTTCTAACAAATTTAGAAACATACAATCATCAGCTGTGCTTGTGGACAGATTCAACCATTGTGCTGGCATGGCTTCGCAAACAACCATGTGCCTGGACTACTTTTGTTGCCAATCGCGTCACGAAAATCAGCGAAAAGGTAGGGACGGAGAACTGGAGTCATGTAGATTCAGCGGACAATCCAGCAGATCTGGCCAGCAGAGGTTTGGAGCCGCAACATTTAAAGGATAGTTCGTTGTGGTGGCATGGACCAGTATGGCTGCGGCAGGAGTCTAGCTCATGGCCAAACCAAGGCGCTGAATATGATACAACTATCGAAGCAAAAGCCCTCAAGGCTCATGTGGCCTGTTGCGAAACTAACACTATTTTAGACCGTTTTTTGTCGTTGCCACGAGCCTTGCGAGTTCTATCGTACGTATTACGTTTTTATCGCAGAACTCACAGGGCACATAGACAAAATTTCCGTCATCAAGCTGTTGAAATATCACAGCAGGAAATTAAAGAGACAACGAGAAGGATTTTGATTGAATGTCAAAAGTTAGGATACCCGGTTGAGTATGCCAACTTAACAAATAAGATGTTAATCGACTCGAAAAGTTCACTTTTAAATTTGAACCCTTTCCTCGACAACCACCATGTTCTTAGAATTGGAGGACGGTTGTCGGAGACAGAACATATCTCTTATGATGAACGGCATCCGGTAATCTTACCGTACGACTGCCGGTTCTCCAAATTACTCGTGAAATTCACCCATGAAATTTCCCTGCATGGTGGGAATCAGCTTGTGTTGCGCCTTATTCGGATGCAATACTGGATTCCCAGAGTCAAAAATATGATAAAGTCTATCATTCACAATTGTAAAATCTGTGTGATAGACCGCAAGCGGTTGCAGACCCAAATGATGGCATCATTACCCCCCGAGCGAACAAAATTATCTCGGCCGTTTGCGTCTACTGGAGTGGATTTCACTGGTCCGTTTGACATTAAAAATTATACGGGACGCGAGTTACGTCGCAGACGTTACCTTTACCCTATTTCGAATATAAAATTTCAAAATAAGTTAATAAAGTTGAATGTACTTTGTTGCAACAGTATAATTTAGCATATTTCAAAATACAGCAACAATGTTTAACCCAATTAATAAATTCTGTTTGCTCTGCAATAAAATATTTCCAAACTGTGCAACAATATTTCTTTTTATGACCCAATTAATAAATTTTGGTTGTTCTGCAGTTCAAAGCATTGAGCAATAATGTAAACATTGCAACAAAGTTCATTCAACGCAAATAAGCAATAAGCATAAGCAATAAGCCGAAGCAACAGCTTAGGCATAAACATTTTTGTATAAGAAAAATCAGAAATAAAGTTGACTTCAATACAACAAGAAGTGTTTCTAGTTTTATTTCCATAATTGGCGCAGTCGGCTACTACCAATCTAAAGATAGGAAGAAGATTTTGAAAAACTGAAGTTTTCAAGATAAAGACTAAAGTTCTTAAGTTAATTAAAATAGTCCCAAAGGACAAGTGATAAATTTGAAATAACAAAACAGTTAAATTAAAAAGGACTAAAGTTCTTAAGTTAAAAAGTCCCAAAAGAACAAGTGAAAAATTTTTAATAACAAAACAGTTAAACTAAAAAGACTTAAATTCTGAAAAATCCCAAGTGAACGACTAGTAACGAAATAAATAGTGAAAAAGAAGAAAAACTAGAAAAAAAAATTAGCGAAATTTTTTAACAAAAATATCAATGCCTACAAGAAGAAGTTCAAACCAACTTGAAACGATTTCTGAGGAGCCGAAAGCAACCAACGTAAAAAATATGGCTTTCACCTTTACCGCAAATGATCTTATTAAAGAAGCTCACCGAATACATGATTTCCGTGGCGACGGAACATATGCATTGATGTCATTCTTGAGGGAAGTAGACATCTTACTGCCAATGTTAGAGAGCAACACAGCGACGAAGCACTACATCTTCAATAAAATTATAATTAATAAAATTCAAGGGCCAGCATTGGACGTCATCAGGACATTGGGACCGAATACGGAATGGATGGATATAAAGGAGATCCTTATACAAAATTTCGGGGTCAAGGAAACGTACCATAACTTATATCAAAAAGTATTCGCTGCAAGGAATTATAATGTAAGCAATTATTTTCTGTATCTTAAGAATATTTTGTCAAAATTAAATGAAAAATACGAATACGACCAGAGCAAACCTACAGAATTTTGTCAAAAAAATAACGAAAGTGTTGTACTCAAAACCTTTTTAAATAATATTGATGCAAACTTAGCTTCAGTTATCATAAATAGGGACATAAAAAATATTAGGGAAGCGTTTTATTTATTAGAGGCCAATGGCTTAATTAGAGAACAGGTACAAAAAAATAAACAGAGTTCTTTTAATAATGCACAAATACCACGTCAAAATTTCGGACAGACATACCAAAATAGACAGAATTTTTCTAACAATGCACAAATAACACGTCAAAATTTTGGACAGACATACCAAAATAGATCACAAGTACCACAACAAAACTCTAGACAAACATTCCGAAACGAACATAATGAAATAAATAATTTCCAGAACGACTCAGTCCATGTAGACCAGCTAAAGCTACAAAATGGAAATTTTCACTTGGATCCGACACTACAAATTTACCGATAATAGAAGTCACAATAGGTAACAATAAAATTGTATGCCTTGTTGACTCCGGTTCCACCACATCAATTCTTAATGATAGCTTATTACAGAAGTATCCTCGAACCCTTTTAGAAGTACCTACAAAATGCGGAACCATTAATAATATAATTCCGGTATCACATGAAATAGTTACTGAATTTCCTAAATAATTTAAAAAAAATGCATATATGGCATGGAAATTAATTAAATTTCAAGGGAAATAACCCTTCGATGCCATCATCGGACAAAATATTTTAAAACCTTTGGGTGCCATTATTGATATGAAAAAAAATATTTTAATTATAAATAATAACTCAATTAAGTTTCTCGGGTCCTGCCCCTATCAATTTGATGAAATTCATCAATTGGAGACCATCGATAGTGATGGCTCTGAATATAACGAATTATATAAAAATCTTAATCTTGAAGAAAAGAAGTATTTAACACACTTAGTAGCAAATAATAAAGACCTTTTTTTTAAAGAAGGTGATCAGCTCACCAGTACATCAATAATACAGCATGAGATAGTAACAACAGTAAACACCCCAATATTCTCTAAAATATATAGGTATCCACAGGTTCACGAAAAAGAAATCAAAACACAAATTACAGAAATGCTTAACCAAGGCATTATTAAAGAAAGTAATTCTCCTTACAATAGCCCACTTTGGATTGTACCGAAGAAAACGGACAATTCTGGGAAAAATAAATGGAGAATCGTCATAGATTATAGTAAGCTTAACGAAATAACTGTAGACGATAAATTCCCTATACCCCACATAGACGGAATTTTAGACAAACTTGGTAGGGCACAATATTTTACGACGTTAGACCTTGCCAAGGGCTTCCACCAAATTTTAGTTAAGGAAGAAGATAGAAAGAAAACTGCGTTTCAACACCACTTGGGCATTACGAATATACTCGTATGCCATTCGGGCTAAAAAACGCTCCATCCACATTTCAGCGGATGATGAACCACGTCCTTAAGGACTACATCAATACAATTTGTATTGTATATATGGATGACATTTTAATCTTCAGTACCTCAATAGAAGAACATGTTGATAACATAAAAAAAGTTTTTAATAAATTAAAACAACACAATTTAAAAATACAGTTTGACAAGTGCAATTTTTTCGCAAAAGAAACTCACTTCCTAGGCCATATCTTAACCCCAGAAGGAGTTAAGCCTAATCCACAAAAAATCGAACACATACAAAAATTAAAACTACCTTCTACCCCTAAACAGATAAAGTCATTTTTAGGTGTCACTGGATACTATCGTAAATTCGTTAAAGATTACGCTAAAGTGGCGCAACCAATGACTAAATACCTCAAAAAAGACACAAAAATTAACACAAACGACCCAAATTATATAAATGCCTTTGAAAAACTTAAACAGATTCTTAGTAAACATCCCATCTTAAGATATCCTGATTTTAGTAAAACATTTAAATTAGTAACAGACGCTAGTAATATTGCGATAGGAGCTGTATTACAACAGGGTAACCACCCAATCTCATATGCCAGTAGGACTTTGAACGATCACGAACAAAGATATTCTACTACGGAAAAAGAACTCTTGGCCATCGTTTGGGCCACCAATTATTTTAGACCCTACCTATATGGTAATAAATTTAATTTACTAACGGACCATCAACCATTGAAATGGCTCTACGCCAAATCAAATGGGAAAGATATAAACACAAGGTTACAAAGATGGCTCCTTAAATTAGGAGAATATAATATAAACATAGAGTATACTAAAGGCTCAGAGAATAAAGTAGCTGACTTCTTGAGCAGAATTAACAATGATACAAATAAAATAAATGCTTTAGAAAATGATCCTGAAAGACCGGCTAGTTTATAAATAGTAAATAATAATGATAACGAAAATACAGACACAATCCACTCTCAAGAGGAGGAACTTAATAAAACCTTTCCAATTCTAGAAACTGTAGTAAATCGTTTCAAAACCCAAATCATTTTAACGGAAAATAAATCGAAAGAATTTGAAATAATTCACAAAAATAAAAAAATTTATATTTCTCGGGAAGATCTAGATAGTAATGCGTCAGATATTTTAAGAAGACATATTAAATCTGGTAAAATCGCCATTTTTAGTGAACTTAGTAATCAAGAATACAATAAACTAAAACAATTCATCATAGAACTTTTTGACAGCATGCATCCAATTAAATTTGTAAAATGTTTATACCATGCAAAAGACGTTAACGAAGAACAAGCCTATAAATTAATTAAAAAATACCATAAATTTGAAACTGGACATACAGGGATTAATGAAAACTATGAAGGACTAAAGAAATCAATATACTTCCCCAACTTAAAGATTTTAATTCAAAAATTTATAAATAATTGCGACATTTGTAATAAAGTAAAATATGACAGAAACCCAATCAAAAATAAATTCCAATCGACAGAAACTCCAAAAGATTGCAATGAAATAATTCATATGGACGTATACACAAACTCAAAATCGAACTTTTTAACTTTTATTGATAAATTTTCCAAGTTCGCCACAGCTTTCAACCTTGAAGACAAAAATAATCGCACAATTATAGAAAAATTAAGGCAATACAAATCACAAAAAGGTCATTTTAAAAAATTGATTACTGACAATGAATTCAAAAGCATAAACATACAAGACTATTTCAGAAACGAGGACATAGAATTACATTTAGTAAAACCAAATAATCATACCGGTAACGCTGACGTAGAACGATTCCACAATACGATAAGCGAAAAAATTCGTATGTTAGGAATAGAAAGAAAAGACCTCTGTATAAAAGACAAAATCAGCAAAGCTATAGAATTATATAACAATACTTTTCATTCGGTTATTAAAGAAAAACCCAGAAATGTCCATGAAGGTAAATGCGATAAAGCCGTAATATACAATAACTTATGCAAAGAAAAACAAAGATACATAGGTAAACAGAATGAAAAAAGGGAGAATTATATAGAAAGAAGGACAGAAGGTTACGTGAAAAACTATAAATCAGTCAGGCATAAGGAAGAAGCAAAATTCAAAAAACTTAATCTATCTAACATTCATACATCAAATATTAAAAGACCCACTAAATTTGCAGGCCAGTTGGATCCTCAAAATATTTCTGATAACAGATGAAGAAATTACAAAATATAATATTGATGCCCAGAAATTACAAAAAGTTAAACTAGCATCACTAGTTGATAACAATAATAACATTATTTTTGCAATCAAAATTCCCCAGGAAATAATAACACTACCAAAAACTTTATTAATGCCAATAGCAGACACTGGTAGTTTTGAATTGATGTTTGACCCAAAATATGTAATTAAATATGGTAGCGAAATTTTTGAATATGAAAACCAAAGAGATTTACAACACCTTAAAAATTGTAATAATTGTTTGATGAAGAAAAATTGTATGAAAGTTTTTAACAATGCATCCGAAATAATTAATATTAAACAAGGCATACTAATAGCAAAGAACTTTTATAATACTACCATAGAAAATGATTGTAATAATAAAGACACTTTACTCAATGGAAACTATTTAATTCATTTTAATAATTGTACGATTAAAATAAATAGTAAAAATTTTACTAGCAAAACAACAACACTAAAATATAGCATTGTACTTCCAAATAATCTGGAAAATATGAAAAAGATAAATAAAAAACTTATATTTGATGATATTGTATTAAAACAAATAGAGAATATCGATTTTATTAAAGAAATTAATTATCAAAAGAAACAGAATTACATAAATCTAACAGTGTATGCTATATTTGCAATAGTTATTTTAATCATAAGTATTCTACTAGGAAAACTTTTGTATAAAAATAAAAATATTAAACTCAATATTAATACTGTATCGACTCAGGAGAGTCTTCAATCTAAGAGGGGAGGAGTTACGTCGCAGACGTTACCTTTACCCTATTTCGAATATAAAATTTCAAATTAAGTTAATAAAGTTGAATGTACTTTGTTGCAACAGTATAATTTAGCATATTTCAAAATACAGCAACAATGTTTAACCCAATTAATAAATTCTGTTTGCTCTGCAATAAAATATTTCCAAACAGTGCAACAATATTTCTTTTTATGACCCAATTAATAAATTTTGGTTGTTCTGCAGTTCAAAGCATTGAGCAATAATGTAAACTTTGCAACAAAGTTCATTCAACGCAAATAAGCAATAAGCATAAGCAATAAGCCGAAGCAACAGCTTAGGCATAAACATTTTTGTATAAGAAAAATCAGAAATAAAGTTGACTTCAATACAACAAGAAGTGTTTCTAGTTTTATTTCCATAATTCGCGCGAGTCTCATAACTAAGGGCTATGTCTGTGTTTTTGTCTGTTTTGCGACGAAAGCTATTCATTTAGAGGCTACAAGCGATCTTAGCACTGCCACTTTTTTGGCTGCATTTTCGAGATTTTTCGCACGTAGAGGTTGTCCGGAGAAAATGTACTCGGACAATGGAACCAACTTTGTTGGTGCCTCGCGAGCCTTGAAAGAAGATTTTAAAGCTTTTCTCCAGGATTCGAAAGAGAAGGTGGTGTCCAAATTTGCCCACCAGTACTTAACTTGGCACTTTATTCCTGCAGGTGCTCCCCATATGGGAGGTTTGTGGGAGGCTGGAGTTAAAAGTTTTAAATTACACTTCCGAAAGGTCGCCGCAGACACGAAATACACTTTTGAGGAGCTCTCAACTTTGCTGTCGCGTATCGAAGCATGTTTGAATTCACGTCCTCTCAGCCCCATCTCTTCAGATCCTAATGATTTTGCATCATTAACTCCAGCGCATTTTCTAGTAGGGGGACCTTTGCTGGCTCCAATTGAACCGGATATTGCCGAAAATCCAATGCCCATAATCAATCGGTGGCAAAAACTAAAGGCATTAAATCAGAAGTTCTGTCAAATATGGAAAAACGACTATTTAAAAGAACTCCATAAGCGAAATAAGTGGAAACATCCCCGTGAAGATTTAAAGGTTGACGACTTGGTGGTGATAAAAGCGGACAACCTTGCGGTCACAGAGTGGCGGTTAGGAAGAGTCGTGAAAACGTATTTAGGTTCAGATCAACGCGTCCGAGTTGCTGATCTGCGCACTGAACGCGGAGTTATTACGCGGCCGGTAGTTAAACTGATAGTTTTGCCAGTACCTTCGTAGTTAGACTTATTCGTCCGTGTTTTGTTTGTTTACGTGTTGTCCTCATTTCCGTAAAGAAGGAATTAACGTAATTCCTTACTCTTTCTTTTTTTAGACAACGAACAATGTCGACCGTGGAACAGGCCAACCAGCCCTTAAAAAAGTGTCGCGTATGCTTAGCGCGTCACCCGTTGCGTTTTTGCAAAGCGTTTATTGCGGGAAACATAGCAGATCGGCTGCGGTTGGTGCTGCTGTTTAAATACTGCTCAAAGTGTCTCTCCCCAAACCATAGAACGGACGGATGCGCCAGTCGCGGACGATGCGGAACTTGTAGCGGAGAGCATCACACCATGCTGCATATAGGCCGGTCTCAAGACGAGGAAAAGTCGTCACCACTCAAGGCGCAAGGCGGGGCCAGGCGTCGTTCGTCTGAGCCTTATCGTCAGCGCAGGACTGGCGTCGAGGGGAGTGGTGTTGATCGGCCTTCTTTGCCGTCCACATTGAGCGTTGAGGGGGAGTCGGCATCTGATAGAGAAGATGACGAGAGACGATTGGCGCGATGCATCAGAGATGCAGAAGAGTCGCGCATGTTTCGGCCACCCCTGCAGGGCAGCACCCCTAAATCTCGCCCTACGAGACGCTCAAACCGGCAATCTCGCGGTTCGCGAAATGAGCGTCGTCGTCGAGTGCAAGGACGTACCCGGACTAGTCAGTGCCAGCCCCCGCCATCATCGTTGCCATGTCTGCAACCTGTGACTTCGCTCCTCCCAACGGCGGTCGTCAAGGTGGTAGATAAGGGTCGCATTCATCGGATTCAGGCTCTGATAGACACGTGTGCTGAAGCGTCAATGGTGTCGTATCGTGTGGTGCGTCAAATCAGACGGTGACCGCCCAAGCGACGGTGTTGCGGCATTTCACGCGAATCACGCCTAGGGAAAGTCTGGACACGTCTATCAGGGCATAATTTCCGAATATGATGCTTGCTGATCCCGACTTTTTCTTTTCGTCTCCGGTCGGCATGGTGTTGGGTGCAGACGTATACCCGAAAATCATAGAGACAGGTATATGCCCGTGTAATGTAGGCGGAATCGTGACCCAGAACACCATCTTCGGATGGGTGTTATCGGGAGTGGTATCCCAGTAGTACTGCATTTTTTTTTTACAATTACAACTACAATTAGAATATACAATTTTAACTATATATATATTCATATCCATTCTATGAAATTTATTGTACTCACAGCACTGAAATAAATTATTATAACGTTGGAACGAAAAATGAGACACTTTTGAATTGATCAACACCTTTTTACTAGAATAATGTATTTGTAGTATATTGAAATATTTTATAGTAATACTTCAAGGGGGCCGGCATGTTTACGTCGCAACCCTAAAAGAGAAAATTGTAAAAGATTTTGTAAAACATAGATTCAACATACCTACTTATCGACTCGTTCGAGTATCGATATTCCAGTATTGATGCTCTGACGAGTCGCTCGGTCGGCTTATCCGACGAGCGGGTTTTGCCTCCTGCGATAATCACATATTGATTAGCAGCAAGTAAGTTGTGTTTCTTTGAGTTTTTTATTAATCTCACCGGCATCCACCATATTGGAAATTCCACTAATATTCATCACTTATTGAAGTCGATCTGAAAAGTAAGAATTTATTAATAAAATAGTATACATTTAACTTTTACTTGCCTATGCTTTTCCTATCTTCCTTAACTTTGCATACAAATCTCTGAGCACCTATTGCACAGACTTTGTGTGCAATTCTAGGCGCTGACTCCACAAAATCTTTCCAGCTCAACTCGCCAACATAACCAGGATAAATTCCAAGGGAACAAACGAATTTGTTTAATAAATGTGTCAAAAATTATCTTCACAAAATATATATGTGGAATATGTACAAACTTTAGCTAAAGCAAAATTAAATGGAATCATTTAAATTAAACTAAAGTTAACATAAAAAAGTGCACTGAAAAAATAATTTTTCATCGATGAAATGTACGTGCTACTTGTAAGTAAAGTTTAGAGTCAAATTTGGGTGCTATTTGACCCAAATGTCAAATTATTGGCTAATTATACAATATAATAACTTAAAAACTAAAATGGATTCTTATTATATCATATAATAACTTCCCAAGTGAAGTGCGTGAAATTCTAACATAAACCATGAGTTTACTGGCAAGGGCTTTCGTACGCCTTCCTCCTCCCAGGTCAACGAAGCCGTCAACATGGTCTTCTTATAGATTGTACTCTAGTTCTCTTCGGAGAAATACTTCATCCATCAGAAGAACGCAGTATTTGGCCTCTGGGCGCATGTTGACGGTCATTCTCTTCAAGTTCTCGAGAACTGAGACATTGAACCCTGGGAGGATTATTTTAACTGGGCGCCACCTGTACAGAAAAGCCCGACTGGGAAGATTGAAAGTAAGCCATTGCCGCAGAAAATCGTAAGCCTTCGACGAAACGTAATTGATTGACTGCACAATTTCTTTAGTGAAATCACTATAATAGTGTGCACCACGTCTCGTTATGAGCTTAGCGAATTCTGCGGCAGCAGTTTGAGGTTCACTTTCGGCAACAGGAATAAAATTTCGGTCCTCAAGCTCTTTCATTTTTCTTTGAAGGTATTTTTTCTTTTCTGTTGAGCGTCTCAATCTCCTTCTAGAACCGTTCCGTTCGTGCGAGTTTACTTAATTTCCTAGGTCTAACAAGGGCCTTGTCGAAATACTTGCCGCATATATAAAATCTTAATATTAATGTTTCCTAAGTTGCAGGCTTGCATCCACGCCTGCCTCTTCTCAGCATCCGTAGGAAACCTGTATATAGGCATTTCATCTGAAGTGCTATCGCATTGGTTAACAATGCATTTACGCACACAAGTTCTGAGCTGTTGATGTGCGTAGACACTGGCATCTCTAAATTAAGCTCATCAGTATTGTCTAATATATGATGAAAATATATAAAAAATTTTTTTAGTATTACTAAAAATTAATAAATATTGTTTATAAGAATTAGAAATATTGCAATGAATTCAATTTAAATTAAAAACCTTTGCAAATTTCACTTGTCCTAAAAATGCCCTAAAAAATCCATAAAAATGCACTACAAAAGTAAAACTAATGAATATATAAAACTAAGTTTAAAAAAAAAGCAAAAGGGTGCATTTTTGCACCCAAAAGTTTGGATATTTTTTTATATGCAATATATGTAAATTTTATTTGATGTTAATGCATATGTTTGATATTTCAGCTTTCGTATTGCGAGTTGCAGTTTAGTTAGAGTTTAAATTAAAATAAATACTTAACTTAATACTAAAGTGCGCTTGGCATAACATACGAACTAATTTGTTGTTTTTTTTTTAAATAAATGTATAACTATAACGAAAATGTTGATTTTCCATATAATTTGTCCCTGCTGCCCCAGGTGAACGGAAAAGCGAAAAAATTTGTTGACCATTTTAGACCCATTTTCGGGAACCTACAACCTAGCCAAAATAAGGATTTCGCCGGGAAAAATTTTTTTTGTCTTGGCCAGATATGGGTTAAAAAGTTCTTCCAATCAGCATCAAAAAATTGCCGTCGGACTAAAGATAACTATAATCCAAATAAATTCTCACAAATAGTGTAAATTTTTTGTAATTTAATTCAATTGAATTGTTTTCTTTACACCATATTTTATCATCAAAATAGTAGAAATAGAAATAGTAGAAGGAAATACTTAAGGAAATTTCACTTAAAAAAAAATTCTAAATATCAGCCAGAGTCATGTACATATACATATACAGTCATGTTCATATACACGTTTGTTATTGATATAATTTCGATTAAAAAATTTCTTAATATGAACAAAAAAATTTCGATCAATGATTGCTTTTTATTTCTGATCAGGAAAATATCGATAAATAATAACTTTTATTTCTGATCGAAGAAATAACGATCACAAAATGATTTTAATTTCTGATAGGAAAAAAACCTACATTTCTAATTGGAAAAAGAATGATCACGGAATGATTTTTATTTGTGATTGGAAAAATAACAATCAAAAAATATCTTTTATTTCTTTTCCAAAAAATATTGATCAATTAACAATTCCTATGAAATATACAGAAGATATGAAAGATCTTTAAATAATTTTAACACTAAAATGATAAAGATGAGAACTTTCCCTTAAACTACGATCAGAAATTTTCACTATACTTACTATAGTTACTAGAGTTAGAGTATTAGAGTTGGAACTGAACCTAGTTTCAACTTCTTAGATCCAAGGCACGAGGAGTCAAAATGACGCGCACACAATCGGCTTTTCGTGTTTATCTTGTCCAAATTTTGAACACCCAAGTTCTTCAGCCATTTCGACAATAAGTCGGGTTGATGATGGGGAAAACGAAACATCCTGATTTCGCCTTTGCAATCCACTCCCGGACAACTCTTTACATAACAATTATGTGACATTTTTTTTTTTTAAATGGAACAAGACACGATCAAAAAACAATCAAAAATGTATCAAAATAAATCGGCGCAAACGATCGATGCGTACCAATTGCCTTTCAAAAGATCATTGACATGCCTATTATCATAAGCAGTACAGTCAATTGCAATAAATCTTGCAGATTGCATATTTGTACTTTTCTAAAATGCCGTTATGATGCCAAAATAAATCTGCAAAATCTACAGAAGCTTAAAAAAAAAATTTCTTTATGAAATTGTCAATATATGAAAAGCCGGTGATAATTTTTATCAACATTTATTATTTTCCATACTTCAATTTGTCCATTAAATACCTGCAAGTTAATTGAAAACCTTTGAAAGTTGCAAATATCTAATTGGGAAGTTGAAATAAATTTCTATTTTATACATGCCACGAATATAAATTAAATGTTTTCCTTACACGTCCTTTTCAGCGTATATAAATTTGCTAAAGAAAATTTTGATTTCATTTCATCGAACTTGCTGTTATTTGTTATTAAGAAAACAACCCTTAAATTAGATTTTGGCGGACTGGTTAACGTTTTTCCCTTATAATCAACATACCCGTGTTTGAAGCTGGGAGGCGCCGAATTTTTTTTTCTTTCTTTTTTTTAAATTTGCTGCTATAACTTAGTAGGTAATTACAAATATTAAAAAAATAACATTTTATAATTTCATACAAATACCTGTAAGTGGATTGAAAACATTTAAAACTTGCAAATATCTTATTGCCAAGTTGAAATAAAATCTATGCAAGCAAAAGCAGCTAAAAAATGTAACATTAAAATTAATTTAATACAATTTATTTGAAAAACTAAATTGGATTAAATGAAAGAAATTCCTATTTGACCTAAAAAAATGAAATTATATAGAAATATTGAAAAAAAAGTAATTTTCATACTCAATATTTTCATATTGAAATAAATGCATGCAACAAACGAGCAAGCTAGGCAAAAAATGTGGTAAAAAAATTTATTTGTTCCAATTTTTTTAAAATTACAATAAGTTCAAATGAATGTTTCGAATTCGAATGAATGAATGAATTCGAAAAAAATGTAGCATTAAAATTCATTTATTCCAATTTATTTGAAAATATAAATTGGATTAAATGAAAAATTTATTCAAATTAAATTGGATTAAACTCAATTTGAAATGAATGAAAAATTTCCTATTTGATCTAAAAAAAACGAATTAACATAAAAATATTGAAAAAAATCATTTCATAGTTTCATTCACAAACCGGAATCTTCCAAATATCCAATTGGCATATTGAAAGAAATCCATGCAAGTCCGTCCAGCCAAAAATGTAAACATTGTGCAGAATCTATTTCAATAAAAGAAAAAAACCAGTCAAACCAGTTTCATAGATTCTGAGAGCACACAACAATCATTTCGGCGACTGCACAAATACCGAGAGCGCTGTTTTCGAAGATAATATCTTTCGAAGCACAAATACCGACTGCGCTGTTTTCGAACATTTTTCGTGGACTGATATTTTTGAACCAGAATTGCAATGAGTTAAAACTCCAAAGCGAAAAAAATTCTCTGCTGTATATACACTCATTGATTAGACACTGAAACAGCACAAACACATACAACCAAAATTAAAAACACCAAAGTACACTTTAACCTTTTAGCCAACATGACAAAATTTTTTAAAAAAAGGGAGGGGGAATAATGTGGTGACTCAATACCACCACAAAATAACACGATAAAGTCACAAACTGTATCGTCTCAGATTTATACTCTAACGAATTCTACTTTGTTTATTCTTATTATTACGATCAAGTTTTCTTTGAATTGAAAATTTTATCATTCAAAAATTGAGTTGTAAAAAATAAATTGAATTGAAATGTTATTTGAAAATTAAAAAATAAAATAAAATCGTATAAAATAAAATTCTTCAAAAAATATAATTTATTTGCACCAAACACATATCCACATACCAACATACCCACATACCAACATACCCACATCAACAACAACAAGGTAGTGAAATTTACAATTTATATACCGATCGCAGTTCGTGATCAAAAATTGATTCATGTAGTTGATCAGTAGTTAGCGAAGAAAATCGAGGAAGCTGAAAAGGCAATAGTTCCCAAACGAGGACCGTCTGGTGCCGGTGACCACGAAAATAAGTGCAGACAAAACTGGGTCGTTTGAGAAAATTAAAAATCAACGTCGAGAGAAAAAGTCGGTGCAAATTAAAATAAAAATGGCGGAGTTTTCGCGTATATTTAATATTGAATAATTTTTTTTATAGTTTCAATTTTAATAATTTTTAAATTTTTAAATAATAATTTTGAATAAATTTTTTAAATTAAGTTAAAATTAGTAAAGTTGATGTTAATTAAAAAAAAACAATAACTATTTGTCGAAAAGCTTAAATTCGTTTCGGGTAAGTGAATGTGAGGTTCCCTAACTTTTTTTGGTGCCGGGTTTGTTTTTATTTGTGAAAAAAAATAAGTCAAACTTATTATTGAAACCAACTAAGAGAGCGCCTTTAGGCAGGTTAACTCAAGCAAAAATCTTTCGTTCAGAAAAGAGATGAAACCTTAAAAAAAAGATAGAACCCATTTTTTTTCTTCCGAATTTTATATTTAAATTATGGGCCATTTTTAAATTTGTTTGATATGCTATTTATTTTAGATAATAATAATACTTAAATCAATTGCCATTTTTACTCAAAATATCATATATATATATTTTATACAGGTTTTTTATATTTTTAATGTACGTCAATTTAATATTTTTTTATATGACTTTTTCGCATTTAATAACTTGTGTGTATAAAAATTTTTTTTGCAAGGTTAATTTTTTTACGCAAATTAATAGCTACAATTTTTGTTATGATTTTATCATAGAAACAAGGATAATCTTACAAAAAAGAAAGATAATATAATCATTGTAATATAAAAAAAGATAGCCTTAAAATTATTCTTAAAAATCATTTTTTCTGTATAATCTCAAAAAATTAATTTTGAAAAATAATCTTAAAAGCTAAATTCAAAAATTTTATCTAAAATATAATTTTATAAATAATTTTTTAAAAATGAATCTCAATTATAATCTGATAAATTAAGAAAAAAATTATAATCGTGTTTATTTGTGCCTAGAAAGAAAAAAAAAGAATATTAAATAAAAATGTGAATACAATTTCAAGAAAAAGAATGGCTTGTTAAATTAATTTGTGGGGTGGTACATACAGGGGCGTGAGAAGAAGCGATACTGGTCACTGGTTTTTTAAGGGGTTATCTACCAAACGCGTGCGAGAGATAACTATGGATGGAAGGGGAAATAAGAGGGTTAACCTCTCCTCGAGCTCGTCATGTCGATTCTTTTATGCTTTTCATTTTTAACTTTGAGTTCTAGTAATTTATTTATATATATGTTTTAGTTTCGGTTTTTAGTTTGGTTTTTCTTTTGTTTTCGAATAAATCTAATTTTTTTTAAGCATATTTTTATTTAGTTATTTTTTATTTTATTTTTGTTAATTTATAAAGCTTCCGGTGCAAGCCGGAAGTTATTGTTTACGCCCTTGACCTGGCCTGATAGGTTGAGAACAGCACTCTAAGACCGTGAGCTACACTTAAAGAAATTTATTGGTATTGTTCTTTTGAAGTGTGCAAAAAATTCTGATTGCGTGAGTAATGCAAGCTGTGCAAGTTTAATGTTATCAATTGATAAATTAGATTAAATAAAAGAAGTGGTATTAACAAAAAGTAAAAAGTAGATAAAGTGTAACTTTAAGTGAAGCTATCAAGGCCAATAGAACTGATTACATTACTATAATCCGTTCCGTGACTATTCTGTTACACGCACTTCTGCTTAACAAAAGCGATCATTAAAACTTTTTTGTTAGAGTTCAAGCTTCTTAAAATTCTGCGATTGGGCAAACGCCCTGAACAATAAAATGTGCCACGCGCCGAACAGTGTCTCGAGAAATGGCAACGTATTCCGGCAGATATAAACATTTTAATAACACACACACCACCTGTAAGACATGGCTGTGCACAACTTTTGGCAAAGGTGTAGCTGATTATTAAGCTTTTACGTCGTGTAATAGGTCATATACATGAAGGCTATGGCTTCACTTTCAATGGGCGTGCCATCTATGAGAATGAATGTGGCATTACTGCAGAATAAAATACATATTTGTATGAAAAAACTATCATCATGTTGTAAAAATATTTTTTCATTTGTCATTTTATTAATAACTAGCTTATACCCTTATCTCCTAAAAAAGGGCCTAGCTTTAGTGAAGCCATGCTTTTTTAGTAAGTTCTTTTAGTAAGTACCGAGTTTCATTGATGTGTGATTTATTTCGAAAGCTATACCGAAAATTTTGGGTGCTGAAAAAGGACCACGCCCCTCGTCCAACGCCCATAAAATGCTACCTGTGGAACGGGATGTGTAAATTGAGGTCGAATACTGAATTCCGAGGCTGTGCGACCTTTAATTCCAAAACTGTTCGATATCGAAAATTTTAGGTGTATATAAGGTGCCTTTTACGATCGGCACCAGACTTCACAGGAACCCTCTCAAGGCTGTGGTATAAAAATTGGCTAAGCGATTTCGGTCCTTACATGATACACACATATACCCACATACGTATGTACATTAAGTCGCCTCACGCTCCTTAGAAAAAAAGTTGTACAGTCCGGTTCTTCAAAATAATCCAAGGCTTATGTTATGATGGTCCCCAAAATATTTCGACTAAAAATATTGGCTGGTATGGTAGTTAAAAAAAAAAAACAAACGGTCAGAAATAAGAGTAATGAAAAAGTTCTTTTGCGTCAAAAAATCTTAAATTTTTTCCGTAGGACCAAAGATAATGCGGATTTTTATGGATTGTTTTAACTTTTTTAATATTATTTTTTCTAAAATTCAAATGAATTTTTTCCCATACTACTTTTAGTCAAATAAATTGTAAAATGTAAAAAATGTGTACATTTTTTTGTAATTTCATTCAATTTAATTCTTCACTTTACACAATATTTTATCATCAATAGATAATTTATTCGATTAAGAGTAACATGACAATACAAAAAAAAAATTAATTTAAATTTTAATGAAAATAATATAAAAAAAAGTTAAAAAATTAATGAAAATCCGCATTACCTCTAGTCCGACTACAAAAATTTTAAATTTATTGGTGCAAATTGGAAGAACTTTTTCATTGCTATTATTTCTGACCGTTTGTTATTTTTAACTACCATACCAGTAAATATTTTTACAACAAACTCGATTTTTAGAGCACATTTCAAACCATTCCGTGGCATACTGGTTGAGGTGCGTGGCTTGTATGCCATAGAACCCATGTTCGAATTCCATCTGACACAAAGTTTTTCCGTTGAATTAATTTTTCTGTTCGGCCACCATATCTATGCAGACAATGGCAAAACTCAGAGAGTAAAAACTGGCATGCAAAGCTTCTTGAGAACATAAGCCGTTCGGAGTCGGCATAAAACTTGTAGGTCCTGCTCTCGATCATTTATGTTCAAACATTTCACAACACGCACAACACAACTGACCATAAGAAGATTGGTCAAAGTCTTTTCAAGGGCTGAAATGGCTATTTCATTTTTGTTTTTTTTTTTCAAACAATTCCAGCTCACGGATGGCTATCGCCACTAACCCGTTATTTTGAGGATACATACTTATACTTATACATACTTAAATTTTTACAGATAGATAGATGAGCAGAAAAAGTAGGCATGGCAACATTTATATATATAGTGACCGCGACTTGGTCCCATTGCACTTACATACCAAGTTTCACTATCAAAACATGTACAGCTCAGAAATTACAATGATTTCCGAAAAGTCAGAGTAGATAAAGTGCAACACGACCATTTTTTAAGGGTTCTGGCAGTAACCATAAGAACTAATCTACCAATTTTTATTCTTTTACTGTAAAAAAATTCTAATATATATCCTTTTTACGGATTTGTGGACGTTGAAAGTGGGCGTGGCAAAATTTATACATAAAGTGACCGCCACTTTAGCACCTACATACCAAGTTTGACTATCAAAACGTTCACATCACAGGAATTTAAATTTTTTCTAGCCGATAGCCCTGGCAGCTAGTGCTTACTTAGTTATAATTTTTAAATTGTAATAAAGTATAATACATTAATAAACAAAGAAATAAATAAATTAAATAAAATTATTTCTGAAGAGTGGGCACAGATATATTGCTAGCATGCACATTTTTTGCAAAGCTGTCGAGAGTAAGCGTACCAAATTTTAGTATTTAACGATGAGCATCGTCTGATTTATAGAAGTTCTATTGATTTGTGGGTAAAAAAACGTGGTGGCGTAGAAGGTAGAGTGTGTGGCCCATACGGGAGAAACCCCTGGTTCGAATCCCACCTGACACAGAAAGTCTTAGCAATTGAATTAATTTTTCTGTTGGGCCGTCACCTCTCTGCAGACAAAGGCAAACCTTAGAGAGTAAAAACTGCCATGAAAAGCTTCTTGAGAACATAAGCTGTTCGGAGTCGGCATAAAACATATAGGCTCAGTTCTCGATCATTTGTGTTCAAACATTCCAGAATACGCACCAAAAGTCCAAAGTCCTTTCAAGGGCTGAAATTAGCCATTTCGTTTTGTTTCTTTTTTATTTGCAGGTGGTACAAGTGGGCGTGGCAAATTTTATGTACAGGGTGTCCCGCAATTCAGTGCAACTGTTTACGGAGCTGAAAGGTTATGTCGAGCTGAGCAAAAAATCGTATGGCAGGGGGGGGGACGGGAGGGGAGTATTTATGTACACACTCTTATGAACTACAAGGTTAATTAATATTTCACGACTATGATTCACGTTACTGTTTCTAGCAGAAAACCTAACTTACATAAAATTTATTGTGATAATTAATTTTAAAGACCAAATCCCCTTTCCAACGGTATATCAACAAACCCCACAAACATAACCGTTACCGAGCTGTGATCGTGTGAAGATAGAATCAATCGGTTGAAACTACCAAATTTCAACTTTGAGTGGAAATTTCTTAGAATTTTGCGTATTAAATGAATTTTTTTTAAATCTACTTTGTAATTTATTCAATTTTATTTTCAATGACACGAAAAATATGAACATGTCTTTAAAAATAAGAAAGTTGGCTGTACTAAAAAAATTATAATTATTTGAAAATAATGATGAATAATGACATAATGAATGATGAGTAATAATGAATAATACTTACTTACTTAGATGGCCGTGACAACCCGTGTCCGGATTTCGACCGACCTCATCAGCTCTCGCCAGGCGTCTCTGCTTTGCGCGCGCCTTCTCCAATCGGATACACCAAGTGCGGTTAGGGCTTCCTCAGCCTGGTCCATCCATCGGAGGCATGGTCTCCCTCGTCGTCATTGACCAGCGACCCTCGCCTCGAGCACCTTTTTCGCTGGAGCTTCGTCGTCCATACGATGGACATGACCCAGCTCATACAGCTCGTGGTTCATTCGGATGCGATAGTCATCGCCGACTCGAACAGGACCGAAGATTTTGCAAAGAACTTTTCTCTCGAACACCCCCAGAGCGGCTGCGTCAGTTTGCGAAACTACCCATGTCTCAGCGCCATAAAGCAGCACAGGTAGAACGAGCGTCTTGTAGAGTGTTAGTTTTGTCGATCGAGAGAGGGCTCTGGAACTTAGTTGCTTACTGAGCCCGTTGTAGCACCTATTAGCAATTATTGTTCTTCGCTTTATCTCCAGGCTGATTGCGTTGTTAGTGTTAATGGCGGTGCCAAGGTAAACGAACTCCTTGACTACTTCAAAGTTATAGCTGCCCGATGAAACGTGGGAGTCTAAACGCCGCGCTCCCTTGTTTGTAGACAGCATATACTTTGATTTACCCTCATTTATCGTCAAACCCACTTTGGCTGATTCCTTTTCGATAGCGGCGAAAGCAGCGGTAACATCTCTCTTAGTTCTGCCAACAATATCAATATCATCAGCGTATGCAAGGAGCTGGACACCTTTATAGAAAATGGTGCCATTACGATGCACACCGGCCTTTCGTACGATCCCCTCCATGATGATGTTGAAGAGATCGCAAGACAGTGGATCGCCTTGCCTGAAACCTCTTTCGGTATTGAAGGTTTCGGAGAGTTCATTTCCTACCTTGACGGAGCTGCGTGTGTTGCTCAACGTCATTCTGCAAAATCTAATCAACTTTGCAGGTATACCGAACTCAGACATTGTTGCGTATAGGCAATCCCTTCTCGGGCTATCGAACGCAGCTTTAAAATCGACAAAGAGATGGTGTGTGTCAATTTGATTTTCGTGGGTTTTCTCCAGGATTTGTCGTAGCGTGAAAATCTGGTCTATGGTGGACTTACCAGGTCGAAAGCCACACTGATAAGGTCCAATCAGTGTTTTTGTAATCGGCTTTAATCTTTCACACAGTACGCTTGAGAGAACCTTATATGCGATGGAAATAAAACTGATACCTCTATAACTAGCGCAGATTGTAGGGTCTCCTTTCTTAAGTATAGGGCACAGTACATTGAGATTCCAATCGTCGGGCATGCTTTCTTCTAGCCATATTTTGCTGATGAGCTGATGCATGCGCCTTATCAATTCATCGCCGCCGGTTTTAAACAATTCAGCTGACAGGCCGTCAGCACCCGCTGCTTTATTGTTTTGAGTCGTTGGATAGCAACTCGAACCTCTTCATGGCTAGGTGGTGATACTTCCACTCCGTCATCGTCGATTGGTGGCACTGCACTGCGCTCTCGATGGGCGGCATTGGTGGAATCGTCGCCAGTAAGTAAATTGGAGAAGTGCTGTCTCCACAATCTAAGCACACACTGTGTATCCGTATTCAGATCTCCATTTTTGTCTCTGCAAGTGGATGCTCCGGGCTTGAAACCTTGGGTTAGACGCTTAACCTGTTGATAGAATTTTCGTGCATTCTTCTTGCCCTGGTATACCTCTAGTTCCTCACGCTCACGCTTTTCCTGCTCTCTTTTCTTGCGTCTGAAAAGGTGCCTCTCTTCCTTCCTCTTTTCGCGGTAGGGGGCGCACGGCTCGCGTTTCAGCTGACTGCAGCGTTTTTCTGTATGCGGCGTTTTTTATTGCTGTCGCGATGCGACACTCCTGATCGTACCATTGGTTCCGAGGTTGCGGGCGCCGGAAACCAATGACTTCTTCAGCGGCAGCGCGCATGGAGTGGGATATATGCGCCCAAAGTCCGCCGGCATCGTTGAGTCCAGAGGTTGGTTGGTTGAGCTTAACCGAGAGTTGAGCGGAGTAGGCTTCGGCAGTCCGTTGTAATTGCAGCTTAGCGACATCTAGCTTTCGTTGCATTCCTGTGCGTATGTTCTTTGCATTGCATAATCGCATGCGGATCTTGGCTGCAACAAGATAATGGTCGGAGTCAATGTTGACCCCCCGAAATGTACGCACATCTAGAACACTAGAGGCATGCCTTCCGTCGATTACAATATGATCAATTTGGTTTCGCGTTTTTTGATCA
The DNA here is from genome assembly GCA_914767935.1 of Coremacera marginata. Taxonomy (NCBI): domain Eukaryota; kingdom Metazoa; phylum Arthropoda; class Insecta; order Diptera; family Sciomyzidae; genus Coremacera; species Coremacera marginata. Next base: position 107,751,259 of record OU612045.1, read on the forward strand.
GGGGACAGCCAGGTGGCCTTGTGGATGTCGAGGTGCTTAAATCTGGTACTACTAACTACCATGTTTCGTGCCGCGGCGAAGTCGATCAGTCTTAGACCGTTGTTCGTAGAGGTCTCGTGAAGACTGAACTGACCGACAGTGGGGCCAAAGATGCCTTCCCTTCCGACTTTCGCATTAAAATCGCCGAGGACTATTTTCACGTCATGGACCGGAAGGTGGTCATATACGTCCCCAAGACTAGCGTAGAAAGCGTCCTTGACGGCTTCGTCCTTTTCCTCCATCGGGGCGTGCGCGCAAATAAGGCTTATGTAGAAAAATTTTGCCTTGATGCGGATCGTGGCCAATCTTTCGTTGACCGGGTGTGAACCGGGAAACAAGGGGGCGTAGATTCCGGCTAACGACGAGTCCACATCCGAATTCGCTCTTCTCCGCATGGCAGCTGTAGTAGATATTGCAGTGTGCTTGTTTAGAGCAGCCTTGCCCTTTCCATCGCATTTCCTGGATGGCGGTGATGTCAGATTGTATTGTTTTGAGGGCTTCCGCCAGTTGGATAATGGCACCTTCCCTATAAAGGGTTCGGACATTCCAGGTGCATATCCGTAAATCATTGTCCGTTTTTCGTTTGCGGTGGTCGTCAACGTAATTGGGGTTCTTATCCGAGGCTGGTTTAGTTTTCATTGGGCAGTAGTAATGTGGCGGGACCCAAACCCTGCGCACATTCCATGTTTAAGGTCTATGGATCGACCCGCCGCTCAAATTAGCCGTCAAACTGACGGATGCCAGTTTGCCGTTGCCCAGGGAACACCACTTGGAGGTTTGAGTCGACTTGAGACGATTTCGACATGGATAATGCTGGCCTCGCCAGGTTGAGGCGGTCAGACACGTTGCCATGTGAAGGTTCGCCCCCTGTTCCCCATAATGAATAATGCTGTAGATAATATCATTGTTTTCTAATAAGTATAATTTTTTTAGTACAGCCAACTTTTTGATTTTTTAAGATATGTTTAAGGGGTCATTGGTGTCATTGAAAAGAAAATTGAATGAATTACAAAATTGATCCTAAAAAAAAATCATTTATTACACGAAATTTTTAAAAAATTCGCACTCAAAATTGAAATTTGGTAGTTTCAACCGATTGATTTCATCTTCACACGAGCCCAGCTCGGTAACGGTTAAGTTGGTATGCCGTTAGAGGGGTGATTTTATTGCCTTTATAATGAGCTATCAAAATAAGTTTTATGTAAGTTAGTTTTTCTGCTAGAAATAATAACGTAAGCCAAAATCGTGAAATTTTAATTAACCCTGTAGATCACAAAATGTGAAAATAGACCCCCCTCCCTTACGATTTTTTGCTCAGCTCGACATAACATTTCAGCTCCGTAAATAGTTGCACTCGATTGCGGGACACCCAGTATACAGGGTGGTTAAATTTTAAGGGCCGATGTTGAAT